>OY728139.1:1466679268-1467879268 GCA_963277665.1 Viscum album | reverse complement strand
TTTTGATGAAATTTATTCAGAAAAAAATCTGAGTAATGATGGAAGATTTTATCTTTGTAAGGTATTCATATTTTATTTTTATGTACCCAATAGTTCAAAGTATTTATATAATACTTCCTCAATTATTGATAAGGCTTATATAAGATTTAACCAAACTATATTTGAGATTCAACACTCTTCTATACTCAAAATTTATTTCTATTTTATTGGAATAGAAATGATTAGGCCATATGAGAGTTGAAAAAACTATATTTCTAGGTGGTTTCTATTTGAATAAAACCAACAGAAAATGAATAAAGATTATTTGTACTACTTAGAAATGGATGTGGATCACTAATGAGGATATAATTTAAGAGAAATTTAATCCCATCTCTTATCATTCTAGGATAAGATATTTTATTGATCATAGTTTTTAAATAGTTTTGTTTTTTATGATGATCACTCCAACGATGAAGATAATACTCAATCTACAATGGATATGAATGCGGATTATAGAATAGAATTTTTGGAGAGAATTGGTGTAAATATTGTTTGTTTTGATCTAGATAAGGGATAATATATAAGAGAATATGTACATCCAACCCACAATATTCCAATTTCTTTTAGAGTTATACTTGAAGCTACAAGTGATCATGAAATTCCCTTTTTGGTCAAATATATTGTATAAGGATATGTAACTTAAGAGGGGGAATGAGTTCTGTGATCTATGTTTGTTATAATAACACTAATCAATCCAGAATGTGTTAAGAGAATGGATCTAATAGTGGAGATTTAACCATTTTTTGAGATAGGGGAGATCACATTTTTGATTCCTGACCATCTAGGGAATAAGCCCCTACCTATAATCCATTATTTGATATGGTTTTTTCTTATCCCATATATGTCGATGGAAAGGATGATGAAGAGGCTATTAAATATGATAATGGTGATGAGTACGGTAAAAATAATGTTGATTAGTCTCATCTAATGTTTGAAGAACCTGATCTTGATGTTATTTAAAGGGATGAAAAATCTATTTTGGTAATATTCATTATACTTATGTTTTAAAAAGACAAGTAAAACCGTATTATTTAAATATATAATAAATATTTTGTCCACTCCTACTTCTCTAAGAGGTGTACCTTAAATCCCTTTTTAATAAGAACCAGTTTATGACACTTCTCCCTGAATAAATGTTATGTCTATAGATGTTTATGAGAAATAATATGAGGCATCTCTAAAGAAAATTGATTAACTACATGATATATTATATCCTAATTAAGGATTTTGGATAAATACACATATATTTAGAAAACATTCTTATGATCCAGATGATGATTTACTTCTCGAATCTTCTCTTGCTCAAGCTTGAGCTACTCCATCTCAAGAAGCTAGGACCTCTTATGTAACTACTTTAATAATCTAATCTACAATATTTGTATAGTTCAATAATTTTTTTTTAAAATTATTAGTATAATGTTTTATGATTTTGAGTTTATATAATACTCATGACTGATAAAAACATATTTAATAGACTATTTAATGTGTTGTTTCACACATAAATCTCAAGTTGTTTTTGAAAATACACCATATTCATAATGATATTTGGTCTTTAAAAATAGAAATAAAATGTTTTAGAAGTCAAATTAAAGCCCTGAAATCTGATTTTTCAGATATGTTTGAAATTCTAAACAGAAGGTACCTCTTGGTGATGATCATCTCATCTCGACCTTCTAATTTCACATTAACACCTTATCCCACTTCAATTTATTTTGAAGAGGATTTGATTCAAAGATTTATTCATGAGGAGAATAACTATGTCATTCATATTGTGAAGGATTTTATAACTCAAGTTGAAATGAATATTTCTTCTAATGGAGAAAAACAGTTTGATTTGATTACATCAGAATCAATCTAGGTTTCCAAAGTTAAAGGTGTAATCAATGGTACTACAAAGTACTATCTTAGAAGTATCTACAGCAAGGAATGTCCCAAGACTTCGTACATTTTGTTTGCCATTGATTTAAATATTCCTCCACTGACATATTCATTCAATGATATTATAGAGATTTTATTGGTAATGAATCCTTATCACAACCAGTTCATATCAATGAATGTTGATTTCCTTCTGGTTATGGAACTTGGGACAAGGAATGTAGCTGATATCACCAGGATTTAAAGCCTTATATGTATACTAATAATTATCCTCTGTTATAACCATCTGATATTACTCTTCCAAACATCTTTAACTCTTCTTCCCAATACTCAGTGATAATTTCAATCTTCCTAGATTCATCTATTTGAACTTCTACCTCTCTAGCCCTCCTACAATCCCCTTTTGCTCTCACTTTTTCTCAATCCCTTGGAATGATCCGACCAATTTCCAAACAAATATCTATTTTTGGACCACCTATAATTCCATAGAATGATCCACATTCTCCTATTATTAGAAATGGGAAAGAACTATCTTTTCTAGAGGACTCTGATTCTGATTTGTTTCTGATATGGAATATATACACATTTTGAATAATTAATGAAATATATCTAGATTTTTATATATGTATTTTTATTCTATATGATTTATTTTCTATTTATTTCATCATTACTCTTTCAACCATTATGATTTTTTATAATCCCAAAGGGAGTAAAATATATGGAATAAATACGAAATAAATTATTGCATATGATTAAAATGAGTAGAATATGGAATTTTAAAAAAATGTAAATTATTTTTCATTATTGCAAATTACTTGTTACAATAGATTATAATATTTCAATCATATTCTTCAATCCATTGGATAGAAAATTATTCCAAGATTTGTGATCATAAAAAGGGGGAGATTATTAGATCAGTCAAATAATTCCTTATTTTAATAATCACAAATCATGTTTATCTTATTTTTAATCAATTTTATATTTTATGAAATTTTATTTTTTTTCTGAAAAGAATGGAAATTTTACTAAGTCTATAATTGAACACATGATATTTTTATCAACCGCATGATCAGTTTATTGACAATGGTGAATATATCATAAATTCAAGTTACTACAAGACCCAGAAAGTGACTTCCGTATTCAATATTTTTCACAAAGGCATGGATCAACTGCATGAAAAGTGGATTGACCACATAATCGATAGATCGACCATTTCAGTCTCATCATAAACTATTGGATTGACTACTTGGATAGTTATATTTACCAAATAACCAAGTGAATTGACCATGGTAAGTAGTATTAATTTGAAAAAAATGTTAGACCAACCTCAAGTACAAGGTTTTCGACCGTATGTGTAATGTGATCAAATTTAATATCAATTGATCAATTATAGGTATTATTTATCGACCATACAAGTAATAGAAGATTCCAAAAAAGTATTAAAACAACTGTGGATGTGGACATGACAAAATTTAAGTTAATGAATCTAAAGGTATGTATTATATTTTTATATTAATAAATATATTAATACAATCAATATTTTTTGAAGAATTAAATTATTATCAGAAGCATTTATTTATTTAGGATTTATAGATGATGTATGAGGAAATTCAATGATTATTTTTAAGTTTTTATTTTTAGATAAAGATTCTTTTTAAAAGGGATAATAAATACAGATAAAATATATGGACAAATACAATGCACAAAATTCATGTTACATGGATCATAATTTTTCATTAAGGAAAAAAGAAAAACCAGTAATATGTTCATACAATTTCAATGACTCTATTCTTTCTTAAACTTCAACAAAACATTTGAGAACATATGAATATCTTGAAACTTCAATTCTAAATAAGCAAATAAAAATTAAATGATAAAAATATCATATAGAATAATAGATTCAAATAATCTACCCAACAAAAGTAATTTACTTTTAATTACTATATTTTTATTAATTTCAAGCTCTGTGTGATTTATATTATAAGTATTTTTATAAGTACTTAAAATTCTATATTGGAGAGTGTGATTCATTCTCTCTTATTATTTTCATTTATTCTCCCATGTAGAATAGTGGAAGAGGTTATGTAGCCTAGACAACCTACATTTAGTTGTATTATCATTACTGTATAGTGAATTAGGCTTTAATTACATGGATATTACATAATTTTGGAAGAATATTCAACACATAAAAAAGTACATGTCTGGGGACTGTAATAGTTTACTGTCTTTGGAAACTGGGAACATAATCTTTAAACTCTGTGAAATATATTCAATGTTTCCCATTATGATCTTCCCATTTAGTATTCCTCATATGAATATCTTACCTATAACTTTATTCATAACCCATGGAAAGAAATATAATAAAGGGTTAGATTAGATGATTAATAAGAGTAGACATTAGAGATATAAATATATGAACTTATGAAATCATAAGATAAGTATAAGGTTATCTTATAAAGAATAATAACATTTTAATTTTATACCAAAGTTGTCATAGATCATAATTATGAGTCAAGTAATACAGATTTGTCATTTTAGAAAACAAGGTCATTAAGGGTGATAAATCATCACCAATCAATCATGAACCATAAGACCATGTCATAAAAGTGCAGCACTATCATAAATATATATAAAAAATTCACATGTCAAGGGTAACGAAAAAGTCTATCAATATAGAGGGCCATGAAATAAACTTTTTCCATAGTGGACCATGATGCACCTATTTCCCACTATGGACAAGGATACATCTATTTCCCATTGTGGATTAGGATTCACCCGTTTCCTATTATGGATCAGGATGCAACCATTTCCCATTTTGGAAAAGGATAAACCTATTTCCCATTATGGATCAAGATTGTTGACTTGTTTACCATATTTATTTTATGAGATATAAATATTTACCCAAAGTATTAGAGGGATATATTGGTATGAAACATCACATAATAGGAACATACTTACATGTTCTACAATATAACAAAACATTAATGATATCATGAACCATAAAAGAGACAATTTTCATAAACATCATATCATAACACATGAAATAAAAAGGGTGTAATAATAATTTCTTTATATATAAACCTATGGAAATGTTACAGGTTCCATAATCATTTTAGCATAGAACAATCCCTGAGACGAAACAGGTTTCGTAAGAGTTTTATCATTATAAAACCTGTGGAAGAGAAACAGGATTCATAAAAAAATTTGCATCATAAACATAAAACATTGAAATAATGAATAAGAATGGTGCAATTGAATCATATCCCTAGTAAATAATAAACAATATCAAAGGATTTTATCTAATATGGATCAAAAAATTTAATGGTCACTTGAAGCATGTCTTAAAGAAAATAACCTTTCTTTGAAAATTATTTTATTTAGACATAAAACATTTTCAAAATAACTTTATTTAAAAACCACTTAGAAAAGATATGAATTTATATTTAAAAATAATTTAAAACATTTTTTTGAGTAAAATATCATTTTCTATATGAAAAATATTATTTATATAAAAAACATTTTTAGAATCATTTTCCTTGAAAACAACCTTGAAAACTTATAAAAAAAATATTTGAACACCATTTTAAACATATTTTTAAAACATATTTTTTTCAAAATAATTTTCCCTAAAAATTTTCTTAAAATATAATTAAAAATAATTTTTTATTTTTTTTATAAAAAATGGCATTTTAATAAAATTTATTTCTAACAAAAAAGATAAATAAGGTCAAGTTTTATTAAAAATGATTTCTTAATTGTGTGAAGTACCAAAGAGTGTAAAAATGGGAACATTAATTGAAATTATCATGAATAAAAATAGGATAAAAATAATAAATATAATTCATGAAAGATAGATTATAATATTTCATCAATGGAAGCATAATCTTAAATAGTCCTCATAAACAATGAGATTGTACCAATAAACTCTTACCACTTTTGTAACATTGAATCGTAAAACCCCTGAAGAAATAAAATAAAATTAAACTTAAAATATAATGAGGTTTAAAAAATTAATTAAATTACTTGTAAAATTGTTTTTATGTAAACCTCATGAAATTATATAGGTTCATAACATAACTTGTGTCTCAAAGATGGAAAATTGAGACAAAATTCACTTACCGATTTGGTAATATTTCAGCAGTAAACCACCTGATATATTAATCCTAAAATTGATATATAAATACAAATAATTATTAGTGGAAGAATAATAATTTAAATTCATAAGAATTTTATACAAAACATATAATAAATTGGTGGTGAATATAGTACATGTCTCACAAAAGTAAAAAAGTGAGACGAAAATACCTTAATACTTGGGTAACTTTTGAATCCTGATATCAATGAATGAATAAATTAAATTAAAACTTTTAATATCATTAAATAAATTATATTCATGATATAAAATATCATTGGTTTGTATATTCACCACAGAGAAGAAATAAGTGGTGATTATGGTATATGTCTCTTAGAAATAAAAGCGAGTCTAGAAATCCCCCTACCATTAGTCCTAAATTCCTTCATACATGTTCAAACTTTTTTATAATAAATATAAATTTATCATTAACATATAATGGAACCATAATCATATATATACTTCTATTTATGATTTTATAATAACTTTATATTACCCATTTATTAACAATCCCATGTTAAAGTTACATTTTAGGTAACAACAACTTTATTTTTTTAAACTTGTTTTGTATTTTTATTTTTAGTCCTCTAACATTGATCAAGATTTCCCCATTTAAGTTATGAAAATAATGATATAAATATCATATATATTTATTATATATTTATTTATAATAATATATTACATATATAAAAATTAAATTAAATACACCATTCATCGAGACAATAGTCTCTACACACACATGAATATTGTTTCCATTTTCTTTTCGTATTAAATGGAATAAAAGTAAATGATATATATATATATATATACATACATACATATATATATAATCTGTCCATTATTGTTTTTCTGTTATATATATATATTATTTCTATTTAACCCATTATTATTACATTCAATGTAATGTTTGAATGAATCGCATCACTTCGCAAGGTGGTAGTCCGCCGTACACATGAATGATGTTATCATGTTCCAACAAAATAGAAAGAATAAAGGTATATGTGATATAAAAATTAAATATTAATAATAAAATCACAAAAATAATAAAAATAATATATAATATAAAAATAAATTAATATTTCCAACCATTAAATGTGGTAACGTAAGAACGAACGACATCAGTTCTTGAGGCATTAGTCTGTCGTACACACGAATGATGATTGAGTATCCCATTTGATGAAAGTGTGTGAAGTTGTAGGTAGTACCCTTAATATAAAATAATATCAATATTTTACTATAATTTTTTTATTTTATATACATGATTTAAAAATGGGTCAAGGTTTGCATATGAGAAATAAAACAAATAAGTTCGTTGACGAACATTAAATCCTCTTCAGGTAACTCTTTCGGTTTTCACTAAAGGACTTCATTGGTTGTCTTTCTTCCCATAGTGATGCTTATAAGATTATAGGAGGGAAGTTTTTGTTATTTGGGTATTTTTTGGATGACATAAATGGATTTATAGGTGTGAATAAGTGAGGTTGATGGGGAGCAGGGGGTGAATTCCCTTTTATAGTGGAGGTAGAGTAGCATTATTTAAAATATGAAATGGTAAACTCTATTGAAAGGTATCACTTACATAATTTTCTTCCAATATTATTACATTTTAGATAAAAAATGTTACATGGTCAAAATATTTCCATCTAATGGGTTTTAAACCAGTGTATGGTCATTTTGGCACTTTATGTTTAACATTTAAAAACTAAATAATCTTGTTTTTACCTTAATTGTTGTAATTAATTTTAATTGGTTTCCCTAATAACATTGGTAAAAACATCATTTGACCAAATTTTATATTAAAAATTATGGTGATTACAAATATGGATTATATTTTTCTAAATTCCAATTAAATAATAGGGGGAATTAAAATTGAAATTAATCCCGTAAATAGGATGTAACAATGGGTTTTTAATGTAAAAAAGTTCAAAAGTTCAGAAATTATTTAAATCTAATTTCAATGTGAAATTGATTAAAATGACCTAAATTGGATTTATTTTTTTATAAATGATATAATTGTATATTAAATATAATTTAAAATATAATATACCTATATAAATAAATTATTAAAAATGTAGTTTTCAATTAAAATTTAGGATTTTCACTATTCATCAAAAAAATGAAACTTCTTATAAAAATTCCAAACTTTTACCAAAAGATAGTTTTGATATTGAAATTAAAAAATAATTATTTTATTTTTAGAAATTAGTTTTAATAAATTCTCAAAAATTAGTTTTAAAATGAGTCAACCCAAAAAAAGGAAACAATATCGCTTTTTAAAAAAATACAGTTTTAAGCATAAAGTTAAATTTATTCTTATGTATTATAGAGGAAAATCATAATAATAATATTAAATAGAATATTACATATATACTATATTAATTTCATTAAAATCATTCACTAAAATTTGTTTAATTAATTTATAAAAAATATTTTCTAGAAAATGATTTTCTATATTTTGAAAAGGGTTTTATTTTCATTTCTTGTTAATTGGCCACCAAAGAAATCATCTTATATACTTTTCTTAATGATATTTTCATAAATTAGTTAATTCATATTAGACCCTCCATTCAAATGGATACATGATAACTATAATTATCTTTTAATATTTATATTTATATTATATTATAGTTTGGTAAAAATTGTTCGTGCGTGGAACAAAAGATATCGAAGGGACTCGGTATTGTGTGCATCACAAGATAAACCCAGTGTTGCTTGTATATCAAGATTAACTTTGTGTAGTGTAAAACAAATTCCATTAATGAATTTTAATTATTCAAAAATAATAATTCATAAAAATAAGGGGTGTTACATTATACCACCCTTAAAATGAATTTCACCCTTGAAATTCATCTGGGTCATTCAAGGTTTAATTCATGAAATTTAATTTCATAAAAACACGCATAATAAAAATAAATACTTAAAATTACATTAATAAAGTGAGGTTAGAAACATAATGTTAAAAAAAATACCCATAACTATAATTCCACATAGAACAACATAGATGTCATGTAAAGATATGGACATGGAAAAAAACCATAAATAATTTTAGAGAGTGATAAAGATAACCGATCATAGGAAAGTGGGGGATGTAGATAAAGTTAATAATAAAAAAACCTCAATAGTCATAAAAATTTCATTTTTATGATCTAAATTATAATTACAGTACAATATTTTACATTAATATCCTTTTCCAAAATTTGATGAATTATCACAAGGATATATACTTACTTGATTTAATTCAATTTCATATGTACAATATCACCCTTTAGTTATGCCTTGATCAATTTACACTTCATATAATACTCCATGAAATAAAGGTGAATTTGTTATCCTTGAATTGTTAATAGATCATAATATCTATAGATAGACTGATAGGTCATTCTGTCTAACTTCAGGTAGCACCAAAATTTAAAAGTTTAGCATAGATTATCCAATATGCATAAATGATAATATGATAAAGTAATACCTTAATCTATGAAACCTCTTCCAAAGTTCAATATAAAAAATTCCATCAATCGTTAACCTTATAAACCTTTCAAAATACAATTCAACCTTTATTCCTCAAATAAGCACTTATCTTATGTAAAAAACATTTATATTGAAAACTTGGGTCCATCTTTATACCGGTAGAATATCAAATGTGATTTTATTATTTAAAAATCCATGTAGAGGGATATAATCACACTAAATTTCACTAAAGAATGAATAACAAAAAAATTATAGGGCTTATTAATAAAAAATAAAACACGAAATTCCTTTTAAATAGGGGAGGATAAGTGTTCCCTAATTATCATTATTTTTTTCATGAATTATGATTTCAAAATCTTTACCTTTTTCCTTTTTTATCGTAGGTTTTTGTGTATTTTCATACATATTAACCCTTTTATTGGGGAATTGATTCCCATAATGCCTAAACTCTTTCCACTTTAAACAATAGAGTGTGTGTGGGGAATTATTTTTTATTCTCTTCTTCACCATTGAATTATCATTACCATTAATAATATTTTTACATTCATAAATTTATCACCTGTATTTCCACCATTAAATCACCTACCAGTTCCATTCAAGTAATTCCCTTGATGCTTATTCCCACATTTCCAGCACACAGATGTCATAAATTTGTTTTCACAATTTTTGTTTTTGGGAGACTCGATATTCCTTTTCTTATCAAAACTAGAGGAATGATGGGAATATCAAATTTCTATTTCTACCTTCAACTCACATCGAATGAAATATTCATAACTACTAAAGTCTCTTATATTCTAGGGCTTTTAAACATTTGGTTTCAGGCCACCAAATAATCAATCTATTTTTCTTTCAATTCTAATGATGAAAAGAGATGTGTACCTTATTAGTATTTTAATACTATCTTCATAGGTACAAATTGATTCATCATTTTTTCTTTAGATCAAGGAATTCCTTCTATATTTTTGTTTTTAGAATTTTAGGGATTAACTTAATGAAAAATATCCCATTAATCTCTTAAAATTCCATAAATTAAATTATTTCTTCTACCCTCATGTTCTCAATAAGATTCCACCAATAATCCACTTCACCTTCTAAAGGAAAATCATCTAAAATTACTTTTTCATGCTTCAAGCACTGAAGGAGAAAGATATTTTTTTAGTGTTACTAAACCATTTCTTAGAAAGTTGTGGATCAGTTGAACCACTAAAAGAGTGTGTAAGTTTCCCCATGAATAAATCAATAGAATGTATTCCCTCTATTTACCTTTTGTAATTTCAACATGATTCATAGATTGAGAAATTTTTTTGATCCTATCAAAAAGAATTTTCTTTTTAGATCCCATATTTTTTTGTTTCTAAAGAAGAAAATCATCATATTTTATATTAAATTTCACATTAAAAAGGTTCCTTTGAGTTATATTCATTGACAAAAATGAGAAATCATAGGATGAGAAATAATAATCATAGTAGAAAACCACATAATCATGATAAAAATAACTTATAGGATGTTCATATCCTATCACCTAATTTTTAATATATGAACCTTCAGTTTATCATAGTTAATTTAATGTAGTTATCTATCTAAAATTTTCATTATGGTGTGTAAATAGTTTTCAAATTAGAAAATTGCATCCCCTACAAGAGTAAAAACAAGTGTGCAGTAAGGCCTGTTATCATGCACCATCCCCCAATTGAGTCCGGCTCAATACAGTGTTTTCGGGCTTGTTACACCTATATACATCTGTAATGGAACCCTATCCACTTATAATATCTAAATAGTGATTTAATTTCATATAATACACTCCCTTAATCATTTAATAATAATCCAGGAATGTTTCATAAACATTGACTCATCCTTTGACTTATCCTTATAGACCTCCCTAAAAAAATCCTTAGAAATATTTCTAGGGGTCTCAATAAAATTTTGACATTCTATTTGAAAAAGTTTGACTAAAACATTCCTTTTATATCAATAATATTTATCTGGAATTAAAACACATGGATATTACATCATTTTGGATGAATATTCATCACATTAAAAAAGTACAGGCCTGAGGACCATAATTGTTTAACATCTTTAGAAACTTGGAACATAATATTCTAAGTTGGTGAATGATATTCAATGTTTCCCATAAATATATTCCCATTTAGTAATCCATATAAGAATATCTAAACCATAACATTATTTATAACTTGGGGAATTAAACATAGGAAATGAAGATCTTAGGTCCTCGGTAAGGGTAAATATAAGAGATATAAATCTATAAACATATGATATCATAAGATAATAACAATGGTATGTGATGATGAATCATACCTTTTGAAGTTCATACCCAACCTTTCATTGATCATAAAAATGATTCATGGCAGAAAATATTATCATTTTATAAAATGTGGTCTATAAGGGTGATAATTCATCAAAAATCAATAAAAAAAAATTAACTCATGTCATAAAAGTGTAGCACCATCACATATATAGAAAAATATCTCATGTATAAAGGTTAAAAACTAAGACCATAATTGTAGTGAATGAGTACAAACTTATTTACCATAGTAAATTATGATTCACCTATTTCCCATTGTGGATCAGGTGGAACCAGTTTCCCATTATGGATCAGGATGGACCTGTTTCCCATTATGGATCAGGATGCACCTGTTTCCCATTGTCGACCAGGTTGCACCCATTTCCCATTATTGATCAGTAAAATATAATTTTTCCCATATTTATATCATGATATATAAATCTTTACCAAATTCATTGGAGGGATATATATTTTCCACCCGTCTCATAATTGAATAATACATGTATTTTCCACAAGAAAATTAAACATTCATCATATCAAGACCCATAAAAAGAGATGGGTTTCATAAACCTCATATAATAACCCAATAAATGAAATGTGTATCAAAAATATTTCATCATATTATAACATATTAAAAATAGGTAGGTTTCATAATCATTTCATCATAAAATAACCATTGAAAGGAAGCGTGTTTCATAAGCATTTTATATTGGTAAAACCCATGGAAGAGAAACAGGATTCATAAAAAACATTTGATCTTAAAAATAAGCCAATAAAAGAAAGAATAACAGTGGTTTTCTTGTATCACATACTTGGTAAATAATAAAATACATAAAAGGATGTCATATTATATGGATTATGATTTTGGAGGGCCGCTTAGATAATTTCTTATAGAAAAAACCTTTCTATAAAAAACATTTTTTAGGAATATTTTATTCCAAATAATATTTTTTTTAAACACATTAAAATATTATGAATTAATATTTATAAATTATTTAAAACATTACTTGTATAAAATATCGTTTCACATCTGAAAATTTGTTTTTTAGTCATAAGACATTTTTAAAAACATTTTATTTTAAAATAACCTTGAAAACTTATAAAGGATGCATTTAAAACCATTCTGAACTCATTTTAAAAAAAATTATTTAAAATCAATTTCATTTAAAATCATATTGTAATACCATTTAAAAACATTTTTTGAAATATTTTTAGAAAACATGGTTTTTGAATAAAACAGTTTTATGACCAAAGTGATAAATAAGGTTAGATTTTCGTAAAAAAAGTTTATTAATTTACTTAAGTACCAAGGAGTGTATAAATGGCACCATTACTTGAAAATATCATGAATAAAAAAATTACAAGAATATTCATGAGAAATATTTAGAGTTTTATAATAATATTTCATCAATGAAAGCATAAGCATATATAATTATAATAAACGATAAGATTGTAGAAATAAACTATTAAAACATTGGTAACTTTGAATAATAAAACCCATAGAGTAATAACATAAAATAAAACCTAAAATTTCATGATGATGAAAAAATTCATTATATTACTTGTCAAAGGGTTTGTATATACATCTTAATAATATAGGTGCATAAGATAACATGTTTCCGAAAGAAGAAAAATTGATAGAAAATTCACTTATCGGTTTGGTAATGTTTTAAATGTTAACTTCATGAAATATAGATCATAAATGGATATTTAAATCCCAATAAAGATCATGAGGTTAATAATAATTTACATTCATGGGAATTATATTCACCACATAGAATAAAGAGGTAGTGAATATAGCAGGTGTCTCACAAAAGTAAAAAGTGAGACAGAAATACCTTACTACTTAAGTCACTTTTGAATCATTAGATCCATGAAATAATTAAATCGATTAAAAAATTTAATATTAATAAATAAATGGAATTAATGATATGAAATATCACAGGTTAGAATATAAACCACAAAAAAACCATTGGTGAATATAGAATAAGTCTTCTAGAAATAAAAGTGAGACTATAAATTCCATAACCTTAAGTCTTGAATGCATTTTTACATATTCATACCTCATGTATAATAAATATAAGTTTATTATAAACCTATAACATAACCATATTAATATATAACCTACCATATATTATTTTATTATTACTTTATATTACCTATTTATTAATAATCCCATGTTAATGTTGTGTTTTGGGTAACAACCACTTTGTTTTCTCTACATGTTTTGTATTATTATTTGTGGTCCTCTTACTTTGATTGTTATTTCCTCATATGAAGAATTTAAATATTAATTTAAATTTCATATATTTTTAATATATATTTATTTTTAATTATCTATAATGTATATAAATTGGAAATAAAATATATTGTTGATGGAGACGGTAGGCCATACGTACACATGAACACTATTTACAATTTATTATCATATTGAAAGAAAGAAAAGTAAATGAGATATATATAAATACTATAATTCATGTATAGTTATGATGTTATATAAAAAAATATTTCTATTAAATCCATCCAAAATACATTATATATAAAGAGTGAACAAATTGTATCACTTCGCAAGGAGGTTGTCCTCCATAACCAAGAACAACATTATCATATTCTCAAAAAATGGAAAGCATAAATGCATGTGTGATATTATTATAATGGAATTATAATAGTAGAAAAAAATAATAAATATAATTTAAAAACTACAAATACATTGTTATTCCCAACTATTAAAGTTGGTAATGGTAAAATGAATGGCATTGGTCCACGTGGTTGTAGTTCACCGTACACACGAACGATCATTGCATGTACAATTTTTTGGAAGTATGTTAATTTTTTGGTCATAAAATTAACATAAAAACATTTCATTATATTTAAGATTCTAAGGATATTATATAAAACTTATATAAATATAAATTATGGGGTTTAAGTAAGAAATAAAATAAAGACGTTCATTGATGAACATCAACTCTTATTCAGGTAACACCTTTTGGTTTGCATCATCAGACTTTGTTGGTTGTATTTATACCCAATTTCACACTTTAAAGATTATGGGAGGGAATTTTTTTAGTTTATTTGGGTAGGGTATGGATTATACAAATCTATTTATAGGTGTGAATAAGTGAGGGGTGAGGGCCCTTTTATAGGTGAGGAGGAGTGAAATTCTTGAAAATACAAAAGTTAAACAATATTATTAGGTATTCCTTGCATAATGTTCCTCCAATAATGGTATATTTTAGATTAAATAAGGTAAATGATCTAAATATGGGCATTCAATGGGTTTTTGACAAGTGATGGGTCATTTTTACACATTATGTTTTATGTATAACCACTGAGTAATCTTTGTTTTTACTTGGATCACTATAATTAATTTCAATTTATTTCACTAAACATTAGTAAAAAATTAAGTAGAACATTTTTAAAAATATATATTATTATTATTCAAAATATTTAATCCAATTTTCCAAATTTCAATCATAGAATATTCATAATTTAATTTAAAAATAACCCCATAAACAGGATGTAAAAATGGAATTTCAATGTAAAAAAATTCAAATGGTTGAAATGTTTTTATATCCAATTTTAATTTTAAATTGAGTTAAATGACCCAAAATAGGTTTATTGAATTATAATTTAACTAGTTACTCTTCTAAACCAATTTAAAATATAGCTTTTCAATACAATTAAATTATAAGAAAATGTTTTTTCAATTTAAATTTATTAATTATCACTACTAATAAAAAAATGAAACTTCTCAGAAAATTACTAAAAACTCACCATAAGATAATTTTTATATTAATCTTGAAAAAATAATGTTTATTTAAAAATAATTAATTTTCTAGAATTTTCACAAATCATTTTTAATATGAGTCTTCTATAAAAAGGTGCCAAAACCTCTTTTTAGAAAAATAATGTTTTTAAGAATAAAACTAGATTTGATTTTAAAAATTGTCTAGGAAAATCATAGGATTAATGTTAAATATTCGATTGAATATATAATTTATTCATTTAATTTATATCATTTACCCAAAGTGGTCTAATTAATATATAAAAATTGTTTTCTAGACAATGATTTCTTATATTTTCAAAAGGGTTTTATTTTAATTTTTAGTTAATTGGTCATCAATGAATTCATCTTATATACTTATGTAAACCATATTTTCATAATTTAATTAATAAATTTCCCATAATTAAAATGGATATTTGATAAATATAGTAATTTTTAATAATAATATTAGTAGAATATTACTATTTTGTAAAACTAAATTTTATGTGTAACAAAAGCTATTAAATGGAATTGATATTTTTCTATAATGAAATTTAAACTCATTGTTTCATATACCGCAAGAATAACATGGTGTAATATGAAACAAAATCCATCATATAATTTTAATTTATTTAGAAAATAATAGTTTATAAAAACTAGGGGTGTTACATATTCTCACACATAGGACTGCAAAAAGTGGTCTGTGTATCCTGGAAAACCAAGCATGTTTTTGTGTAAAACAAGATCTAGATTATGGATATATTTATCTATAATAAAAAACATGGAAGTGGGTTATTTAGAATTATATAAGACTAGGTATCAATATGTGAATAGTCCTCTTATTTTATTTCTATTATGTTCTTTTCTTGTTTTGTTTTACCCTGTTTCAAAAAAGAAATATATTTTAGTTTTCTAAACGGTATAATAGAAAATTACTTTGACAATTAAATTAAATTTCTTGTTTTGTATATTTTTTATTCTAGTAAATATGTTTCAAATGTTAAATGTGTTTTAATCCAGTTTAACCAAGTTGTGGTCGAACTAATTAGAATATTTTTGAAAAATCATGTAATATAATTACACTATTTTATTTAATTATGTTGTATTTTTAAATTAAAAGATTTGTTTTTTAAAAACATTAATATAAATTTAAATTGGAAACTCTACACACCCCCATATTGTGTTTTACACTTTTACAAACAACTGTTTTTTAGGGTATATATCATTATAGGTGACAAATGTTAATTATTGATGATTACTGAATTAATATCATAATAAATTTTGAACAAATCCTTCTATTTTTTTGGGTTTAAAACCTGGTCAGAAATATTTTAAAATATTTTAAGGTTATTATTTTTTCATACTATCTAATTATTTCTTTGGTGATTACCATTGTGTTATTAATTATTAAGGTTGATTTATTCATTTTAATGCTTATTTATTTTGTAATTGTCTTAAGTTAAAAAATTTGGTAATTTTTATTGGATAAAGATTTTTTTTAATATCTTATTATCATTGTGTAGATTTGTGAGATCCATTATAAGTTTAATTTAGTTTTTAGGAATGAATATTTGATCTTTAATACTTGTCGTTTGTAGAAATAAATTTTATTATGGTGGAAATTGAATAAAGATGAAATTATTCAATTCAAGTATATATCTATATGTTCATATTGTAGTTTTTAAATGAATTAATCAACTCTTGGAAAATTATATTAAAAAAATGTTATCCTGGTACTTTTATTTTTGATTAATTGATTACCCTTTTCATGCCTCATTAGTTTTTGGCTTTTTGGTCATTGATTTCTCATGATCTTTTACTTTTTGTGATCAATGTTTGTAGTCACTCCCCATCTTTATTTTGAATTTATAATTTTATTCAATGTTTATATTTTCATTTCCCACTAATGTTATCATATTTTGAAGCCTAGTTATGTGTAATTCTAGTGGACCTTCATATACCTTTTACCTCTTTTTAAGATAAAATTTATCTAACCCTTTTTACAAAGTGGGATTTCAAAAAAGGTATTTCCCACTATCATATTCTTGATTACTAATATGAAACTGAAATTTGAAGGATTTTATATATTTATTGTGGTGGAATGTTACTTCTCTAGATTTTTCTAATGTAACTATACTTTCGGTAGCGTATAGAACTTGCATCATCAAGCTTAAATGAGCCATTAAATATTATTATTTAAATATAACTATTATAACCAGTCAATTAAAATAGAGGGTATCAAAGGGATTAAACACATTATAAAGTAAATTTATAAATTTATTACATGATACAAATTTGTTTATTAATTATTAGAGTATAAGTGTTCAATTTTTTAGTAAAATCATTATATATTTCAAAAATACATTTCATTTTAAAATAATCCTTATTAATTTTCATGTTTGTATAATATAATTTTTATTCTGACAATTATGGAAATTTTATTTTATAAAAATATTTTAATTTTTTAAATCAATATATCAAAATTATGGATTCCCACCTCCCCCCTTCCTGGAGGTGGGAGGGGGCGGAGGTTATCCCTGGACCTTTGACTCCACTGGCTACATTTTTACCTTTCTATAACCCTAGCTTTCTTCCTGACTTTCCATCAATTTCTTTGAGTCCGAAGGTTCCAGATTTTCCCCATGGGGACCCTCAACTTATGATCTCATCATCGGAGTTCTCTGAGGCTTCGAGTCTCTTGAATTTGACCCTGGTGGCTCGCTTCAATCACTGAAGACCTTTAGTTGGTTATTTCGACAGATTTTTGTTTAGTAATTGGGACCTGTAGGATCGCATAGCAGTGGGTTTGATTGATAAGCTTCATATGATGATACGAGTTTCCTCATTGGAAGATTCAATTTTTTCTTGGTCTAGAGCTCCTCGACGCTGCAGTGGATGCATGTTCTTTCTTTTCTGATGGATATAAGATCTATGCATGAACTAGGAATCACCCTCTATCGTGACCTGGGTAAGTTTTCCCCACCTTCCTTTTCCCTTTCGGAATCCAGCAATTATCCATATATTAGGGAATCTGGTGGGGCGTTTTCTCTGATCAGATGACCACACTTATTCGGTAAGTCACCCTGTTAACCCATGACTCTGCGTTGAGGTGGACTCTTAGAAGTCGCTAGTTGAATGGATTTGGATTACGGTTGGTGAGGAGTTTCACTGGAAGCAGGTGGTGGTCTTTGAATCCTGGGTTGATTACTGTCCAGGGTGTCATCGTCTGGGTCACCGAGATGATCAATGTCATAGTTGAACCATTTCAATTCTAGTGAAAATAAATGGTAAAGATACTAGTTAGGGACATAATATTATTGATGTTGCAAAGTATAGAAATGGCGTGGGTAGCTCGGCCTTGAGAAACCCATCTGTTGATGTGGTTTTTGAGATACTGAATTAGGACCCCTGGGCTGGTGTGAGTCATGTGGATATTACTTCTCCTAGAGGTGGTGTTGTACATGATACTATAGCGGCACATCCTGAAAGAGGATGTGTTGCTAATGCTGGGCATGGGGATAGTAGACTCAAGCGGTGTGTTGTCGGTGCTGGGTATAACTTTTCTGGTTCAAAGGAGGGGGGATTCTTTCGAATTCTGATGGTTTTGGGAAAATCATAGATGTTACTCCATGTCTGACTAGTGAGGGGTATAAGATGCAGCCACAAACTGCTGCTTTAGGGAGTACTATTGATACTTTTAATCGGTTCCATGCATTGGTGCCTAAAGAGGTATGCCAAGTGGAGGTGGGTGATTTAATTAAAGAAGGTAACACTATGAAGTGTGTTTCAGTTGATGTAGTAAAGGAGGTGGATGCTAACCAAGAGACTGATGGGAAGCCTGAAGAGGTATATCAAGTGGAGGTGGGTGCTTCAATGAAGGAAGGTAACTCCATGCAACTTGTGTCAGTTGATGTAGCGAAGGAGGTGGATGTTATCCAAAAGAACGAAGGGAAGCCGCAATGTTTGGTTGTGATTGACTTTAACAGGAGAAATGAATAGGACACTGATAGTTTTCATGATGCCCTGGTAATTGGAAATTTGGGGGACGTCTCAGAGAGTGATAAAGAAAACCATAGTACGATGGTTAGGCCTTCCTGTTGTGATGTTCTCAAGGACGGGGAGAGGAAGTCTAGAAAAGAGGTGTCCATCAAAACTAGCAGAAGGATGAGGAAAGACTACTCTGATTTTCTGAAGCTGCTGTCTACTAGGTCCTCTCTCAAAAAATCTCCGCAGGATTTAATCTCTTTGAAGAAATTGAATCTGAGAAGGAAGTATGTCAAGATCCCAAAACATTATGAAATCTTGGAATGGGAGACGACCACTGTGGAATGAGGCTCTCATGGGGGTTGTGATTGGTTTGATGTTTATGATATATAATCAGTTTTCTGACTTGCAGTACGTGCTTGCTGTATTTTTTTCTTTTCTTTAATAAATAGTCAGGGGACTACCTCTGACTGAATTTCATGGTATATTTTTGTTTCATGTTTTTAGAAATCTATATTGTGTCTTAAAAAGTTTTAAAATTAAAATTATTTCTAATAGATTATGAATTGTCCAATTAACTTCATTAGAATATATTTTATGGTTGAATTTGGTATAGTTTTTTTAACACTAAAAATACATTTTTCTGAAAAACTATATTTCATTTAATTTTTTGTTTTAATATTAAATTAAAATATCTGATTTCATAGAATTGAACTGTAAAAAATGGTTTCCAATTTTAGAAAAAGTAATTCTTAATTTTTTAAATATTTCCCTTTAATTTTTCTTCATTATGAATAGTAACCTTATAAATTTTTCCCCCACGGTATTGTAAATAATTCAATGAAGGATAACAATATTATGATAAGGAATAAAATAATGACCCAAACACCTGCCTTTCTTTCCTTGGTTGAGTATATTTTAGACATATTCATGAAAACATAGATAATGGGGTAATTTATTTTCACATTCCTTTGATTATAAAATTTATATTATTTAATTTAAATATAATGTCAGAAAATGAAACTCTCTTAAATTTAATATATATAAAAGTTTGTGACACAAAGAAAAAAAATTTTCATTTAGTTACAAATATTTATTTAAAATGTATTTTTTATCCTAGTAATTTATTTCTAATTATTAATGATGAAATAGTTACCTTAAATTAATACATAACTCTGACATAATATTTATTCCATTCAAACAAATTTAAGAAATGATTTAAAAAATTATGTATAATATAATTTAAATGAATTATTGTGTTCCAAAACTTTTTTAGATAAATGTAACATAATATATAAGTTTTAAATATTTATATTCTAATTCATTTACTATCATTTTGTTTTCAAAATAAAATAAAATTAATTTTTAAAAAATTAACATTAATGATATTATATAATAAATAATATTTTATTAAATGATTTAAAATTGATATAAATATTAATTACACAAAAAATATTGAGATATATTTTAAAATATAAACCATAGACCATTTATGGGAGAATTTTTCTTTTATAGTAGCTATTATGACCCCTAAAGTTTAAAAAATATTGTTATCACGATAATCGTTATAGGAGTTAACTGAGGGTTAGAAAAACGTTAAGGGTGAAAAAATCACCTAATTTTTTCCAATTTTTATTATATAGGAGGATTCATTCTCATAATTATCTTATAAACGAATCATTTTAGTTTTTAACCATTTGAATAAGAAAATTAATTTTTATTAATTTAATACTTTAATAAATTTTGGGACTGCTCTTCCCCTCACTTATAAAATTAGACCTCCTATTTTATTTTATTCAAACATAAATCATTCTTTTTATTGGCCAATAACAGCCTAAATACATTATTTACATCCATACCCACATCCTATATTCCTTTAATTCATTATAAATCCAACCTAGAAATTATTTAGGTATAATCCTAAAAAGGCTGTCCAACGAAGCGGTATGGTTTTTAACCAAGTGTTTTCATTTTTTTACTTCTTCTACCTCCTTCAAATATTCCACAAAAATGATGATATAATAACATAAACATATTCCATATATTTAGTTGTTATAATATTATTGGATTAACTTATATAAATAACCTCTTCCATCAAATGGGAAAGGAATCCATTATTCAGGTGTAAGGTGAAATATCGCCCCATGAACCGATGTATTTCATTTTCCATCACCACCTATCATATCTAATTATAATTATTGATTTAATGTATGTATATAAATATATATCATTTTCATAAAATTATTATAATTATTTAAAATTAATATATCATATATTTTCTAACCTTTCCATTCATTTAAAAACGATAACATAGTTCGTCTGTACGTGTAGACTACCACCTTTATTAGAAAATGTGATTCGTTTTTCAAAACCACATCACACATATAATATATATATAAATATTTAAATAATTAATATGCAATTTATTATATAAAATTAATTAGTGAAAATTGATATAATAATTACCTTATTTTTGTCATGTTCAGTGAAAAATGGAAACATTACTCATTTATATACACAACCTACCATCTCCATGATTGTAATGTTGTTAATTTTTCATAACCATAATTCATTGTTGGTTTTAAAAATTATTATTTATGGATAAAAATGATAATTATTTCATGATTATTTTTATAGATATAATTTAACAATGAAATATTTGATCATAGTTAACCTACCAATGTAATTTTGGGAAAAAAATACAAATATCATCAAAATTTCCAAAGTGAAATTAAATGATTAAGTAATTAAATAAAAACTAGAAAAATATATACCAAAAGGGAATAGGAAACTTGAAAATTTCACTAAAAAAAGTAAATAATTGATATAATTTTATAATTTTAGAAGCTAAATAACATACATGCTGAGTTAGACTCAATGTAAGGGATAATTTAATTTAAAAACCTCTTTTTAAATGTTTTTAAAAATTTACATTTTTTCTTTTATATATTTTCTTAAAAAAATTATGGTTGGGCTTAATGAAAATAAAACAATTATAATTTTTTTTATCTTTTTTTACTTTCATCAAAAGGATTTCAAAATGAATCTCATTACATATTTTTTTTTGAATTTCATTACAAAATTATTAAGGATGTTCAATTTTAACATAAAGGGTGTCAACCACTTTTTCTATCACTCGAAAAATTATTTAATTTCTATTTCCTTTAAATAATAACATATTTTATTCAAATTAAAACGGTTTCCCCTTGTTTATATTCATTTTATATTTATAAATGAGTTTTTATAAGTAAATAATATTTTAATATCTGAAATCATTTTACATATGGGTTTAATAGTGTTTTGAAGGGTTTTATGATGAAAGACACAATACTATATTTTTTATCCATTATTTTGTACATGAAAATTATATATAATGAATGGATGAGCCTAATATAGCTTGTATTATTGGTGATCCTGATACATATTATATTATGGGTGAGTGAGATATAAAATATACATTGGGTGATCCCACTATAACTTATACGATGGGTGAGCAACATTATATCTCTCTAATGAATGGGTAATGATCCCTATCATCAAAGGAAAGATGGAGGATTTCAACCCGTAAGGTTTACCCTCTGTATTGTTTTAGTACCTAGTTATTTATAACACAAGTTGTTAATATAATACTCAATTTCAAAAAAGGGTTTCTACTTCCCTACTATGTGTTTTGAGGATTTTCATTGAGAAAAAAGATGTTTGTTTTCGTGTAGAAATTATTTATTTTATATGACCAGAGAATAATAGATAAATTTATCATTTTATAGAAATATTTTTTTTCAATAAACTAACATATTTATTCTTCTTTATGTACATATATATACTTTTTCTTCTTATCCCATGTAGTAAAATGTATCATTGGGTTTAAGTATGGGTAAAAACAATGAATACGTGAAGTTGAAAGTAATGAATATTTTTCATGAAATGAAATAATATTTTTTTAAAAAGTTTTATGTTGTGAAAAAAATGGATATTGAGTATAGGTGTCCACAATATAATATAATGGTGTGTTACTTAAGAGTTATGGCGTAATTCTATAAAATTTTAAACTGTAAATATCTTCAAAATGTAAGAAATTGAAATCTTGTCTAAAATTAAAGAATATAAAAATTTAAATAACATGTCCCAATAGATGGAACCTCAAAAATGTTATAATTATGGAAATAAAAATCCTTGTACATTCCTAAATGGAAATCAATTTTGTTGAAGTGGGGAAAGAAAGGTCATCAAGAATGTGATTGTAAGCGAAAGAATAAAGCTTCCAATGTATAATGTTTCAACTATATGGAGTGTTGTTAGAGTGTGTTCCCAACCAACCTAAAACGTTATTTTTTTCTAACATATCATGTATACATTGAGTTATGCAAGTTTTTCACATACCATAATTGTGTTGATATTCCGCCATCCACTATTTATATAGTGATATCCTTAGATTACATATTATATAAAAATGTTACTATAGTTCAAAGGATATAATTAGAATCTCGGGATACTATGTCATTAATGTAGATAATATATCATATGTTCTTGATACAATTATGATAATTGGACATAGATGATATCTGACCACTTTGTTCTAATGGATCATAATCACTGTGATATCTTATATTGAAGCCCACACTTGGTAATCTTGAGTAGATGAAATCATGCGAACTATCACCAGGAGGTAGTAGGGATGATTATAGGTATGATATATATCCCTTATACTTTTTTAGTAATATTTTTATATACAGATGTGGGATACCCTTTTCTTGTCATACATTGATCTAGGATTATACAGGGTAACATTAGGCATCGTTATAACCCTATGATAGTGATGTTTGACATGGCCATGGATTCACAAGAAACAGGGATACTCTCCCACCAAGAACCTTTATTTTTATGTGTCACTAGACTACAAAAGTAATTTTATGATTCCAAAAGAGGATAGTGTCAATGTGTAGTAGATGAGTTCCTTTGAATTGTGTGTTAAGGTAACTTATTGTGGAGGTGTCAGTGAAGGTCGTTGTTGTGGAAAAAAGATGTTCAGGGGAAATGGTAATCTTTAGGAAGAAGTGGTTTCTATCTCAGAATATTGAGTGTGGTTCATGGTGTGTCATGTGACTTTAATACCCTATGTTCAGTAGTACAGGTTCATGAGCCACATTTCTCAAACTGTATCCCCTATTCGAGTCCTAGGGTTACTAGTGTGGCCTTTTTTCATGATCGTTAGGATTGGAGGCTCCAATAGAGAGGATCAGAGGTCATGCACTTCAATTGACAGCATCGTCCAACTCTAGAGGAGATAGTTTCACATAGAATATTTTCATTGTGTCAATGAGAAAAAATAATTCTTACCTTAGTGTGGTTTTTTTCCTACCATCCCCAGTCAGATGGTTTCCAACGAAAGATGTGGAAGTGTTTCCAACTTGTAGGATGTAGTTTTACTCTTTTTTATAGAATTTATCCTAGGATGATCAAGATAATATCATGTATGCATGTTTGAAACCTACTTTTATCGGTTTTATAGTATGATCCCTAGAGTATTTGATGTTATGAGATTTCTGTTGTTGATTTGTATTATTGATTTGAGGAAATATTCTTGAGGACTTTTCAAGATTACCTCCCCACCAATATTTAGGAATCTATAAATAATGGACCCCAGGGGATTCCATGATATTTTTTTTATCATATCGATTAACTTTTGATGAGTTTTCTAGTAGTGATGTAGTTGGAGTTTTGCAAAATGAGTGCCTAGTAAGACACCATGTCTACTCTTGGGAATCCTTGTGTTCATTGAGAGACTGACGAGGACCTTATAGACTAAGCCTTTTCACCCCATTTTGGATTAGTTCATTAGAGTATTCTTCATTGGTACACCCATGTGATCACTGTTATCATTTCATATGTGGAACTTTTTGTTGACTTCTAGACATGTCTTGAGAGTACCAATTTCATTAAGATCACTTGTAGTGATAGGTATTGAATTAGGAGGCCCACTTCCTATGATATGATTACATAGACATGGATGTGATAGTGGTCATGATAGTGGTATGGGCCATGATATCATTAGAACCACCCATGGATGGGGCTATAGTAGTATATTCTCACATTTAGGGTTTCTTTCCACTATTTTTGAGTGAGTTAATGTAGTAGTTGAACACTGTGTAGTTTTACCCTATGCAAGAGTTGATTTGGAAGGTCTCTAGATGTTGGTATTTACCACTCTATTTTTTAGTGAGGTAAGGAGGCATAACTAAAAGATTTTGGTTGTGTAGTATCAGGTGCCCAGATTTCTAGAAGACATATTTCTTAGTTGATTGTAAAAAGTTAGGGAGTATGCCAACATTTTAAGGATTCACGATTACACCAATGATGTTTTGAGATGAGTTGGTGAAGAGGTCACTTTCCCTATATAGTTCACCATAGAGTGGGGTGTTTGTTACAAGTATATTGAACATTTTGGGTTATTTAGAACATTATTCAGGTTTACCTATTTGTGAGGTGAATTTTTCACTTCACCATTGGTGCATCCATACTTGAGGATACATTTGGGATCCCTTACAGGTAACCATTGTACTAGTCATAGCTAGTAGGAGACAACATTGTTGGGCCAAGTGTTTTTGCTATAAATAGATGTAGAGTGTTAAATTTATCTAGGTTATGATGGGGACTACCATGCCACATCAGTGTATTTTTTAAGTTCATGAGGTGGTGTATTGGTATACCATATGCTGGTAGTTAGACCAGGTTCTTGGTGTTTTTCTACCTGTTTTAGCTGAGGAGGTATGCACATTCCTTTTTGCATGATGTTGACATAGTTTGAGATGGATTGTAGTTGTGGAGTGGCCTTTTTAGTTACTTGGTTATGTTTGGATTCTATCCAAATGGGACCACTCTTGGGCTTGTGGTTCTCCTAAGTGCATGTTTATAGACAATACATGAACACTCTAGAGAGAACACATGAAAGTGAGACATAGTTGAGAGCTATGATTCCCCATGTGCCTATGATTTTTTCTTTTCAGGATAAAAATTTTTAAGGTAGGGAGAGTGTAATGTCTCTAGTTTTTACATTTAATGCTTTTTAATATTTCTAGGAATTTTTCTGATGTTAGGATCTTTTTCAAAGTAGGATTCTAGTGCTAAGAGAGGATCAATGAAGTGATATAAAAAATATCCAATATTTTAAATATCTAATGTGAAACATCTTTAGAAAAGTTTTCAAACTCTCGATTGAAGTTTTGGATCAGAGATTTGAGATCATGGTTGAGTTCATAAGGTATAATTTTACCCAAGCGTGACTTAAATTTCTTTAATGTCAGGCACCCGATTGAGGGAAATCATTAAAAGGTATATTGATGATATATTATTTTATTTTAAAAAATCTGATATACCCATTACCCTTTTTGATATCATGCATGAAATAGGAGAGGTAGAAGCACCCATTGTGTGATAAATGACTCAGGGTTGAACAGAGGAGTAGAGGTGCCATTGAACCCCATTTCTGACATTAATCATCACTAGATCAAGGATTAGTATCTTTTGAGTGTCACATTAGACATGGATATTTGGTGTTTTTTCACGAGGTAGGTGGATTTATGATCTTTACATTCCAATCCCCAAATATGATTTGTTTTATAGTTTTATAGACCTATTAAGACTACTAGTGGTCCCTTGATATTATATCTCTTCGTTTCAGGTGGAAGTTAGGGGTTTCGGGAGGAGTGTAGTGATTCCCCATTAAGAAATTCCGTTGAAACATCATTTAGTACAGGAGAAAAAACTGTGTAATCTTCTTTTTTTGGGAATATGACCTTTTGGAGACTATATACCACATAATAGTAGTACAAATCATATAGTGATTCTAGGATGTGTGGATGAAGAAATAGAATGAAAAACCATATAAGGGGATATATACATGTATAAGTACACAACCAGATCCTAGGTGTACATAGGCTCATGAAAGGACTCTGGCTTGGGCTGGGCCAAGAGGAACACACCATGTACCAAGGGTACATTCCATGTAAGACAACAAGGAAAAACATGATGTGTGTGGGTGAGTACATGATTAGGTGTTCATATGAGGGTGAAAAACATATTATATGGGGTACATGTCTTATATCATGTAACATGGTGTTTCATGCCTAGGTGTTCATGATGAGGGTGCACATCATGTTACATGTAGTACTGAGTAGGGACATAACCAGAGGACAATTTTTAGAGACAAACCATGTTCTATGGGTACTCATCATGTAATCCCATTAATAACTTCTCTCTAAAGAATCTTAATAATTAATACTCAGACAGAGGACCATGGGTAACCTACCTTTAGTGGGTTTCTACATAGAATAAGTTGGTTTCCATGGTTTTGGCATGAGAGTTGGAGAGCGAAGTGAAGGTAGAGAGACATTTCTTACCGTATTATTTAGACCACTATCAGTTGAGTGGGATCTCTTGTTTAATTATTATGAGGTTATATTTTGTACTTAAATCCTCAATATATGATTGTCCCCTCCTCTACAGGATGTGTGAGGATAGAGTTCAAGTACCCCACTTGGAGGTTAAGGAAGGATCCTCTATGATATCGACTTCTTTTGGTGGGGTCTGTGGTGTATTCATATCCATCATACATAGGGATAAGATCCCTTATATATCAGGCTATACCAGTAGGGTTTTTGGTATCATCATGCATACGATCTCCTACACAATGTGAAGTTTCAGTAGGGACTCAAAAAATATTGTCTATACGATAAATTACTTGGTGGTTAGATCCATATTGGGTTCAAGGTATCTTCCAACAGCCCCAACTGAGATATCCTATATGTGTATCATTTTTATAATGGTATGGTTTGTGGTATCCTCTAGTAGTCTTGGGTGTGATCCTTTATCTGAGCATTGAGATATCAAGAGTTTAATACTCAGTTCGTGGTGTCTGCCAGTGATCCTGGGAGTGATCCCATTACTGTGATATGAGATCTTCTAGGTTTTGGTATGGTTCTTAGAGTCCCCCATTAGTATTTTTTGATATCCCCTATCTATTTATCATGATTAGATAGGTTTAAGTAATACATTATTCTTAATGATACCCTCTAAGCATGTTCAATCAGATGTACGCAATCAGGGATGGTGGGGATCTTCTACCGGCTTAGTGATACCTGATGAGTGTGATCTATTGGATGATTTACATTAGGGATGGAATAGATATACATGATGAGTGAGATATCTTAGATGAGTTCAACATGGGATGGCACAACTTATGGAGTGAGTTCTCCTAGTTGATAGATACCCTTGTCCTTCAAGTGGAATCTAATGGCAGGCTGTATGGTTGATACCATGAGACTTTGAGGTGAAGATGTGTATATATGGGTTATTTTGGGATTATTTAAAATGTTTTTGGATTGTAAAACCATGTGGATATGAGTTTAATTGTCCTATATTATAGAGGAATTTTTCGGATGGAGTTTCATGTATTGTATTGATTAGTTTCTGCTTTGGCTTAGGGTCTAACAGATTATTGAATTTATATTACTGCCTTTTATTATGGGGTTTTGGGCCACATATTGGGTATTGTTACACTCACCCATTCATGGGATGTACCTTCAAATTTTGTGTCATATTAAAACATATAACTTTTGACAGTGTCTAAGTATGACCTAGATCAATTAGATCATAGACTGCTAGATATGACGTAGTGTGTCCTATTGGTTCTATTTGACAACATTCCTCTCCATCTTAGCTTGTTGGACACTTCTGTAGCTTTTGGAGGGATCTCACTTTTACAATTTCATTATTTAAGAAACATTTATATAATTATAATTTTGGATAGTTGTTTTCATGCATTTTAGTATCAGTTGTATTTTTATCTCAGCACTATTTCCTATATATGGATGTGTGTGCACGCATATAGGAACCATCAGATAAGGCCTCTAATTTGTGTTATATATAACACACATAGATTTTTTGAAATATTTTTTTCAAAATAATTTAATAGTTTTTTATGTTTATGGTTACACTCAACACCATGTTTAGCATAAATTACATGAAACATTGGTTTTATCTTTCATTACATGAAACACCATGTTTTAACAAAACATGAAATAATATTAAAATATTATTATTTAACATGATAATTATAAACTTGATATTGAGAGAGGGGTATAGATAGGATTAATTGAATTATGAAAATATAATATTTACAAATGTATATATAATTAATTCTTTTTACACTAAATAATTAGAAATTAAAATAAAAACCATTTGAGAACAAATGAAATATTTTTTTGAGAAAATATTTTTATGTGCATAAATAGATTTTACCTCAATAAATTAAACAAATAAACATTGGTGAATTATTTAAGTGAAATATATATGTTATAGTTTCAATAAAAAATTTAACATTCATCTTATTGTGTTTGATAGGAGATAATAATAAAACCAATTTTTTTATTAAAAACTATATTTTTCTAAAAAGAATTTTGATCTCCTTTTTCACAATTATATTAAAATTAATCAATAAATTTTTTAGAAAATTTATATTAAAAATTAAAAGTAATTTTTGAAATAATCATGTTCAAATTATCATTTATTGAATTTTTATAATTTTATGAGCATGTAATTATTTTAGTGAAAATAAAAAATATAGGATTTTATTTAGAATTTCTTTTTCATTCAAAAAATTTACATGGTTGTTTTTTAATATGGTTTTAAAATAAAAATTAGTAAAATTATATACCTATTAATCAAATTCATGTTATTATAATCAACTTCATATTGAATTTTGATATAATTTATTTTAAAATTTTGAAACTGTTCTCTTTAGAAAACAGATTTTTCATCATATATGTGAGCTTGATTTATAATTAAAATTTTACACTTATATAAATGAATTTTTTAAAAATTGATTCCATATTTACAGTTATAATCATTTATATCTTTTATTAATTGTATATTTATTTTTTACCATTATCAATAGTAAAAGTAATAAAAATTAATTACCATGGTTAATGAAAAAATGAGTTTATGAGGGGTTAATAAAAAATGATAAGGTGTAAAATGAACTCAAAACTTGTCAAAGACCAATTGTATGGAAATATTTAGATCTTATCTCCACCAAGGATCTATAAATTTCCACTTGGGATCCTTGTGTCATGTAAAAAATGTGGTCACAATTTTTCTTTTGAAAAATTATACGTGTTCCACTCACCTCACTTATAAAATTACACCCCCTCTCCTCTCTCTTAACACTTAAAAACACATTTTATCAAAAATTATTTACCAAAATAATATTTTCAATTCCCTTCTAACATATTATTATCCTTATTTTGGTCAGAAATTGGACCTAAGAAGCCTTTTTGGTGAAAATAAAAAGAAGTTGTCTGATGAAGAGGTAACACCCCTAACAGAGAATTTTATTATATTTCTTCCTACATCTCAATAAATTAATATTAAACCATGATTATACAATAAAAGAATTATATTTAATATGCCTAGATGTTATTATTTCAATGGAATTACCTAAATCCTTTCACTCTTCCCTCAAATGGGATACAGAGTCGTCATTCGTGTGTACGACGGACTACCGCCTCATGAACCGATGTCATTTCTTTTTACATTAAAACCTATTAAGGATGGATATAATGAAGATTTAATTGTTTATATCTGATTTATATGTTATTATTGTACTTTTTGAATTATTATATCACATATAAATTCTTACTTTCCCTTCTATGGGAGTACGATGATGTCGCTCATGTTTATAGTGGACTACCACCTTGCGAAGCTATGTGATCTGTTCAAAATTTATATGGAAGGTAATAAATATATATTTATCTAAAATATGTCATATATATTAAATAAAAATTATTATTTAGTGGTAATATAATATTAAAATTTCTTTCTTTCTATCCATCGAGAAAATGGAAACAACATTCATGCATATGTGCGACCTACCGTCTCTATAAATGGTGCATTTAATTTTATATATATAACATTTATGGACTAATATAAATATATATATATAATATTATATGATATTTATATCATGGTTAACATTATAGTTATGTTGGAAACATGATCAAACTAATAGGTCCAAAAGAATAACAAATCAAAACATACATGAATAATAAAGAAATGTTTTCTCGTAATGCACCTTTAACATGGAATTGCTAATAAAAGGTCCTAAGTAAATAATATAAGGTATGATATATAATATTATTTTTGTGTAATATATGTTTAATAATCTTATATTTATTATAATAGAGGGTTTAATGAGAAATAAGTATGTTAAGACTTAGAAATTTTTCTCATGTTTTTACTTTTGGAAGACATATTCCATATTCACCACCAATTTCTTTAATGGGTTGTATATTATTCCCATGAGTTTATTTTTGGTTGATTCCTTAGGTTATGATATAATTAAATGATGAAGTTATTATGAAACCTATTTCTTTTCCACATGATATGCTATGATTAAATTATTATGAAGCCAATTTATTTTCCTGGATTCTGATATGATGAATTTTTTATGATATTGTGGCACAAATATGTATGGTTTTACTTATATTATTGGTGGGGACTATATCTCCTTCAAATGTAGCGGCTAAATAATGAAATATCATGAGATAAAAAAGACTATAATGAGGAGTAAACCTTGTTCAATATGGTACTTTCTCCACTATGATAGTCTTGGGAGTTAACTTTGACGACTATGATGGTTTGGGGATTGAACCTATTCCACTATAATACTTTTGGAAATGAAAATTTACTACTAAGGAAATTATTTTCTATAAATATGTATATTCCAAAATTTTATTTCTTATGTCAATGTTATTCTCCCATGGATTATGTACTTTGATTTATTTTTTTGATTCAAGTATTTTGAACTTTTAATATTTATCCTGTGAAAATGTTTTCTGATATTCTTTATGCATGGTATGATTTTCATATGTTATTCACACACCATTATGCTTAAATTATGTTTACATATTTCCCCTTTTTAGCCTTACAGAGCATTTTATCTCATCCTTTCTTATGTTTATTTTCTTTATGCTATAATGATATGTATTACCTATAATATGTCTAGGAAGGGTGATAATTATGAATAAATGAGTGATGACATATAACATTTATTAAACAATTGTTTATTTTTCCATGTTTCTAAAGGCACTATACCATCACAATCCTTAATCACATGTTTGGGTAGTGTAAAGAATATTCATATTAATGATAATATGTATATATATATATGTGTGTGTATATGTAAATCTAGGTTTATTATAATTGGTTTCAAAGGAAAGGTTTAGTTGACCATTGAAAACTAGGAATGAAAAACATTAGTAAAGTACTTAGGGATATGTCTAATGATATGTATTGGGACAAGTATAAGGATGTATCAAATCTTAGGAATATATCCTAGAATTATAGTAAACAAAATATAATGCGTTCTACAAGAAATTACATCCCTATCTATATACAACAACTGGATGTGGATCCAACACAAATGTACCTAGGCGAAATAACTTTAAAAAGTTAAAATTGATATGGAATCAATTGTAACTTGGTGCATGAAAAGAGACATTTCTATACACCTGGTTTGACACTCCTGGGGTTTATGATTTTGAAATTCATAAACTCTTTGTTAACCATCAGGAAGGATTTTAATAATGACCACGAATGACCTAGGTTAAGCCTAAGGTTTCATAGAGTGAAAATGTGGGGTCATTATTTAGATATAATTTAATTTATTTTTCATGATGATATGATTCCCCAATATGATTAATATTTCTCAAAATATTATTTTTCGATTTAGAGGATGGTTATAACCTGATAGAAATATTTTATTATTAAATGTGATGGAAAATGAAACAATTTTACTATCAAGAAACTAAATATTGTCGAAGATGGAATGAAAAATATTATTTAAATGCTCACAAAAATTTACAAAGGTTTGAATGATATTGAACATAAAAATGAGAAATGGAGGGAACAATATTCTGTTGAGTAATTAATGATGAAATATCTACCTTCTTTTAGTGTTTCTCTTAATCCACTAGTTTATGAACAGTGGATCAGTAAAATTAAAAAGATAATTTCCATTCTCCAGTGTTCAGAGCATGAAAAATTCATTTTTTATATATATACTTTATAAGGAGAAGAAAATAAATGTTGGAATCATATAAATAATATGAGTCAACATGATTAAATTGACTCTATATAGTGGGATGATTTCAATAGATTATTTTTCAATAAGTACTTCCCTCATATTCTTCATATGAAAATGATAATTAAAATTATTGAGAAAAAACAAAATGATGATGAATCTTTTGGTACCTTTGAGGAATATGTTGAAACACTTATGAGGTATGTTTTTGGTATCATTATCTAACATAAAAGTAAAGTTGAATGAATATTCAATGGATTTAAAACAATACTCCAAAGGGAGTTATACATAAGGTACTTTAACTATTGTGAATAAATAGTTCATTGTGTTATAAATGTGGAAATGGATATTGTAGTTACTTATTAATCATATGGTTTTTATAATAAAATAAAGTTGTAATTTAAAAAAAATCTGAAAACCACAGTGGGCAGAAGATGATATTTTCTATATTCTAAAAGTGTAAAAGGAATAACAAATTATATTATCTTAATGGGACTACTAAATATTTTAAGTGTGTACTTGAATGTCATTGATCAGATGAATAATGATGTGATGGGAAGAAGTCTACTAATGTGAAAAAAATAGAGAATTATTCACATAGTGCACCACCCACACTATGGTGCTTCATCTGCAAAGAGTTTGGAATTATGTGAAAAAATGACCCAATCCATGGGATAATGTGGTTAATAATCCACAACAACCCCTGAAGATAAAATATAATGGAAAATATTATGCTATCACAATGGATGAAGTGAATCATTATATTTCGGGAACACTTATTCTCCTCTCATGGTTAATAATTTTATGTTTGATTTTATATTAATTATCCCTATGAAAACCATACCCTTTATCCTTTAGTGAAATTTCATTTTATTTTGAGAATTGATTATCTACCTCTACTAGGAATCTAGAATATTCAAATCACATTTGATGTTCTACTTTTACAATGATGAACCCAATATTTAAATGGGATTTTTTTGAATAATATAAGATTAATTTAAGAAATTATGGGTGAATTATCTATTTAAAACATATAGTCCTCCGTGTAATATTAGCTTAATAGTTGTAGATACCATCATGTGTTTATGAGTATAGGTTTTCTAATACATTCAAAGTCTTTGAATCCACTTTTGAGGTTTTATATGGTGGGAGTTGGTCAAGATTAAGGATATTTTAAGTGACATTTATGGAAATAAACCCTTTGGGTTTTTATATGTTTAGGTGAAAAATTTATTGAGGAGGAATGCCTTTCAACTTTGTAGAGATATGATTAAAGGCATTTCTAATCTTCAGGGTTGATCTTATCTTTTATGTTGAGGTATTGCGGGTCATATTTTATCACCTTATGAAGTGCGTGAACTTAATTTCTATTAGATAATATTTCTCTCTAGACTATATTTATAGAATATATGTTGAGGAATTGTTAAGGTTTCATGTAGTCAAAAATTCCATTTTATCAGATTGGGATCAAAGTTTACTTGGAAATTCTGTGGAAGCCTTCAGTAAGCCTTTGATATGGGGCTATGTTTCAGCACTTCATATAATCTTTAGATAGAAGGTTAGTTGGAGATAATAATTAAAACACTATAGTATGTTCAAAGATCTTATTATACGTATTCAAAAAGTGTTTGAATCTACAATTAAATTTGGTTGATCTTTTTTTCAATAAAATCATTTACTAAAGCATTTAGTTGGATCTTTATGGAGAATTTTATACAAATGAGTGTAGAACTGCAACATACTAGAATAAAGTTTCAGAAAGAATTATACTGATACATTAGCTAGATGATGAAATGGAAGACAAGTTTAGATCCATTAATTAATAGGTAAGGGGAAAAGTTCAATCAATATCTCCTCTATATCATGGTAAATCACCTACCTGATTTGTATATTCAATGATCTAATACCAATTGATGTCAAATTTCTTTAACCATGGTGAGAAGGTAATGGGGTGACATGCTTCTTAGTTTCTAAGTCATCTCAAGATAATCCTCATATAGAATTATTCAGTCTCAGTTCCCTGCCCCTAGGATGTGTAGACATGATTATTTGAGACACTTTAGGGATCCACTTTTATAGGTCCCCTTGATCTTGTATGCTCTTCTTGATCTTTAATGATCTTCATTTTCAACAAAAAAAATTATGTGTGTGTGAAGTATTGTAATTGGATAAAGAATCATGATTTCGCAACTCATATAACACCAAGAAATGGAATCATAATTTTTTTCATGTAATTGAGAAGTTTCTATCACTTCTCAATAAAGATAGTAATTTTTAATCTTTTGGGATTAAACCACATGGTAGATATTTTCATTTTTTATAAGAAAAATTACCATACCCAAATTTGTTAGACATGTTTAAAGGAACCCATAAATTATAGGATTGGAACATGCTGATCATTATGGACATTTTACAAGAGAATATAGTGGTGAATATTCATATTTCATAAATGTTACTGATGACATGCATATATAAGGATATGTTTAATTGATGTTGTATAAGTCTATAGATTGTGAGTTATTTAAAGAGTTCAGGAATGAATTAGAGATTAAAAATTGATAGAATACAAAGTTGATTTATTCATATAGTGTTGGGGAATATCTTATCCCAGAGTGTATCAACATTCTATGGGAGCTTGAGGTTATATCTAAAATCACCACACATTATACATCATAGTATTATTGTGTTAGTGAACAGAGGAATCATACCTTTATTGACATAGTAAGGCTGATGATTACTCTTTTGGATCTTCCATTATCCATATGGGAATATAAATTATAAAATACGACTTATATGCTAAACTCAGTACCAACTAAAGTGGAAATATAAATTCACTTTTAGTTTTTATGTTGGAAAGTAAATTTTTTTGTCACATATATTTGTATAGGGATTCAAGGAATTTGTTAAACCCACTGATATAACAATATAATACCTTTAGGTACAATTTGTATATTTATAGGATATCCTAAGGAAGCCAAAGAATACTATCTATATAACTCCCCAGAAAAGAAAGTGACTATTTTAAGGAAGTTCATCTATCTTTATAGAGTGAAAAACATCAATAAAATAGTACAAGAAGGGTTGACTTCAATAAAGTTAACACTATAGATATAAAAGAGTTAGTACATGACTACTTTACATATGTCTCAGTGTAAGATGTTGTTCCTAATATACATGTACTATGTGGGAGTACCATGGAGTTAAGAGAACCAAAAAGATATGGTTTTCTAGTTATAGAAGATAGTAAATCATTACTGATTAACAATAATGAACCATTATTCTATAAATAGGTATAAGAGATCTCAAAAGTATCATGATGGAAGGAAGATATGAATTATGAAATAGATTGAGTATAAAAAATTAAATTTCTAAATCTAGTTGATTCACTAGTTGATGTAAATGTTTTGGGGTATAAAAGGGTATTCTATAGAGAACTAGACATACATGGTAAAACAAAAACCAATTAAGCATAGATAGTGGAACAAAAGTTTAAATAATAATAATGCATTAACTAGGAAGAAATATTTTCTTCAGTTTCCACATATAAATCAATCAAAATTACATTTTCTATAATAGATTACCATGACTATGATATTTAAAAAAAGGATTAAAAAAATATTTCATTAATGAGATCCTTTAATAAGATGTTTATATGACATAAATAAATTGTTTTATGATTCCTTGTCATTAATAAAAGGGTTGAAAGTTGTAGAGACACATTTATAAATTGATTCAAGAATATATGTCATGGAATATGTGGTTTGATGATGTTGTAAAATAATTTGTATTCATTAAAAATGAATTCAATCCATGTGTTTATGATTGGTTTATTGGGAGTACATTTGTTAACCTATTAGTGTATGTCGATGACATATTACATATTGGAAATGATATACTAGGCTTACAGTTAGTTAAGGACTTGTTAAACATGTAATTCACCATAAAGGACTTAGCTGAAGTAACCTATATTCTTAGGATTAAGATCATTCATGAAAGATCTATAAGTGTACTTGAACTTTGGAAAGGTAAATATATTGACCATATATTAAAAATATTTTTGTCAAAATAATCCAGTAGAGGATTTTTTCCCAAGTCACATGGTATACAAATTTTAAAAAAAATGTATCCCCACATGCAAGAGGAGACAACTTGAATGAGTAATCTCATATATAGACCAGTGATATGATCAATCTTGTATTCCTTATTATATACTAAGCTTGATGTTACATATTTCTTGAGTATGGTAGGAAAATATCAAGCTAATCTAAATGAACATCATTAGTTTACTATTAAAGATATCCTTAGGTATCTAAGAAGAATGGAGCAATTATTCATAGTTTATGGAGGATACAATATTATAGTTATACGACGTTATACTGATTCTAGTTTGGAAATTCATCATATTAATTTAAATTTATAGTCAGTATATGTCTTTAATCTAATTGGAGGATCTATGAGCTATAAATGTTCAAAACAACTAGTTTTCACTTATTCTATAGTGAAGTCTGAGTATAGAGAAGATTCTGATGTATCCAAAGAATCTATTTTGATATGAAAATTTATTTAAGATCTTAATTTGTTTCTCAATAGTAAATAACTTTTCAAATTATATTATGATAATATTCCTGTGGTGGCTCTCACAAAATATCCATGTTTACAATAGTAAAAAAATTAAATAATGTGGAATTATCACCTCATGAGTGTTTTTTCTCAGAGGTGTGAAGTTGCATTAAATAGATTTTTCATGGTATAAAATGTGGTGGACCCCTTGGCTAAATCCATATCTCTAAATAAATGTTAATATGATGTGGGTTCTGGTGGACTGAATGATTTTAGTAGTTGGATCTATTGAATGTTGGAGTCTTTTGGAGTTACTACCCTTAAACCAATATAAATGTACTTTAAGATTACATGTATTCATTTTTTAACATTAATAATGCTCTTATCATATTATGGTTATTATTATATAATATATATTGTTTGATAATTTCCTAAGAGTAATTTTCACACTCAAAGGCCATAGTAGTTCCCCATAATATGAGAACACAAATGTGTTGTGATTGTATTCATAAATATATAGATTATAACCAAATGATATTATTTTTTGGGAGAAAATGATATAGTCTATTAGGTGTGGAGACTTATAGAAATTTATGGAACTTTCTAATGGTGTACATCCATTACAATTTCTAGTATATGAGATTATGGGAAAACAGACCACCAGTAAGAAATACAGATTTATATGTGTCATTGGATGTTCATATATTTAAACATATGTATTGATCTTTATATTCATTGATATCATTATTGATGGATATTATTAGTCATGTACTTTTATGTATTGATGAAAACTGTGAGAATATATGTTTGTGGTGAAGTAGGATACATTTTGGGCATGTTTATTTATAGAAATTCAATTAATGAGACATAGAACACATATGTTGATGACACTTGCATGCAACCTACCTGATTAAAGTTATCATTAAAAAGGTATTATAATAAAAATTTATCATTCATTTGTGGTTTTATATCATTGAAAAATTAGCTTCTTTATCATTGGGTACCTTGGTATATTTCCAAATGATACATTATACTTCATGTATCTCCAGCTAATGCCACTGTGAAAGTGGCTAGGAGGGGCACATAAAAAGTGTATCAATATCCCTGGTTAAATATTAATTATTATTTATCATTGATAATTTTTTAAAAACATAATCCCTGTATGTGGTTTAATAATATCCATATTTACATGATTGTAAATATTCTACAAGAAGTTATTCAAGAGAATATTTTATAAGAAGAATATTAAATAAATATTTATTTTAAATTCGGTGAACATAATATTTATTTATTTATTAGTGAATAATGAAGTGATAATTATTCATTAAACAAAAATTTATTATTTTAGTCCCAAATATTGTAGATAAATGGAGAACTAAGTTTAATGTCAATGTGAGGGATAATATATATCAAATATTATTTGGTTTTTTAATTCAAAATGTTATATTTAATTAATTCACTAATTTTTTGTGTGTAAAAAAATTATAATAATATGATTATTATTATGGACATGGTATTCTATATGGATTTAGGAAATAATAATGGTTCATGTCAAAGTATTATTTTTTAACCCTAACACTATTTAATCCCAATTATATTTTTACAACCCTAAGGTTATCCATTTGTTTAGGTGTTCTGAAAAGCAATGAGAATTATCTCAAACACTTGAGTGACCTTCTCTATAAATGTACTCTAGAGTAGAAGGAGATCCCCCTCCACAAACCCACTTCATTCTACATAGAAGAAAGAGAATCCTAAAAGAATATATTCTTATGGAGATAAAATATGAATGATGCAAGTCTTATGATCTTTTACTATATCATTCAAAAATTCCTACAACAATAGTTAGAGGTTCATGGTATATGTGTGTATCACCACTGGATGGTATCTATACTGGATTTTAGTAAAACAATGATGGTACAAGTCAATATATTTTTATATTCATAAATGAAGAAACAATTCATCACAAGTTAATTCTTTAACTACTTAAATTAATTATAGATCATTATGTGATGATCTCTTTTTTGGTTTCAACAATCTCTTGTGAATTAATATTTTAAGCAATTTTTTTCTTATGAAATTATTCATCAACATAAAAATCATATTAATCATCTATTAAGAAAATTTTGAGTTAGGCATCCCCTACTGGTGATTCTACTGCGCCCCAACCCATTAGAGGATGATGAAATGAGATGAATATGAGATGATCACTATCTCAATAAATATGTGAGTTTCTCAAGAGAATTCTTGAAACTCTATATAAATTATCAATATAGAATATTAAATTAGATGATGCTAGTGCTAGTAATTATTATTTAAAATATAAAGAATTTATTATGATCTAATATTTTTCAAGACATAAAGAGATTGAATTGAGATAAGATCTAGTTAATTTTACTTACCTAGAAATAAATGAATTTTATATTTCATGAATCTAGATATTAAATTTTTCAATGAATTTGATGATTTTTGTGGACCTAAATATCCCAATTTATTTTTGATATTGGATGAATGAGAAAAAAAATATAGTGTTGAGTTTTATTGTGCGTTTACATGTTTAAATTGAGTGTTTTCTAGTTTATTTTAACCAGTCACTCTAAAAAATGAGGATCCATGTGATAAGTAGTATGACTGTGAGATTTTTATTAAATCTAGAAGTGTTAATTAAGAAAATATATTTGTGGAGTATTTCTGAGAAGAAATATCAGTAATATTGATGAACCAAATGATATTTTTTGGGGATTTGGTAAACAAAATGAAAAGAATCAATAAATTATTTTTTAAAATATTTTTATATATAACCACTTAAAAATAAGATAAAAAGGGTCATGGATAAGATAGGGGAATAAAAATGGGGTAGAGTTATTATATTTTCTTACATGAAATCTCTAAGGCATTTTCATTTTTTGGGAAAAAGAAAACGTCTCCCTGAAATATTGTGGAGTATCTACATGAAGTGAGTTCTCTAAAATTTAAAAAATATTGTGGACATGGGAAAGAAATAAATGCCAGTGGGTCATAAATATATGTGATGATATAGAAAAATCATTCAAAGATGCTGAAGAAGTGTATTCAATCCATACTGAAGAAAAAAAATACATGGGTATCAAAGAACAAAAGAAAAGAATGAGGAGATGATGTTAACTAGTTCACATACCTATCCTTACTATATGATGTATAATATAGGTCTAAAAACAGAAGAAGTGGAGAAAAAGAAGAAATATACATTTTAGAGTCTGGATGTAGTAAGAAAGAACATACCATAGCCTTTTATAGTTTGATCTCTAGGAAACTTTTTGTGGTTTTGTTTCTATAAGTTGAATTACTAGAGACAACAAGAAGAGTTCCTTCCAAATATCTAGTGGGAACTTATTTTATTTGAATTAGAGTTCTTAATGCCTAGTAAATATTTTTTAAAGAAGAAATAGATTTTTTTTTAGTAAATAGGGACCTAGATACAGGAAATATTAATTAAAATTTATAGGAATTTTAAGACTCAACTAATAATAATCCTGCCATTTTTTGGATGTTGTGACATCCATAGATAGATTTGGTGATCGATATCAAGAATATGGAATTAATTGAGAAATTTTGGGTGACATTATGAGTAGAATAACTTGTTGGGTGTAGTTATTGTCCACTTTTGTAATATAGTGAATAAACACACACAAATCTATGTAATATGGTTTTAATGGAAAACATTATTACCTACACACCCATTGTACATTGATTATAACTTATATAGTGGATAATATATGACTTTCTAAAACATGATACTTTTATGGAATATGTTTTCAAATCGAGGACGAACATTGTAAAAACAAATGTACCAAAGTTTTCACTACTTTCTTGAATTTCAGATAGTCTATAAGATAAGGGTTAACTAAACATATCTATAATTTTCATAACTATAAATAGAGGTTAAAACACCAAATGGGGTTAAGGATTAAAATATAATTTATAATTTTTAAAAATTATAACAACACCCAATTCACCACCCCTCTTTGGTGCCAACACTAGTCTTAAGAGAAATTTAAAATTATAGATTTTAAGATACTTAATGAATTTCTGGTGAATTTTATAAATTCCACCCCCCTTAGGGATTATCTATATTTATTGTAAAATTAATTATTAACAACATTGAGAATTATCTCCTAGATTTCCTTACTCTAGATCAACATGTAGATAAGTTGATAAAGTGTGAGAAACCTTATATTCTTATGCCAAATTTGAGGATAGTAAATTTGAATAGATACAAGAGAAATTCTTGGTCTAAAGATTCCTTACACCAACCCTCAAAAATTTTAATGATCAATGGGTAAGAGAGGTAGTGGGATGTCATATATTTTTCAAGAGGAAATAAGGATCATTAGATGATGAAATGAACCATGGTTAATAAACAAAGAGATTCCTCAGGTGCATTGTATATCAAGTGTAATCATATATTACGATAAAATTGATATTAGATATATATTTTGGTGGTCAAAAATTTTACTAATTTTAAGTACCATGTAGATTTAGAATAGTTTTCTGAGGTGAATTTTATCTACGAGATTTTAATATATAGTGATTTCCCATGATGGATTTTAGAGATGATAATCTCACTTTTCCCAAAAGATTGATCATGTTTGTAAATAACCATTATTTTGATCCAAAAATTACTAAAATAATTATTTATATATCTATGATTTATATTGGTAGTTTTATTTAAATTTTAGTAATTAATGAAAATAATTTTATTTATATTACAAAGGTTATGTAATTGAAAATGAAAATAATAGTCTTTAGGTATAGGAATATGAAAACCAAGTGTTGGAAATTGTTAATGAATCCTGATCACATGACTCATATCACACAAAAATATGGCTGAAAGGGCCACAAATATTTTTAATTGGTACTTGAAAATGTGTGTGGACCATTTACCCTTGAATAAATAAATGGATTCTCATTCATTATAAATTGTATCAATGAATTTGGAAGAGATGGATATATATACTAAATGAAGCATAAATCAGAGTCCTTTGAGAAATTCAAGGAATATAAGAATTAATTTGAGGGTCTTATTTGTATGAATATAAATAAACTTCCCTCAGACCATATTAAATAATATCATAGTCAAGGGTTTAATAATTATCTACTAGAGTTTTTGATTCTATCATAACTCACCCCTTCTTCTACACTATAATGGAATGGTTTGAGTTAATGAAGGAATCACACATTTTTAGACATGGTGAGATCAATGGAGAGTCTTACATGTCCTCCATTATCCCTTTGCTGAGAATAATTAAAAATAGTTTTATAATATCTAAACAAAGTGAAAAATAAAGTGGAAAATAGTGCCCATTTTAATTACAAAGTGGAACAAAATCTATTTTCCCACATATATGTGTTTTGGGATGTGAATAATTTGTTATGGCCTCTTCAGGTTGTAATCATGTAACATGAGGAACTAATTTTATATTTATATAATATCATAAGAAAACTAAATGGTATTATATATATAAATCCTAGGAAAAGAAGGTAATTATTGAAAACATATATATTCCAAGAGAGGGAGATCATCTCTAAAAGAGATAGTCGGATTATGATAGACTTTGATAGAGAAAAGGATCAAGATACACAAGATTTTTCACACAAATAGATTCCATAAATCTATATATAAAATAATGTTATAGAGACTTAAGTATTTTAAATAAATAATAGGTAGAGATATGTATTTTTAGTCAATAATGGTGGAGACTCATTACTAGTTGATAATACAGAACCTGTGACATATAAGGTAACAATAAGTGGGTTTAAAGCTACTAGATTGGAAGAATACATGAATTTTTAAATGGATTTAATGTTCTAAACTATCTAAAGATATTTTATATAAACAAGTGGATGTTTTGACCATTAGATAGAAATTCATATTCAAAAAGAATCTAGATATGGAAGGTATATTCAGTACCAATAAAGCTATACTTGTTGTAAAAGAGTTTAAATTGAGTTGCAACAACACTATGGCTGATTTTATGATTCTGAGGTGTCTTCAAGTTGATTCTATCTTTAGTTAGACATGGAACACGTTTGAGGTTTTATGGAGACCACTGCTTCCTAGATGGACCAAAATCAACGTGGATGGAGCCTCTAAAGGAAATCAGAGTCCCGCAGTATGTGGCACCATCTTCAAAAACCATCTTGGTCAGATCGTTGGGTGATTTTTTTGAGGTTGCGGCATTGCAACCTCCCAAGAAGCTGAAATTTTGGGTGTGATCCATGCCATATCTTTCTCTGTGCACAAATTTTGGAACAACTTATGGATTGAATGTGATTCTACACTTGTAGTGTAGGCCATTTAGAATGGGGTGGTTCATCTTACATGGCTGATTACTACACGATGGATGAATAGGCTATGTTCTCTCCAAGGTGTCAATTACATTGCTACCCACACCTATCATGAGGTGAATATGGATGTAGATGGAATTTCTAATAAAGGGGTTTCCCATGACATAATGTGGATCGAGGAGCTACCAGAATCTTTACTTCCTCTTCATGTTAAAGATTATAAGATGATCCCGTCATTTAGGCTTTTTTAATTTCTCCTTTTTGAATAATATTTTCTTTGGTCATTTGAACAAAGCCCTAACTTTAAAAAAAGGAAATGATTATAAAAAACATTTTCTCATGTTTCCATTATAAAATAAGTAATAACTATACATTTCATATCATTTTAAAATGATATTAAGATTATAAAAATGGATATTAAAATATCCTTCCTTAATGGGATCTTTCTAGAAGATGTCTTTATGGAATAACCTAAAGTATCAGTGACTTTAATGGATTCCAATAAGTTATAAAAAATGATTTGATCCATGTATTAGATGAATCATGAATACATATTGTGGAATATTCACTTTGGTGAATCAATAAGGGAATTTAGTTACATAAGGAATTAATATGAGACTTATTCTAATAATAAATATATTTGGAGTGTGGGTGTTTTCTTAATAGTATATGTTGATAAATTATTACTAATTGGAAATGAGATTCCAATATTACATTCTATTAAGAAATGTTTGAACAAAAGATTATATATAATGGACTTAGGTGTAGAAACATACATTCTCATGATCAAGATACTGCATGATATATACAAGAGTTTGTTTGGAGTAAGTCAAGGTTTCTGCATTAACAAATAATGGGTAAATTTTGCATGGCGAAATCTAAGAGGGCATTGTTTCTAATGCAACTTGAAATATACCTCTCCTTGAAAACGTGTCCTAAAAAATAAGAGTTGATATAGTGTATGAAAAGGATCCCATAAAAATTAGTGATATGTTCAATATTTTATTCTATTCTATATACTTGGATTGATGTATATTATGCTTTGAGTATGGTAGGAAGATATCAAACATACCCATGGGACCACCATTGGATGGAATTTAATACTATCGAAAATTATACAAGGCCTGCTAAGAATATATTCCTTGTTTATAAAGGAGTAAGGATCTAGTAATGATTTTATATTTATATTCTTGTTTACCAAAAGATCAAGATCATTCAAAATATCAATCAAGATTTTAATTTTTCCTCAATAGAAAAGTTTTATGCTGGAAGAGGTCAAATAAACAATTGGTATATAATTATAAAGTTGAGTCTAATTATATATCATTTTTTGAAGTTGTTATTAAAATAGTGTATAAATTCAACTTCATCGAGGATATTTTTGTGGTTCCTAATAGTAAAACTCCCATCACAGAATAATGTGATAATATTTCAGTGGAGACTATAGTCAAGGATCCAAGGCCACACCATTAGATGAAGCAAATAATTTATAAGTATCATTACTGAAAGGAATTTTCATAGGGAGGTGATGTCATAGTAATTTTAAATTCTTAAGAAGAGAGTTTATATGACCCATTGACTAAATATTTATAACAATATAATCTTTAATATAATATGGGATTTAATAGACTAAAATTTATTAGTAGGATGCTCATGTGCTATTAAAATTCTATTGGAGTTTTATCCATAGAACCAAATACTTTTTACTTTAGATTACATATAAATTCAATGTATTGTATTGTAATAAAAATCATATCACATATTGATCATTATTAATAAAAACTTTAATGTTATAATATCCTAGATTATCTATTATAGTTAAAGGTCATATACATTTCTCAACATGATGAGAAAATTTAATTCCTTTAATGATATTTTTAAACATATGACTGATGACCAGGATAATATTAAATGATGTGACACATAGAATTTGTGACTATCTTGTTCTTGATAATCATATGAATATGATACATTATCTCAGGATGTAATCACATGGTAATATCCATGATGATATAACATTATTAATTACATGCAAGTGGGAATTCAATATATTTGTGTGTGATTGGATATTATTATATATGAATGTGTCTAATTACCCTTATTCTTGATTTTGTTATTATTTTTTTATCGGGATTCATGTACTTTGATATATTACCCAAAACCATGACGATATGTTCTATTGATGATGTAGGATATGTTGGATGCATCCTGAGTGACACATAGTTAAAGAATAAGGCAATATAGTTTTTCTGTTATAGTTTAATTAAGAAGATATATTAGACCCTTGGGTTGAAATGAAAATTTTGAATTAAATTCCATGGATATGGCGATTGATGGGTTCATTTTAGAAAATCAATGAATGTTATTTATAGAATATAGGTTGATGAAATGAGTATTCAACCTAATTTATTTGAGATATCATGGAAAAGAAAATTTATTACACTATTAGCACTCAAATGTGATTACTGTAATTATGATGTTAACTTCCTATATTTGAACCTTTATGTGTTTATAGATATGGATATTGGTTTTTAGGAAAGCCCCTATAATTAAACTGAGGATGAAGCCTAGATTTTCAAACACATAGTACATACGTTAACCTCAATCAAATTAGGAATAAATTTTAACCCCTAAACTAAGGAATAATATTTATTTAGGATTTATTTTCAGCAAATATCCAGTCACTATATTTATTTTTGATTGGAATGTCTAAGAGAATATTTATATCCTTTTTATCTTTATGATAACAAATAATATAAATTATTAAATAGATATTATTTAGTTATATAAATATAATTTGAATATTTATTCACATTATCATGAATGTAATATTTATTTTTAATCAAATGAGAAATATTTATTATTAAAGTAAGATAAATTCTTATGAATGTGGAAGGGGATAGTTAAGTTCCATTTAATTGAAGTTATATGATGAAAAATATCACATAAATAATTAAGGAATTATTTACTTAAAGAAAATGATAGTTAATTGTGAAAGTCCATGCATGATATAATATGTAATAAAAATATTACAAATTGGTTTGGGTAATATTTTTTATTTATCATTTTATAAAGGGACTTTGGGTAATAGTAAATTATAAAACCTATCTTTATATATCACATGTTAAATAATTTCTTTAGTGCATGAATTTATTTAGGTTAATTCACTTGTCATTTCTCACAACATCCTCTACTAGATAATTCTCTCAAGGAAGAAAAACACTAGGGTTTCTCCAAATATCGAGGAAATCCCTCCAAAAATTTCATTCATCTAAATAATAAGATAATTATATATTAAATCCTTTAAGATAAAAGTAATATATTTCACAAAATATGAAAAAAAAACAAGAGGTTTGGATCATCTATGATTGCACCCAATGTTCCTTCGACATTAGTAAGAGATCATGGAACATGTATAGATCACCATTAAAGGTATTTTTATTTGGATCCTACTTGTGAAATGATGATAAAACCCAAAAAGAGGTTTAGATGATCAATATATTCATCGAAAAAACAATATCAAGAATGGGATATTTTGTAATTATTAAATTAACTATAAATTTAAAGTGAAATGTCCTCTTTTCCTGGTTCTAGGATTCTTTTTCTGGCTTCTTTATATACATTTTTTATATATGGAAATAATTTTTCACGTAACTATAGATTATTTTTTGAATAATACAAAATAAAACTTGGGTATGGACTTTATTAGTGCTTCCTGACATTGAACATTTTCACTTAAACCTAAACATTTATTTTCAAAGAATCATAAACCTAAAATATATACGCATTACCATTAGGCGTCATATGTCAATGGAATTGGGTTCCTCATTCACTTTGATTATACCTCAACCTTGTATATGGACATGTAGACTCATGTTTTAGTCAAAGTAATATAACCATAAAACTCCATCCATCAATTATTATACTTGAATCAACTTAAATTGATAATTAGAAGACACACATTACTCGCTCTATTCAAAACATAAAAAGAGAATCCTGAGAAAAAATTGATTCTCAACTTTTTAGGCATTAAAATTTTATAACCTTAGTTGTATCAAGTGTTTTGAAAAGGAAAAAGTCATAAAAATTTATATATTGAAAAACTAATAAGGGTTCACTAATTTAAAGATGAGTTTGTTCCTCTTAAAGCACCCTCATATGAGGCATATGTTAAATTTATGATTATTTAATGCAACAAAAATATTGTGGGGTCCTCTATATAGACATTGAAAAAGTTATTCCATGCTCTTTAGGTTACTTGAATTTTGAAAAATTAGGTGATTCATCTATTCCTCCCACATATTGATTCATATAACTTGTGGAAATTGTAACGGGTATAGTCTTATTGGGGTTTAATCCCTCTTTAAAACTGGAATTCTTATTCCAGAATTCTGTGTTTTGGTTTTCATTCTAATGATTCACTTTCCTCCTCTATCTAAATTAAATAACTATATTTTACAAGGATGATACTTTTTCCACTATATTTGGCATTCTTATAACCTCTTGAGAGAACACATCTTCAAGGAAAAAATATTTCATATCCAAATGAGATGAAATTAGCCTAAAAATAAGTTATATATGCCTCTATATGCATTATATATATATATATACATATATGTATAAGTGCACATTCATAGGAAGAAATAGAATCCAATAGTCCTTTTTTTCATAGGTTTACTCAGGAATACCGTAATGGTGCATAAGACCCTATAACCAGCCTAACTATTTATATGTAGAACATTATGGAAGAGATGAATTGGTCCATATTTCATTATTTACCAAAGTAGGTGAAAATTATTATTTATTTAATCCATCAATATACAATTTTCAAATGGATTTAGATATTATTTATATTATTACTTATAAATTTCACTCACTATCAATAATTGTTGATCGATATTGAATAATTTGTTGATAAAAGTTTCATGAAAATATTATTTCTTCTCAATCATTTATAGTTATGGGAATAACCAAAAACTAGAGTCTCCATTCCGTTCACAACACAAAATATGTAAGAGGCTGAAAATTGTGATGCATTTTAGAATAATCCCCACCAGGATGTGAATTTCATCGATTGATCACACGGATTCATTGAAGAAGAATCAATGTTCAACTAAGTCCATAGATTTTGTTTCCTTGAAATGGGATAACATTTCAACTCTAATTTAATCATATAACTATATAGTCTTAGAATCCTTAGGAAACCTTTGGTGTCCTAATTTTTCTTTAAAAAAAATTAGTTCTCAATGAAAGAAATTAGAGAATATTTTCTTTAGATTGGAAAGATTTAATTACTCGAACCGAGTCTTTGAATAGTGATATATTTGTTGAAGTGTTGAGGCATTTTAATTTATATATTTTGATACCGATTATAACCAAGATAGAGAAAACTAGAAAATATACTCTTCCTACCACTATTTATGATTTCCTTCATTAAATCATGTATAATAGAATAATTAAATCCAATGTATCATAGAAACATGAATAAGTGTAAAAGATGAAACTTATTTCCTTGATCCATAAAGAGGGTCTTGTGAATACATTTCCATATATCCTTTCATAAATGCTATCATGAGTTATGTTGGATGTACAGGGACTCCTAACCTATAGTAGAGTCACTACCATAGAGAGAGATATATATTTTGAGGACAATTAACAGAGGGAAAATATATGATCATTCGCATCTGATCTTGTTGGCCCTGATATAATCCCAACCTCCATGATCTCAAGGAGTTTGAGTGTGGGGATGAATTATTCTTTGATATATATCATCACATATTTTGGAGATTCTATAGATGATATGAGAGGTATATATAGAATTATGGATACTCACCCACTTTGGTTGGATCACTGGCCCCTCTAATTAATGCCACTACCTCTAATGGATCAATATAAGTATCTCCTGTAGTAGGTGTTTCCTCTATTTACATGGTAGGAGAATCAGTCATCAATGTAAACCTGTCTTTCACCACCAATTGAGAGTTATTTACTCCAATTATAGCTTGACCATACATTGGATCTTGAATAATTTTTATGATGTTTTCTACATCATTTTATTGTTTAGAGATATCTGGGAAAGGAAATACTTTAGGTGAATGTTCATGTCCCATATCAGGTAAGAGAGATAAATCCACTCCCACTATTTTATGAGTTTTAACTTACTCTACATAATGGGGGAGAGATAATTAAAATCACTCATTAATGGATTAATTAAGATATATTATCTACAATTGTTTGTTATAACATTGGAGTTAAAATTATAATTTATTCTAAGTAATTGGACAGAAATGAAGTACTTACACCCATATATCTATTTTATAAGTCCCCAAACATTACCCAGGGGGAGTGGGTGTTGACCAATGAAAGTATATAATCCTTTGTGGACATAACTTCAATGAGTGAAATTAGACCTACTTGGGAATAAAAAGTCAATATAGTTAAATAATGTTTGGTAAATGTACTCAAAAATCATTCAAAATCCATCCACCCATATACTAAGATTGAATTTTAGATTTGGTACTATAAATGTTCACTCTACTAGAACTATAGATACTTCTATGGCGGGTGGTATCAGTTAATTCTTAGCATCCTTTCCAATATAATCTCAATTCACCGCAAAGGGAATTCTCTCCATGAAGTGATATTATGATAAAATAATCATGATTATAAGGATCATATTTATATTCCCAATGTAGATTCATAGTATGAACTAAAAAAGTAACATCATTTTATAAAACATATATTTTTGGCCAAAATATACACGTGTTACTGATTATTGATCTCATGTTGATGGGTATTTATCTGTGCATTTAGGGGAGAGGGTCTCAGAGGTGTTGATAGGAATATTGAATCTAGTCACTCTATTTCCCAATTAAAATGTTTAGTATAAGAATTTTTCTTTTCCTACAAGGTTTTCAATCTCATAAAAATTATTAGGGTGCCACCAACAGTGTAATTTATAAAGTCTATGGGTACATCCACCATTCAAGTTTTCTTCAATTAAATAAAATTATGTATTATTAGGAGTGTATTGATAGTTAAATAAAATATTCATATAGGGGAATCATGACAAAAAATCTTATGGGTTGATGAAGTCTTCTTATACTTCTTCAATGGACTAGTTGATTACCTCATCTACAACGTCCCAATTTTCCATATTTCACACTCGCCTTATGATATGGAATATATAATTTTATGTAAATACTAAAATATATAGATCATAAATATATTTCCAATCATTAAAAGGTTTGTACTCATGTTCAAAGTCTTGATGTTCCATAATATTTCCACATTGAGGGATATGGACACCACCATGAAGGGTTATCTAAAGTTTTGAGAGGTTTTCCACGAAATTAAATATTTCCAAGAAGTGAGGGGACTTGGATATCTATCATCTGAAAAGGAATCAGACAAACATCCTTCTTTTCATATAGATGACTAGAGATCTATCAACTTTATCTATTTTCTTAGACTATCATTATCATATTGGGTGATTATTCACTATTAATGTCCTAACTACCTTTTCTTAGAGTCATGTTACGCAAGATCTTCAAGATGAAGTTTTTAAGAAGACTATGGGTCAGGTTTATCTATATTCTTGGATGATTTACCTATTCTTCCTTTATTATGGTTATCTATAGTGATCTTATTTTCTAGCTCTATTTTTTAGAATGTCATAACTACAAGGACAATGATCACCATTATCTCATTAAGGTATGCATATATACAGGTTCTTGAATAACGAATGGTTGGATCGATGAAGGAATCCATTGAAGTATGTGTAATATAAGTCTGGGTATTTTCTTGGGTCATCATAAAATATAACTAACTTCCCAAAACTCAGATATTTTCCACCCTAATGAATTCCAATGGAGTTACAAATTTGTTTTGGGTGCACTAGAACTAAAGTGTAAAATAATACAGTGTATGAGAGCCATAAATAATGCTATATTCAATTTGAAATTATAAAATATATCTACATATGGATATCTTGTATTACCAAACATTATACTCACCGCTACCATTATCCATGAACATACAACTGGTATAGTTATTGTATAGTATGAATTTGAACTCCAAATGTACACTCAAGAGTTTCAAGGCATTCTCTCACTTTAGTAATACCATCTTAATGCTAGATATAGCTTAGAAGAATGACTTGAACCTATACACTAAGATATATTAATTTAAAAGGATCTTTTTTGTGCTGAATTTACAAACTCCCCATCCCCACAATATTTAGAACTACTACGATATATGAAGGTGATCCTTCCCTTGATAAGTATATAGCATGAATTGACACATATTTTTTATGACTAGAACTAATAGATCAACCCCACCCCCATATTCTAGTTGGTAATACACTTAAAAAGGAACTTTTACATACTCTCTTATGTGATTCATTTATAATGAGAAAGCATCCACTCAGCCTCATAATGATAGATCCGCCCAGTGGAGTCTAATTATGTATATTGGGGTTGAAATCATAGCCCAACTCCTCCTAAAAACCCCTCCCAAGATTTATCAAATAAGTAACTAGAGCTCCCATTTTCTTCATTGATGGGGGCCTTGGTTGGAGTCTTTATCTCAATCCATTTTGATATAGAACCAGGAATATCTTCATCTAGATTTCAAAGATGATGTCTTTCCATGGGTTGTGTTCCTTCATTATTAAATTGGTGGTCTATCTTTATAATTCATGGTCCATTGAAGGTGTCCATTGGGGTTCTTCATAATATTTATAGATTAAAGTGAAATAATCATACATTTCCCTATTACAAGAACTTAATATACCTTATATTTATCTTGTAGACAATTTTCCACCCCGCCATCGACTCGGCGGAATGCATTTGTTTATTAGATCCAGTGACTGAGCAATTTTGGGACAAGGTTATTAATATTTAAAAAGTAATTATTGGAAATTGAAATGTAATTGTATAAGAAATTATATTTCATGTGATCCTTAAATTCAGTTCATATCTGGTAGACTGATTATGATCACAACCATTATCTCACAGTGCCAATTTTAGGGGAAATGTATCAAACATCTACCCAATATCATATTTTGTATTTACTTGAATGTTAGATGACTATTGAGTAATAGTATGACAAGGGATTTGATACATATGAATCATTATATAAGAAGTAATTTCTATTGTTGAGTATATATGCATGGGTGACCTCCCCCTTATTAATTTACACCTCTTTAAGATTTCATGAGACCCTAAGATGTATATACCCTATAACCCTAGAGATCAGCTGATTAGAATTAGTAAATGGGATGTATATATCTATTAGGATTCCATGACTATAAAACTAAAGGAAATGTGAGTCTTGGTACCCTTAATCGTGCTTCCATATTAATTTATCCAAATATAACATGTGTATTTCCCACTGATATATGTATCATTGTCCAATTTATTTCATCAGTAGGTCAACATGGAACACACATTATTCATTTAAAATAATGATTGAATTTTGGGATATTGTTTTCCAATAAGAAATAATTTCATAAATACTGATTGAATGGATATACATAGAATAATAAAATAACCAAGTGTAAATATTAACAAAGAACAAGCGTAAGTTCTTGACACTTAAAATGAGGTATGACTTCTTTAAATTTTAATAAAAATTTTGGTTTTCTATGATGGAAGTTCTTAAGAGTCCAAAGAGTGGTTCAGGAGCATCCATTGTTTATTCAGAGCCTAGATATCATGATAAAGTGGAAGAAAACTAATCATCATAGTTCATAAACAGTTAGAGATAGCCTTTTGACTCAACTATATGGGGTATTTTAGAGAACTAAAAACAGGTGCATTGTTTTTTTAAACCATTCCCATCAGGCTACATGACCATGAAGGGTGATATAGTTTGTTTAAGGGGGGTTATAGGATTTTCCCAAACTAGGTTCATAGGGATGCACCCATTGTGCCACTTTACTAGTACCGACAAATGGCTAGTCTCATAGTTTGAAAAATCATGCACCCTTTTAAAAGTTGGGTAAAATATCAATTTTTTCAAATTTCTCATTAAAAATAGAAAATACATCTTCCTCCATTTTTTTCTCTAGCAACATACCATGTTATGAGGTACCACTCCCTCTTCCATGTATTTGATTCCAATTTAAAATCCAATTTTTAATTTCATTTCCTTCTAGCATGTTACAATAGTACCAATATTACCTTCATTCCTATAACTTCTTTCATTTGGTTACCTCACTATATCTAATTCTATTCCCAAGTGAGCTAAAACAACCTATTTTCAGGTCATTATTATTTTTCATCGATTTATTCGATTTTAGTCTAAATTAAAGGATGAAAAAGGTTGAGGTGAGTACTACCAATCTAGGGTAGTTGGTCTTGTACATTTTCCCAAATGATGAGTTTTTTATATATTGCGTCATCATTATGCACATCATAATTCCCATTAATTTCCTTAAAACTATAATTTTCTTTAATCTAATCTTTTAGTCATGTTAATTATCCCCTTATAAAATTATTTCCTCGATAGAGGATGAACCCTATAACATGTTCCACCACTTATGGTGTGTCCATGAAATGGACCTAGTCCTATTGAATGTTTATATGAAAAAACCTTTTAAGTGGTCATGGATTAGAACTTCACTAAAATTGCATCATTCAAGTTAATGGATGTGAGTACTATGACAACGTCGAATGGCTTCTATGTAGTCATGGGATATAGACCTTGACTAATAAAATTTTAATGGTTTATTAATCATAATTTTTATTATATTAGATCATAAAAATATTGAAATATTAATTGAAATAATTTGGTGTGTTTCCCCATATACTCAGGATACTCAGACATGTAATCCAATATACTTAAGAAAATCAAGCATTGAATCCCTTATATATGTGATACTTGGGCATAGAGACCCATATATTTTATGATACTCAGGCATGGAAGCCCATGTAATTTATAATACTCAGGCATTAAAACCCATATTATTAATTATATTCAGTCATGGTGACCAATATAATTTATGATACTCATGAACGAAGACCCATATGAATTATGATAATATGGAATGGAAACCCATATGATTTATGATACTATAGAATGGCATCCCAAACAATTGTGAAACATGGGTATGGACCCGAGATGATACTTAGTACATGGGAATGGAAACCCATATAATTTATTATACATGGGCATGGAGGGCCATATTATTCATGATACCTGGGTATGACATCCCTTTACACTCTTTGAGAGTATCATTACTATCCATCGATGACTGAGTTATGCCTCAGGTCCGGATAAGTATTTATATCTATATATTTGGATATATAAATCACTATATATAGATAATATACATACATACATATATATATATATATATATATATATATATATTTACATGTTTAGAGTTATCCCTTCACAGGTTGAAGTAGGTACTGTCAGCCTGCTGTCCTTTGGGAACCAGGTCCAACTCATTTTCAATTTACATTTTTGGTTTTACACTATAATATCTATACACTTCTGTTTTATATGCACTAGCAGAATCATAGTAGACAACATTTTTGGTGATCTACTGAGTGTCCTCACACTGTGGTTAGGATTCCGATTAGTACTAGGACAAATCTTATGGATGAAGTTAGGTATAAAGAGAAGAGTATCTCTTTGGATGCTTGATCTTCTATAGTATGACAGAGTAGAGGAGTATAGGTACATGATTATTCTCATGATTCTATTAGAGATAGATTTTTTCCTTTTTCATTTTGTATTTTATGTTGTTTATTACTTCACCTTTGTATTCCATTGTACTTTTACTCTTCCTATAGAATAATGATATGATAACCATTTTGTAAAGGATACAGATTATCTTTCTTCCAGATTATTTTATCTGGATGATTTTTTTTGTTTATTTAGAATATTATTTTCATATCATGATGTTATTTATGGATATTTTTAACACTCTAATAATGAGGTTATATCCTCCCTAGAGATCAATATTATACCCATGCTTCAAGTTAGTAGCCTCAAGTATATGGGGTGGAATGCTTGTGGTCATGTGACACACCAGTCCGAATAATATTTTCATGTGAACCGGGTCAGGAAATTAAAAAGTGGTATCAAAGCCTTTTTCCTTTAATTTTAATATTTTGGTTATTCAAGAGGATACTAGGAATATGTCATGATTTTATCATGATTCTATATTTGGGAGTAGCTAACCCACATACTGGGACAAGCCAAATTACCGAGGATGGGATATTGCTATAATGGATTTGGATTGTTAAAGTTGTATTGATTTCACTGTTGGGTGATGCATGTGATTTGTGGAATTATTAATACTATTATTATTATGGATTTCTTTTTCCCTTGTTCTAGTAAGGTAAGGGTAATTTATCATTCATCATCATAGTCACCTCAAGATTCACATGTATTTTATATCCCTTGTCATATCTATTTTATAACATAAATTTGGGATTACCCATATAGATTGACGATAAAACCTTAATTAACCAATTATTCCTTGTTTAAGACATATAACATAAGTGGCATGGGATGAAATATTAATTTATTTGATTATATGGGTACCTATTATAATTTATGAAGCATGTACTTCCATAAATTGGTAATGGTGATTCATATAATAAAATCATTTGATGTGACATGTTGCATTCTGGTAATAAATGTAAGGGTAAGGTCATGATTATCTGACATGATAATTGAAATGTATAAAGGTTATGCCTTTATATGTTGGGAATATAGGCTCATCTAATTGGATCGTGATATATATATATATATATATAAAGATATAAATGACTATGAAATTAAATTTATTTAAATTATTAAATATAATGGTTACCCTTAAATGGGGATTCCAATTGCTATGTGAATGGTGTTTTCCTCTATACCTTTTAGTTGAAACAGCAAATACCTAGACCTCTATTGTGTGATGTGAGACCTCTCCCCTCACTCAACCTTTATAGTGGGCAGTACGATGTGTCTCTTGTGTTACCAATTTGATTTTTTGTGTCACCAATACCTAAATTTAGAATCTAGAGGAGGGGTTTAACTCTTTTATAGGTTGACATGTACCTATCCCATTTTTTATATTTGATCCTATCTACTATTGAATTATATATGTGTCTTGTGGTTAGAAATTTGAAAACTATTTTTCCAAAACATCCTCAAGTCATGTCACATAAGGATGGAAATGACGACGATTCAGAGTTAGTGGGACCTTAGCCACCAATATTACATCTTAAAGTTCCACATGAGGCACCTCCAAATATTCCTAATTTGGATGATGATGCATATATTTGAGATAGATTCATACGATTTATATATTCTATACAAGGACCAGCACAACTTTTCCCTACTATGGAAGAGTTGGCTGGAGAATTTTAGAAGCAACATCCCCCCTCTTTTTCAGAGGATGGTGTTCCCAAAGCAGCTGAATCTTGGATAGAGGCCATTTTATCTATATTTGAGCATTCAAAGATGATTCTAGAAGGTAGGGTCAATATGAAAACTTATATTTTTTGTGATTTATTCAATATTTTGTGTGATGTGATTAATCAAGATGATCATCCTCAAGGTATGGTCTGGGAATTGTTTTAGACAACATTATTTGATTATTGCTTCCCATAAATTTATAGAGTAAACCACTCTAGGTAGTTTATATACTTGTGATAGGATTCCATGTTTGGAATGGAGTATTCAAATTGTTTCACCAAGAATCATCATTTCACACTGACCATGGATAGTGATGAGTTGACGATAATGATATGTCATGAGGATGGCATTGTGTATTCCATATAATCTAAAGTGAATATATTTTGATTGAACACTATTTCTGAGATAGGGAACCTGGACCTCATCACTTATCATAATCTAAGGGAAGCTATTGGTGTGGTATAGGGTGATGAAGTTTTCATATTGGTATGTTTTTCTTTGAATGGAGGGAAGTGTTGCTAAGAGTCTTTATGTTGTGGTAACAGTAGTCAGATAACACCTCCTGACGGTTATGTGGTGTGTCACCGGTGCATGAAGGTAGGGAATAAGAAGCCTTAGTGTCCCAAAGAACCCGTTGAGTGCTGAGGCTATGAAATGTTGGGGCATCATTATAACTCTTACAGGACCTTAAAATCTATGCCTAGTAGAAAATGATCTGTATAAACTACACCTTTAGGATCTGGATCATTAGCACCTCACCAGGCAGGTAGCTAGAGTACTAAGATGAAGTGGTGTAATTAGTCAAGGGAGTAATGATTTAGATATAGAGTGCCAGTAGGGAGGGACTTCCTAGGTTAGTCAGGTCATATATTAGGGATGCATATCTAGACATATCTATATAGTGCATCCTACTTTTATAGAACAAAGTCCCAAGCCTTCTACAATTTTATGCATTATTCCAGTAGTATCTACTTTAGCTTTTCCCTTATTCTATACTGTTTATTCACATTTCTTATACCTTTAGTAAATATATACTATGTAGGCTTATAAATAGCATAATTTGGTGGAAAACATAATCTTGAAACAAAACTTGAGATCTTATTTAAGAGGATATGATGAAGTGAGGAATTTCCACTTAAAATAGGTGGTTATCATTTTATATGGATCCTCTTTTTACTTAATATGATTGGTTTGAAATCGTTCTCTATATAATCCTAGGATAATCATACATATACATTACATAATTTTTTAGAATATATATTACATTGCATAAAAACATGCCCAAAGACAGTATTAGTTTAGTTCCTTTAAAACCATGGAAAATAAACCTAGTCCCCAAGTGAACTACATTGTCTCTTGCTAGGTTCTATATGATTAGCACCCTTCAAAGACAAATCATATATAATACACATCTCTATAATTTGGGGGAAGGAAACATATGAAAGTGTGAGATCAAATGACCAATACAGGTAAACAAGGGAAACAAACATGCATAATAATTAATATAAGGGCATGAGAACAAAATAATAACATTAGAATAACGTGAAATTCATATAAATGATCATATTCACGAGTCATTGAATATATATTTGGAGTTAATAAGACATGAATTATAAAGGAATAAAATAACACAATCTATGAGAGAATAACATTGGAATAAGATTTTTTTGTAATTCATATAAACATATAAAATGATTTCTATAGCAGTTAAGGATCACTTCTAAGGTTATTGTAATGGAATGGGTTTACTTATCAACCATCTTACTAGTCAAGGTTTACTCCCAAGACCATATTAATGGAAAAGGTCCCTTACTTAACTTGGTTCACTAATCATTTCATCAATTTCAATCTCATGAAATATAAATCATTACCCAATTGATTTGAGGGAGATATAGGTCCCACCTATCACATAATAAAATCATATATACATGTTCCAAAATATAATAAAACATTCCTCATATCATGAACCATAAAAAAAAAGATGAGTTTTATAAACCTAATATCACAACCCATGAAATGAAATGGATAGCATAAATATTTAATAATATCCTAACCAATGGAAAAGTGATTGGTTTCATAATAATTTCATCATAGAAAAACCCCATTAAAGGAAGTGGGTTTCTGAAGTTTTTGTCATGTTATAAACCACAAAAGACAAACCATTTTCATAAAAAACTTATCTTTGAAAAAATAATCCATTCAAATAAATAATTGGAATGGTTTCCATGGATTATATCCCTAGTAAAGAATAAAATATATCAAAAGATGTATTCTTATACAGATAATGGTTTTTAAGGATCACTTGGATCATTTCTAAAGGAAAATATCCATTCATTGAAAATCATTTTTTTGACATAAAATATATTAATTTTTTTTATTGAAAACCTCTTTGAAAACATATGACATAATATTTAAAAATCATTTAAAAATATTTATCGAGGTAAATATACTTTCTATTTTGAAAAACACTTTCAATATCACAAAAAAATTTTAAAACATTTTTTTTAAAGATAAGATTGATAACTTATAAAGGAATTTTTGGAAATCATTTTGAGAACTTTTAAAAACATAAAATATCCTTAAAATTAATTTACATAATTTTTTTTAGAATACATTTAATAATATTTTTGAAAATATTTTTTGAAAACATGGTTTTTGAATAAAATTGATTTCAGATGTAAGGGTGAAACAAGGTGAGATATTCATAAAAATATTGTCTTTATTATATTATGTAACAAATAGTGTAAAAATTGTAATATTATTTGGATATAACATGAAAAACCATATTAGAATAAAATTCATAATAATTCATGAATGATATATCAAAAAATTTCACCCATTAGATCATAATAAAAAAACTCTCGATAAACGGTGAGATTATAGCAGTAAAATATTTCCACTTTGGTATCTTTGAATAATAGTCCTGTGAAATAATAAAATTACATAAAACTTAAAATATAACTGAAATAATGGGATTATTGATATAAAATTTCATCATTTATTATATACACCTCACCGAATAATATTGGTGCATAACAAAAACATGTGTCCCAAAGAAAGAATATTTTAAAAACTTCCATTACCTATTTGGGAAATTTGTAACATTAAAACTCATGAAATAGTCATCCTAAAATGGATATGAAAATTCAAATAAATTTTAGTATAATAGTCATAAAAGAAATTTTGGTTGAGTATAAACACTACATAGAAGAAAGAGGTGGTGAATATAGCATGTCTCATCAAAGTAAAATGTGAGACGAAAATCCCTTACTACTTAAGTAAATTTTTAATCATGATACATATTAAATAATAGAAGAAATTGAAACATTTAATATCATAAAATAAAATAAATTCGTGATATAACATTTCATAGGCTAGTATTTATACCACAAAAAAATAAACAAGTGGTAAATATAGCATAAGTATCACAAAAAATGAAACAAAGACTAGAAATCCCCTGACTATAAGTCTTGAATCTCATAATAATAATTGAAAACTCATATATAATAAATATATGTTTATTATACATAAATAAATTAACAATTTTCATATATATAACACTATATATGAGTTAATTATGACTTTATATTACTCATTTATTAATTTCAGGTTGAATTTACATTTTTTTGGTTATAACTACTTTGTTATTCATACAATTTATGATTTTTGTTTGTGGTCAACTTATTTAGATAAATATTTAATTATATAAATAATGATAAATGTGATATAAATATCACATTTTTTTATTATATATGTTTTTATAATTATCTATAAATTATAGAAGTTGGAAATGAAATAAACTATCCATGGAGATGGTAGGTCGTACGTATGCATGGACACCATTTTCATTATATGTTAGATTAAAAGAAATTAATGTATAAGATATATTATCATTAAAGAATAGTTTTTAATTCATATATATAATATTTTTATTAAATCCATCCTTAATACATTCCATGTAAATAATGAATGAATCACGTCGCATCGGGAGGCGGTAGTCCATCGTACACACAAACGATGTTATCGTATTACCAAAAAAATGGAAGGAATAAAGGTATGTGTGATATAATATTTCCATAATAATAATAAAAACCTAATAATCATAAATACAATATAGAAAATAAAAATTCATCATTATTCCCATCCTTGAAAGTTGGTAGTGAATAAACAAATGGCATCGGTTCTCAAGGAGTTTGTCTACCGTACACACAAACAATTACTGTGTATACCATTTGATGGAAGTGTGTGAAGTTATAGGTTTAAACCTTAAAATAGTAAAATATCAACATATTTATGATAATTAGGTTATTATATAATAATTATATAAAAATAATTAAATTTTATTGAGGAATAAATAAAACAAAAACATTCATTGATGAACATTACCTAACGTATCTCCTTTTGGTTTGCAACAAAGTACACCCTTGGTTGGATCTATACCCAATGTTTGGTTTTTATGATGAATTTATGGATGTTGGGAAGATATTGGGATTTTTATTGGATGAGAAAAGGTCTTGAGACGTGTAAGGGTAAGGGGAGATGGGGTGGCATTTTGTAAGGGAGGTGAGTGGAAAACTTGAAATTTTTTAAATAGAAAATTCAACCAAAAATTTTCATATGAAAAAGTTTCCACAAAAGATCCAAATTATAACCTTATACATCATAAGATCTAAATATGGCTGTAAAATAGGTTTTGGAAAAATTTTGGGTTATTGTGACACCATATTTTTTATGTTGAACACTAAATAACATTGTTTTTACCTTAATCATTATAAATAGTTTTTAATTTCTATTACTAATGTCATTATAAAAAAATTAATTTTATGTTATTATAAATTACAAATTATTATGATTAAAATTATGGAATCAATTTTTTCAAATTCAAAAATTTGATGTAACATAAATTAATTTAAAATTATTCCTAGAGATAGGATGAGACAAAGAGGTTTTAGAGTGAAATTGTTAAAAGGTTTGGAATGATTTAATATCCAATTTCAAAGTGAAATTGATTCCAATGACACAAATTGGATTGATTTATTTATAATTTATAAGTAACGACCTTAATAATTAGATAATATTTAGTTTTAGTTAAGAATTTAATTTCTTTCACATTGAGTATTTTTTCAGGTTTAGAGTTTTTGAGAATTAGGTCATAATTTATACATAACATCCCACATTCATACAAAATGGATACTAATAAAACAATATCCATTTTTACATAATATAAAACATTAAAAATAAAACATGATTTGTTTTTCATTAAAAATATTCATAACTTCCAACATGACTTCCTTATTTCTCTTACCCATCTGTATACCCTGTCAATTTTTAAAAAACATTGGGTGAGAACAAATATCTCATTTAGGGACATAAAAAATAAATAAAGAAACCATTATAACATGAATTACCATGAAACATTTTTCACAGAGTTAAACTTTTCACCCACAAAACACAAATTCTCTTGCATACCTCAATCAATCATAAGTTTCTCATAAAACAACATATCAAAGATAAATCATGAAGGTAACTTGTGGCATAATTTCCATATCACTCTTAAAAATATCTTATCTCTCATGGATAAATTGGGAGTATCCATTATAGATACATTAGTAATAACCACCACAATATATTCCCTTAATCTATTAGGAGAAACCCTGCTTGTTAGCTTTGTCCTTTAACCAATGCATTAGAGATATATGACTGGATCACCCACCCTCAGTTTATCACAACACCACCCACACTCATAATAATTCCCAAGAAACATAACATAATGATAACAAATTTATCATGATTAAAATAAAAATAACTATTCCATATTTAAATCACTTTTCATTTTAACAAAGCTTCAAACTCATAAATGAAAAGATTTTATTTGAAAATAAAATTGTAAAACTATAAAGGAAGAATTAAAACATTAGGGTATCATAAAATTTTGAATTTATTTTTCATGTCGTATATGTCAACAAAATATTTCTTTTGGATTTTTTAAAAATAGTTGAAAGAGTAACATTGAAATAATATTTTTAAAATAATAACTCTAAACAGGAGCCAGACTCATCACGTAAAATTTTTCTATTCCAAAATATTAAACTTAGGATAATTATTTAGTTTTCTAAGATCATTTTAAAATTTTATTATTCATTTTATACCACATATTATCATGTTATATCAATTACTAAATTATTTATGTTCATGTTAGATGTTTTGATGATATTTGGTAATTAAGTTCAATATGAATTTGGTATGATGTGAATAGTCAAAGTGTACATCATTCCATAATCTAAAAAATAATATTCCTGACTTTATTTTCCTTTTAAACATTAATTATATGTTTAAATCAAACCATTATTTATGGTTAAGAAAAATGAACTGCGTTATAATCGTGGAGATGGTAGGTCGTACGTATGCTTGAGTAACATTTCCAATGATCATTATTGAAAGAAGGTAAATATTATTTTATATTTAATGAATTATTATAATATCATTAATATATATTTAAAAAATTATATATATATATATCATCCTAGTTATGTGGTGATGAGAAGAAAATTACATCACTTTGTAAAGGTCATAGTTCACATGTACGTACGAACGACATTATCATTTTTATGTGCAAGGAAAGATAATAAAATAAGGGATATATTAAAGTTCAATAATGTAAATTTGTTATTAATATTTAATATAATCATTAATTTTGTCATTATTACCATTCTTGAGAGATGATTATGGAAAATAGATTATTTCGGTTTGCGAGGTGGTATTCCACCATACACACGAACGATTAATTCTTTTCCAATTTGATGAAAGTGGAGATGGATTTATGTGATGATATTATCATAATGAAATTTCATTATATTGAGTATACTATAGTTATTATTTCATAATGTTCTAATAAGGTTTGAATGAATTGAAAAAAAATACAAAGTAGTTGGTTCTAGGCCACCAACTCCAACAATTATTTATTCACTAAAAATTAAAAAAAAATCCATGATTAAGATAAATATTTTAAATTTAAAAAACTATTTATAGTTGAATATAGATTCTAAATAACCCTATATTAAAAAATTTATAGTTATTAAAATATAAGTATGACGTCTTTGAATTTTGATTAAAATAAAATACTATAAATGGATTAAAGTCATTCAAGTGGCTCCAAGATATCATACAATCTACCCAAGGATGGTTTTTTTTAAACTCACTAATCCAAAAAAATTAGGATAAGTGTTAGGGTAATTTTATAATATTTATTGAATTATTTTTACCTTTAATTTTTTGATTTACCCTTAACTGTGGTGAAAAAAATTACCAAAGTTACTATTCATATTATGTAAAAATAAAAGGGACCTATTTATTAAATTTGGACTTTGTGATTCTAAATATGGAATACATTTTTCAAAACTCAAAACACATAAGTCAGTAAAATTAATTTAAAATTAATTTCATAGATGGGACAAAACAAAAGGCTTTAAAAATAAAAATTGTTCAAAATACTAAAATTGGTTTATATAAAAATCAAAGTGAAATTTATTCCAATTAAAAAAATTATTAAATGATATAAAATTAATGTAATTATACTTTGAAATGAATTCATAATATAATTAATAAATATAAATTATTTAGATGAGAAATCTGCTTTCAATTAAAATAATTAATTTTTTAACTATTCATTAAAAGATAAACCTTATGGGAAAAATAAAAAAAAATTAAACTAAGGTAAATTTTGATATTATGATTTCAAAAATAAAGTTTATTTAGTCAATAAAAATTTAGAAAAGTATCAAAATTTCATTTTAAAAAACTTCTCCATCAAATTGTGATAAAAGAGATACATTTTTAAGCATAAAACCAGATTTATTGTATACGGTATTGAACATAGCACCCATTTTAATTTAAAATTACTATCTAATTTATAAATATTAATAAATATGAGATTTTTTTATTCTATCATTACCTTGGTTGTTATGTAATTTAATTAATTATACTTTAAAACTAGATTAAAATATAATTTAACTATATATAAAAATTAGATGAAAAGTATGTTTTCAATTAAAATTCAATATATTTTACTATTCATAAGAAATGAAATAATTCAAAAAAATAGATAAAATTCACATTAAAATAATTTTAAAATTATAAATTAAAAAAATAAATTTTATTTTATAAAATTCAATTTCTAAATGTTTCAACAATTAATTATATTATTTTTTAGATAAGGATTGAATTTTTTTTTGAGGAAATAGTATTTTAAAATCATATAAAGACGTTACTAAAAATTATTTATTTGTTTATAAATTTGTCTTATTTACATAAGACCATTATATTTAACAAGTCATTATTTCTATTCATACAACTAAGTTATAACAATATCTTTTAAATAAATGTATTAATAATAAATCATTGTTTTTTGAAAAATTTGGGTCACATGTAACATAAGCTAAGACAGTGTTTCTTATACCAAAATATTAACATGGTGTTGTGTATAAAAAATCTTAATCTAGTGTTGCTTATAATGAAATACATTAATGAAATTTAATTTATTAACAAAAGGTTTTAAAAAAATGGTGTGTCACATTCTATCCTCCTTAAAAAAATAACTCTCAAAATTCATCACTTTGATAAAAAAAATGAGGATGGTTCTACCTCATAATATCCTAAAGTCCCCATATAGATTCCTTAGACTGCTAGTTCCACCACAAAATTTTGACTAGGTGATTGGTCTTGTTTTACAGAACATTCTTTGTATGATCCTGAATTTCAACTGGTAGTTCCTCATAAGAAAGAACCTCCTCTCAGGGTGTGAACCATGAGTTCAGTACATGTGAATGGTTTGGTGTTTACTTCTCTATGATAGGTAAATAGAAGAAATTTTTCACTTAAGAGATATTTGGTAGAAGTTCAGGTGATATGCAATTATCCATAGTCGATCAAGGATCTTGAAAGGTCCAATATACATAAGGATCATCTTCCTTTTATTTATGAATCTAAAAACCATATTCCAAGAAGAGATTCATAGATATAACATTACACTGATATCAAATTCTAGATCATATTGATGATTATAATCAAAACTTTTTTTCCAACTCTGAGATACCTTGATTTGGTGATGAATGGATCTGTCATTCTATGCATTTTCTTTAGATATTTTAGATCCCAATAGCTTTTTTTTATTAAACGTCATTATAGCTTTCTATATATCTACATTTATGCCCATAGATAGCTTCATAAGTATCCATATGAATTCCTTAGTGAAAGATATTATTTTAAGAAAACTCAACTAGAAGATGGTGTATATCCTAACCTCTATTAAAATCAAATGAACATGACCTCAATGTATCCTATAGGGTTTTAGTTTTTTCATTCAAATTGAAAATCTGTGCGAGGATGAATAAAAGTGTTGAAAATCAATTCAATATCAACTTCTTGTTGAATTCTTCACCGAAACTTTGAGGTAAACCTTATATCCTAATCAAATATAACGGAATATGGTACTCCATGAAACTGTACCACTTATATAATTTATATTCAGGAAAGATTTTCCAGGGTTAATTCTTATCATATAGAGATGAAGTGTACATACGTAGTAAGGAAATAAACTAACACCCATATATAATTATTCCTTTTATTGGATTTGGGGAGTCCAATGAAAAAAACCTTAGTGATGTTCTCCAATTTCTATTCTGGTATGGGTGATGGATATAACTTCCCTTTAGACTTTATTATTTCACCATTAACATATTGAAAAACCAGGAACCAAGATAAAAATTGTGAAATATCCATCATCATTCCATCCCAATATAAGTATTATTTCAAATAACTATATGTCTTTACACTACCTGGATGAATTAAGAATGAGGAACTATAAGCTTCCTCTAATAAATCCTAATTCAAATCTGGTATAGAAGTAACACATACATGGTTCCTAAATCTTATAATTCCATCATGATTAAGGGTAAACTAAGGAAAATTTCTAACCATATTTTATAGCTCCATATCTTCCTTTCATGCCTCTTTAATCTTCACTTGGATAGATGGTTGAACTTTCAGTTGAGAAAGACATGTTTTGTCCCCTTAAATTATAATTTCCTTGTCCATCCTCATGGAAATCTAGAAATATTGGATCTTTATTTATCCTCATAATGGATAAGTTATCATAATCCTTTCAATTGAAAGAATTATCCACCTTGTTCTCTTTACATGGGTTGTATTGTATTGTGCAGTCCTTTATCACTTCTAACAATCTTCTCTGGTGCATGTTCAACTCCTCCTTTGTGAATATAAACTTCAAAGTTTTATGATCAATATATATATCAAAATATTCTTTGTAAATATAATTAATCCATATATTTAATGAAAAAATTAACACCCATAACTCCAAATCGTGATTTGGGTAATCTTTCTCATGAATCTTCAATTTTCTAGAGGCATAATCTATAACCATGTTATTGTGAAAAATAAAAATTACCAATCCCTTCATGGATTCGTCACTATAGCTTACAAACCCCTCTCCACTACAACATAATATAAGAATAGGTGCACTGAATAACCTTATCTAATATTATATAAAATATTCCACACATTCATCTATCTAGAGAAATTTTCACCCTTTAGAGTAAACTTGGTGTGTGGATTAGACATTCATTAGAAATATTCCAAAAATATTCAGTAATATCCAGAAAAACCAAGGAAAATATGGATCTCTCTAAATTTTTTTGGTCTAATCCAATTTTCAATATCCACCATCATTGATGGATCTATTAAAATTCTCTCTATTGAGATTAGGTGACCAAAAAATGAATCCTTTGGTAGCTTAAATTCAAACTTTATAAATTTTCATGCAGTTTTTACTTCCTTATGGTCTTCAATAAAATTCACAAGTGGTCTTAATTATCTTCCTATCCATTTGAGTAGATAAAAATTTCATCTATAAGTAATACCACGAATTGATCGAGGTAATCTATAAAATCTTGATTCATCAAATCCATGAATATAGAATGGTTATTAGTTAGAACAAAAGTAATAACTATATATTCATGGTTTCCATAGCCTATATGGAATTTATTCTTGGTTATATTCTTGTTATTACCCCTCAATTTATGATATCCAAAATGAAGTTCAATCATGTAAAATCATTGATCTTAGTACATTTTACCATCTACGTCTTTAATATAAGAATAAGATAGTTGTTTTTTTATCGTGATCTTGTTCAACTCTTGATAATCAATGTAGAGATGCATGGATCTATCTTTATTATTCATGAAAGGAACAGGTACACTGTAAGGTGAAACACATGGAAAAATGAATCCATTTACAATGATTTCTTGTCGTTCATTTTTCAATTCCTTTAACTCAATTGGATCCATTTTATTGGGATTACTTGAAATTTTTGTGGTACAATGTATGAGTTCTATTGAGAAATTAAATTCACAATTTAGTTGTAGGCTAGGAAAATCCACTCCAGAAAGACATAAAAATTCCCAAACAATAGGAATATACTAAATGTCGAGTTTCTCCCCAATGATTTGTGATAAACACTCCTTCTAAATGGGAATTAATACCCATACATTTGATGTGATATCTATTGGAAGCTCATACATATCATCACATTGATAGAAGTTAATCAGTTGTTTTGGGGTATGAAATGTGACTTCCCTTCTATAAGAAATTGATGTGATATTTATATAGAAAAATATAATCCATGCCTAATATTACATATAATTAAACTAGTGGAGGAATGAGAATATTTTTAAGAAGCACATCACCACCAACATAAACCGGAGAGGAATCATAGACTTGAGATGCGATCATCATACCATTAATAGTTTTTACTACTAATTCAACATCTAATCATTTGGATGGAATCTTAATAAAATTATAAAATTCATTATATATAAAATAATATATATATATAGTTTTAAATAAGATATTAGTAGTTCTATATTGGATGGTCAGTGCACCTTTCACCACATCGTGATCACACCCTTCGTTAGAAACAGTTATCCCATGAGATTTACCTTTGTACCTCAGATTGAACGGTTGTAGGCATCAATAATTTTCATTAACCCTTATGTTTGGGAACTATTTAGCACAATTACTATTCTCCAAACACATTATGCACTAACATTTTGATGGTGAATTCTATGCGGATTTCTCTCTCTTTACATTGTTATATAATATGTTCCCATCACATCGGAAATAAAATTTGTGATGACCATACTTTCTACACTTGAAATATTTGTTATACCCCTTAAGAAAATATTCTCTATCCTTATTCCCACACATAAAGCATAAAAAAATTCATTTTCTTCACTGTATGGCTTTTAGATATTCCATTGAACTCCATCCTTCTTTTCTTGTCAAAACCCTAAGATTGATATGTAACTCCAACCTTCATTTCCACCTTGATCGCAAAACCCATAATTTATTCATATCTAGTAAAGTCTATAATTTATAACACCCTTTAGGTACTTGGTTTTAATACACTTAAGAATTTGGAGACCTTACTTTTATATTGGATGACAATACCAGAAGCGAACCTAACAATTCTTGTAAAAGTGCATTCATAAGATCCAACAAATTTATCATCCATTTTCTTGAACTCAAGAAACTACTTCCCAATTTTTTTATGAAGAATAGGAGGAATTTACTTATTGAAAAACAATATCTTGAACTCATCCCAATCTATGGATTCAATTTCAACTTTCTTCCTTATATTCATGCTTAGAGTCCATCACTGGTCCACTTCACCTTCTAAATGATAAAAAAATTGATTGAATTTATCATGTTTTGAACATTGGAGAATAGAAAATATATTTGTAGTGGTACTGATCCATTTTTTGATAAATATTTTATTAGAAGACCATCTGAAAGAAGGTGGTTGTTTCCTCATGAAGGGATGAATAAAATGATGTTCCCTCTTATGTTATTTTACAATTCTTGCATGATTTATATGTTTAGAATGTTGTATGATCATAACCAAAATATTTTTCATTTTATATCCCATAACATTTGGATTCTCAGGAGTACAATCATTTCATTTCCCAACGCACTTAGCATTAATTTTGTTCCTTCACATTCTATCCATTGGCTAAAACCAAAAATCTTAGAGTAAGAAATATTAATCATAGTGAGAAACCACCAAATAAAGAAAATAACTTATAAGATGTATAAATAAAGACAAATTATTTAATATATGACACCTTATGTTTATCCTATGTCATTCATAACCATATACTAATTTAATAATTCATGACGGTTTGTAAATAGTTTTTTGAATTTCCAAGGATTATCCCCTGAGGGTGTCAAACCAGGTGTGTAGGAAGGCCCATTTTTGTATACCAGTTTCCTATTGAGTCTAGTTCAATATGTTTTTTTCAAGGTTTTTTCCCCAAGGTAAATATTTTCTAGAGACACATCCACATGAATTATCAATAGAAGGATGTATTTATAGGAAACTAATCACTCTATCCTAAACCAAAATTCTAGGACATTTTACTATACTTTTAATCATCCTTAGACATATCCTTAAATTTTTATTTTGGGATCCTTAAAAGGGTTTCTCATCCTAGTTTCCAATTTTTAACTAAACCATTACTCTTATACCAAATATAGTGACTCATGATTTTCATACATAGAAATTACATCATTTTTGTTGAATATTTTTTACATTGCAAAAAACACTCCCAAATTCCATATTGGTTTAGTTCTATTGGAATCATGGAAACATAAAACTTGGTCCAAAAGTGAACTATATTTCCTTACACTAGTTTTTCCATGACTCTAACCCTTATAAGACACAACATACATAATAAAAATATCTATAACCTTGGGAAAGGAAACATATGAAAGGGTCAGTGTAAATAATTGGTAAGGGAAAATATGGGAGATACTTAAAAATAATCATCACTATAAGGGTATGAGAACAAGATAATATTATTATAAGCCCATACCCTGGATATGAAGGATCATAATCATGAACAATGGAATCAATATCGGAAGCTCATAAGACATGAATCACAAGGGAATCAGAGAACATGAGCCACAAAAGTATAAAATTGGCACAATACCAAAAAAAATTCATTAACATAAAAAATTAAAATTATATTCATAGTAGAAAAGGATAACTTCAAATTCTATTTTAGGGAAATGGGTTCACTCTCCACACCATATTTTCTGTCAAGGTTCACTCCCAAGACAATCTTAGCTGAAAAATTCCTTTACTGAATTGGGATCACTCAATATTGTAGCCATGTATTTCTCAGGAGATATATATCATTTCTAAATTCATTAGAAGGATATATATTTCCTACCCATTAGATAATGAAATCATAAATATATGTGGTATAAGATAATATAACATTGATCATATGATTACCTATAAAGGGATATGTGTTTAATAAATATAATATAATAACCCATGAAATGAAATGGGTATCAAAAAAATTTAATCACATCATCAACTTTGTAAAAGAGATAGTTTTCATAATTATTTCATCATAGAATAACCCATGAATGGAAGTGGGTTTCCTTATATTTTTATCATGGTATAAACCATGGAAGAGAAATGGATTTCATGAATGACTTTTCATCTGAAAAATATGTCATTAAAAGAAAGAATAAAAATGGTTTCCTTGAATCATATCCCCATAAAATCATAAAATATATCAAAGTATGTCATCTTATATAAAGAAATACTTTTAATGATCACTTTGAGCATTTCTTAATGAAAACAACCTTTTTTTAGAAATATTTTTTTAGAAATAAAACATTTTCAAAATACATTTCATTGAAAACCACTTTGAATTTTTTTAAAGTAATCATTATAAATAATATAAAACATTTCATGATGAGAATATCCTTTTTATTTTTAATAACTCTTTTTAAACTATAAAACAACTTTAAAACCTTTTTCTTGGAAATAACCTTGAAAGATTATAAAGAAATATTTGAAAATAATTTGAAAGCATTTATAAAACTTAAAACATCTTTGAAATAAATTTTTATGAAATTGATATTAAAATATCATTATAAAAAATTATTTATTTTTTATAAAATATTGGTATTAAATAAAATAGATTTATGATTAAAGGGTGAAATAAAGTCTGATTTTATTAAAATGTTTTATTTTTTATGTCAACTTACAAAGAGTGAAAAAAAATTATGATTAATTAGATATATCATTAATAACATTATTAAAAGAAAATTCATGAGAACTTTTTCGATATAGTTCGTAAAATTTCATCAATGTAAGCATAATCATAAACAATCCTAATAAATGATGAGATTATAGTAATAAAATATTTCTACTTCCATAACATCGAATCATAATAAAGTTATATAATAAAATTAAATTAGGCTTAAAATGTCATAAATATAAGTATATCCGTGATATAATATGCAAATGGTAAGTACATACACCTCATAAAATAATATCAGTTCATAACATAACATGTGTCTCAAAGAGTCAAATTGCGACAAAACTCCCTTATCAATTTGGTATCTTTTGGATGGTAAACCCCATGAAATATATATCTTAAAATGGATATAAAAATACAAATAAATTTCAGGATAATAAAAAAATCATGGTAAAAGTATATACCACATGAAATAAATAGGTGGTGAATATAGTACATGTCTCACAAAAGTAAAAAGTGAGACGAAAATCCCTATCTATTTAAGAAAATTTTAAATCATGAGATCCATGAGAGAATAACATAAATTTAAACGTTTAATATCATATAATAAATTAAATTCATGATATAAATTGTCATAAGAATGTATTTATACCAAAAAAAATCTAGTGGCGTAAATGGCATAAGTCTCATAGAAATAAATATAAGACAAGAAATCTCTTTACCTTAAGTATTGACTCTCATAATACATATTAAAACCTCATCTATTATAAATATATTTTTATTATACATATATAATATAACCATATTAATATATATAATACCATATATGATTTAATTATAACTTTATATTACCCATTTGTTAACAATTCTATGTTAAAGTTACGTTTCGAGTAATAACCGATTTGTTTTTCATACATGTTTTGAATTGTTAGTATTAGTCCTCTTATTTAGATTATGATTTAATTTTCTATATAATGATAAATATGAAATAAGTATCATATATTTTTCCTATATATGTATTTATAAAAATCTATTATTGATATAAGTAGGAAATGAAATACAATGTTTATGGAGACACTAGGTCATATGTTAGCATGAAGGATGTTTTCATTTTCTTATTGGATTAAAATAAATGAACGCATATGATATAATATAATTAAAGAATGATTTTTTCATATATATAAAATATTTATACTCAAACTAACCATAATAAATTCCTTTTAAAGTGTGAAAGAATCATATCACTTTATAAGGTGGTTGTTCACCGTACAAACGAATGATGTTATTGTATTCCCAAAGAATCGCAAAAATTAAGGTATATGTGATATAAAAATTCCAAAATTCATAATAAAATCATAAATATCATAAATATAATATATATTTTATAAATATATCATTATTCATAACCTTGAAAGGTGGTAATGGAAAAATGTACTACATCAGTTTGCGAGGCAGCCGTCTGTCGTACACCTGAATGATGATTTTGAATCCTTTTTGATTGAATTGTGTGAAGTTATAGGCCATACCATTAAAATAATATCTTATTGGAATTTTTAAAATAATAAATTATTTTATCATGATATAAAAAATAATTCAAGGGTTTTTAGGAAAAAATACAACAAAAATGTTTGATGATGAACAATACCTCTTCTTCGAGTACTCCCTTTAGTTTTCACTGAATGACTCCCTTGGTTGGATTTATGGAAAAGGTGAAGTTTCTAGGATGAATGGAGGGAATTTGGGAAGATATTTGAATAGGTATTTGATGATCTAAAATTCTTGATAGGTTTGAATATAGGGGGATATGTGGTGGAATTTTATAAGGGAGGTGAGTGGAAAACATATAAATTTTTGAAATAGAGAATTCCACCCACATTTTTTATATGTAAAAGTTCCAAAGTAGATCATATTTCAACCTTAGACTCAAAATGATCTATAAATTTCTAGTTGATGGTTCTGGATAAGTATAGGGCCATTTTTACACCTTGTTTTCTATGTTTACCACTACATAAACATGTTTAATCATTATCCATTTTAATTATTTTGTTATTTTTTCACTTATAAAATTGTAAAAAAATTAAATTCACATTATTAGAAATTTTAAATTATTTTTATACCAAATATTTAATCCAATTTTCTAAATTCTAAACAAATAAGCCACATAGATTAATTTAAAATTAATATGCAGACGGAATGAGACAATGAGTTTTTAAAGTGAAAATGATCAACTATTTGAAATGATTTAATATCCATTATAATTGTTAAATTGATTAAAATGACCTATATTATATTTATTGATGTATAATTTAACTAATTATACTTTAAAAAAAGATTAAAATATATTTTATATATATAAATAAATTATAATAAAAGGATGTTTTGAATCAAAATTTAGTTTTTTTCAATATTCTTCCAAAAAAATAAATATTTCCATAAAATACCAAAAATAGTAATCGTAAGATAATTTTCACATTTTTTATTTAAAAAATAAGTTTAATTTATCAAATTAAACTTTCAAAAGGGTAAAAATTTAATTTCATTATTGTTCAAAGGATAAAAAATAAATTTATTTGATGAAATTGTATTTTCAAAATATATAATGATTTTATGGAAGGTTATGTATTTTATTATCAATATGTTTTTTATGAAATAATTATATTTAAAAATTAGTTATTATTATTCATATGTATAGGTTATAATGATCATGTTTAAATAATTGTATTAATAATATGTCATTGTTTGGTTAAAACTCATTCTCATGTATAACGCAAGCTAATATATTGTTGTGTGTAGTGAAGGATTAAAATTGTGTAGTGTATAATGAAAGATTAATTTATTTTAGAATAAAACTTTATAAATGAAATAAATTTAATTTATTAAAGAAATTTGTAAAAAAAATATAGTGTTACATTCTCAGGATTAACTAGTTATTGTTTTTTCATACTCGTGTTAACTTATTTTACGAGATGGTTTATTTTATATCACATGATAGTGTTACATATATTAACAAGGGAGTATGGGATATCCTGGTGATAGGAGATAGAAAAGAGAAATTTAGTTTGGGTGGTATAATATCCCATATTTCTAGTCTGTTTATGAGTGATTATGGAATGTGATGAATGAACTTACCTCCTTTTGTGGATCATTTTAGGGAAGCTTTCCCTAATAAATTCTCTAGATTACCTTCAATAAGAGATGTGGAGTAAAAAAATGAGATATTTCCATGAGTGTTACTTATTTAAATACCTCTTTACAAAATAAAACCTATTGTTCTATATGAACTAAAGAATAAGTTGATTGATTTGGAAGATAAGGGTTTTATATAATGTAGTACATCACACTGTCGTTATTATATACTTTATTATAAGAAAGATAATGGTACTATCAATAGTTGTTGGGTTGATATAAATTGATTGTCCTTATGGTTAAGAACTAGTACCCAATAAATTGTATAAATGACCTCTTTGAAAAAAATACAAGGAGATTAGGTTTTCTTAAAGATTGATTTGAGTTTAAGATGCCACTAGGTTCATGTCAGACCATCAGATAGAGAATTGAAAACATTTCAAAGTAGATATGGCTTGTACGAGTATCAAGTCTTATCGCTAACTCTCAAAAACACACTCACATTATTTATGTATATAAGGAACTGGGTTTTCCACCTATATTTATATTTTTTCATAGTATTTAGGGATTACATATTAGTGAATTATTTTAATTGAAACAATCATTTAAAATATCTTAAGATCAAACTAAATACATTGAGTGAGTAAAAAATGTAAGACAAGACCACAAAATTACACTTTTGGACTGATACGATCCACGTCCTATGTCACATCATCATAGACGTAACTTATAGAAGTTAGCATTTTGGATTCATAAGAGAACCCCAAGAACATATTTGACGTAATGAGTTTCTTAGTCCCAACAAGTTACTGCATGAATTTCATTTAGGATTTTACATGCCTAGAAGTTCCTCTTATGTTGTTATTCTAAAAAAGGGTGCTAATATTTTAATGACTTATTCCTGTGAAATAGCCTTTCAGGAGTTGAAAATAAGATTGACTTCTACACCAACCTTGATTCCACCATAGATGGACAAAAACTATATGACTAATTATGATTTTTTAGGTATCAGGCTAGGAAGAGTCCTGATGTAGGATGAGTGAGTTGTGGAATACAAGTCTCATCAGTTGAGACCTCTTGAGTTTCACTACTCTATGATGATCTCAAGCTTGGAGTTTTGGTTCATGAATTTTTTGGTAGAGAATTTTTTGGGAGACTGTTTTGTGGTGTACACATACTATAAAAGTCTGAAATATATATTAACTGACTGTGACATAAATCATAGATTGTTAAGATTGGAAGAATACCTATAGTATTTCAACTCCAATATTTCTTATACATTTAACAATGGTAATGTCCATGCTAATTATTTAAGATGAAAGACTTAGAAATGGGGGGTTCAGGAGGCCAACATTGAGTGGAAGTTGATGGAAATTTTTTCTATGGTACTATTAGAGGTCTATGAGCTTTATAGACATACCATCCTTGCAACCTTATTAGTGACATCTTCTTTTCTAGATTGGGTGAAGATGAGATAGATTTTTTTAACATAAGGGATAAGTCCATAGGGAGAGTATTTTAAGTGAGGATCCACCATCAATTTGGGTTGTTGATTGGGATGAGTTCATGTAAATTTATGGATGAATCTGTGTTCTTGTAGAAAAATTAGAGGATTTTATGTGATAGACTAATGCCTAGGTTTAGTATGTATATCCTGATGTCACCAAAATGTATCATGACTTATGCCACTAGTATTAGTGGTTGATGATGAAGAGGTAGAAAAAGGTATTTTTGATCCAATGTTCTATTATCTATTGGTGAATATAGAACACATGCATCCAATAAGGCTTTTGAACTTATTACACATTCCTGAGTGGAAATGGGATGAAACTACCATAGAATTCCTAACCATATTACCTTATTTGGATCATGGTAGTGATGCTATGTGGGTTATCATTTAACGACTCACCAAGGAAAACCAATTTCTACATATGAGAGATACCTTTAATTTGGATGATATTGGGAGACATTACATCCATGATATTGTACACATTTATGAAAATACTTGTTCTATCATATTAGACATGTTTTATTGGGTTATGACATGATTATAGTAGGGATTTTAGAAGGCTCTCATAACATAGGTGATTATAAGCACGACCTTTCACCCACATATTTATGGGAAATATGATTATATGATTTTGATATTAGATAACATGATTTAAGAATGTGAACTTTATTTGGGAGTTTCTAGGGAGAAAGAACCACCACATACAAAATTTTATTATAATAACAGCATTCATGAATATAATCAATTGGATCTATATGAGTCCCTATACAGTAATCAATGTTTTTTTCCCTTATGTTGGATAGAGGTAGAAGTGGAAGTGCGACTAGGACCTCTCTCATTTGTGTGTTTTCATTGATGGTAAAAAATATCCAAATTCATATAGATACAACTTAGTTTAGGCAGAATTCATATTTCGATAGCTTCTAAATCCCTCTGGAGATTGAAGTGGGATATCAGAACTCCTTACTTATTTCACATAGGATGGGTGATAAAGGGATTCAGAAATAGGCCAATTTTTCACCTTTTTAAATTAGTAATGTTATGGTCTTAGAGTGATTTGGGTTGAAATAATATAAGTTAGCCTTACCTATGATGTACTAATCCATTCAAATTGTGCTACATGCATCTTAGTTTTTTTGTACCATTTAGGACATATCCGATAGTTTTGGTACTAAGAACTATGAATTAAAATAATATGATTCCTTTGAAGAGAATCCAATTAGGATCATTTATTGGATAAAAAGGCTCTCTAAGGTAGGTCAGTTCCCTTGGTATATGTGTTATGGTAGAATGGTCATGTACATGATGAGACATGGGAGAGAGAGGTTGATATACACGCTCAATGATGAGGGAAATTCTCATATGATCCTTTTCCAACCGTAGAAAGATATCTTGGGGGAAAGTTGTTCTAAGGAGAGATGATTATAATATCTCAGATTTTAAAATGAGGTATGAAACCTTTAAAGTTCAATTAAATGTTTTTCCTCTATTGGAAGTTCTTAAGAGGCCAATGATCATTTTAGGTGAGTCTGTATAAGAACCCTTCTCTTTATTACACATTAAACCTGGGTTTATTATATAAAATTAAACATAATACGATTTGGAATAATGATAATTATAGTGTATTTAATAATTATGTACATTACATAGTGACTTAAAAAAATAAATACATCATCTTTATTAAAAACATCCTTAAATTCTTGTAATTAAAACTACATGGGATAACTTGGGGACATACATAAGAAGGGGGTGATCTATAATTCCATGTAAGGTAATAAACATGGCATAAGGTATTTCATGTTATGAAATTTTCATATAAATGGGGAATAAAATGAGTGATAATTATAAATGTGAACAATGATACATGATATAACATGATACTCATAAACACAACATGGGAAGTGTGGAAATAACATAAAACATTATGTCACAAACATAGGTCAGGGATATATAAAAATACAATATGATGGAATAATTCCCATAAATAAATAAGGTTCAATACATTTTCTAACATGAAATATCATGAGATAAAAAAATTCTCAATTCTTTGTAACATAATATAATTCTGGGTGCTCCAGCCCCTTTCATTTCATTCTCATGCCTAAGTGTGTCATATAGATCATACAAAATGGATTAATTCAACGTCATATTTTATTACATAAAAAAGGAGTGTTGAATAAATAAATTTAATTAATAATTAATATAAGTATAAGTGCATAATTTTGAATGCCTTTGATAGGAAATGGGTATGGTATTCACTACATAATTGTTTTGGCTTGGAAAATCACTGTGAAATTTCAGCATCATAATAACATCCCTTAAAAAATCATAAAATGAGTTTATGGGAGAGAAAGGTTTATTTGATAATTTATAAATAAAATGGTTAGTAATAGGGACATGTAAATACATATCTCAACATTAGTAATTAGAAATATAAGGCATAAGATAATAAAGAAAATTAAATAAAGAAGAGAATGAGAGGATCCTTTACTTGAGTGTGTGAGTCCAAACTCATAGTAGATGATTCTTGAGAGATTATGGGAGACATTTTAGGATATTTGAGAGTGGTTTTAATATTATGGACTTGATAAAATAATTTTTGTTTAATGTAAATGGGATCTTGGGTGGGGTTATATAGGAAATTAGTGGGAAATTCTTTATTAGTTCTCAAACATAGGTATTGGACTGTATATAATAAAATCACCAAATCTACCAAACTTACAGTGATTATTCCCATGGTTTCTTCCAAATGGGATTATATTTAATTATTTTATATAGATAAGGGGATATATTAAAAAAATACCATTTTATGTATGGAAGTGAGTTATAATCTTAAAGAATTTTTTTAAAACAAAAAAAATATATTAATGGTTTTAGAGGATTAACAAGGGATTTATAAAATTAATAAAATAAATTTAAAATAATATTATTTAAATGGAGAAAGATATGTGTGGTCATGGATACTATTTATATTATTTATTACACAACTTTTAGGTCATTATTATATCATAATACACACTCTATATTTATACGATAGTAAATTTTTACCAAAACATTTCACCATCTCATAAAATTATAAAAAATTCACCATTGAGTAATTTTGACACTATGATTCCAAAAATAATATTCATTTTATGTAAATATTTTTCTTAAAAATGTGTATTTTCACTTTTCAAATAATTATTGACATTTATTGAGAAATGTTTGGTTTCTTGACAATTACAGTTTTCAAACCCTTATAAAAATTACATTTGAATTTTTTAAAAAATATATGATCATTTATATTTGACAAAAATTATATAATAATAATATTTTATTAAAATAATATTTATGTAAAAAATAGATTAATTTATCAAAATAAATTTTTCTTTCAATTTTAATATTAACCCAAAATTATATTTCTGTTTTTTTGTATCAAAATAAAAAACATTTATAAAGTAACATTAAAAGGTTGAAAATATATTAATTATTTTATAAAATATAATGTATATAATCATATTTCTAGGGTCTTCATATATATCCCTTTAATAAACTAGAAAAATCCCAAAGTTTAAGGTGCCCGACTCTGATACATTCATGGGGTGGTTCAGCCGACATGGTTTGGGTCGTGATCTTGATGAGTTTGAAATTCTCCTGTAAAAAAATATTTTCTTTTTCCTATGTTTTTGGATATATACTTAGTCTTGGTCAAGGGGAAATCCTAGTGATTCTATACTTAGGATTGAACTTCTCCCGTAAAAAATATTTTCTTTTATAAGCCCTGATAAATAGCATTCATAGTGTATGATCCTACTGATTGAGGCCATCAATTCATTTGTTTATTTCAAATGGATTTGTTAAAACCCTATATGTAAACTAATCATGTGATCACTATTAATGGAAATATTATAAATTGTAAGGATTCTTTAGGATGTTTTATGTATTATATAACAATTATAAATAATTTCATCAGTTTTCTAAAACCATAATACATAACAAGACATTTCAAAAAATAAAAAAGAGGATTTTATTTATAATAGTTAGGGTTATTTAAATCTTCCCCCTTGTGAAATTTATCCCTCAAAACTTTTATTTCCTATAATAAAAAAGATGATGGTGACTATGTTTCATCACCTCCTTCAGTTCCCAAATCTCTTCTTCAATATTACTATTTCTCCACATTAATTTGACTCGGTTCATTGTATTATTTTGTGGAACTTTGTCTCTATGTTATAAGATCATCACCAACTACTCTTTATAGAAAATATCTGTCTCCAAAGGTATCACCTCTGGATTGAGTATATGTGATGGGTTTATTAAATAATTCTTCCATAGGGATTCATGGAATACATTAGGTACTTGAGATAGGTTAGGTTGGAGTTCTAGTATATATGCCACAACTCTGATGTGATCAAGGATTAGAAAAGGGGCCAATGTATCTTGGACTATGATTTCCCTTATTCCAAAATATCATCACATTCTTCCATGTAGATATGTGGAGGAATACTTTTTATCCATTATCAAACTCTAGGTCATATTTATGATTGTCATCATAACTCTTCTGTTGATTATGAGGAGACTTGATGTGATGTTGAATGTTATAAACGATTTTCATCATTTCTAAGACCATTTCTGATACTAGCAGTTTTAATTCCCCAGATTCATCCAAAAATATATGTGTTGAACACCTCTTCCCATAAAAGGGATTAATAGGTGATATTGGATGCTCGAGTGAAAATTTTTGTTACATGAGAACTCAACTTAAGGAATATGTTGGTCCCGTCCCCCATTGATGTTTATAGAACATGCTCTCAACATGTTTCCAATGTTGGAATATTCCAATCATACTGGTCATTAGTTTGGGGATGAAAGGATGTAATAAAGTTTAACTCAATGTTTAAATAATGTTGGATACATTTCCAGAACATTGAGATAAATCTCGGATCTCGATTGGATAAAATCGATAGTGGTACACAATTAGGACTCACCAATTTGATCTATATACATGCTAGTTGGTCAAGATAGATGTCCTCTTGAATTGTGATAAACTGATCTATCTTTGTAAGATGATACACAATATCCCATATATCATTTTTTCCTCTGTATTTCTTCATAAGTCTAGTGACAAAGTCCATGGTAATGTTTTCCCATTTCCATGTTGTCATGGGTAAAGGTATTGACATCCCCTTAGATTTCTTCCTTTCAGGCTTCAATTGCAAACATACCAAGACATTGATTTATATTCATCAATATCCTTCTTCATCTTGTACAACCAATTATTATATTGAACAACTCTATATTTTTTTATACTCTATCGGTGTATATAGAAGGTTGATTTATGTACACCATCCAACAACTCCTTCTTTAACTTAGGATTTGATGGTTCACATAGTCTTGGACCAAATCTCACAACTCCTATTTCATTAACATTGAACTATAATGATTTTACTTTTCTTATAGTTTCCAACTTATTCTGAATTCTAACATAATCACTTTTATAATACATTAATCTCTCTATAATTGATGTTTTACAAATAATTTTTAGAAGGATTGATGATGTTCCCTTCTTTATGATTCACATGTCCATCTGTTTGAATTATGACAATTTTAGAGCCACCTCAATTCTCATAAATGATATAAATTATGGATCATTTCTTCTTAGATTATATTCCACTTTCTTCTCTTTACCAAGATGGTAGTGTTTTGATAAGTTACAGTCCTTGATCCACACTAACCATCTTTGTTGGCACATATTCAGCTATTTCTGTGTGAATATATACTTGAGGATTTTGTGATCTATATATATTTCAAACCTCTAAACAAATAGATAATTATACAAGATTTTAAAAGATAATATCATAGTATCCAACTCCAGATCATGCACCGGGTAGTTCTACTCTTGAACATTAAACTGCCTTGAAGCATAAGCTATGAATTAGTCCTTCATTAACACAAATCCCAATCCCTTTTACAAATCATCATTGAATACTATGTATAGTTCTCCACATATGGTTAGTGTGAGTATAGGGGGAGTTATAATAGTCATTTTAAACTCCTTTAGTCTCTATTTACATTCATTATTTCAATAAAACTTGACTCCCTTTAGAGTTATCTTGGTTAGAGGGTTTGATAATCACAAGAAATTTCTCATAGATCGACTATAGTACCTCGATAATCCAACGAAACTCCAGATATCTCTCACATATTATTTCCTCATCCATCATTAAATTTCTTATATTGTTGAAGGGTAATCAAATATCTCATTTCTTGTGATGAAATTCCCCACGAATGAGACTTCCAGAAATCACATTTGTTGTACTTTTCATAAAGCTTCTTCTTTCAAAAGGCCTTTAGCATAATTCTCAGATGATCTTCATTTTCATCCTTGAAATTGGATTATTTTATAATATCATCTATAAAGACCACCACAAATTTATAGAGGTAATCCCTAAAAAATATTCATCATGTCCATGAATATTTCTAGAGCATTAGTGAGTCTGAGTGGCATTACTATGAACTCTAAGTGGCCATATATTGTATGAAAATAAATCTTCTAGATATCATACTTCTTCAATCTATCTTAATAATATAACGTCTATATATCCACATTAGAGAAGTATTTTCCTCATCATTTCTTGAAAAACATGTCATCAGTCAATGGAAGAGTATACTTTTTCTTTATCTTGATCTTGTTTACCTCATTATACTCAATGAAATGGAACATTGACCCATTATTCTTTTTTGATGGAGAGGAATAGTGCATCCCATGGTGAAGCAATTGGGAATATGCAAACAATATCCATATTATCCTATAGTTGTTTCTTTATCTCCTCAAGTTCCATAACATCTATTCTATATGGATTATTAGGTAATGGTAATGACAAATGTATAATATTGATTGAAAATTCAACCTCTCAACTAGAAGTAAGACCAGAGAATTCCTCGGGGAACACATTAGTGTATCCCCTCACATTGGGAACATCTTTAAGGATGATGATTTACTTAAAATAATTCATTTTGGAAATATATTATTTCTCGTATGGTAAGAATATTCATTCTTGAGATGTTGGTGACAAAAAATATTCATCCCCCTCCTTACCCTTGTACTCCTCCTCTAATGGCCTGAAGGCCTTTATTTTTTATTGATTTTGATAATCTACCTTTCAAGGGGTGATGTGGAACCCTTACAAGGCCCGTAGGCATAAGTATTACATGGCCCGTAGGCCTTAGAGGAATTCATTGCCTGTAGGCTTCAAACATTACAATATATATTGGCTCTATATTGGGAAGGAAAATCCATTCCCATAATTGCATCAAATTTCTCCATGGGGAGTATGAAAAGGTTCGATAGGATGTATAGATCACAAATTATGATAGGGGTGGAGTTATATACTTGGGATTGAATAATTACACAATTTTTAGTTTTCATTGAAATCTCAACTACCATTATTTGTGTTGGTGTTTAAACAGTTATACTAAAATTTAATAATATGAAGGATTGTGTATAACTTAAATCAAAATGTATGTTCTCTATTATGGAATGAATACTTACCATACCTATCACCAATTATTTTTTAAGATCCATCTCAGTGGTCGTTATGATAGAATATCTCCCTTTATTCCTTGGAGGTTGTTGGTTTTCTCTGAAAACCCTTTTCTTAGTATATTGGTTTAAAAAGTGTCCTAGTGCCTTGTAGTTAATGTAATGAAAATTGTGTTGAGGGTTGACCAGAGCATTCTATTCCTCCATCACATTGGTGTGTTTCCTCTTTTGGTAATCACATTCTAGGTTCCCTTCATTCATACTTTTAAATCATCTCCTCATCCAAATTATTCAATTTATGAGGTGATTATTTTCACACCTTTGACAAGAGGGATGTTGAAATTTCTTAGAATTGTTATATTTATCTAATGAAACCATATAATTAAACTCCACATTACACATATTATCCCCATGATATCCTTGACATTAACTGATATCCATTTTGACTTTGAGGTCACATCACATAATTTCCTCATAGCTATCAAAGTCATATATTGCGAGGAATTTTCATATAGTTGGATTTATCCCACTAAAGAAGTGGTAAAACATGCATTTGGGTGTAATGAAAAAGAGTAAGTAATATAACCCAAGTCTTGTAGAGTTTTCCTCGTATGTACTAATATATTCCTCATTATTTTACTGGAGGTCAAGGAAACCCCTTTCCATTTTATGTCAGAGAGTGTAAGGAAAATATTTATCAAAAAACATTTTCTGGAATTACTTCCACCCCATCACTTCAATATCATCATCCATATTCGTATTCTTGATCAATGTCCACCACTGATCGGCTTCTTCCTCCAATAGATAAACTTCCAGTAGGACATTATCTTGCTCAAAAAATTGAACTATGGAGAATATATTATGTGTTCAGTTTATCCATTATTCCATGATTAAGGGAAAAATAATCCATTAAATATTATAGGCCTTTTCATGTAAAGATATCAATTGAAGATTTTTTTTAAATGGATTTTTTTTCTCATCCTAATCAAGATTATTATTTAGAACCCGAGTTAGCTAAGAGAGTATCATCAAATAAATTGAAATGAATTCTCTCATTAGGATGGAAATATCATTGGGGAAATCATCACATTATGCATCAGATTAGTTGTTTACCCAATTACTTATATTTCCATACCTCAATTAAAATAAAATAAAAACCATTTTTGAGTATTTTAATACTACTAAACACATTAATGGAAATATAGTGACATTAAGGGGATAAATTATAAAGTAACAATATTTTCTTCACTTATGAACATCATGGATTCAATATATATTATCCATGATAAATTTCCTAAAAAATATTCTAATGAGTATTTTTGTTATTCCCTTAATAATGATTCATAATGAGCATTTAAATTTAATAATGTATTTCCCCTGGAGAATTTCAAACTAGGTGTGCAATAAGACTCGTTGTTGTACACCACTTCTTAGTTGAGTCTACCTCAACGTGGTGATTTTAGGTTTTACCCTTATGCACTTTTCTTCCAAATCCACATCCAATTATAATATCTAGGAATGGAATTATTTTCTTGATAAACCACATAATATATACTTACCATAATTTAGGGATTTTTTCTTATACTTAGTCTCATTACTATGTATTTTTTTTTAGATTTTTCTAGTCTGAATTCCAAAAATAACTAACCTTTCCCATTGATACCAACTATAACAATCCTTATTTTTAATGCATGTTAATTTTGTTTTATTACATTAAATTAAACATAATAAAACCTGGAATATTGAGAAATATAGTGTATTTTAGATTTAGGTACATTAAAAAAAATACATCATCCTTATTGAAAACATCTGTAACATACCCACACTTAAAACTATATGGGATATCCTGAGGATATAAATAAGAAAGGGGTGAACTATAAATTAGAGTAAGGGAATAAAAATTTAATAAGGTAATAAAAGTTATAAAATATTCTTATCAATGGGACATACAAGGATTGATAATCAAAAAATGAATAATGAGACATGATATAGCATGATAATCACAAATTAAACATGGGTAATGTGGAAAAAACATAAAACAATGCATCATAAACATATATCAAGGATTACTAACAAGACATCTTGATGGAAAATTTTCTATAAAAAAATAAAGTTCACTCACTATACCAAAATGACATCTCCTAAGATTGAACATTACCCAATGAATTGGATCACTATATAATTTTGGGCTCACACATCACTATCAATTCATTATCATGATTAAGTATGCTACATAGATCATACAACGTAGATTCATTCATCATCATGTTTTATTCTTTAGTAAAGGAGTGTGGAATACATATATGAAATTCCAAATTAAAATAAATATAAGTGTATAAAGTTGAATACCCTTGATAGGAAATATGTATGGTATTCACTACAAAAAAATTTTGGCATGAAAAATCACAGTTAAATTTTGATAGCATAGCGATGTAACATAAAAATTCCAAAAATGATTTGATGAGAGAGAAAAGGGTATATTATCAATTGAACATAAAATTTTCAGTAATAGGGACATGGAAAGATATATCCCAGTATTGTGAATTAAAAATATAAGGCATATGATAATAGAAAACTTTAATAAATAATAGTAGGTGAGGATCCCTTACCTAAGTATGTGACTGTAGATTCTTGGGAGTAGCTACTTGAGAGATTTAGGGTGCCTTGAGAGGACCCTAGAGAGTATAGGGTTGAGTAAGAATGTACTAAAAGGATTTTTAGTGAAGAAAAATGGGATCTTGGGTGGGTTTATATAAAAAATGAGGGGGTAATTCATTATCATTTCTCATATATAGGTTTTTAGATTGTATATAATAAAATATAAAAAACTGAAAATCATCACATAATTATAACCCATGGTTTCTGAAAAATAAGAGTATATTTCATTATTTTATAATACCATGTTCTGAAGATTAAAAAAATAAACCTTTTATTTTGTGGAAGTGAATCATACACTAAAATAAATGATTTGAAACCTTAAAATATATTAACAGTTATAGAGGATTCAAAAATGATTTATAAAATTAATCAAATAAACATAAAATCACCTAATTTTAAAGGGAAAATATATATTTTGTCGTGGATACATTTTATATTATTCATTTATCACTTTTGGGTTATTATTATGTCATAACACACACTGTATATTTATACAATATTTGATTTTAACTTGAAATTTAGATGCCTAAGATAATTATGAAAATTTCACTATTGGATAATTTTGACATTATGATTCCAAAAATAGTATTCATTTTATCTAAATAATTTTATTAATATGTGTATTTTCCCTTTTAAAATAATAATATACATTTATTGAGATATGTTGGTTTTTCTTCCAATAACATTTTTCGAACCCTTATAAAAATTAAATTTGACATCATAAAAATTTATATTAAAATTTATATTTGATAAAAATTATTTAAAAATAATAATTTATTAAAGTGTATTTTTTCAAAATTCAATTAATTCATCAAAATAATTTCCTTTAATTAATTTTAATATTAACATAAAATGTGATTTTTTTTATTTTATCAAAATGAATATCATTTATAAATTAGCAACAATAGAATGAAAATATATTCATTAGTATAAAAAATGAATTATACATACTCATATTAATAGGGTATTGATACATATCCCTTTAATAAAGTAGAAAACACACTAAGTGTAAGTAGTGATACTATGAGACTTTTATAGGGTTGTTCGGTGAATTGGGTTTGGTTCGTGATATTGATGATCTTGAACTTATCCCATAAACAGCTTCTCTCATACTTAAGTTCATAGGTATCAACTTGGAATTGGTCAAGGGAAAATCCCAATGAAGGTATATCCCTATGAATCTTTAATAAATGGGATTCATTGGGCACTATCCCACTAATTGAGGACATCACTTCATTTGTTTGTGTCGATTGGATTTGTTAAAACCCTGTATTTATAATAATCATGTGATCATTATTCAACGAATATATTATCAACCGTAATTATTCTTAATGATAAATTAAATATGATATAATAAGACCTAATACATTCTTTTTTTTCTATAACCATAATATATAATAAGATATTTTTTTAAAAAAGTGGAATTTTATTTATAATAGTTCAGGTCATTATAGTCCAAGTACAATTTAGATCATGGAGCTATGGATTTTGTGAAGGAAGATTAGGCCACATGGTTTTTGTGGGTGGTTATTTATAACCATGTGACACAACCATGTATGGTGCTATGAAAAACTATAGTGGGGTACAAAGTTTGTTTTAATTGTTCCCCTAAGGCCACATGACCATAGATGGTTTTGCAGTGGGATGAAGGGGGTCACCTGGTTTTCCCAAATTATGTTCCTTGGGGAATACCCTTAGCATCACTTTAACAGTAGAGGTGCACAACTAATCACGTAGTCTGGAAAATTTTGTGGTCAAAATGTGTTACATAATAAAATATGGGAAAATTTCTATTTTTTCCTTTTCCCATTAAACCAAAAATACCACTTCCTCCTATCTTTTCCCACATTAGACAACCCACAAAGTGCTCCCTCCCCCCTCTTCCCAGGTTTGGAATCCAATCATCCATTTGAGCTCTGATTTTATCACCTTTTATATTATTGGAATAATATCATAAATCCTTTAATTAATCTTACTTCCTTATTTAATTTACCACTACTTATCTAATGTTATTTCTCGATGAGCTAGATCCCCCCATTTTCAGGGTATTTTTTTTTCAATTTATTCCATTTTATCATAAATAAAATGATGATAATAGACAAGGAGGGTATTAATAATATGTGGAACCCTCTGTTTCACAAACTATAAACATTATTTATATATTTTAATAATATAAAATGATAGGGTTTTGTTTTGGTAGGATTTTAAGAGTTTTGGCATGATTTTGAGGCTTTTTTGGAGGTGACCAGTATGCGAATGGTTAGTAGAAGCTGTGAAACACCACTAGGTAACCGGGAAACTAAAACAGTGAGGACTGGTTAGGCACACGGTTAGGTGCATGGTTTTTCCAAACTATGCGGATTCAAAGGAGAAGATATGCAATTATGAATAGTGAGGTTTATCATGGTTAGTGCATGGTTTGTGTAACCCTAATAATTAACCATTCAAGGTGGGTTTGTAGGTTATGGATCGTTAAAAGTTATCACACAGTTTTCCTAATTGTGCACCCTCACTATGAACCATAGAAAATTATATCCAAAAATCATTGATATAATCTGATTTACCTCCTAAACCATTCATTTTACCCCTATGAAGTTCATAACCCCAATTTGTATTCCTCAAAAGTCTGTGGAGACCATTACTTTGGATTCAGTAGTGATTCCTTGGTGAATCTAAGTGCATTGGAGGTCGGATTCTTCAGCAAGTGTTTGTTCTTCATTGTTTTCTTTAGTTTTATTCCCTTTCCCTCTCTTATAATCATGGATTTAGTCTATTGGGGTTAAATAAATGATGTTTGATTTAATTAATGATGAGGTAATATTTTTTTATTGAAGGGATTAAGATATAAGGATGTTTCTAGGACTTTAAAGGTAGGTTTTTTATGTATTTGTGATGTTCTACATATTCAACAAAATTTGAGATATAGGTGGATTCACTCTCGACTTCTATTGATTAAAACGTGAAGGATTGGGTTCAAATTGATTGAATTAATTGGTATAAATTGTGAAATTAATGACTTATTCTTGATGGAAAAATTCTTTAGTGAGGGATTGTGAAATTGTAGAAATTGATTTGTTTTGTGGAAAGTTATTTTGGTTTATAATTTTACAATGATTATTTTAAAAGTATGGTTTTGTTTTTATGATTTAATCATTATTTTTGAAACGTTTTGAAGAAATTATTATTTTTTGGAAAGTGGTTTGGCCTTGGTTTTGGAATACATTGTGGTGTGTGTTCATGTGAATTTGTGATGGATAAGTGCGTGGTTTTTCCCCTGTATAAATGGGTTGGATATGGGTCTAGATTTTACATCATCAAAATGGTTCACCAAGTGACGACATAGTTAAAGGACGACACACCATAAGTGAGTATAGGGTGGTCTATGGTATTCATGCATGTGTGGAAGTGTGGATATGTGGAAATGTAATGGTTAGACCAAATGAAAGTGTGAAATGTTTTAATGACTTGATTGTTTACGTACCTTGGAAATATGTTTGGTTACAAAAACTATTTTTTGATATAAACATCTTTAATTTTCTTTAAAAAAATTATACAATGGTTATAACATGTTCTATCCTAGTGGTTCAAGTTCGGACATCATTTTGGGAAAACTTACTAACTTTTACACTCACCCCTTGCTTGGGCACAATAGTATGATTTCAAATTTTATATATCAAGACACTATTAAAACTAATGTATCCCAGTTCTTTATTCGTGCATTATGACATCCCAAACCTAGCTACCACATAAACCATTACCAATCCCAATTGGCCACATTACCCCTGGCGCATCTCCCCATAATCCATGGGCAGCCGACTAGCAATAGGGGTGTAATGGTAAATCCACTGGGAGACATTACCCCCATATCAGAGTACACAGTGGTGTGATAGAAACATACAATAGAAGAAACATAACGATCAAACAAATATATTAAACAAAAAAATAATAAATAACAAATTCTGCAAAAAATGATAATATAATAAAAGCCTCTTAGGTAGTGCCTAATCCATGTATCCATGCATGTCATCATAGTACAAAATGGGAAGAAAGTAGGAAACAAGCATACAGGTACAGTAGGACCAAATAAAACAAAAAAAACTTCTCCATAGCATCTCGAGCCTAAGCTCTATTCTTTACTCCTAAGATCTACCAAATCAAAGAGATTCAATATCCATAAGAAGGGTGTTTCCCCCTATCTATACATGCAGGCAAACAATCTGCTCAAGTGCCAAAGGTGGCCCGAATAGGGTGTGAGATAAATCTCAGTAGACCACCCACAACGGTCTATATGTGCAATTTGATTGGTTCTCATAAGTAAATAGTGAGAATATAATAGTAGTAAATTAAATAAATTAAAAATAAACAACTAACCTCCTGCTCAGGTTCTAAAGGACACCTGGCGGGTCTTCCTGCTTCAGCTCAATTCTAGCTTGTCTAAGTATGTAACCTAGTATATGTACATATTGATATAAATGGTATGGTCTATATTGACTAAAACCCACATGTGAGAGAATGGAACATAGATATAATGCCTACCTCCCACATATAACATAATGGCTTGGGGCTATAATGCATATCGCCCACATTTTACATAATGGCTTATGGATATAATGCCTACTGCCCACATTTTAGAGAATGGATTGAGGCTATAATGCGTACCACGCACATTTTATAGAATGGATCGGGGATATAATGCCTACCTCCCTCATATAATAGAATACACAAGCATACCAATGATAAATGTATTCAAATTAAGAAATGTAAGGCGAACCATCTTAAAACGTTTCAAATTGGACAAGAAACTATTATGCAATGCCTTTAAGGATAAAATTCAACAAGGAAGTGGCCATTAAATCCCTTGATCCGTTCCATATTATCCAAATAATTCATAATTTTTTCAATCGTCACATCATAGACAACCCATAGAAGTCACCCATCTCATTTTTTTAACAAGGAAATTTCATTTACAAGGCTCAAATAAAAGGAAAAAACTATATCAAATAGTCACACAGTCAATTTAGTTGTCTCAATCCATATGTGTCCAAAAACCCATGGGGTGTCTTGGTTCAGTCACAATACATATGAGAGAGAGGGTAATTTATTTTAATACCAAGCCGGGATCCTTGAACCCTAAAACCCCATTTTGGAAAATTGGCCTAAAATATAAAATTTTGGTGGAACACCCCTAGGGAGTCAATATTGAGCAAGGGTGATAACGAAAACCCTAAACATGAATCAATTAACCTAATTCATCCCTATAGTTTAAACTATACTTGAAGCAATCAAGACATTATAGGAGCTCATCAAACGTCAGACCATGACACGGTGAGAATAAATATGAAATGGCCAAAACACAAAAGGAAAACTACATGACCACCTTCCCTAGGGCCATAGATGATGACTTGTTGAGTATCAGCCTTAGATTAGAATTAGGTAAGAGTAGATATGAGTTTCCGTCCAATGACATGAAAATAGGTTTAATTAGCTTGCATCTAAATATTGCAACCAAGGGAAATATTCAGTGAATAAAGGGGGATGTGCAAGGATATAATTAGCTCAAATGATGTAATGCAACTGACATACTAAAGATCAAACACCAGATGTAGGAGTGGTAAGAGATTGAAGGGATAAGGGCTTTGAGAACTCAAGGAGGAATGCGAGAGGATGTGGTGTTCATAAGGGCGAATAAAAGTAAATTATAATAGAAAAGGAATTGGGGGAAAAATGGTAAGTTTTCCCTAAAATCTGGCTTGCACGGTTTATGTGCATGGTTTGGGAAACCATGTGAAAACTAAGAACAAGGTTGTGTCCCCTTATAGCAAGCCTGCATGGTCTTTACACACGATATCCTAAACCATACAAAAACCATGGGAAAATGATCTGCAACTCTTTGATGTGGGTCACTCGGCTATGCATTTAGTCCCACACAGTTTCTCCTGACCGTGCAACCCATACTGTTTTTCTCTTTTTGGGTGATTCAGGCTCTAGAAGTGACCTGGATTCTATAGTGAACTCTTGAGATTGATTATAATACTTCACTAGGAACATTTAAGACATTCAAAAATTAAAACTAATTATCCATACCTTGGAAAAAGATTCAGGTTTTCACAACCGTCCCCTCCTTATAGAAACTCATCCCCAGGTATCCCTTCTATGGGTAAAGATGTACTGTCCACAATGAGTTCTGGACATTGAGTTCATAAAATAACTTCCCACTCTGAGGTCTCATCATGTACTCAGTCATGCGGCCATATCACCCATATAAGAGGAAAAGACATACCTTGTAATGTATTTATGCTCTGATCAAAAATACAAATTGGATACTCCTCGAAGGAAGAATCTATATCTAGCTCAACCTCATCAGGATGAAAGACATGGGATGGGTTTGGATACTACTGGAGAAGCTGAGATATAATAAAGACATCATGCATGGACTGATATCTCTGAGGAAGTGCCAACTGGTAAGCCGCCAGTTTGATCTGATTCACAACCTTGAAGGGTTTAATGAATCTTTGTGATAGCTTACGCAGTTTTTGAATACATCAACTCCCTAAACTAGGTGAAACTTTCAAGAAAACCTAGCCTCCGACCTCGAACTCAAGAGGTCACCAGAATCTAGTGGCATAAGACTTCTTTCTAGAATGATCTATCAACATACGCTTCTGAATCATCTAGACCTCCTATGAAGTCTCCTGCGCGATATGAGGCCCAAAGATAGTTGCTTCCCTTTTTTCCAACCAGAACAGAGGACAGTGATAAGCTCTACCGTATAAGGCTTCATATGGAGCCATATAACTGGTAGCCTATAAGCTATTATTATAAGTGAACAAGAAAAGGTAAATGTGTTTCTCTGAAGAACCATCAATGTTGAGAACACACGCATGAAGCATATCATTTAGCACTTTAATAGTATGATCTTTTTACCCATCGGTATGAGGGTGATAGGCCATGCTAAAAAGTATCTGCGTACCCAAGTCCTTCTAAAACCACTTCCAGAATCACGATGTGAATCCATCATCCATGTCAAAAACAATGGAATGAGGTGATCCATAAAGACGTATTGCCTCCTTAACATACAGTCTTCCCAACTCATCGACAGAAGAGGTATCTCACACATATAAGAAATTTGTGATCTTCATCAAATGATCAACAACAAACCGTACTGTATCGTTGCTTCAAGGTGATCTGGTATTCCATGTATGAAGTCCATTGAAACATCATACCACTTACACTCGAGAATAGACAAAGGTTAAAAAAATCCATGATGGATGCTGATATTCCACCTACACTTTCTGATAGGTGGAGAATCATGTAATGAAATCTATGATATCAGATTTCATACTAGGCCACCAATATTGACATAGTATATCTCGGTACATTTTTGTAACACCAGGGTGAACTGCCCATGGTGAGGTTTGGAAATCCTTCATCAACTCCACTCTAATGTCTTCTAGAACCCATACATGCCCAGGGAACATAAATGCATTATTCTTATTGACTGTCCAACTAGAATATGTATCTTTATCTAAGACACATTCCCATTGGACCAAGCCTTTATAATCATATAGTTGTCTCGACCATACTCATTCCAGAAGAGTATATTTCACTGCTAAGGATGATAAAATAGTCTATACATGGTCCTCCCAAACCTAAACATGCATCTTTGAGAATAAGGAAATAATATTTCATTCATCACTGGACTCCTAAACTTCCTATGTCTGAGTATTTCGGCTCAGAGCATCGGCAACTAAATTCCTTTTTTTCCGGGAGTGTAAGAAAGTTTGAAATCAAAAGATTATAGGTACTCAACCCACCTATGCTACCTGAGATTAAGATTCTGCTATATAAAGATGTATTTGAGGATTTTATGGTAGGTGAACACCACAAAATTAAATCCCACTAAATAGTGTACCAACAACATAAGGCATGAACAACCACAGCAAGCTCAAGGTCATGTGTCGGGTAATTCTGCTCATGAGGCCTCAACTAACAAGGACTATATGAAAAGACTCACTCATCCTACATTAGAACTAATCCAATCCTGATATTTCATGTGTCACAATAGAATATATAAGGCCTACCTAGCTCTAGAATAATAAGTATCATTTATGAAGTAAGTCTTCCCTTTAAATCATTAAAATCTTCTTCACAAGCCTCTATCCATTCAAATTTTATACCCTTTTTATCAAACCTATAAGCGGTGCTGCAAGTTATGATAAAATATGAATGAATCATCTGTACTATCCAAACAAAACTAAGAAAATGTAGAAATAAAAGACATTCTTGGGATGATCCCAGGAAACCAGATCCCTCACTTTCTCTTGGTCAAATGAAACTTTTGACTTTGAGATGATATGAACTCAGAAGTGAACACTATTGATCGAGAAGTTTCATTTATTGAGCTTAGAATAAAGCTGCTTATCGCTTAGTGTATTCATCATGATCTCAAGATGGGTTCCATGGTCGTGTCATGAGTGAGAATACACTAAGATATCATCCATGAAGACAACCATAAATTAATCCAAATACGTGTGGAAAACCCAGTTTACAAGAGTCATAAATATAATAGGTCTGTTCATAATTCAGAACAGAAAAACTAGGTACTCATAAAGACCATACTGTTGGATCAAAATACGAATGTAGATGCTCAATTATAAGAGGGGGTGAATTGTAAGCTTAAAAACATTCATTTTTAACCTTAAGAAAAAATATGCTTAACTAAGTTATACAAGGTAAATTTACAAACACAAAAAAAGTTTTATAAGACAAAATTGCTAGGTTCCAGAAATATGGTTCCAGAAATGAAACTTAAGTAAAATTTACTTATATAAATATTCTACCTTAGAGAATATAAAATATTATCTATCAGAGTACATAAAAGAATAATAAGGTTTTACATTTTTCCTTTATCAAAATACAGTAGAAATAAACTGAAACAAAACAAATAACAAGTATAAAATATTTTAACCCAAAGAGTAGGGTATCCAACAACCTTGGATAAATGTGCCTTGATTTATAATTTCAAGAAAGTCTGTCTTACCCACACCAGGGTAATCCCTCAATATGAATATTGAAATATGTCTTTCTATCCCCACAATCCCTCAATCTTTAAGGTAGTCAGAACCTCTGTATTACTATCCCAAAAATCCCTCAAACTTTAAGGTAGTTGGCACCTCTATCTTCCTATCCAGAGAAGCCCTCAATTGTACTCAGCAACAATCAGAGTCGTGTGAAGCAAGATGAATAAGATTTTAAGTACACACAAGGCATGAAATTCTATCTCTAGATATCAATTCAACTACATGTAATATCTATATTTAAGGAACGGTCTTGAGCTCTTTCAAATGAGATCCTATTTATAGGAACAAATCCAACTCTTGGCTCCCTCCCCTAACAATCATAATTTTCCTTCAATTTTAGAGCAACCTATACACATGTAACTTAAATAGTGGTTGGTTAGAAACAGATTGCATGGAATCATTACATAATAATAACATGTGCTAGGAAAATGAAGTTGCTTAACCAAATCTATTTTTCGAAGTCTAAGGAAAAATAGAATTCAGAATCTATCCAAATAAACATTAATATTTTATAAGACATGGAAATTCGGATTCTGTTTTACGAAGAATTCAAAATCTTAATTTTATAGATTTTGGATTCGGAATTTTAATGAATTTAGAATTTGAATTAGGAGGAATTCAGAGTCTAAATTTTGAGAAATTTGAAGTCTGAATTCTGAGGAAGTCAAAGTCCAAATAGTGAAGCATTCAGAGTCCAGATTGTGATGAATTAGGATTCCAAATTCTAAGGAATTCGGAGTTGGAATTATGAGGAATTTAGAGTCCAAATTCTGAGGAATTTAGAGTCCAAATTCCATAGAATTCAGAATTTGAATTTCAGACAATTCGGAGTCCAAATTTCAGAGAATTCAGAATCGGAATTTCAGAGAATTCAAGGTCTTAATTTTAGATAATTCGGAGTCTTAATTTCAAAGAATTCAAAGTTGGAATTTCAAAGAATTCAAAGTTGGAATTTCAAATAATTCAGAGTCTGAATTTCAGAGAATTTGGAGTCTGAATTTTAGATAATTCACAGTCTGAATTTCAGAGAATTCGGAGTCTAAATTTCAGAGAATTCATAGTCTGAATTTCAGAGAATTCAGTGTCTGAAAATAGAACATTATATATCAAAGTAATTATAATATTCTGAGGTTTTATATAAGAATCCTTATTTTAGAATTAGTAATACAATGAGTTTGATTTAGAGAGATAATAAAATGAAATAATGAAAATATAGGTAATGCTAAAAAAATTCTTAGAGAAGGGAAATTTTCCTTTTAAAAATTATCCTTGGGGGAAAATAGTTTTCCTTAAGATAAAGTGCTTGTGATTTTCAAAACCAATAGGAATGGAAAAGTCATAAGAAAACCTTATTGACTCAACAAATACCTTCTCCTAAAAGTTTTATGAGGTATGCATGAAGTTTTGAAACATACCAAATGATATCCCAACCTGAGATATATCTTTGAAAACACATTTTCTCCTAAAATGTGATCAAATAGGTCATCTATTATTTGAAAGGGATACTGGTTCTTGATTGTTAATTGATTCAACTGACATTAATCCATGAAAAGGCTAAGTATACTGTATGAATTATTGGAAAAGAGGATAGGTAAACCCTAATGACAAGTACTGGGGAATATAAAACCTTTCATCTCAAGATCCCTCAAATGATTTTTGAGTTCTAGAATATCCTTAGGTGCCATCCTATATGGAGGAATGGTCACTAGTATTGCTCCTGCCACTACCTCAATATTTAAATATACCACTTGCTCCAAAGGTATACCAGAAAAGTTTTGAAGAAAAAAGTCTCTGAATAATTCCAATATGTTTGGAAAAAATGTGGGTTTCAAACCTGATCATCAAGGTAATAACTGTAAATATATGTCGTAACACTACCCAGCCTCTACTTCTTAGGTCCTTCTCGTGTCGGAATAACATCCCATTCTCCCTTATGCAAATGCATAATTCCCTCTGGTGATGTGAACATCACCCTTTGAATTTAGTAGTTAATATGTCTTCTATAAGGAACTAATTAGTCCATCTAGAGGATTACATCAAAACCTTTCATACCTAGAACATATAGGTTCCATTCGAAAAGGTAACTACCCATCTCAATGAGATAGTTTTGACAATGGTGAATTCCCTTTTAACCAATACCTAAGGGTGTATCTAGAATCTTGATGCCATGACAATACTTGACATTGAGGCCCAGAATCTTAGTAATTTCCTTAGATATGAATGTGTGAGAAGTGATTTTATCAAATAAAGCAGATAAAAAAGTGGAGGCTACTAGAATAATACCTCGTACAGTATAAGGTTCAGTGCTCTACTCATGTGATGAAGGCTGGACTTCATATAACTAGCATATACCACAACCCTGAGTCACTGCCTGACTTCCCTGAGTAGGTCTTCTCTGTTGGAACTATGAATCATAAACCTAATTTCCTTTGTATCGATTTCCATATCATCCTGATCGACCAATGGTATTCCAGCTGCCTACCTATCATGATCTTGCAGACACTGATCCTAGCTGAGGAGTAAGTGTAGATCCTTGCTAACTAGGCACTAGAGGGAGAAATCTGTATAAACGATGGAGGTGACTCGTCCTTCTATAGCCTCATCATTCAACTAGATCTCACATGCACTACCTCTTGTTATACCCTGACTCTCCACACTGGTGATAGACAAGAGAAAATGCTTTGAAAGGAGCTTAAACACCACCGTTTCTGTGAGATTCCCCGAAACGTCACTTTTTTATTTAAAGAAATTCCACTAGATGCTTTTGGTGCTGAAAAGACTTGGATTTAACCTAAATAATCTCTCATATTTGGATCTATAACAGGGGACTAGTTGATAATATCATAAATAGTCATTAGCCTAAAAACATTGACCTACGATTGGATTGTGTAACACAACCCATCCTCAAATATCCTGGAAGCTATAAGGTCTTCAGTGGCTAGAGAAGGATAGAAATGATACAACTCAGTGAAACGAGATGAGTACTCCATGACTGACATGGTCTCCTACTACAGATTCATGAACTCTCTAGCTCTATCATCCCTAAAAGTCATGGGAATTATGTAATCGTAAAAGACCATCTAGATGTCAACTCAAACCATTTCTCTTTGTTGGACTACCTGGGTGATGACAACCGACCACCTCTTAGCTGAGTCATGTAGCATAGAAGTATCATGCTTGACCCTCCACTCTAGAGGCATCTCTAGGTTCTTAAATTTAGACAGGATCACTTTGATTTTTCAATCCACATGAAATGGTCTGCCTTCCCTTGAGAAAGTAGGAGGACGATACTGATGTAACTCACAAGTCAACTCTATCATGATCGGGGCAGTTTTTACTCCGCATTACATATTTTACATCATATATAAGAAACGTTCTCGAAACTGAGTATCAATGCCCAATTATATTGTAAGAGGAGGACCCATAAGTGGCTCATCTGGAAGAATAACTGGCGACACAAGGCCTGCCACATAAGTAACATGATCGTCACTACCTTCAGGGTACACGACTGGAGGATGTCATGGGGTAATAAGGCTAAAATTCCAAATGAACATCTCAGAAGGATTTTAACACTTTATAGAAAATCATTTAAGAATATAGGTCATGTACTTAATCCTTACCATAAGAATTAACATGCCTATATGCCTGCTTCTAAATCCAGGAATAGATGCTAGAATAAACCTTAACATGCCATAAGAATGAATAAAACTCCCTACCCACTACCAAGGTCTGGTTTGGGTCAAGATTCTAAGTTATGCATGTGTAAAAAGGTTTTTCTCATATTACAAGTCTTTTTAAATAATTAAATCACATGATATTTCATTTTTTGGCCTATAAGGTCCCATATACTTGATCCGTCAGAAGATAACACCCACTTGATTGTCATATTAATTTAAATTGTGCTTATACATGTGATTATATCATTCCTAAAATTGTTGAGCTAGTTGAAATGCTATTTTCTGATCTATAAGGGCTCATACACCTTATGAATCAAATAGTGGAACCCACCCAGTAAACTCACACCATAATGATCCAAGCTATAGAATGTTGTCAGGGAAATTACATACACATAGCTAGGCCTAACCATATACAACAATAAATTCTCACTTAAAATTTAAATGTGACATGGAATAATTCATGGCCTATACATATTGTTCCTACTGTGATATATGTTGTAATATGTAACCCTCATTTCATTGGGTCGAAAAATGAAATTTCAATTCCAATATCATCAATCTCAACGACATGAAAAAATATGTGAAGCACCCAATGGTGAAATGGTATCAATAGTAATAGAAAAATAAATGACAAAAATAATTAAGGAACTTGGATTTTATCCCATACATGGGTTCGTGATGCCAAAGAATGACTCATGATTAAGTCTCTAATAATTCCTAGTATGTAATCTATTATATCAAAATAGTAAAACAATAAACGAACCACCTCTGATACCACTTTTTGACCTCCCATATTCAGCTACAATGTAAGCCATGCCCATGCCCAGTTATCCACATGACCCCAGGTGAATCTCTCTATAAGCCAGGGGCTACCATATAGAAAAATGGGTGTAATAGTTAATTAGAGGGGAGACATTACCCCCATATCAGAGTATATAGTGGTGTAATAGACACTTATAATAGAGGAAGCATAACAATCAGAAAGATGAGGTAAATATCATATGAAAAACAAGAAAATTTAGAGGAAGACTGATAATATAAGAAAAGCCTCTTAGGCAGTGTCTAATCCAAGTATGCATGCATGAAATTCTAGTAAAAATGGGAACAAAAGTAGGAAACATGCATACGATTTCATGAAGAAAAAATAAAACAAAAACAAAAATATTCTCCATAGAATCTCATGCCTTATCCTGATCCTCTTATCCTAAGCTCCACCTGCGCAAAGAGAGTCAACATACAGAATAAGTGTGTTTTCACCTATCCATACCTGCAGGAAAACAATCTTCTCGAGTTCCAAAGGCTTCCCAAATAGAGTGTGGGAAAATCTTAGCATGCCACCACCAATGGTTTCTATGAGTAATCAGAGTGGTTCTTGTGTATAAATAGTGTGAAACTAATAGAAGGAAAGTAATGTAATACAACATAAACAACTAACCTCCCATTCAGGATACAAAAGACACATGGCAGGTCTACCTACTTCATCTCAATGATAGCCTGTCTGAGTATGTCACCTGGTATATATATATATTGATATATACAGTACGATGTTGCACTACCTACCACCCACATGTGAGAGAATGGAATGAAGCTATAATTCCTACCACCCACATATAACATTTTGGCATGGTGATATAATGCCTACCTCCCACGTTTTATAGAATGGATCAGGGCTATAATGCCACCACCCACATTTTACAGAATAGATCAGGGATATAATGCCTACATCCTACATTTAACCGAATGTCTTGGGGATATAATGCTTTTCTATCACATATAATAGAATCCATAAATATACCAATGATAAAGGCATTCACATTATGAAATATAAGTCAAACCATATTACAATATTTCAAATTAGAAAATAAACTATTATACAATGCCTTTAATGATAAAACACAACAAGGGAGTGGCCATTCCATACCTTGATCCATTCCATATGATCTAAATAATTCATAAAGTTTTCATTCATCACATCCTATCCAAACCATAAAATTCATCCATTTCATTTTGTTAACAAGTAAATTCCATTTGCATGGATCAAATCAATGGAAAAGGCTAAATCTAATAGTCACATGGTCAATTTAGCAATCTTAAGACATATAGGTCCAGACACCCATGGGGTGTCTTTGTTCAGTCTAAATACATGTGAGACAAAATTCAATTCATTTTAATTCCAAGATGGGATCCTTAAACCCTAAAACCTTATTTCAATAATTTGGCCTAAAATGGACATTTTTGGTGCAATGACCATTGGGAGTAAATATTGGTAAAGGCTAATAAAAAAACACCTAAACATGAATCAATTAATGTAATTCATTTTTCTAGGGTCAATTAGAATGAAGGAATCAATATATTAAAGGAGCTCATTAAAGGCCATCCCATGACACAATAAGATTAAATATGAAACGGCCAAAACTCAAATGGAAAACTATATGACCACTAACCTTAGGGATTTTTAAAATGGCTCGCTAATTATTAGCCTTATATTTACTATAGGTTGGACTAGATCTGATTTTCCATCTAACGCCTTGAAAATAGGGCGAATGAGCCTGCATCTAAATAGTGCAACCGATGGTACGATTCGGTGAAAAAATATGGGTATGAAAGGTTAATCATACCTTAAGGGATCCAATGCCACCGAAAGACTGAATATCAGACACAAGATGAAGGTGTATAAATATATTGAAAGGATAATACTATTGGGATATCAAGGAATAATTTGGGGGGATGTTGTGTGTATAAGGGAGAATAAAAGGAAATTAGAACATAAAAGGAATTAGGGTAAGCATATTGATACCTATGGGAAATTATGGGAACTCTAATATTATGAATAAATGGATGAGAGATACCTATTTTCATGGTGGTTGTATGTTTCTAAATCAGATAATGGAATTGGTGAATCTTCCTCCAAAACCAAATGGTAAAACTATTGCCTTCAATGTGGTTTTTTTGATCACATGAAGCAAGATTGTACAACACCCCTAAGAAAATGTAACAATTGAAACCATATGGTACATCTTTAGTGAAATTGTAACAGTGATCCACAGTCAAGTTCTAGGTACATTTCCTATATTTTTAAGATGGTATATGCTTCGATGAGGTGAATTGAGTCTAATTGTTCTTGTAACTAATCCAAAAATGCCATAGTGATTCTAGAAATACCATGACTCGACAACCAATACATTCTCAATATGTTAATAAATACAAAATTATAGTGAGTAAAAAATTATATGGATCTAAGAAAGTGATTATGGATATTAAATATTGACCTTTAATGGTTAGGGATGCTATTCTTTTGAATTATAACCTTATGAAAGATTTTTTTGATATGGGTTTATCTTATTCATTTATTGATTCTCATGTTGTTTATCTTCTATATTTTTATGTTGAGATTATTCCTTCTATTTTGAAAAGTTAAAATCCTCTTGGAAAATAATTACATTGAGACTGTATTTGAAAATAATGTTTTATAACTATTGATGAGGATAAATTGATTCAGGATTTTTCTGTGCTTGAGATGAATTTTTATGACTTAATTCCGGGTATGGATTGGCTGATAATGTTCAAAGATCACATTGATTGTTATACCTGATTGATTATATTTACAAATGATGATGGCATTGACCATATCTTGAGAGGAGATCAGTATGTAATGGAATGTGGAGTGGGGTTTTTGTCATTAATAGTTGGAACTATTCCAAACCATTTGTTAGCTCTGACCTTGGAATCTATGGATGAGATCTAGAACAAATGTTTTTCAAAAATTATTGACCAGTTTCCTGATATTTTTCTTAATAATTCCTCATGTTTTTCACCCACAAGAGTAATGAAGTTTATGATTGATATCTTACCAAGGACTAGTCCTATATCACTTCTATCTTATCTTATGGCACCAACAGAACTAAGGTAATTGAATTTCTAGTTGGAAGAGTTAGAAATTAAGGGGATCATTCTACCTAGTAGTTCTCCAAGGGTAGTACTAGTTCTATTTGTGAATATGATGGATAGAATTATTATCCTTTGTGTGGATTATCATAATATTAATCAAGTTATAATAAATAATTGTTACCATATAACAAACATTGATGATTTTCTATATCAATTTAGGGGATCCTGATGGCTCTCTAAAATTTACAAATGGTTAGGATATCACTAATTGCGGGATCGAAAGGAGGATATTTTGATGAAATTATTCAGGAGTATATATAGCCATTATGAGTAAGTGGTGATGCATTTTTGTCTTAATAATGTAGTAGTTTTATTTATGGAATTGATAAATTTGATATTTTATTGGTATCTAGATTCTTTTAGGGTGGTTTTTGTGGATGAAATACGAGTGTATTCTACGATAAAGTTTGATCATGAGTAACACATGGAAATCATGTTGGGTATTTTTTGGGATCATTATTTGTATGAAATAATTTCAATGTGTGATTTTTGGATATAATAGGTAAGTTTCCTTGGGCATGTTATATCTAAAAAGGGTTTTCAGTAGATTCTAGAAATGATATAGGCTCTAATATCTGGTAAAACACCAAAGAATGTCATCAAGATATAAAATATACTTCTCCTAAATAGTTATTATAAATATTTTTTAGTGAATTTTAATGACTAGTTTAACCAATGAAGTTTTTGAAAATGAAAAGTGTTCAATTTCAATGGAAAAAAGGAATTTCAAAAATATATTCAAGAGAATAAAATTATCTTTACATCAGCACCAATATTTATATTTCTAGAATTAGTATAAGTCTATGTGGAGTATTTTTATGAATTGGGATATGGGTTGGAGTGTGTTCTGATATAGGGATATTTTGTTACTAGTTATGGATCATGATGGTTAATGTTTCATGATAAAAAATACCCAATAAAATAATTAGAATTAACTACTATAGTCTATGATTTTAAGACATGATGTTAGTACCTATTTTTTGATAAATTCATGGTTCTTATAAATCATAAGAGATTGAGACATATTTTCTCACAAAGATATTTTAATACGGGAAAAAGAATATAGATGGAGTATCTATAAATTATTGACTTTGACTTAATTTATACATTGGGTAAATGAAAATTTAGTGGTGGATGCATTATGAAAAAATCTATCTAGTAAGTTCGGTAAAGAATCTACATATCAATGGAAGATGATTTAGGTTATTAAAAACATGCACCTAGATTGTACCGCCCAAGGTGATGTTGTAAATTTCTTCATAGTTTCATTTTTCGTGGTCTAGTTCATCATGTGAAAGTGGCTCCGATATCTGATACTGAATTTGTTTCCATGAGGTCAAAACTTAATGTTTGGGAGAACATTGAGGGATGGAAGTTGTATGGTAGTTCAGTTTCGTGGTTTAGAGATCTGACCATGGAATACAAAATATGTATAAGTAATTGAAATCAAACTTTTTGTGGATGGGAAAGAGAATAAATGTGGCAAAGTTTGTGTTGACATGCTACACCTATCATAAGGTTAATGTTGGTCACCCATATCTAGCAGTTTTGTTGTAGCCTTTACTGATTCCTGTGTGGAAAAGAGACTAGACAACTATGGATTTTTTAACAGGTATACCATAGATGATTAAGAAACACAATTCTATACGGGTGATAGTGGATTATATCACACCATCAGCCCATATCACCCCTATTGGTGAGTCTAATACGGTGGAATACTTATCCAAAATATATATATGAGAAGTGGTGAGAAGGCATGGAATACTCGTTTCAATTCTATCTGAACAAGATCAGAGGTTTATGTATCTTTTATTGAAATACTTGCAAAAATCCTTTGGAATCAGTTGACTATGATAACATAATATCATCCTCAAATCGATGGACAATATGAAAGGTTTACAAAAACATTATAAGACATTATTAGGGATTGTGTAATGGATTATAGTAGATAGAGGGAGAAGAACATAATATATTTTGAGTTCTCAAATAAAAATAGTTGTCTCGACTTGATACATATGTCTGTTTTTGAATCATTTTATGGGATTCCTTGTATTTCTTAACTTTTTCTGGAGTAAATTGGTGATACTACATTTCTTGGACCAATCCTTGTGTAAGATACAATGAAGAAGACTCAGTTGATCAGAAAGACAACAGAGATAGATCAAATTCATCAAAAATCATATGCATATTATCATCGATGGTCGTTTTCATTTGACATGAGTGATCATGTGTTCCTTAGAATTAATCCTAGGCTTGGGTATCATTGTTTATAAAAGTACATAAAGTTGTCTACTCAATAAATTTGATCTTTTTAGATACTTTAATGGGTTGGTTAGGTGTCATATCACTTGTATTTTCAACCATGATTCATTTCACTACATATTGTCTTCTAGGTATCTCAATTGAAGAAGTATCAAATTTATCTTGACCATGTAATTCGATGGTATCATGTCAACCTAGGATCTGATTCCATTTTGATTCATATCTTGATATGGATTTTGGATAAAAAATATAAATTCTTGCGTAGGAATAGTATCATTCTAGTGCAAGTTTTATGGAAACATGGTTGGATTCAGGATGAAACTTGGAAACATGAGAAGTAAATGGTGGAGTAATGGCACGCAGTATTTTAAAAAGGCACTTTTCAATTTTTTGGGATAGATTGAAAAATGGTGAGGAGAATTTAGCACCCATTATTTCAGTTTCATGACTATTTATTTATATTTATTAATTATATAAAATAATTGGGTTATGTTTAAGGAGGTTTATTAGAGTTTTGGAATGTTCTTTTTTATTTTCTAAATTTCCACAGGTTGAGAATGGTTTGTAGAAACTATGAAATACCAATAAAAAATAGTGTAATTGAAAAAATGGGCATCAGGTAGGGGAACAGTTTTTCCAAACCACATGGATGCCCATTATAAACCATGAAATGATGGATAGTGGGGTGTAAGATGTGTTGGCACATAATTTTTCATAACTTGTGATCCAACCATCCATGTCAGGTTTGGAGGTAGTGGCTCATGCACGGTTAGTCCTCGGTATACCTAACTGTGTTCTCTGACTAAGCATCGTGAATTCCCTAATACACCATCATGAATATGTCATAATATCCATGTGTTTCTTTAATACTATAATTTTACTTAATATGACTTGTTCTTCATGTTAAGAATTCCCTTATTGACCCTTGTCCTTGATGGAGGGTGACCCCTCTAACTAGTTTCACCTCTTGGGGTGTGTCCATGAAATGATCATATGTGTATTGAATGTTTGTATGCCCAAACACCCTTACAAGTGGTCTTCACTTGGTTCTTAGATGAAATGAATACATTGAAATTAAAGGATGTGGGTGGTATGACCATGTCATGTGAGTGAAATGTAGTGATTGGATATATCCGTTGACTAATAAAACGTTAATGATTTTTATGTAAACCTTTGTCTTCCATTAGAGAATGACCAACTTGTAATATTAATTATAATACTCCGACATGGAATCCCATATATTCATGATACTCAGGCATTGAATCACATATTCTAATGACACTCAGACATGGAATCCCATATACATGTGAAAATATTTATTAGATAGTATATAATAAATGATACTCAGTCTTAAAGACCCAAAAAATTTATGATACATGGGAATAGAAACCCATATATTTTATGATACGTGGGCATTGTGACCATATAATATAAGATACTTGGTCATGAAACCCAATATGATTTATGATACATGGGTGTTGACACTCCCTTTTTTTCAAGGAGGATGAAAATACTATGGAGAGAACCTTCAGCATGATAAAGAGTTAATAAAACTTAAGGAGAACCAAGTGATTATCCAAATCCAACAACATGAATAGATTTCTACACGTTAAATAAGCCACACAGCTACCCTATGTAGGTTATAGGGAGAAGAAACCCCTATGTGGGTTATCTTAGATGGGAACCTATGTTATGGACCTGTACAAAAAATCATTCACCAAGGGTCCCATGTTTGCCTATAAATTAGACAAATAGGCTCCTTATTTGAACAACTAAAAAACGAAAGAACCCCAGATGTTTTAATTTCACACCACCTTCACCTAGGTCCCCAAAAATTTCTCTGGTAGAACTCCAAAACAAGAGACAAGAGATAATGAAATGGGATAAGAAATATCAAAGTCCCTTCAGGGTCTAAAGACATAAGACACCTACATGAGGACCATTCTTCCATAAGGATAAACCACCTATGCATGGTCCATCTCCCTCATCTGGGACCTGCATGAGACAGTTTTAGGGACACCAAAAGAGAGCCAGGGTTCCTTGGCTAAAGCCTCAACTGATTTTTGTTGCCTCAGTGGCCTATTAAATGAGGTATATCCATATCACACATGGTTTCCACCCAGTTTGAATTGATTTTAGTTCCTTTTAGGCCCTATGTGGCACACCTGTATGACATGCCTATGTTGAGAACCTGCACCCAGGACCTACACGAGTCACACTTCAAGTCCTTTTCTGAGTCACCCATGGAAGGGAATCTTATTCTTTAGATCAATTATCTGAAAGGTACCATGTTGAAACCTCCACCAATACCTCGATAATTACACAACTGTGGTGAGTGTAACACTAGTGTGTCCTCTATTTGGTTATGTATTCCTATGGTCAGAGTTTCCTCTATCTTGTTTGGTTGGTTGGTCAGGGTTCTCAGGATGAATGTGTGTATGTATCCCTATGGAACAGAGGACCCCAACCATAGGGACTATGTTGGGGAGTTCCTAGTCTCTAGTATTAGGGTAAGACCCATTTACTTTTCTTCTTATCTCAGTGACCTAGAGACTACAGTTCCCATAAGGGAGGGTGGGGATTACCCTTACTTCTCTATTCAACATGTAATTAGATCCTCATCCTTCTATGGACCCGACTATATTGTATCCCTCATCGAGTAAGCCCCTAACATTTCTTGATTTAGGTTTTTGTCTTTCCCCTTGATACCTCTAAATCCCTCACCTTAATTCCCTCCTTGACGTTAAGTGGAGAGAGAGATTTGTTGTAACCCCAACCTCCTCCACCATCATTCCCCTCCTCTTCCATTAGATGATAAAGTTTTGAAAAAATAGGAATGTTGAATGCTATATCCCTATTCCTTTGGACTTTGTCTCCATGCCCATTAACATACAAAGGAATAGTGTTTAGTTTAGCAAATCTTCTACTTCTTCTTGTTTCTCACACCGAGAATGACTCACGTAGGATTCGGGGTTAATTGTGATCTTGATATGAGCATGATCCATACTAATTGAACTACAATAACTCTGATTCCAACTATAAACCGAACACATAGTAATCCTACATAAATCCTGAACTCACAAGGAATCCTTATTTAGAGTAATCCCCAATCATAATTACCTCACCAGGAATCATCCTCCAGAGTAATCCTCGAAACAAGCCTCCAAAAAAACCATGAGTTGAAACATATCTTGTAGTCTCTTTTTAGGGCATCCTTTTCAAGAGAAATCCCCAACTTATCTATCTTATATGGCCACAATACCTTGTGGGATAATTATTTGAGGGCCTCTATAGGCATAGGCCCTCATCACCAAACTATGTGGGCTTTGATTCCCCTACCAACAGAATATATAGAAAGCCTCCATGAGGTCCAAACCCAATAACCCAAATCTACCCTATTCTCTTTGGGTCACATTCCCAGTAGGGTTTAATTCAACCTGAGAATCCATATATCTCTCAGGTTCATTGGGATTCTTTAACATAAGTCCAACACCAAACATTGACAAGGCACCTTCTGCCTAGACATCGTCTCCACATGATGTTAAACATTACGATTGGGTACTGATCATGTTACCTTAGAAGGTATTATGTTCCCTATTAAGTAGAACTAAACTATGTTGGTTATGATTCCTTTCACAATGATATGCAAGAAACCCATTCATGGGTCCAATATCAATGTCAACAAACTCAGTCTCCCAATATGATAGAAAAATTCAAAGTAACCTTAGTCTCCCTAGATGAAAATAAACCCCATAAGTCCCCACTGTGTGGCTAGAAAACCAGCATCATAGTGATAAGAAAAAAGAATATATATGTAGTACATAAGAGGATACCATCGATAGATAACCTCATATACATACAAATATATCCATTGAGAAAGAGACTCAGATACATAAATATGATTTTAAGTTGCATACAGACTAATAATTGATTTTTAATTAAAGGTTGATCTATATCATACTTAAAAATTAATGAAGATTCATGACCATATCTTAAATCTATATGAGAGTCCCAAAGTAGGAAATAATTCCACCAAAAAGGTTTTGATGACCCCAACCTATGATCCTCTCGAATAATTTGAGCTCTTAATCATCATTAGCCAAAATTACTAATGGGAACTTGCCTTTGGAAAGAAGGCCCCTTTTGGGGAATAAAACTGTTGGGTGTTTCTGGTTCCATTAATTAACCCATTGGAAACCATTCAAAAATAGAAAATAATTATTAGGTGTGAATTTGGGAGGGGACCAAAAAAATGGTGAACCCAGCGTGAATCCATTACCAAGATGATTTTATAACCTATTTTTAGGCCCCTCTTACTGTAAAAGGTAATGAGGTCCAAGGACAGTCAATCATGCATGTATTTGATATGATTCTTGGATAGAGATTCTTGTTTTGTTTTTGTTGTATATACATTCACTCCTTTTCAAAATCCCCTTTAATCTGATGGCTTCCATCAAGTTTTCATCAATGAATTCCCCAACTACTATTCAATATGGATCTTCATCTGCATAGAGGATGTCATTGCCAACCTGTTATCTTCAATACAAGGTCTCAAACTTAGGAGTTAGGGAGTAACATCATAACGGTATGATCCCTACCCTATAATACTCCCAACAAGCCCTCTATCTCAACCAATAACACCAATAATCCGGTAAATGATGACTAATGGTCCTAAAGCAGATGGTGCTGACCTTTATATTCAACCATTTTGGGATCTTATCCCTGAAATGAAATAACCTGTCACTCCTGCATCTCCAAGATGTGGATTAAGATACCATATATGACCTCGTCTAGAAGACACATGGGTCCTTCTCAAAGGTTCATTCCAGAAATAGCTTCCACCAATGTTGCATGATAGTTATCCCTCATATTGATAGGGATGTTATCCTTAGCTGGACATCCTAGGACCTTTAGACCCGGACACAAAATATGGACTTCCAGGGATGAAAACCAACCTAATGGGTGTATCCTCACACATATACACCTTCAGATAATCCCATCAACTAGTTCGGTGGAAAACAACGAGTGGTAAGATTCACTCATTTTCTTTCTTTCAACCAGCCATCAAACTCACTTGAAAAAAATCAAAGGAAACCTACCACTCAAATATGGTGGAGTACTATGGGGAGGTACATACATATTATTTCATCCATCAATCATTTCATCATACTCTTCTAGAAGTATCTAGATAAGTCATTCAGAATGTCCCCATAACAGGTAGGGGGAAGACTCAACTCTCTTCCCCCACACAAGATTATTGTCAGTACCCAATGACAGAAAATGTAGGATGGGAGCATGCATATAAACTTAATCAAAATTAAGAATGGTAATATATCCCTATTCTTGCCACTGATGTCTCTAGTAATATCCTAAAAATAGTGAAATGGATGATGAAAATCCCTTCCCACATCCTACAAACATGTGAGGGAATCATAACATCGAATAAATTAGTTATTAAGGGACATACACATAACTCTCTCCCCACAAATGGAGTCTCTCATTAGTATAACATCCTAGAGTATACACACACCTCTACTACCATCTAAGAGGGTTATGGGAAAAACTCCCCCATTTTAAATGAATACTCAGATCAAGAACATACACCCGCTCCAATCAGAGGTAATCATCTTATCCTAATAGTCTCTCTAGGGAAGGAACAAACACCTTCCCATGAGAAACACGTCTCCCAACAAGTTTCCCCAATAACTCATAAGAAAGCATCCAATAAGAGCCTTCATCAAACACAATTTGAAAATTAAGATCTAATCTGCGATCAGGCTTCTCTTAATGATGGAGTTCTTAAATCCCACAGACATTTATTTGTAGGGTCTCAAGATCCTACCCTACCATTACCCAATTATGGGAGCAATATCAATAATTATGAAGGTCCTCATAAAACATTTACCTTTGAAGACTTTCTTTATGGAAATTTTTTATTCAATCTTGAGATCTTATCTCTTGATGACAGTCATGACGACCCTCCATGTGGCTAGATGACCAAGTAGCTAGAGTTTCTTCCCCTTATTGTAACCACCATGGTGGTCCTCCCCATGATGACATTCACTATGATATTTCTCTCCATAGTTTTTATTCAAATTATCATGAGAATTATCAAATTGTAAATAACTGAAATGAAATCCCTCTTATTGTGTGGAACTTACAAACATGAGGCCAGTCATGTTTAATTCCTTGTCACTAGAAGATGAAATCCTTTCTCAACCATAAGATATCCCAAGGTGAAGTCTATTCTCTAAAACACCATTGGGTTACTTTCTATCTAACATATAGAGGAAATCAAAACCAATCCAATTTCTTGTGGTAAAACAATCAAGAAGAGTCCACTCTAGTTGGACCAGATCGAAGAACCTCTTGTTAAAGATGAATAAGATTTGATAAACATGAGGAAACAATAGGATATGGATGACATACAAGTCATGTTCTGTAATTTAGAATCCCCTCGATATAGAATTCCAAAGGTGTTGGAAGAAGACTACATTCATGAAATCCAACACAACATATGTAAAACTCTTCATCACCTAAAATAAATGGTATTACCCTATGAAAAGTATAGAACTCATGTCAAGGTAATACAAGGGTTGCAGTTAAAAATTAAATTGGAATCTATCCTATATTCCCAAAATCTATATATCATGAAATAGTAAGGATCCCTTGAACACATATTCCTCAGTGCATTAATGAGGTTGTGATAGCTGATCGTCGATACCCCATCTGGTGTTCGTATCATAGGATGGGGTTCACATGGTTCCCTACATTTACCGCACTCCCCAAATAGAAGAGCCAGTAGAAACTTGTAACATTAAATGTTATAGCTTCATAATTGATTAAAAAAATGTAATTTGTTCATGAACATAGATATTCTCAATAAGAATAGGTCCCAAATTACTCTCACTGATGTTGGGCCAAAAGAGGGTAGGTTGTTGAAATAATTTTTCATCAAGCATCTAAAAATATTGATCAAGCCTCCCATCCAGAGGATTTCACATGTCAGATAGAAAAAATATCAGAAATTGAACAATGTTCATCAGAAATGGGTGATTCAAGTGGGTGAATAATGATTCACCAATCCTAAGTTCAAAAAAAACTCCTTAAAATCAGAAGATAAGCTCCCTTAATATTAGCCACGATAGTTCAAGAGGAAACCAATTCCATAGAGTTGGTTTTTTTTAATCCAACCCTCTGGATTAGCTGACCAGGACAGAAAGGTTTAAAAGGTAGAATAAGAATTTCCCTTGCCCTTAGGGATTAGGGATTTTCACCTCATCAATCACCTCCTCAATGGGAATTAGTTTTATCATGATCAGGAAATATTCCACAAAATGAATACACTTAGTTTGTCTCATCCCATGATCTTGAACATTCACATGGAAAACACCTGACTTAACTATCTAGGTATTCCCTTTGGTTTATTTTCCACCGAACAACTCACATGAAATCCACAAATAAGAGTACAAGGTCTCAAGGAGGGAACATAATATAGAGATCTTGTAAAGATACTAACAGAATTCATGAAACACGTTATGCATCAGTGAACATCATCAACACTATCATTGAAGACCCTCCAGAACATGAGACCAATTCATAATAATCAGAAGAGGAAGTTCCATCTCACAATGTGGTCCACACCGAAACAAATGATGGAGGTTTGCATACCTGAAAACAGAGGATTGTCCAAAATTTTGGCATCCCATAGAATAAACCACCTCTACCTCTACTAAAGGAATCAAATAAGGAAATGGTAAGTTTCAAATATTACCTTACCACCCTCCTGGGGAGTTAATGGTCCTTCATCTAGAAGAGATATTTTATCAATAAGAGGAAGATATGAAAGAGTTCAGCACACTCGATGTAGAACTACTCTGAGGAAAACCTCCAATTTGATATGTTCTACAAGTATATCCTCAAATCATGCTTCCAGTTGTATTACCTTAACAAAGAGAGTTTTCCATAGTAAATGGGGAATATTTGGAACATCCTTTAAACATGGGATATCAACTACTTATATATTTGGATCCCACAGTAGAAGATCAAGAATTCCCTCCATTGGGTACACAACCAGAACATGGTCTGAAACATCCTTATAGGTCTTCACCTGTGGGTTAACCATAGAATGTTCCATAACTATTTCCACCAATGGTCTAAATAGTTTCAACACTTGTTCAAGATCAGTCACTACACCCATTCAGAATCCATCCACCATACCTTCTAAGGTGCCAGCACATCCCGACATTCCTTGAATGATTATGAATACCTTTAAATAACAGAGATCTCGATTTGAATATTTGGAATAAATATGCCCACTAATACAACCGGTAAAAAAATTACCCTAAATGGGTGGATCCTACCCCTCCCCCACTAAACATTGGTAATCCTACATTTCTGATCTTTAATTATTCAGAGACCCATAACATATTTTGATGCACTTTTTCTCTCACTGTAATCCCATGAAGGGTACCCCTCAACAACAAGAGGTGGTGAAGGTCAGGTGCTTTGTGAAATCACTACAAGGGACACCCTTCATGTGGTACACAAGTTTACAGTCTCGGCCCATCTAAGGCTGAGATGATCTCCATAAAAAATTTCTCTTCCAGTTCAACTCGACACAACAGAAGACAACAGTCTTCAACCTCAAAATTTAAAAAAAAGGATAATGAAAAGGTCTCCAATTTTATTTCTCAGTGGAAATAACTAACATGCTCCTTAAACTTTCCATCCCTAAAAAATAATTTTCACCCATTTTTGTAGAAAATCATCATGATGAGCTTCACACATTGTTGATCCCTATTAAATACACATGAGGTTTTCAAGACTTTTCCTTAATTGCTCATCACGTAGGAGACTCCATTGCAGAAACCAAGGAAAAATCTGGAGCAATCCAATCAAATTAGGGAAGTAAGATAGGAAAATAAAAGGCCACTATAGTTACACTTAAGTAGGATGATGTACCTACTCCTCCCACTAAGTCTAAAACATATCAAATGACCCAACCTCTCAAACATAAATACCAATGCCTACCTCATTAGGATTATAAAAGAGATTTGATACAAAAACGGTTTGAGGATATGTAAAAAAATGTCTATTCTTTTCAAAATGACCAAGTGCCCGACTACTTCATCTTGTCATTAGTAAAAAAAACTTGTTCAAGTTACCAAATTCCAGGAAGTCCAACAAGAAATGTGACATAGATCTCCCAAACTATTTCCCTTTTCATTGGATGTTGGGTCACCATGTCCATTTTTTTGTTTGCAAAGACCTCATGTAAAAGTTAATGGAATCTGGGAATGTAAAGCTAAGGAATTATCCTACTCTGGTGATGTACCTGTCTTCCACTATTGAAGAGGAGAAAGGATAATAGAAAAAGGTTAAGGAAAAGAGTACACATAAGTTTGGTGACTAGATGGATAGAAAAAGGATCATCCAAACTCAATCCATACTCTGAGCAGAGATAAAACAACCAAATATTCCCTCAACTGCTTTAACCATATTAAAACCAACTTCATCAATAGATCAGTCCTCTGATGGTAAATCCTCAAAAAAGCAACATGGTTGGAAGGAAAAGTGGAAAAAAGAAGATGATTCTGTGACAATGACATATTTGTCTTCAAACTTATCACACTTTATGTCTGCAGTACTAAAGACATGGAAAACACCCCTCCAAATGGTATAAGATGAGTTAACCCCTCATACTAAATCTTCATCAGATGAGGAGTTTATTTTCAGTTTTTTTAATGTTATTCACCTCATAGATACATTATCAAATGATGAGAATTATTATAAACCCGATTTACATATATGTGAGAGGTTTTCTAGGTCACAGATACATGGTAACACATGGTCATGCTAAAATAAACTATATCAAAAAAAACCCCCGATCGAACTGTTTATGCTGCCAAAACTTACAGAAAATCTCACTAACAATCTCAGTAGGAACAAGGGAGTTCTTCCTGCACACATGATTAGGTATACAACGACATGATAATCCTAGATGACCAGATATAGAATAAACCATTTCATTCTCGGCAAGTTGGCAGACCTAGTTGGTATAATATTCCATGATAAAAATTTGTACCATCTCTTACCCCAAAGGATAGTCCATCCACATAAAATGCTTCAAATCCTAAATAATCTACAAAATAGCATCCAAATGAATGGAAAAACTAACCTATAGATCATAAGTATGATGTTTTGAAGTAGATGGCCCATGTTTCAACCAGATTATCAATCTTGGATGTTTTTGAGTTTATCAAACGATCTTCAGGAAGCACTTATTGAGGCCTTGTTAAGACCTCAAGAGTTTGAAGTTGAGGTTTCTACAGACGATGTATATTGTGCAGAGAATGATCATGTAAAATTCCATGCGGTCATATATTTCAAATATAAGGATGAGTATGCTATCATAAAAGGAATAATAAAACCCTTCTATATATCTGACATAATAAATGTTATTGATATTTGATTAACCTTTATCAATGATGGTTCAGGCATCAACCTTATTCCGGTCCAGAAACTTTTTCAATAGGGTCTCAATGAATATCATTTTTCTCTATACACATTGATTACACATGTTTATGAAAATAATTTCTAAGAGATAATTTGATAGATCACACTCAGTACTCAGTTCGGGGTTCTCATGTCTGACTCAGAATTCATGGTCATTAGATAGGAAAAAACCTTCAATGTTTTGTTGGGAAGTCCTTCGCTACATCCCCATATGGATATACCTTCATCATACCACTAGTTTCTCAAATATTTTATCAATGGTGAAATTGGAAAATTTCATGGTGATAAGGCCCCATTCAAATCCTTTGAGTCCCAGTATATTGATGCAGAGTTCTTCCACAAAGGAGGAAATCATTCTATGGTGGATAATGTTACTCAAATCAATTCCTTAAATGTTCTCGAAATGATTCCAACGAACCCTTTATAGAATCTCAACGTAGATTACAAGATACCTAATAATAAAATTAAAGGGATGGGATCAGATTCAATAACTTGTTCAGTGAATTTGGTTATTTCCATTGTGGAAACTAAATCTGACGATGTACGGAAAGTTACCAACTCTCTGGATAATGGTAAGAGTCTATATGGAAATGTATTTATTCCATCCCCTAAGCTTCAAAAAAACCCATATCCATCAATTGGATTCGAAGAGTTTATCACGCTAATGTAAAAATATAGGAATTATCATTCTCAATTCATCACTTTCCCTTTATATCACCAAAATCCCCTTCACCATTGATTGAGCCAAGAGTGATTGCTTCTTCTTCTAGATGTCCAAATGATGATTCCCCCCCTTAAATAATAGATTCTTACTTCATCACCTACCTCCCAGGTAGAAGTGAAAGAATTAAAGTAATGGGGAAGATAAAGATCTCATGGATTCCCCTTTGATATTTGACGAAGGTGTCAGTACCACTGTGGATGAACTTAAAGAGATTAATATGGGTAAAATAAAAGATCCTTGACTAAATTTTATTTGTACAGCCATGAATCAAGAAGAACAAGTGGTATATAACTCATTACTAAAGCATAATTGATATATGTTTTCATGTAATTAAATAGAAATTCCAAGCCTTCACCCTGAGGTGGACACCCATAACTTTTGTTTTCTAGAATATAATCAAGGATACAGGCGTACATCTGGAAGAACACACCTGAATCACACCTCTAAAATTGAGGCTAAAGTGGAAAAGGTCATAAAGGATGATTTTATCTAATAGTTAAAATATCTAAAATGGAAAGAAAAAAATATCCCTATGATGAATAAGAATTGGAAAATTAAATTTTACATTGATTTCAGATATTTAAACTAGCATTGTCCCAAAGATGATTTCCCATTTCTAATCACAGAACGCCTTATTGATTTAACAGCTCGTTATCAAGATCTGTACTTAATGGATTCCTATTCAGGGTAAAAAAATATGGATTTCCCTATAATATTAAGAATCCATAGATTTTAGAGCACCTCACGGTGTATTCAAATATTGGGTAATGCCCTTGGGCTTGAAGAACACTGATGCCACATACAAATATTCCATGTATCACATCTTCATCATTTCTTAGGTAAGTTTGTTGAATTCTATGTTGATGATCTAGTAGTCTTGTCCTAGAAACATTATAACTAATTTGATGACTTATAGACCATATTCAATAATCATTGACAACATAACATGAAGATAAACAATTTGAAATGTTCGTTTAGGTTAACTTCATGGAAATTTCTCAGCTTCATTATGCTCGATCATGACATCAAACTCAGTCCTAAAAAAGAATAATTCTATTCTTGTCATGTGACCTCCTCAAAACTGGAAATAGTTAATATTAATTCAAGGAAACTTAGCCTACATCGATCTCTTCATAGAAAACTTTGTAAGAAAGTGCTTACCCTTCAACAAATTGATGAAGAGGTGGGTCACATATTAGTGGACTAGTGACCATCAAGATGCATTTGAAAATATCATGAAATATCTATTGAGTTAACTAATATTAATGACACATATTGAATGAAATTCAATCATTATATATTTTATGACCTTAGAGAAATCACTGGGTTCTTCCCTTATAGAAAATAATGATGTGGAGTATGGAAACAAAGTTTATTTTCTCAGTCAAACCATGCTTGAAACTGAGACTTAATATTTAGATATTGAGAAATGATTTCTTCCATTGATCTTTCCCATTTAGAAATTGATACATTAACTGAAACACCATGATATCCAATTGGTCTCTTTCTATAACCCTCTGAAATTTATCCACATCCTTCTTATGTTGACATGACTTCTGGCATGGTGAGCAGTTACTATGAAGCAGTTCGATATACTATTTTTGTCTTAAAAAGCAGTGAAAGGCCAGGATTTGGTAGATTTCATTGTAGAGAACACATCTAAGGAATCCATATAATTGAATTCTGAATTTAAAGATGAAGAGATATTGTATATTCAAGATGGCCCCTAAATAAGGAAAATATACTTCGATGGTGCTTCCAGAATCCTAAAAGGAAGGAGAATTGAAGACCCAACACTTAACAAAGTAGGGATATTGATTGTGTTCATCTCCCTAGAGAAGGAAGTGTTACCATATTCCTTAATGTTATCAAAAGGTTGTAACAAAAATGAGTTGTAGTATGAGTATCTCATTATAGGCCTAGAATTGGTGCTTATGATATGGGTGAACCCCCTAGAGGTTAAGTATGTCTCAGAGTTAGTAACCAAGTAGATCAATGAGGATCATGCTATCAGAAAAGAGGATAAAATTACCATTTTTGTCTATGTGTGAAGGTTAATGGTAGAATTCCCCTCAGATATAACATTGAGTTACATCTTGTGATCATATAATTCCTCGAAAGATGTGTTGCAAAATTCAGCTATAAATTTGGAAGATCCAAATCCAGATGAAACCGTCATTAGAATTTCCCACCACTGAATGGATTAACCTTGTGTTTAGATCCAAATAAAAGAGATCAATAAAATCAGTCCCATCCCTGAGTTGTATCGTCCTACTATGGGATGGATGACACCCATCATAGACTAATTTCAGGATAAGGTTCTCCCGATGGATATAATTGGAAGAGATTATATTCGAATGAGATCAGCCAATTTCAATGATTATGATGGACCAAATCACTAAAAAGTACTCTATAAATGATGCTTTGGTGGAGTCCATGTCAGATGTGTCAATGGATAAGATATTATGGCTGTCATGGAAGAAGTACGTGAAAGGGAATGTGGTGATCACAAATCAAGGTAAAAGATTTTTGATCAAATATGAAGTCTTGGATACTTCTGGCCATCAATGATATAGGATTGCACAAAATTCAACAATAACTTTCATTTCTTCCAAGTTCATGCCAACTTAATCCACCAACTGTCAGAGTTTCTACATATATCTAAATACTCCTAGACATTTTCCATATGGGGGATGGATGTTATTGGACCACATCCTATAGCTATGACAAAACAGTTTAAGTATATCCCTACTACAACCAATTTATTCTCCAAATGGGCAGAGGAAATACCCCTTAAAAAAGACGAATCCAAAATAATTTTTACCTACTTCAAGGATGATGTCATTACCATATTTTGTGTCCTTCATGCAATATTAACAGACAATGGCACAATTTTTTGTTCCAAAAAATTGGAAAAGTTGTACTAGGAGTACAATATTAAATCCAACCATTCATCTCGATATTATGCAATGTCCAACAGACTGATAGATGCTTCCAATAAGACTCTGTCAAATATACTCTAGAAGATGGTGGATAATGATAAAAATTCATAGCCTGACAAGCTCTTTCATGACTTGTCGACCTATCAGACTACAAACCGTACTACGATAGAATAAACCCCATACACATTGGTGTTTATAATAGAAGTAGTCTTACTCATTGAGGTTCAATTGTAATTTCTACATATTTTCATATGGGACTAGATATATATGGATCAAAAATCCCAAAAAATTACTGGATGAATTAGAGATACTGGATGATAAGAGGTTTCATACCATGCATCAATTTAAATTCTACCAGTATAGGATAGCATTAGCCTTTAACAACATGGTTCATCTCCATTCATTTCTCCAATGAGAATTGGTATTGATCATCAATACACCAATGATACCAATAAATAAGCCTCCAAAGATTGACCCAAAATGGGAAGGACCTTCCTCAATACACAAGGTCCACTCTAATAGAGCATATTCCTTGGTCTCACAGGATAGAGATACTTTCATGACTCCAACCAATGCAAGGTTTCTAAAGAAATATTTCATGTAATCACACAACTATATAACCTAGATATAGTATGTAAAACTACATAGAAACATCACATGGACCCACTACAAGAAGTTAAACTACAATGTTGGTTATAGTCATATGACCCAAAACTATAAGATAACATTTATCTATTACATGTGATGTTAAAATTCTTGGTTAGAGTCTCTATCATTTGATATTAAGAAACCCCCAAGTGTCTAAGGTTATTGACCATGTTATTCCTCAAGTATAGCCCCTTTGTAGGTATAAACACCAACATTATTGCATTCTTGTTGTATAACATTAAACTACATAGATTATAAAGAACTATCTATGGATTTATTCTTATTTTAATGAGATATGTAGTGACACCTAGGTCTCCTATCAGGGGTCCATCTATGTATAAGTGGTCAAATGCCCCTTCACTCCCTATGTGTATAGATTAGTACTGCATAGGGAACGTTTTAAAGAACTATGTTTTGATTGACTATCATTCTAATGAGATACATAGTGATGCTCATATCTCCTATCCTAGGTCCAACCATTATTGAGGGAATAAAAAACCCCCTTTTCTATTCCCTGTGCATGAATTCGATCTGCACAAGGAATCTTTATAGGACATATGGCTTGATCCCCATTACAATGTGACTCTTAATGATGCATAATACCCATGTTTTGGACTTGACCATCATCCTGGAAAATTCAAAATCCTATTTCTCCAGGTCAAAACACAACTAGTGTGGGGGAACCCTTTTAAAGAACTATGTGTGGCATGATTCATGCTCTAGAAAGATATGTAGTGACATCCAGATCTCCAATATCAGGTCTAGCTATAATAAAAATCTCTCATTCTCTGCGTATGGATTATACCTAAAAATGGAACCTTTTAGAGAACTACATGTGGTTTGATTATTTCCCCAACAAGATATGTAGTGATTCCAATATTTCCACTTTGGACCCAACCACAACATTTCAATCCTTTCATATCGGTTCATTTATCCTTACAGCATGACGTTAAACTATATAGGATTTCAAGAACTATGTAAGGATTTATTCTCATCCTAATGAAATACGTATTGATGCATGCATCATATCTCATGGATAAGAACCCTCCTAATTAAAATTCCCATATCCTTCAATTGGGTTACCCTTGTGATGTAGAAGAAACCTTTATGACTATTTTTTTCTCACACCAAGCACAAATCATGTGAACCTAAGAGTTTGAAAAATATATTCAATAAAAAATAAGGTGTATTAAATCCCATTGGTGATATCTTGGTCCTAGATGCAAGATCTCAAAAGTAACACTTTATTTTCACGCCACATGATGAAAAACTACACGGTTCTTCAAGAAATACATATGGCTTGATTCTAATCCCTATGAGATATGTACTGACTTGTTGATCTTTGGTCCTAGCTCCAACCCCAACACAATATAGGAATTTCCCAATACTCTACCATCTATGATTCAGATCTATATTAGAGTATCCAATATGGGTTCTCACCCTATGTATAAACCCGTATTAAAAAATCCCCCATTTTCTTCACATGTGAATTCAATAAGTACATTGAATCCTTTTATAACAATGGGTGGATTGATTATTGTTTTAACAAGATATGTAGTGACACATGGTTATTACACCCTAGTCCATCCACATTATTCATTTATTTTTCACATAATCTCACCTTTTTCCTTATTGCATGACATTAAACGGCATGGCCAATGTCTTTTCTCTATGACTTTAAATTGCATGGTACCCCATGAACTATATGTGGCTTAATTATTATTCAAATGAGATAAATAGTGACATGAATCCCTAGAGTAATTGTCCTAACCATGTGGTAAATAAAAATTCTCCTCCTATAAACAAGAAAATATCCATACATGAGACTTGATTTTGGGTTCCCTTATTAGCACACCCACCAAAGAAATAGGGGTGTTCCCCTTCTACCTATGAGTTAGATCTATGGAAAAAACTAAAAAATAATTGAAAATATCTATCATAATGCATCATTTTGTTCTTGGGAATAATCCTACTGCACACTATACTCCTAATCCTGAACACTTTCAGATCATCATAAAAATTTGTTAGCTTCTACTGGCAGAATTTCTGATACCTGATAGCTCTTTTTTCGGACTATGCAGTATGCATCCCAGCTAGCCTTACATAAAACGGATTTGATAATGGGTTATCTATCCAATGGATGCAACTGTTTGACTATGTTGTCGAACAATGGTAACTTCTCCCTTGGGAGAAACCTCTTCTATCTTGGAAAACTCTAATGACAATAGGATAGGACCTGTGATATAAATTCATTTTGTGGTCTTCCATTGAATTTTTTCCCCATTTCCTTTCTACCAATTTAAATTTCTCCAGAATATTTACAATTTCCTCCCTCATATCCAAAGTATATAGGAATGACCTTGGTCTAATAAATCCACATATCCCATGTTGTTTCCATGATATTATGGTAGTAGTAATATGATGTAAATCTAAAAACACCATACATCCTATGCTTGGGTCATAACTACATAGAGGACATAATTTTCCATTTCTTTTGAAAGTTTTTACTTGAAATACCCCTTCCTTGTTTAGTAACTTTTCTCTACAAACCAAACACAATGCCCAGGGAGATCCAAAGTTCTGTAAACGTTTATCATCTTCTAGTGATATAATGTCAGAATTACGGTAGAATTCTTTGTCTAACTATGTTGTAACATGCCCTAGTTGGCTTTTCAAAAGTCTCACCTAAAATGGGTTATCAGCCAAAGGACTTAACAATTCACTATATAGTATGTTCCTTAACCATCCTTGCATAAAACAACTCACAAAAGGGGGTTTTCAACTAGTCACAACTTCATCCTTGAGAGAAACCTCCTCTAACGTCATAAGCCCCTTTTTCATACCACTATTCATATTAGGAAATCTCTAAATCACATCTTACATTTTCTTACCCTCACACATAAATATCATAGAAAATTCTGAGATAGATTACCAAGAATGGAAAACTCATTATCTTTATATCAATGCTAAAAGACTATAAATTATAACCCTAATGTACTTATTGTATGAATTTAAACTGTATAGCATAATTTCCTCACTATAATAAATTATACTAAATTTTCAATGTCTTAATCACGTGAAAATAAAATGCATGATGATTGAACCCTTATCAGAATGGACCCCCTAACAGTGTTTATTTAACAAAATTTACCCTCCTCCACATGAGTTAAATTTATGTAGGAGTGGTTCCCCATTCATTGAATGTGAAAAATAAAGATGATCCCTTTATTATTTGACAGGTTTCTATGGAAAAACCACCCTTATGGTCTTTAGAAATAAAAATATCCATAAACTATCTTCTCCTATGAGCAATTTAATGACAAAATTATTGAGAATTTCTTTTCCTAACTATACAGTACGCTCCCCATTTGGCCTTGCATAACCCACCCACATAATTTTTCTTTCTACCTTTAGATACAACCACCTGACTATGTAGTAAATTCCCTAGTCGTCTTTTCCTAAAATAGCCCATATAATAGGATTATCATCCACAGGTAACTTCTTCCTTAGGAGAGACCTCCACTATTCCCATATTTCTTGTTTTCGAATCGAAAACCACAAAATAGAGAATCAATATTCTTATCAGAAGTATCTAAAGAATTTAATAACATCCATGAACATTAAGACTTATTGGGTTACTATTTTAAAACATTATGGTCAAATTATTTTGAACTAAAACACCAACCTCATTAGTCCATCAATCTTGACATTAAACTACTTGAAAAGAGAGACACAACACTCACCAGTTTGAAAACCTACCAAGGGAACTCTAGAAACAAGTCAAATATCATATCAACAAACCATATAGTTTATATAGAATCGATCAATAAAGAGAAATAGGCACAAAACATGTTATGATAAAAACCCAAGAAGGGTGGTCTAAGTAATATCCAAGTCTCACCCACTAAGCCTATTTCGTATTGATATTAATAATAAAATAGGGTGAAATCATGAAAAGACATATCATTTTTATATTTTATATAATACCCTAGAAATAATAAAATTACGCTCACTAGAAAACTTGGTTTAGGTAAAAATTATACCCCCCACATCCCTATCATTGTGATTATGATTATCTAGTATGAATATTCCATGCTTTGAAAATGGGTATTGAAATTATGATTATAGGAAGAAGGCTTGGATGAAGACATATATGATTGGAAACAAAATCCTTTTAATTTATAGAGAAAAATAATAGGAAATACAAAATATAGATTCTCTCTATGATATATTATAAGATGCATTAAACATAACTCTTAATATGTTGAACCACCTCCCAAACTCGATTAGATACTCATTGAAGCTCAGTTAGTCGACTGGCTTCGGTCTTCTCATCCTGGAGAAGTGATTCTGTTTCATTTTCAATGAAATTTGACACTTATGGTTGGGATTATCTTAATGAATGGTGTAGTTTTTCGAGTTCCCCCTGAGCAGTATCCAATTCTTTCTGAAGATGGGACACTTAAATGGTCTTCTCCTTCATTACCCATTTCAATTATCCTATCTTTGTGTTATGGCTGACCTCCACTTGAGATAATGTAGCTCAAAATTCATCAATATTGGCATACAGATTGGCCTTTATGGGGTCTTGTGAGAGCTTATTCTCTTGCTCCCGCCATCAAATGGTCTACTTAACAACAATGTAGATTGGATGGTAATAAAATAAACCAAATCAAAAAAATTCAAATAGAACCGAAAGCTGGCCAAACTATACAGGTTGGTCTTCCAGATATATCTTAGAAATTATCTTCCAAATGATCATCCATGAATTACCATGCTTGACTTTGATAGAATTCTATAGCACTAAGTCTAACTCAGAACCACTTTCATGGGTTGGGATATACATAGGAACCAAATCACACAAAGAAGAGCCCTGCTCTACACTCTTCAAGATAGTGGAAGCCTCACCTTTTGGTGCTAGTCTACATGATATAAAGGATACACCCTATAACCTAGCCTCAAAGGCTAATAATCCTAAAAATATTAATTAGAATCATTATTACCTTTAAAAGAATATCCAGAATGGAGACTAATCAAGGTAGTTGGTTACATTCACCCACTAATAGACCAATAGATTGAGTAGATTCCTCCCTAACATTCCCAACTTCAATAGTCTGAGAGAGTACTTCTAGGTGAGGGAAATTCATCTGTGCTTTCTCATCCACAGTGACTAGAGGTTTTGGAGAACCTTCCAATTTAGTATTCTCATCTAGTACCTCTCTAATAGAGAGGGTAGAATGGATTTGGATTCCCTTCCCTTGGAGGTACTTATAAATGTTCTCTATAGAAAAACATGCATGGGTATAACATCAATGTATAATATAAGATAGAAGAAGAAAAACTATGTATAGAAAATACAAGAAAGAGAAGACTCACATCCATAATTTTCCTTATAAAAGTCCCTAAAATCCTTAATGGTACCTAGAATATCAATGTCTTCATTAAAAAAAATCAATCATTTCATGATATATATATATTTTCACATCTTAGAATCGTCACCATTTAGTGTATCAAAGATGTGTTGCTTAGGACCCACATTAGATCCTCTAATATTCCTCTCCACCATCTATTTGGCCTGCATGATATTTACAGGCCTTAAAGAGTCATGGTCCACACCAATACACTTCTCAGAGTGCCCAAGATCCTTGTTCCCCCCTTACAGATCAATAATTATATCAACAATGACTACTATAGGGTCCTATGGGGTGGGAAAATGATATAAAATATCACAAGGAGAGGAAAGTCAAAAAATATGTAACACATAAGGGAGTGTGTCTAAAATTAACATGACCCTCTCCCTTCTTTGTGGAAGTGGGGGAAGATGTAGTAGTATCTTCTCATGCCTCATCTTTTCGGTTGATGGATTGTTCAGCTTGAATCTATACCTCCCATGAATCATCCTCCTTGATCCCTAATAGACCAGTACCATATCAATTAATAGTGGAAATTAATATAGATCCTAAAAATATATAACCGCAGTCTAAAAGATGTGTCAAGAAAGTTGTAATATCTGTCACACCCCGACCGCAGATGTCCATATTTGTTCTCCTTTCTTGGTCCCGATTTAAATTTTTTTCGGAGTTTAATTTAGATTGGTGGTTTTGCGCCAGTGCACGGTCACCGCATCGCTAGCAGTTACCGTGCTTTCAGCCCGGGTGACTATGTGCTCACCCGGCGTTTTAAATACTAATGTTTTGCGTTGACATTTTATTACTCTCACTATTTAAATTGTGTTATTACTATTGTATTTATTTATAATTTTATCTGTGTTTATATAAGAGTATATGTTATGTATATATATGTATATATATACATATATGTTGTTGTATTTATGTTTATGTGTTTTTATAAAGGTATATGTATTTACATGTGTCTATATATATATATATTTGTGTTTATATATGTGTGTTTTCTTCTTATTATTATTATTTTTTTAGTGGTTTTATTATTCTAAATACTTTGGTTATAATAATTATTATTATAATTAGCTAACTTATTATTTTATTGTTATGATTATTATTATCAAGTTTTATTATTATTATTATAAGATTTTACTAATATTATTGTTAGAAATTTTTATTTTTATTTAAGATTAGTTTGCATTCATTTATTTAGTATTTTATTATTATAATTATCAATTATATATATATATATTTTAACCCCCTCCTAACCCTAACCCGGTTTTTCCCCCTGGCGGCGCACTCTCTCCCTCCCTCTCTCTCCCTCTCCTTCTCCCCCGTCTTTCTTCTCCCCCCCCTCCTGGTTCGGTCGGCCTGCGTCCCCTCTCTCCCGGCGTTCGACGTTCCTCCGGCCGGCTCCCTGTCATCCCGCCTCGCCCAAGCCAGAAACCCGCGACCCCCCTGCTCCCTGTCGTTCCGCCTTGCGCCGACCCCGGCCACCGCCCCAGCGCACAGCCGGCTCCGTCTTCACCGTGCCGAGCCCGCAGCCGGCCTCCCGACTCGCTCCGCCATCAGCTCCCCGTCACGGCCCTCTCCCGCGTCGCACTTCTCCCTCCCTGCTCCCTCTCCCTGTCCCGAGCCGCACCCAGCCGTCCAACTCCCGATCTGCCTCGCCCTCCGCCGCTTCCGGCCTCCCGGATCCCCCGGTTCTCTCGGCCGCCTCGCCGCACCGTCACCCCAGCGCCCGCCTCGACTTTCTCCCGCCCGCCGCCGGCTCCCCATTCCGTTTCCCCATCGCTGCCGCCTCCTTGGCCAGCCGGCCCCCGCCGCCCACACCAGCTCCCGCCGCGCTCCGCACCTACCATCTCGCCGGCATCCGGCCTCCACCCCGGTACCCAGCCCCTGTCGCCGCCCTTTTCTTTTTTTTTCCCTTCGCCCTCCGATGTGAGTTTCTTTACTATTATTTTGTTAATATATTCTTTTTTATATATAACGTTTATTATTATATCATATTAATAATATAATAATCTTTTTATAATTATTACGTCATTCTTATTATTATATTATTTTTATTTTTATTATTATTATTGTTATTATCATCTTATATTATTATTATTATTATTATTATTATTATTTTTATGAACATATTTATTATTGTTTTAATTATTATTATATTATGTTATTATTAATATTTCTATTATTATCATTATTATATCATTATTATGCTTATATTATTATTATCATTATTAAGTTAATATTATTATATTATTATTATATTACTATTGTTACTATTATTATTAAATTAGTACTTTATTATTATTATCATATTGGCATCATGTTATTATTATTATTATTACATTACTATTATTATTATGCTATTGTTATTGTATTATTATAATTAATATCATAATGTTAATATTATTTTATATTATTATATTATTAATATATTATAATTAGGTTAAATTGTTATTATATTGTTACATTATGTTATTATCATTTTTATATTATGTTATCTTCATTATTATCGTTACATTATGTTATTCTTAATATTATTATTACACTATTTTTATTTTGATGTTATTGTCGTTATTAATCTTGTAATTATTATTATTATTAGTATGTTGTCATTAATGAGCCTGCTTAACGGCCTATTGTTTTAGGATTGGGTTGGTGCGGTACGGTGCGACCATTGCGCAACGGGAGTCTTGCGCCGTGTCCTTTTTTGTTCCGAGCTGCGTCTTGAGGTAGGCCTCCCTATGCACTTGCCTCTAAATTAAGAATTTATTTATTCCTTGTCCTTTTATTAAATTTCAGTAAATTTAAGAAAATAATATTAAGTAGTTTTTATAGTGTGGTGATTTGCTGATAATGCAAACTGTTTAATTCCAGCATTTCATTAAAAGTGTTTTCTTGGTTTCAATTGTGGGATTTCATAGTAATGTCGCTAAATGGTTCTTCCTGAGTAACGAAAGACATGTTGATTTGGGTTTTGAAATTTTTTTGGCATGTGTGAATTAGAAAATGTACTGTTTATGGAAAATGGTGTTTTCTTATAACCTTGATCAGAGAAAACGTCGTGTGACCTTTTGAAATTGTTTTGGAAACTTTACGTGTGGTTTTTGGTTGACGAAAGATGTTTTCCCTTGTTGTGTTATTAAAAATAATGTTTTCTAAGTTGTGAAAGTTGGTTATGTTCTTGTTTGAGTGTTTCAAAGAAAGGGGTTTTTGCGAAATGATTGGGTAATGACATTTATATTTCTAGAAAGGTATTTTTGGCGTGCGTGAGTTTTGAAATCTTGTTTGGATGTGGAAATGGTGACTTTTGGGTGCAATATCTTGTTTGGCCTGCGATATGAGGAAGAAAATTACTATGTGAATATGAAACTTGTTTGAGCACACGGGAAACCCTGGGTATCTAGATGGGCGGACTAGAACTAGTGTGCTAGTGAGCCGGATGGGTGTAGTCCCTGTTTCACTTAGCTGGATTGACGATTGCAACACTAACTAAACATATGATATCTGAGGGTCGTGGCCTTCTAAGCCACGTGTTCTGAGGGTCGTGGCCTTCTAAGCCACGTTTTCTGAGGGTCGTGGCCTTCTAAGCCACGTTTCACCGAGACACGAGGTTCTAGGGTCCCACGCGAGCTAGATGAACCTTAGGGGATTTACCCATAGTGCTCTACCATCTCTGGCGTGGTGCCTTCCGTCGGCATACGGGGGACCACTTGGGTGTGAGTGTGTGCGTGTGTGAGTATGTGTGTGTGTGTGTGTGTGTGTGAGTGTGTGAGTGCGTGCGTGTGTGCCCATGGTTATTGTTAATAACTTCTGGTTTATTCTTACTTGCACTTGGTTTTTTTTCTTTGCCTGTTTACTTCTACTTGCACTTGCTTTCTTTCCTGCTTGATTACTTTCAGTTCTGCTTTACCGCTCGTACTGGTTGCTTTGCGAAAAATGGTTTTCAAATAAAAATGCGTTTTTCTCTTGTATAGTAAAACTGAAAGTGTAACACTTCCTTATCGTTCAGAACGAATTTAGAATCAATGAAAAGAAATTCAACTTTTAAAAAGGAATAAGGGTGATGGCTTGTGTTTAGTTTTTCAAGTGAAACATTGTGAAAACTTACTTTTATACTTTGTAGTTCAAACCTGGAATAGGTAGATTCTTTATTTACTGGCAGTGCATTGGGATTTGTTGTGGGGCTCACCTACTGAGTACTTTTGTGCTCACGCCTATCTTTTACCTCTTCAGTTGCAGGTTCCTTTTGTTCAGGTTCTCCTGCTTGAGTCGCTCAGTGTGGGAGCGACGTTGGTTGTAGTTGGGTGGTGACCCGCGAGGTCACATGGAGGTATGTCGTGGTTTAGTTTTGTTTGTGTATTTAGTGTTTGTCTGTTTGTTTAGTTTATATTCGTTCTTTTGATCCTGTTTTTAGTTTGGGCTAAAATCGTTCCCAACGATTGAAATTTTAACGCCCGGCACTTGTTGCCAGCCCGTGGGGATCGGGAACGCCCCTCGGGCCATGCCGCGGACCGGCTCGAGTGACCGGTTCAGGGTCGACCCGGGCTGGTTCGTGACAAAATGGTATCAGAGGGAGGTTCTTGTTATTTGGGTTGTCCGGTAGAAGGAGATTAGGACTGTCGGAACTCGAGGGATAGGTACGGGAAGAGCGTCGCGAACTCTTGCCCGCACTGATCCTCGAGTTACCAGGGGTAGTTCGGGAATTGTGTCCTTGTCTTTTCTGGTTTGTCTTGGATTGAGAGATGATAATGGAGGAAAGCCGACGTTACATCGCGATTTCACATGGAGTAGTGACCCATGTGGAGTCCGAGTACGTGGTTTGAATTCCTCCTAGTGGTCGACGCTGACTTGGGACATGACCCACTACCATGTCGCCAGGTTGAGTGTGACTACTAGTCCCTCATTTCAGTGATTGATGCAAATTTGGATGTTGTTTCCGTTTTGGTCTGTGTGAGTGCGTAGTTGGAAATGAAAAAGGGTTTTTGAAAATTTGGCTGGTTTCTTTTAAAGGACATTAAATGTATAAAATGGGTTTTGAAACTGAAATCTCTTGATTTGAAAATCTGTTGTTTGCTTGGAATTGGATAAGAATGGTTTGGGGTGAAACCACAGGTCCTCTTTATGAACGTTTGCACATGTGTGAGAATGCATGGAAAGTGTGTGTTGATGCACGTATGAATGGAATGTGGATAAGGACATGTGCAACAGTTCATGAGATTACCTGGGTGTGTATTTGAAATAAATGGCTTGACCTTGTTTTCTAAATTGGTTTTAAATGATAAACGGTTTTGGAAAGTTTTGGTTTGAAAGTGGATTGGTTTTTGGAAAGTGGTCTTGAAAAAGGGTGGTTTTGAAATCAAAAATAAAAAGGGGATTTTGAAAAGGAGATTTTGTTTTGGGTTGTGTTGTATTTGTTTGGTCCTTGTGCTGACTGTTTTTGATGAAGACGCTTTTATTGATGTTGCTTCGATTTGATGTTGGTTTTGGCTTTGAGTTTTATATATCGCTCAGGAAATGCCGCCCAGAAAGGTCTCTAAGGATTCGGATATGTCATGCCCAGTTTTTGGTCCTCCTCAGACTTTTCCTATTCTCTATAGTGATCAGGGTCCGTTAGAAGCAGTGAAATGGCTCGAGGAAGTAGAACGTGTCTTTAGAATATTGGGAACTCCCGAGAATGTTAAGGTTCGTGCAATTATGGAGTTGTTTGAGGGTCCAGCTCTGGACCAATGGAAGAGGGTTACCCCATCATCAATGCAAGGTGAAATGACGTGGGATGTCTTCAGAATCGTTTTCATCCAATGGTTTGTACCTGAGGAAGTGAAGCTGGAGAAAAAGGGAGAGCTTGTGAATATTCAACAAGGTCAACGGACGGTGAAGGCATGTGTTGACCATTTCAAGGAACTAATTCCCTTTTCTCCAGATGTAGCGTCGCATGAGCTCATGAAGGCCTCTCTTTTCACTGGGGGTCTTTGTCCAGAGATCTAGGAGCGAGTCCTCCTTTCTAAAGACCTTTGTTTTGAGAAGCTGGTGGAGGAAGCTTTCTTGGCTGAGTTAGTTTCTGGTGTGCGGATGGTTAATACTTCAGCGTCCCCTGTTGTTGTTCGTAAGAGTCCCCCCCTCTGGTGAGGAAAATGGCGCCAGGGATACCTGTTCCTAATGAGTTATCCCCTTTGGTCTCAGCTTCCAGTTCAACAGATTGTTCAGTGGTGTGCTACCAATGTGGTCGTTTCGGGCATTTAAAGCCATCTTGTCGCAACCCTCCAAAGACGTGTCATCGCTGTGGTTGTCTGTGTCATCTGGAGAAGTTTTGCAAGAAGCGTCGCTTGAAGAGGAAGCTGTGATGGGAGAATGTCAGTACCTGACTGTGAGGCAGAAGATGCTTCAGCCATCAGAGCCCCAGCCACAAGTCTCGGGGTGAAGCTCGCGCACAGTCAGGAGTCCCCAGGGTTGTGAAGCCTTGGTCCAAGTTCTGTCTTCCGTGTTGACGGTGAAGCAATTAGAAACCTCTTCCATACTTGTTTTCCTGCTACTGAAGTTTCAACAGCGTTGTAAATGCGTAGTTTTTCTATAAAGTGATGATGGACTGGCTCTATGATAATCTAAGCAGACTTGTCGTGTGGAGGTGATATTCTAAATCGTGTGTCCTTCTTAAAAGTGTGTTTGACTCTCGTGTGGGTTGACCTCATTTCAGTTATGTTGTCGATGTGGCTATGTTTCGTGGACTTCGGTGAATCATATCTCCAATTTGATATTGGTTAAATGTTTTTCCATGGGTTTTCCCTGGTGTTGAGGGTTGTTGACTTTGGTCGTGGGTTCAACGTCTTGATGGAGGTGTTGTTTTAAATCGTGTTATGAGAGTTGGTTTGAATTGGTTGGGAGCTCCCGCATCGACCCCCCCCCTTCCCGGGGTTTTCTATTTAAATGGTCATCTTTTCTGCACCAGTCAAGCTCTTGTGGTGGGGAGAACCCCTTCGTGTTCTCCCCTCAATCTCGGACCCCAGTTCTCTCTTGAATCGGTCGGGTGTGACCTGTGCTGAGTAAGGTCATCCCCGAGATTCTCAGTTTTCTCTGGTTCCTTTAGTTCCGTTGGGGCATGGACTTAAATCTTGATCGACTTTTGCCCTGGTGACTTTCTGGGGGCAGAAAGTGTCTGTGGTGGGGAGAATTGTCACACCCCGACCGCAGATGTCCATATTTGTTCTCCTTTCTTGGTCCCGATTTAAATTTTTTTCGGAGTTTAATTTAGATTGGTGGTTTTGCGCCAGTGCACGGTCACCGCATCGCTAGCAGTTACCGTGCTTTCAGTCCGGGTGACTATGTGCTCACCCGGCGTTTTAAATACTAATGTTTTGCGTTGACATTTTATTACTCTCACTATTTAAATTGTGTTATTACTATTGTATTTATTTATAATTTTATCTGTGTTTATATAAGAGTATATGTTATGTATATATATGTATATATATACATATATGTTGTTGTATTTATGTTTATGTGTTTTTATAAAGGTATATGTATTTACATGTGTCTATATATATATATATTTGTGTTTATATATGTGTGTTTTCTTCTTATTATTATTATTTTTTTAGTGGTTTTATTATTCTAAATACTTTGGTTATAATAATTATTATTATAATTAGCTAACTTATTATTTTATTGTTATGATTATTATTATCAAGTTTTATTATTATTATTATAAGATTTTACTAATATTATTGTTAGAAATTTTTATTTTTATTTAAGATTAGTTTGCATTCATTTATTTAGTATTTTATTATTATAATTATCAATTATATATATATATATATTTTAACCCCCTCCTAACCCTAACCCGGTTTTTCCCCCTGGCGGCGCACTCTCTCCCTCCCTCTCTCTCCCTCTCCTTCTCCCCCGTCTTTCTTCTCCCCCCCCCTCCTGGTTCGGTCGGCCTGCGTCCCCTCTCTCCCGGCGTTCGACGTTCCTCCGGCCGGCTCCCTGTCATCCCGCCTCGCCCAAGCCAGAAACCCGCGACCCCCCTGCTCCCTGTCGTTCCGCCTTGCGCCGACCCCGGCCACCGCCCCAGCGCACAGCCGGCTCCGTCTTCACCGTGCCGAGCCCGCAGCCGGCCTCCCGACTCGCTCCGCCATCAGCTCCCCGTCACGGCCCTCTCCCGCGTCGCACTTCTCCCTCCCTGCTCCCTCTCCCTGTCCCGAGCCGCACCCAGCCGTCCAACTCCCGATCTGCCTCGCCCTCCGCCGCTTCCGGCCTCCCGGCTCCCCCGGTTCTCTCGGCCGCCTCGCCGCACCGTCACCCCAGCGCCCGCCTCGACTTTCTCCCGCCCGCCGCCGGCTCCCCATTCCGTTTCCCCATCGCTGCCGCCTCCTTGGCCTGCCGGCCCCCGCCGCCCACACCAGCTCCCGCCGCGCTCCGCACCTACCATCTCGCCGGCATCCGGCCTCCACCCCGGTACCCAGCCCCTGTCGCCGCCCTTTTCTTTTTTTTTCCCTTCGCCCTCCGATGTGAGTTTCTTTACTATTATTTTGTTAATATATTCTTTTTTATATATAACGTTTATTATTATATCATATTAATAATATAATAATCTTTTTATAATTATTACGTCATTCTTATTATTATATTATTATTATTTTTATTATTATTATTGTTATTATCATCTTATATTATTATTATTATTATTATTATTATTATTTTTATGAACATATTTATTATTGTTTTAATTATTATTATATTATGTTATTATTAATATTTCTATTATTATCATTATTATATCATTATTATGCTTATATTATTATTATCATTATTAAGTTAATATTATTATATTATTATTATATTACTATTGTTACTATTATTATTAAATTAGTACTTTATTATTATTATCATATTGGCATCATGTTATTATTATTATTATTACATTACTATTATTATTATGCTATTGTTATTGTATTATTATAATTAATATCATAATGTTAATATTATTTTATATTATTATATTATTAATATATTATAATTAGGTTAAATTGTTATTATATTGTTACATTATGTTATTATCATTTTTATATTATGTTATCTTCATTATTATCGTTACATTATGTTATTCTTAATATTATTATTACACTATTTTTATTTTGATGTTATTGTCGTTATTAATCTTGTAATTATTATTATTATTAGTATGTTGTCATTAATGAGCCTGCTTAACGGCCTATTGTTTTAGGATTGGGTTGGTGCGGTACGGTGCGACCATTGCGCAACGGGAGTCTTGCGCCGTGTCCTTTTTCGTTCCGAGCTGCGTCTTGAGGTAGGCCTCCCTATGCACTTGCCTCTAAATTAAGAATTTATTTATTCCTTGTCCTTTTATTAAATTTCAGTAAATTTAAGAAAATAATATTAAGTAGTTTTTATAGTGTGGTGATTTGCTGATAATGCAAACTGTTTAATTCCAGCATTTCATTAAAAGTGTTTTCTTGGTTTCAATTGTGGGATTTCATAGTAATGTCGCTAAATGGTTCTTCCTGAGTAACGAAAGACATGTTGATTTGGGTTTTGAAATTTTTTTGGCATGTGTGAATTAGAAAATGTACTGTTTATGGAAAATGGTGTTTTCTTATAACCTTGATCAGAGAAAACGTCGTGTGACCTTTTGAAATTATTTTGGAAACTTTACGTGTGGTTTTTGGTTGACGAAAGATGTTTTCCCTTGTTGTGTTATTAAAAATAATGTTTTCTAAGTTGTGAAAGTTGGTTATGTTCTTGTTTGAGTGTTTCAAAGAAAGGGGTTTTTGCGAAATGATTGGGTAATGACATTTATATTTCTAGAAAGGTATTTTTGGCGTGCGTGAGTTTTGAAATCTTGTTTGGGTGTGGAAATGGCGACTTTTGGGTGCAATATCTTGTTTGGCCTGCGATATGAGGAAGAAAATTACTATGTGAATATGAAACTTGTTTGAGCACACGGGAAACCCTGGGTATCTAGATGGGCGGACTAGAACTAGTGTGCTAGTGAGCCGGATGGGTGTAGTCCCTGTTTCACTTAGCTGGATTGACGATTGCAACACTAACTAAACATATGATATCTGAGGGTCGTGGCCTTCTAAGCCACGTGTTCTGAGGGTCGTGGCCTTCTAAGCCACGTTTTCTGAGGGTCGTGGCCTTCTAAGCCACGTTTCACCGAGACACGAGGTTCTAGGGTCCCACGCGAGCTAGATGAACCTTAGGGGATTTACCCATAGTGCTCTACCATCTCTGGCGTGGTGCCTTCCGTCGGCATACGGGGGACCACTTGGGTGTGAGTGTGTGCGTGTGTGAGTATGTGTGTGTGTGTGTGTGTGTGAGTGTGTGAGTGCGTGCGTGTGTGCCCATGGTTATTGTTAATAACTTCTGGTTTATTCTTACTTGCACTTGGTTTTTTTTCTTTGCCTGTTTACTTCTACTTGCACTTGCTTTCTTTCCTGCTTGATTACTTTCAGTTCTGCTTTACCGCTCGTACTGGTTGCTTTGCGAAAAATGGTTTTCAAATAAAAATGCGTTTTTCTCTTGTATAGTAAAACTGAAAGTGTAACACTTCCTTATCGTTCAGAACGAATTTAGAATCAATGAAAAGAAATTCAACTTTTAAAAAGGAATAAGGGTGATGGCTTGTGTTTAGTTTTTCAAGTGAAACATTGTGAAAACTTACTTTTATACTTTGTAGTTCAAACCTGGAATAGGTAGATTCTTTATTTACTGGCAGTGCATTGGGATTTGTTGTGGGGCTCACCTACTGAGTACTTTTGTGCTCACGCCTATCTTTTACCTCTTCAGTTGCAGGTTCCTTTTGTTCAGGTTCTCCTGCTTGAGTCGCTCAGTGTGGGAGCGACGTTGGTTGTAGTTGGGTGGTGACCCGCGAGGTCACATGGAGGTATGTCGTGGTTTAGTTTTGTTTGTGTATTCAGTGTTTGTCTGTTTGTTTAGTTTATATTCGTTCTTTTGATCCTGTTTTTAGTTTGGGCTAAAATCGTTCCCAACGATTGAAATTTTAACGCCCGGCACTTGTTGCCAGCCCGTGGGGATCGGGAACGCCCCTCGGGCCATGCCGCGGACCGGCTCGAGTGACCGGTTCAGGGTCGACCCGGGCTGGTTCGTGACAATATCAAATGATATAAAAATACTCATTGTGAGGCATTCGTAGAACCAACTCTAATGCTATCTTTCACTTCTTATCAAGAGATAGTGAATATCATGTTCCACTCATCTTGGTGGTAGATACATGAGGTAAAAATCAAGGATTTTCCACCTCCATCATCTCCATCATGATCTTATGACATGGGTATAGTCCTAGTGACATAATGGATTCATAAAATACAAAAATAGGGCCACTCGTGTGCCCGCAATTTGGTGACCCAAGAACCTATGTTTCTGCTCCTTCTTCTCCATATACTATTCCATGATGAAAAATAAAACCCCCTCGGGATTAATTATGGTGGGTGAAAGAGAAATATAGGGAAATAAGAGAAGATAAATATGTCAATAGGTCCAATGTAAATGTCCCATTCATCCCCAGGATGAACAGTTACCCCTTCCAGAAGTCCTTGGTCCAGCATATTGGAAACTCACATTGAAGCTGAGACTTGATCATACATTTAATATATAATATATTCTAGATCTATGAAATACTTAGTTACTTTATGAATATTATTGAAAGGGTGGAGATAAGAAGGTTCTTTGATATCTCCCAACTCTGGGATTCACAGTCTGGCCAGGAGAAACTCCCATGCACACCTAACAGTAGGAGTCATTCTCTCCCAAACATGTATTGATAAGGGTTGCATGTAATTTGGATCCAATGAGGTTTTTTGTAGAGAAAACTCTATGTTCTTCGATCAGGAAGCCTCATCAGTCCACCTTTCTATTTTAGAATAATTAGGGGATAATAAATCATCCTTCTCCAGATGGTGTTGACTAGACCGCCTTAGCAATGAAGGTGTTATCTCCTAAACCATATCCTACTTGGTTGTTTTTTTTAGAACGCTTCGAATGTTATAGAGCCGCTGCATCATCTTTGGATCAGGCCTTCTTACTATGCATGCCACAGACATCAGTTGTCATGTCCAACACTCGATATGTTTTGTTTGTCAATACCCCCTGATGGTATGAATAAATCCACGCATTGGAATATCTAACCTCCGTCCCAATTGATACCTCTAACAAAGGTAGGATGATTTAAATTTAGTATGCCTTCATATCAAACATGATATATAACTTTTGGGATACCATCATATGCTTCTCATGCATTACATAAATAAAGGTAAATTTGATTGAGTGGTGAAGGCATTTAAACTTGTGAGAAAACTGATAAGGAGTGTAAGCCTGAAAAATAATCTCACTATCAATACGGGCTACCAATACGCTATCTTTGAATTCCATCATATATGCCCTCAGCTCATATTTCTTCTCCTTACACCATAGGTAGATATTACGGTTTGTGGGTCACCATAAGGAAATAAATTAATGTCTCCAAATAAATTCATCACCTTCATCACATCGTCAATATCTAGGTACATAGGCTAAATCCTAGAGACTTTCTGAACGAATGGGAAGAATCAGTTTTCATTGATTTTAACTGAACTCAGCACTGAATATGAGCTGTAATGTGCCGTAATATAGGCCTGAAACAACTGAAATGGATCTGAAATTATAAACAGAGCCTTCCTATTATATGAATGAAACTAACAGTGATAGATACTTTTTAAAATAGGGGCTTCCAACCCAATATACTTCCCCTATGCTAATTTGGACATAATAACAAAACTCCCTGGTCTCACGCCACCACCAAAATCCTAGATTGGGAGAAGATAAATGCTTAGACACATGGCAAGGAATCCATCTAGGTGAATATTCACATTAATACTGGGGTTAAACTTGTAACCCCAATTCTTGTACTCACCCTTCTCAAATTTGGTCTGAAACATTCTTTAAGATCCCCAATTCTCTATAGTGGGTAAAATAGTAGGACTCCCATAGGTAGGACCTCTCTTGATGATTCTATTAAATCCCTCATACATGTTCCTACAAGGACATTTACCCAGGATGAGGTTCATGGTCATTTTGTAGTTTCTTCACTATCTTAAAGAGCTCGTGGTCCAATGGTAGCATTCTTACAGCATCTCACATGTTGTATTTGGAGAGATAAACTCATCAACTGAAAGGAACTTTTCTGTAGACTCCACCATCTCCGTAATTCAAGAATGGTTTATGGGTTATTATAATCATTAGAATGTATTACCCAAACATCCTCATAAATATGAACATCTTGTAGGTACTTCTTAAATTATGAACACGTTTGGTGCACCCAAAATTCACACATCCACTCAGGCCAGACTCCCACTTTTAAGTAGAAGTCCTAATCTTTTTTCAAGTCGTGATTTTTATCAATCTTCAAAGCACAAAATTTTGATTCATAAAAATCATTCCTAGAATATTCAATATGCTGCTTCACATCTGGAGTGAAGTCCCTGTGATGTATAATACAATTAATAGGGATTGGTCCCTCCTTAATAGAAACACCCTTTTATGAAATGCTAAAAATAGGTCAATTTAAGTTCTTCAAAAACCAAGACACCGATAAGTATTTCTTAAATGTTGAAATATGGAAATCCCTTAGAATTTTTTTCTCATACAGATGCACGTAGACAACTCACGGGTACTCATGTTGATACGGTGTCAAATACTTATTTAAATTGAAAAGATTAGTTTCGATGATGTCATAAAAATCAGGCCTGAAATCTTTGATCATTTGAGCTTATAGCATAACAACTTGCTCAGTAGTGGTCATTAAAATATCCATGTAAAACCTACAAGAATGCACCAAATTATCTCATTATGTTGAAATATTGACTTTATAAAGTTAAAACTTTCACTTATAATTATCCCAAAAATTGGAAAATAGAAGAAATCATGTATCTCCCTCGACAAGGGTTCCCACGTAGCTCCCTTGACAAAGGTTCCCGCACAATTCCCTTGACAAGATTCCTCAACTCGACTCCTCACCAAGGTGACTCTGCACAAACCTATCCTTTGGTATGTGTACCGTTAGATAACCTTCATGAAACCTTCATGAAATCCCAAAATTTTGTGGTTGGTTAGATGACCTGAACGGCGAGAGAGAAAATTAGAAACATTGAATGTAAAGAAAAAGAAAAAGGAAGAGAGTATTTATAGACACCAATAGTTTGTGTTGTGTGCCTATGAGGAAAACCTACTCCCAACATCTATGAATTCTTACAATGGAAACCCTACATGAACATCCTATATGTACATCCTCCACAGAGAACCCACATGACCTATCATTTCCCCCTTCATAATCTTTTACCTGTTTCTTTACCTCAGGACTACACCCTCCTCCTTTCTTTGATCTAATCCTGAGGGGGGGGGGGATTTAGTTGACACTCCCTTTTTATCAAGGAGGATGAAAATAATATGTATAAAACCTTGGGAATTCTATAGCTATAATGGGCCTTAAGTTTAAAAATTGGTACTTGTCCAAATAAACCAACATGCAGAGACACATGTTCATTACATAGGTCATGCAACCACCTTGTGTGGGAGAAAAGGGAAAGACACCCCTGCACAGGACATATACACTAGACACCAGTACCATGGACATTATCAAACAAATGACTTCACATAGGGTCCCCTATTTTTCTATAAATAGGACCCATGGGCTCATAATTTGAACAACCAAAAAATCAGAAGAACCCCTGAAGCTCTCTTTGTGCATCGCCTTCACCTGGGTCCCCAGAAATTTCTTAGGTAGCTATCTAAAACATCATAAAAGAGATAATTAAATGGGATAATCAAGATGAAAGTCCCTTCATGGTCTAAATACATAAGTCACCTACACAGGTATCATTCTCCAGTATGGATAAACCACCCATGTGAGGTCCCTCTCCCTCATTAGGGACTTGTGTGAGACCCTTTTAGGGACACCGGAGGAGACCCAATGTTCCTTGACTAAAGCCTCACCCAAGTGTTTTTTCCTTGATGACCTATTTCTCATTGTATATCCAGCTCATGGAGGCCTTTTACCCTACGTGAATTACTTTCAGTTCCTCCTAGGCCCTATATAGCACACCAGCGTGACATACCTACACCGACCACATGTGCCCTGGACCTGTATGAGTCACCCTTCAATACCTTGTTCGATCCACCCATATAATGGCCTCTTCTTCCTTGTCTCCATTTTCAGAAAGGGACCATGTTCAAACCTCCACCAAGAAATCTAGAATTAGAGAACCATGGAAATTGTCACACCATCATGTCTCCCATTTGGGTATGAATTTTTATGTTCAAAGGTTTCCTGCACTTTTTTGGTTGGCCGTTCAGGGTTCTCAGGGTGCATGTGAGTATATATACCCATGTTCATGAGGACCCCTTCCCTAGGGATAGTGCCAGGGATTTACCATTATAAGATATAAGTGTTAAAACCTTGTCTTTCCCTTATCATCTCTGAGACTATAATCCTCCAGTTCCTAGTAGTGAGGGTGATGATTACTCTTGTCTTCCATTCAACATGAAATTAGATACTCAGACCAGTACTGAACTTATTATACTACATCCCTCCTAGAGTTATCCCCTAAACTTTCTTGTAGGAAGTTTCAATCTTTCTCTTATATACCTCTGCATCCTTCACCATCATTCCCTCTTATAGGTGAAGTAGAGAGAGGGATGTGTCATAACCTCATCATCTTCAACCATCATTCCCCTTATCTTATATTAAAAGATATATGGTAGAGGAAGTGTCCATGCTAAATAACCCATCCCTCTCCATTTACTATTTATTTCCTTCTCTTCTAGAGGACAAAGGAAATGTGTTTGGTTTACGGAATCTTCCACTTCCTCCTGTTTCTCACACTGAGTATGACTCTCATGGGCTTAGGGGTTAATGGTGAACTTTACATTCACATGATCTTTACTTATTGAACTATGAGAACTCTGATTCCTTCTATAAACATGACAATTAAGAAGCATACGTAAGGATATCACTCATTGGGCATCCTTCTTAAGAGTAATCCCCTATCATAATTCCTTCACTAGGCATCCTCCTCAGGAGTAAGCCCATAGAAAAACCTACAAACCACCATGAGTTGAAACATCTATCATAGTCTCTTTTTAGGGAATTCTTTTTAGGAGTAATCACTAAATTATCATTCTTAAAGGGAAAAGCTCTCCTATGGGATAAACCCTTAAATCCCATGCATAGGCATAATTCCTCATCACCGAAAAATGTGGGATTTGATTACCCTCAAAAATGGATACATAGGAACCATCCATGAGGTCCAAAAACAACACCTCAAATAAACCCTATCCTCTCTGGGCCACATTCCCTGTAGGGTTTAATTCATCCTGAGAATGCATATCTCTCTCAGGTTATCTGGGATACTTACATATAAGTCTCACACAATACTATGACTAGGAATCATATGCCAAGATGTCCTTGCCATATGACATTAAACTATATGTTTTGGTACTTATCACATGACCTTAAAAGGTATAATGTGACATATTAAGTGGCACTGAACTATGCGGGTTCTAATTCATTTCACAAGGATATGTATGAAGCCATTCTGGGGTCTGATCTGAACATCAAAACAACTCAGTCTTCCTGGATTACAATAAAATCTAGAGTAACATCAGTCTCTCAATATGACAATAAACTCTAGAGTGATCCACTGTGTGGATGGAAAACCAGCATCCTCATAATAATTACAAATAAATCTCTAAGTAGTGCATAATATGATACCCTCAGTGGAGAACCTAAAATACATATAGATATATCCATTGATGAGAAACACCTAATACATACAGATGATTTAATGTTCCATACATGTATATAATTGAATGTTAATTAAACATATCCACATCATACTTGATAATTAATAAAGGATTCATGAATGTACCTTAAATCTATAAGAGACTATTAGAGTAGGAAATAGTTCCCCCAAAAGGGTGTGATGAGACCGATATCCCATCCTATCAACCAATTTGAGTTCTTAAGCATCATTGGAAAAAAATCCTAATGTGTTCCAGCCTTTGGAATGTATGCCGCATTTGTATATAGAATCATTGGGTGTTTTCAGTTCCATGAATAAACCTGTTGGAAACCATTTGGAAATATAAAATCATTACGAGGTCCAAATTATGAGGGGAATAGTAGGCATGGAGACCCATATGATTTATGAAACTCAGGCGTGGTGTCCCTTACACTTCTGAAATATCAGCATGGAAACCCATATGATTCATGGTACAGGGGTATATATACCCATATGATTCATGATACCCTATCATAACATCCCTAGTCACATAATGAGACTCTCATGACTATTCAGGGATGTCATAGTCACGCCTTAGGTACTGGATAGTATTAGTAACTATATATATCACTACATATGTCACTATATATATAGAACATATTGATATATACATAGATATAGATATGGTATCATAGGACCAACCTTATAACCGTGATTCTATTGGAGATAGTTTTTGGAATTTTTTTCTTTTTTAATGCTTGTTGTATATGTTTGTGCCTCTGTATTTTCATGGAAAATTACTTTTTTATATTATCATGGAATGGTCACCATTTTTATATGATACTAGTTCTATTTATTTAGGATTATTTTATATGGATAATTTATGATTCGGCAGTTCATTCATTGTACTATATCTACTGCTTATTGTTATTTATACCAGTGCTCTAATCTCTAATCATGAGGGTATAATCCCCCCACCAATCCATATTATACACTTACTGCTAGTTGAAAACCCCTATATTATTGGAATTCATTCATGATTCCACATGACACACTGGTCTGGGTACTATTGTCAAGTGAGTTAGTTCAGGGCATTAAAATAAGGACCATAAAGAATAACAGTGAAAAATATTTGAGTTTCACTCAGGTCACATCACTTAGACATGTTTCAACTTGTAAATTTTCTTATCCAACATCCCCCATGTTGTTTTTAATAGGTAATTGTTTAATCTACATCTAGAAACAACCATCTCAATTATATAAATTCAAAGGTAACATTATTGATATCACATATTTCGTGGGTGGTATGAATGACTTGAGAAAATAGAGATTGTGAAACTTTAGTGTTCTATATGGTCGTGTGGATATATTTAATATGTGGGAACTATTTATTTTAAATACATAGAACACACCCTAGGTATCAGTATGTGTACATTTTCCAAGTTCAAGAATTCATCACCAACCCACATCAACTATAAACTTGTGTATGCATCATGTAAATTTTGTTTACCACGCACTTACCACACCCTAGTTTGACATGAGCACAAGAAATTCCCCTTTATAGAATATTTACACCATAGTATCATTCACATTAGAATTAGATCCCACTTATTTTAATTATATTCAATTCTGAGTGGAGTAATTTATTGGTATTCATTATTGGGAAAAGGATGGAAAACTTAGTCGGGTAGAAAAATGCCCAGTAGCTCCCCTATATAGTAATTTGTTTAAGGAAATTTACTAGGGATAATTAAATCAAGTCCCCTTGCATGAGACACCATTTTATATTCATCAATTTTTTCTTACAATGCCTAATTTACATGTGAACATTCTATGCTCTTCACAATTTATGACACCATAGTGTCACACTATTTTGACATGTGCACCCATGTCGCTCCCCCGTCTCTTCTATGATGGATCCTAATGGTATATAAACCACACTGAGGGTGGTGGGGGGGAATCAATGTTGGTGAATTTAGATCTTTTTATAAATTTTTAGTCCATTTTCACTTATTAAGGTTAATGGATCACTTTAATTTTCTCTCCTTATCTTCATTTTTCATACATCACAATAAAACATAGATTTCTAAAAGTACAGTAATTTATAAAGTTCACCATACTATTTATGATACCTATTACCTTTTTTGGACTAGATTACTAAATTAACATACAACCCGCTATTATCTAATACACCCCTATGTATTATGATATAATTATGTATAAATAAATTTTATTTCTTTGATAGATTTATTTAGAAGAAATATTGTGTTTAAACTAACTATATTATTACCTTGAAAGATGAGTATTTATGGTCATAGTTATCTCCTCACTATTGGATTGGTGAATATGAATAGTTATGAATAAATTATAAAAAATATATAATTTACACATTTATAAAATAAATTCATTGGCTAAAAATGGTTATATATTAAATAATTTGAATGTAAATAGAGATTTTTTCCCAAAAACTATTTTTATATGCTTATTGGGTTTTTAGTGAAATAAATTATAATAATGTCTATTTATGAATGCCTTTAATAATATTTATTTATTATACATTCAATAATTTTATTACATCTATCTAATAGTCTTTTACTAGGCGTGTAGGAAGAATAAAAATAGTTTTATACTTAAGAATATATTCCTGTAAAAATGATTTTCATTGTGTTTTGTGTGATTATATTAAAATATATTTATGAATCTTATAGAAATAGAATTTTATAAAATTGATTCAATATTTGTAATTATAAGGATCAAATATGGTAAATTGGTCTTATTTTTTGGTTATTATTAATAATAACCACAGTAAATTTTAGTGTCCTTGGTAAGGGGAAACGGGTAAACAGGGTTAAACCATTGGGATAAGGCTTTAAAATTTATATCACATTACAAATTATACTATTTTATTAGAGGATTTGAACATTATCATCCATGTTTATAAAATATTTCCACTTGGTTCCATGTTTCTTTGATTATGGCCTTTATATTTTTTTGAGAAAAGGATATGCAAAAAATGTCACTCCCTTGAATTGGTCATCATTAATATTTTTTCTTATAAATAAAAATTGGTTATGTTAATTTATAAATTTTTATTTAAAATATTAATTATTATTTTTTATCATGGTATCTTTTTTTCCAAAAATTTAATAAATTAAAATTACCTAAAATTATTACTTAACATTGACGTGGTATTTATTCGATTAATAGAAAAAAAAATTGATTTTAAAAATCTTAAAAGTAATAAAATTTGGATGAATTATTATGTTTCTAAATTTCCATGATAAATATAACACAACATTTATATTTTAAAATTATTTATTCAAATTGAATTGTTATATTGATAACATTAAATTAAAATTAAATGAATACAACCAAAAATTAAATTAATGATATTTTATAATAAAAAACTTAATTTAATTATTTAAATTTAATAAAAACAGTATAGTTATACAAGTGAATGATATATTATTTTAAATATAAACCATTATAGATTTATGTGTCACCTATCCATTTATGAAAATATTATCAACCCTTAAAAAATGTTATTTGATATTGTGGTAATTGTAAAAAGGGGTAATAGGGGTTTTCGACATCCCAAAAAATGTGCAGTTTTTTTTTGGATGAATTTTTTTAAAATTATCCTAATTATATATATAAAATATATCCATTTGGATCCACTTTAACCTGAAAATTAATTCATATTAACTCATTACTTAAATTAATTTCAAGAGTGCCCCGCCCCTCACTTATAAAAGGGGTTTTCTTATCCTCTATTCCTCACTACTTTAGAGCCTTATATATTGTATTATAAATTACATAATACATATCTATATTCCTTCTCCACATCCTTGGAAATATTTTATTTCCAAAATACCATCCTTACAAGGATTAATTTATAATCCAAAAGTGGTTTCTTAATGAAATGGTATAACTATTAATCAAATAAATTCAATTTTATTTGTTATTTTACCACTTATAAATCTTTGGGATTTATAATTAAATGATTAATACAATATATTAAACATAATAAATTGATATTTTGATGATGTAACACCAATTATATACCTCTTTTCCATCATATGGGAAAATAAAATGTCTCTCAAGTGTATATATGGACTCTTCCTTCACAAAATGATGTGATTCATTTTTTCTCACTACTTAATGTTGATAGTTTTAATTATTAAATTAATTATTATATATGATATCTCTGATATTATTATGTTTTGTTATACTTGAATTTTATTTATCTTTCTTTCATCCTATTCATTGAAAAATGAAAACAACACTTGTGCGAACGTACATATTACCATCTCTAGGAAGTGATATAATTTATTTTTCATCACCACATTATATGAATAGTTATAAAAGTGAATATAGTTTTTAAAAATTATTATCATGTTATGATTAAAATTATGGAAATTATGAAACAGTTATCAAAGAATACGAACTAGGACTTCCAAACCAAAATATGCATAAAAAACATATCAGCTATCACCCAAAACATTGATTTTAATATAGATTTTTTAATAAATAGGTGATAATATGTTATAAGTAAATCATATATGGTATGATATATTTGATTATTGTTCTATAATACATGTATAATAAATATATATTTATTATAGAGGACGTTTAAACACAAATTCATAAATTCAATACTTTAGGTAAGGGATTTATGTTTCAATCCCATTTTATTTGTGATTATCTATGCTTGAAGTTACATTGAGGAAATTATAAGATATTTTTCTGAAAAATCAACATTAATTTTATTTAACTCTATTTTTTAAGGAATTTTCAAATAATTTTACCATTTTCTCTCTTTCGTACATAAAATGATTGAGAAAATGTTTTCAAGTACAACATATTTTATTCTTATTTGGTCGTGAACTTCTTTCTTCCATAACCATGTTTTATTTTAAATTTTTTAATGAATATTTTTCTATTATAATATGATTGGTGAAATTTATTTTACTCATGAATAAATTTTTATAAAAAAAATTCAATGGAATACTCTTTCATTTTTATAAATTAGGTGCTTTGAATTGTTATTAAAAATTTAAAAGGTATATTTGTTTTAACATCTTCGGCGTGAAAGGAATTTCCCACTGTCATGAATGATAAATATTTTAGGCCTATATTTTATTTTTACATGGTTATTATCAAAGAATTATTTTTACATAATGTTTTGGAAATATTCTGATTTTAAATAAGTTAACTCAAAATAAAAAATCATATTTTTTCATGAAATATTATAATGATATTTTAAATAATATTTTCATATATTATAACATCATTTGAATTTAATTATGTCTTATCAGGGATAATATCTGATGATACCTTATTTATTCATTCTATGTATGTTATATTATTTTAATGATGATATTTTTTAAGACCTATTTATTTTCCATGGGTTTTGTTGTGATGATATGATGAAATGATTATGGAACCCTTTTCTTTTTTATGAGTTATGTTAAGATGATACAATGATTGTTTTATGATCTTATCGTACACATATGAATTTTTTTCATTATATAATGGATGTCATTGATAATATATTTCCATCCAATTCATTTTTCAATGATTTTTATATCATGATATAATTACTAAAAATGAGTTGATATAATTGATCCAATCTATGAAATTGGTAGGGATTCCAAAACTACCATGGAAATAAGTGGTGATGAATGATCTATTATGATGTGAGAAACAAGTTTTTATTCCATATCTACTATGATTTTATGGCCTTAGTATTTATCATTTACATATAAAATTATTTATATTCCAATTATGGTGATACAATTTTATGATATGTTTTTATTCTTATGTTGTTAACTCATGGTTCATGATTGATTAGTGATGATTTATCACTATTAAGATTATTGTCTTTCAAATGATCAATATTTATGTCATGATTCATGACTATGATCTATGTTAAATTGGGTATAAATTTTTTAATTTATGATCATAATATCATGCCATTATGATTACCTTATTTTTGGATACGATCATCGATTGATATCCCCATCATTTACCCTTATGGAGCATCCTATTTTTCCCTTTATTAGGTTTCATTTCCCCATATTATGAAAAAATATTTTATGTTGGGTATTTAAATAAGGGTAGAAAGTGAGAATGATTTTATGAGAGATGATATAGAATTTTAAAAAAATAATATTTTCGGTTTCTAGTATCAAAATACACTAAATCATTATGGTTTTGGCATGAATAATAATGTTATGTACAGAATATTCATATAAAATGATGTAACATGTATATAATAAATTCATGGGTTACCTATATTGGTATCAGAGTTGGGTTTATTCAATCTTTGGATATTAGGATTTTTGAAATTTATTGATAACTATTGGGATACATCAAAATAGAGGATAATATCCTAATGTTTTGGTAATACTGTGATTATGTGGTTTTCTTAGAAACACATCACTCAGTGGATACTAAAAGTGGATGTGGTTTTAGCATAAATACATATATGGGTAAATTAAATGAAAATAGTTAGTTATGTGAATCTTGGTCATAACTTTGGTTCAATATAAATATTCTCCTACTATGAACGTGTCTTGACACTCCCAAGGGATATGCTTCAGTTAACTCACATTTTCATATGAATAATTTTTTTTAGGATTTTAATAGACAATAATAAATGTTATCCTTAGTAAAACCTAAGGTTTCATAAATTGGAAGGATTATTTCATGGAAAATACATCCTATAAATTATTTATCATGATTATGTGATTCATCACTATGACTATTTATTCTCAAACTATATTCTTTGGTTTTAATCAATGGATTTAACCCATAGAGACAGTGTAATACTAAATGTGATAGAAAATGCAATGAATATCCTTTTGGGAATCCAAATTCCAAGGAAGATTGAATAAAAAATATTCTTTTTATGCTTATGCAACATTCTAAGGTAATGAATCATACTGAGCTTCTAAATAATAAAAATAGGGAATAATTTATTGTTAAGTCAATAATAAAGAAAAATATACCTTTTTAGTGGTTTTTTTGATCCACTAGTGGATGATTAATGGATCAACAACATAAATAATGAATTTTATATTATCCAATTATTTTAAAATGAAAAATCTATCCCAACAATTTATAATTTGGAATGTGAAGTAGATCAATGTGGTAATGTTATTAGGAATAAAATTCAAGAGGAAGGAATTGAATCCATTTAATTTGATGAGTTTAAGAGTATGTTTATTATTAATTACTTAACTTTTATTCTATGTAAAAAATGGATAATGACTTTTTTAAACATAAGTATAAGGATGATAAATCCATTAGTACATATGAGAAAAAATTTTACAATACTTAAAGGCATGATTATGGTTAATTATCATTCCTGAAAGATAAATTTGTTATAAAACCAAGTATTTGAAAGGGAGTAGCTATAGGAGGATTTAGTATCTATGAATAAATCATTTTATGTTCCCATAAGGAAAATAGAAATTATATATTCCCACCATTTTAATGGATTTGATAAGAAAGGGAAGATGGAGTCTCATAAAAACTAAAATCATCTCCAAGGTTTAAATAATTCCCAAACATCTATATTCCAAAAATGTGGGAAGAAATGTCAGGGAAATTTTTAGAATGGAACTGGGAGGTGATTTAAATGTTTAAAGGCTATTCATAAATCATTAAAATGTCAAAAGGAAATGAATATGATAGTTAATTCAATGGAGGAAAAGAATATTCCATATAATACACCACAAAAAATTAAATACTTCAAATCAAAGGAGTATGAGTATTAGGCCAACCAGTGCCTGAATTTATTGGTTTATGATCATGATCGACAACAAAAACCTCTTATACCCAAATATAATGGTAAATATCATGTGATCATGAATAATGAAGTGGGTTAATATAATGAAGTTATGAAATGTACATTTATCATCCACTCTAAAAAAAATAATTATTTTATTTGATTCTTGATATCTACACTCTTTGATTTTTTAGGGATTTTATAAGGGTATCAAATTTCCACATAAATTATTATATTTTGAGTTAGTGATGAAAAATAATAATGGTATGATGGTTTCATATCAATTATAAAGTTTCTATTTGATTCAAGTTTGTGGGAATGTGCTTCCTTAAAATCTTTTGATTCCCCCTTTAGTTGAATTTGAAAGGTTATTAGGTATGGATTTGGTTTCTTTATATAGATTCCAAGTCAATATCTGAGGAAGGGAAGTGATATTTTTTTTATTATGAATGAACTTATGATCATTTATCAATGCGAGGATGAATATAAAGTTGTAAATGTAAATAACTTCAATCTTATGGATTTTAATTCCTATTAATGAGGGTATCTATCTCATATGATTGGGGAGAAATTAAATATTGAGGTTATGCCTATTTTATGAGTGTTTTTTATGTATTTATTATAAAATTTTCTAGTTTTCCTCTAAATCACGTGGTTGAGTCTTCAATAGAACTTATACATAGTTTTATGCCAATTTCAATAACTTCTTATTGAATGGACTAAATTAAGTTATAGTAATTAATGAATAAACACTAGGATAATCAAGATAATGGATTGTTATGCCACAGTACATCACCTTAGAGTTCACTTGATCTTTTTGTTATGAATAATGATATGTAAATGTGTGTTTTTATTGATTATCCAGAAATTAGTAGGATCACTTTTAGGATAACATAACCTCTTACCTTTATCAAATTTTTTATCATTTATTATAATATCAATTGTTTTATAAGAATTACCTTCATTCAGGATATCATCAATTGAGGGTTAAAATTAGTATATACCCAAGACAACTTCCCGAATGGGGTATTTTCATTATGAATTAATAGTAATTCCATTTGATCTGACTAATTCCCCTTATATCTTCATAAAATTAATTAATATAGTCCTTAGAGATTACCTTGACTATTTTGTGATATGTTTATAGATAATATTATTACATATAAAAATATAATGTCAAAGTATGCAGATCATTTTTGAATTATGCTGAAGATCCCAACAAAGAAGTTGTATGTAAAATTTACCAAGTGTGAATTTTGTCTTTAGAATGTTTCATTAATAGGTTATATAACCCCACGTGAGGTTATATCTATGGGTCCTTGAAATATGTAAGTTATTGAGTAATCCCCTATATCAACCAAAAAAACTGAAATCCATAGTTCTCTTAGAACATTGGATTCTATTAACATTTTTTGAGAGATTTCTCACAACCATCTTATCCAGTCACCAAGAGGACCCAGAATGGGGATATGTTCTTGTGAATAAATTATTGTGAAGAGATTTTTTAAGGAGATTAAGTTAAATTTGATCAGTTCACTCGTGTCCACACTATACTATAGTGTTGAATGGTTGTGATGTATAGTGATGCATAAAATAAAGGACTAGGATGTTCCCTCATGAATAATGACATAATGATAGGATATGCCTAACTCCAATTTAAAATTATTGAGAAAAATTACTAAACTCATGATTTTGAGCTGGAAGTTGTATTTTTTCATTAAACTTAATGAGGAAATATCATTTTGGTGAATTTTCTTAAATATATACATATCATAAAAGCTTCAATTATATATTCACATAGAAATATTTTATTATGAACTAGAGAATATATTTAGAGCCTATTAAAGATTATGGCTGCTCAATACTATTACGATAACTTTGGGATGACAACACTAGGGTGGGTTGGATGAATATTTATCAAATTAAAAATTTATCCATTTATTTACCTCTACTATTTATTTAGTAAATGGATCTCTTGTTGTATTTACATGTAATTAGTAATCATGCACATAAAATAGTAAACCACAAGGAATAATATAATTTGATAATGTGGTTCAACCCCAATGTGGACTACTATATCCCCAATATATGGTGGTTATTATCACACTAACACAAAGATACCTTATTATTACCAAATAATGAATGATCTTTGGGATGAACTTGGACTAGTTCTCATGGCACAAACAAGGTATAGTAGATGCATTATTATTAAAGTAAAAGACTAAATTATATGAGTATGTCCTTCATGTAGTGATTAAAAATTTTATAAAAAAAATTTTCTCTAGAATACAATGAATTTTATTTTCTTCATAAAACTACAATGGTGAAAATAATTCCACAAATATATTAATCCATAGGCTATCTCTGGTTTAGGAATGAAAGAGATGAAACAAATTATGGAACAATATTGAGACCTTCTTCTTATTATTATTCTTATTCCTTCAGAATTATAAGAATAAAATTTTGTGCTGAAATTTCATAATTCTCTAATCCAGATAATAATACAAAAAATCCAGCATAGTAATAATTATTACTTATAATTTTGTTTGTTGAAAAAAATATAACATATCAAATTTTAGTATTTAATTGCTAATTCATCTTAATAAAATCATGTAATATGTTATTTTCATGGAATATAATGTAATACCTATCACATATATTATATAATTATTTATTATTTTTTGTTTTATATCTCAAATGAGTTTTATGAAATCATTAATGAATGTATCTACTATATTCTTCTCATGAACTAAGACAAGTATGTTGTGTGTATCTTCTCTAAGTTCTTTTGAATGACATAATATATATATATATGGTGTATTGGTTACTTCATAAAACAAAGATCACATTAGAAAATGATTCACACATCCTTACTACCTTCAAAAAATCTATAAATTCAGCAGGGGATGTCCACCTTCACACATTCTAAGAGGACGGTGGAAACATCTCATACTTTACATAAACAAATATTTTGGTTTCTTCTTCTTCATGTGATAATAGTGGTTTAAAATAATAAATTAATTTACATTAATTAATAATGTATAATCATTATTCTCCACTAGAATAGGGTAGATTTTAGATCTTCTTAATGTGATTAGATCACATGAGGACACTTCATGCAAACTGATTCATATGAGATTTTTCTAGATCCTCTATTTTCTTAAGAACTAAAATGTATTTCATCTCCCTATCTTGCAATCAAGACTCAATATTGATAGGTGGTTTTACATGGGGGATCATCCATATTTCATGGCGTGTTTAATTTTCATAAATTCTTAACATTACTAGAATCTCGATAAATTCTGAAAATCTCTATACCTTAAACACCATGAAACACCTAATTTATCACGTGATTGCATGATCACTTTTCTTCATCATGCATCCAAGAATATCTAAGTAATTATACTCTTTAATATTTTATTATTAATGTGATTTCATGGTGAATAAAAATATATCTTATGTGATCAATTAATTGTTCTTATAAAGGATCAATTAACAGTTGGTGGAAAAAATACGAAAATAATCATCATATAGAATTTGTCAATGATGGAATCTTTATAAAGTGAAATTTTTTCTCTTATTTATGTGAAGGATTAAAATTAAGAGACTATTTATATGTAATATTCTCATACTTATAACTATTTATCACATTATTCAAGTTATCACAAGAATTCATGACGTTAATTGGATGCATGGACTTTGGTCAATTGAGCTTTTCTCAATCTCTTGCCATGATGTTAAGAGATTTACATCAACTTCCATGAGTTTTATATGGTAAAGATAGATTGTCTAGTTGAGTAAGGGTTTATACATGGTAAATAAGGAATCATATAGATCTAACATACATGATTAAATATATTGGGATACATGTGATTGTTCAACATATTTTTAATGGTGGAACAGTGTGTATGTCTGGTTAATTCCATTTTGGTGTTGAGTTTGGTTTGGAATTTATTTATATATTATCCAATATTTTTTCCCTCTCAATCTAATGTGGGGTTTGACAATAAAAACATTTAACACACTCTATAATGACCCAAACCGTTATAAATAAAATTTCCCTTGTTGTAATTAAATGCCTTATTATGTATTATGTTTATAGAAAAAACATACACTTCCTTGGATTTATTATGTATTACCTTAATTAAAATAATGTTAAATATCATTATTGTTGAAAATATAGTCATTGACAAATGATGACATGATTAGCATAAATATTTATTTTTAAAAAATACAATTGACATAAAAATGTAATAGCCCGAACCATTAGGATCATACCCTATAAAGCTCAATTATTGGATCTTCTCATGGAGGTAGAAACTAAAGGATTTTACATTCACCAAGATCAAGATTATATACAAATAACTTAATAATGAAAAAAACTAATAATGGGATAAGTTCAATCTCATTGTGATCATGGGCCAAACCATATATGCTAAACCACTCCTTGAATTTCTAACCATCTCACACCTTACTCTTGGGGAGTTTTCTCTTGTATTAAAGGGATATATATCATTACCCTACCAATATGAGTACACTCATTACTTTTTATAGAATAATGAATATATATTTCATATTATTATTATTACTTTATCAATGATTTTTATTTTGATAAAATAAAATAGAAATAATATCTTTGGTTAATATTTAAATTAAATTAATTAATTTATTACGACGAATTAATGGATTTTTAAAATAAATAATATCTTAATAAAATACTATTTCTAGATAACATTTATCAAATTTAAATGATTACATATTTTTTATGAAGTCATATGTATTTTTTATATGCGATTGAAAACAATTATTGACAATAAAACCCATAATTTATAAATAAATGGTGATTATTTATTAAAATATGAAAATAAAAATATTTAGAAAATTATCTAGATAAAATTAATATTATTTTTGGAATCAGAACATCGAGATTATTAAACAGTGAATGTTTTTTAATTTTCTGATATAGTTTAATGTTCAGGAAAAAAATTAAATATGGTTTAAATATACATTATGTATTATGATATCATAATGAACCAAAAGTGATTTAATAAATAATATAAAGGGTATCCAAGACAAATTTATGTTTTACCTTTAATATATTATTATTTTATGTTTATTTTATTAATTTTATAAATCCTTTTTGAATCATCCAAAACAGTTAATTTATTTTAATCTTTTAAAATCATTTATATAGAAGTATTAGTCACTTCCACATAATAAAGGGTATTATTTTATTATTTTAAACCCTTTCCATTTTAAAATAATTAAAATAAATCCAATTTTAAGAAATAAGTTTCCAAAACCATGGGAAGGTTTTTGGTTTCATTATTTTTGTTATATAGTGCCCAAAACCTATGTTAGAGAAACAATAAAGAAATATCCAATAATTACAAATATAAACTCACTAATTACCCCATTTAGCCTCACTAAGAATATTTTTATAACATCCTTAAACTTTCCTCACCTCTCTAGAGTCTATACAAGGTGCCCCCAATCTCTTAATAAGCTCCTCCAAAGCATTTGGAGCCACACACTCAAGTTAGTGATCCTCACATTCTCTTCTTTATTCTAGTTTCATTATTATCTTATTTTTTATATTTATAATTAATAAGGTTGGATATAATTTTCCATGTCCAGATAATTTTCCATTTGATATCAAAATGATGATAGAACCCTTTCACTCTCACCAAAGCATTTTATGAATTTTTATGTAATTCTGTTATGCTAATAAAATTTAACTAAAAATTTCCATGCCACAAAAATGTGTAGTGAATACCCATACCATTTTACTATCAAGGTTATCCACATAATGAACATATAAATCTTTAATTGGGGACTTACATGTTTTTATTATACACTCATTTATCATTTAATAAAATATTATAATGGATGAATCCATGTTTTTTAGTCTATATGGCACAACTGAGCATGAGGATGAAATGAAAGTGATGGGTGATCCATGAATTATATAGTACTCCAATGCATTGGGTAATGTTTAGACTCATGATGCATCATGTGGGGTCATATAGTAAACCATATTCTTTTTTAATACTTTTCCCATCTTTATGTCTCGGTTTATATCCTTGAAATATTTTTATGATGTAGTGTTTAAAGTTATTGCCACATTTTTGATATTTCCTTTATTATTATCAAGCTATATCATGTATCACTATTTATGTTTAAAAATCATAGTCCTTTTATTCCCCATTTACATTCCTATTGTATAAAATTAATTTTTATAATCATGTTATTCCACATTTTTTCCCTCACTCAGCTTTATATCTCACCCCTTTGTTGTGTGTGTTCCCAAGTTATCCCTTGAATTTTTATATACAAGCATGTTAAGGAAAATTTCAATAAAGATGATGTTTTTTCTATTGTAATTTGTTATGTAATGTACCTAATTCCCAAAGACACTATACATAACGATATTTTGAGTTTAATTATGTGTAATGTTATTTAATAAATCATGAATTAATGTGTAATAAAGAGAAGGGTTGTCATAGTTGGTATGAGAGGAAACATTTAGTTATATTTGGGACTAGGATTTGAAAACTCAAGAAATAACCTTAGGGATTAGAATATGTAAAATAAAAAATCCATAAATTTTTGTAAGTATAATGTAAGTTTTTTATCAATAAAATACATACCTATTGGGATAATGTAAGTGGATGTCACTATGGAACAATTGTACATAGGGGTAAAACACAAAAACACTACTTTGATCTAGGCTCAACCATGGACTGGTTAATGATGAAAGGCCTTTATGCACAACTAGTTTGACACTATTGAGGGATATATTTTATTTTTAATTCACATGATAATTACAAACCATTATTATTGGAACAAGAAAAAAAACTATAATAATATATTTTTGGAAATAACTCATGGATAACGTAGATTGAAGCCTAGAAATTCATAAGTTAAGGAAACACATGAAATTTATAATTCATCCATTTAATTTCATTGGATTCACAAAATACTCACCCCTAATTTTACCATTATTCTAGATTATTCCCAGAAATAATAGGAATCAAGTGAAAAATAAATATGAAGGGAAATGTGATGACTACCCCAATGATATTCTCAGACTGATCAGAGAAAAAATCACAAAATTTGTGATGCTACTCTCTTAGGTTACTTGAGTTCTGAATAAAAACATGAATTAGAATTAGAGCCCAAATACACCAAAGAAATAATAAGCTACAGTTGAGAGCTTTATGTGACAAAGGCCTCTAATATCCAATGGATCATCTGATCCCGTAATTGTGGATTAATGGAACAAATCCATTGAGATGATCTTCCCCATCCTATAATGATATGAGTATGATATGTTCCTAATGGATATTTATTATATAGAGGGTTAAGTTAATCTATGATGGACATTGATCAAGAATATGAAACCTGAGGAAGAGATCGAAGTGATGAGGTGGATGGAATTGTAGAATATGTTTTTTAATAATTACTTTTCTCAAAATCTATGACTTAAAATGGAATGGGATTTCCTTTCCCTCAAGAAAAAAGGAAATGAATCTATCAGTTCATATGAGGAAAACTTCACAAGACATTCATGATATGACTATGGCTCTATCATTTTCCCAAAATACAATGTTGATCACTTCTTTTTTGGGATAAAACCACATATAAGAAAATCCCTAGTGATCTGTGAATTTTATAGCTATGAGTAAATTGTAGGATGTTCCCTCAAAATAAAAATAGAGATCACAAAAAAATCAAGGGTATCACAGGGATAAGAATATTAAAGTGGATTTTAATTTAGGTAGTCTAATGGATAAATCTAATGGTTTTAAAAATTTCATCATCGCACTTGTCAAAGGTGTAAAAATTAGCACCACAAAAATTATGTATGGGGGATGGGGAAATGCTTTAGGTGTGGGGAGGAAGGGAACCTAGCTAGCGATTGCTGGCAGGAAAAACCCACCAATGCGATGGAGGAAGGTAATGCTTAGGTCAACCCTCAGCACATTTTTCATTTATTTAACTACAAGGAACCAGTGCACTTTGCAAATCAATGCACAAAGAAAAGGGTTTTCAGAGAAAACTAATAACCTCCAAGTTATAAAGAGGATATTTTTCCATCATAATTGTCGAGTTGGGTCCCGACAACAAATTCGTGATAGGTACATTAGTTACTAATTAAAAAATAGAAAAATTAGTTTTTGATTCTGGTTCTACACATTCCTTCATATCATGAATGTTTGGTAAAACTATTCAAAATCCACCACAAATCATGGAAGTAGAAATGTTGGTGAAAATTAAAAATGGGGAAATTATTGCATCGGAGGTATATAACTCTCCCTATCAAAATTCTTAGGTTGAACTTCCTAGTGAACCTTTTCATACCATATTTGGTGTAATTTGATGAAATTATAATTATATCTTGGATTTCCTTGTATATAGCCAACATAAATTTTCATGAGAAAGAAATCAATCCTCGTATTGTGAATCGACACCCGATTCTATACAAGTTCAAGGGATAGGTATTTTCATTTAGCACCAACAACTCAAGAATGGATATTATTGTCAAATGACTAAGCTTATCTATCCCTAATGATTTATTCTACAAAATATATCATCCTTGAAGTCATCCCGTTGTGAGGGAATACATTGATGTGTTTACCAACGAATTGAATGGTCTTCCTCCTAACTGAGAAATTGAATTTTCAATCGAAATTATTCCATGGGAATTATCATTATCCAAGACTCTATATTGAATTAATGTTATATATTTTAAGTAGCTGATGAAACAACTATTGGATAATATATATAAAGGGTTTATACACCCAAGTGCTTCACTATGGTGTGCACCATTCTTCTTTATCAGGAACAATGATGGGCCAATGTTCCTTTTCATTTATTATCATGAGCTCATAAAGATCATGATAAAGAACAAGTATCCCCCGCCATGGATTGATGACTTGTTTTATTAGTTAAGTGGAGAAAAATATTTCTCTAATGTGGATTCCCATTCGATGTATTTCCACATCAGGTTGAATAAGGTGGATATCCCCAATACAACTTTTCATATAAGGTATGGGAACTATGAGTTCATTGTAATGCTATTCGGACTCACCAATTCCCAAAAAAATCTTTATGGATTTGAGGAATAGATTCTTTAGAGATCAACTGAACAAATTTGTGGTAGTAGTTAAGGATGGTATTATAATACAATCAAAAAGAAAGGATGGGTGTGAGGAGTATTTGATATCTATGCCAAAGACCCAAAAAAACGAGAAGATTTATGAAATGTAAAAAAAATGTGATTTCTAGTTGACGTAAGTCTCCTTTTTTAGGGACTATCATCACTATCAATTGGATATCATTGTACCCTTCAAAGAAAAAACCAATTGAAGGATGGTTGTGGCCAATATCAAAGACAAAATAAAATAAAGGATGGTCAAGGGAATAATAATGAAATGAACATCATCAATCCTTTCTCAAATTATCGATCTATTATCCCTTATAGAGAAGATAAAGGATTACCAAATAGGGGGTATTCATAAGAAAGTGGAAGCTATTAGAAAATAAAAATCCTCTGAGTTCAATTTTAATAAAAAAGGTTTTTGAAGATTTGGGTCACAACTATTTTTATGATGAGATCCCATGTTAATGAAAGAGGTATTGGATATGAACATAGCTCGACCTTCACTATCTATACATAAAGAAAAGGATGTATTGGGATCTCTAAGAAAACTATTTGTGGGAAAATAAGAATAGGGAGACTACATAATATACCTTAAGATGTCTTCTATGTTAGTAAGTGAATGAAGAGAGGAAAAAATTGAAGGGTTTGATGCTTCTGTTACCCATACCTACATGGAAATGGTAAAACATCACCATAGACTTTGGCACTGGTCTTACACATGAAGAGAAAATAATGCTATATGGGTTGTGGTGGATCATATTACGAAGACTAATCATTATTGTAATTTGAGAGGAATTTCCACTTCATTAACTTGTAAGGATATACATTAGATAAGTGGTGAGTATATGTGGAACACCACTATCAATTGTATCTGATTAAGACCTAATATTTACATCCTAGTCCTGAAAGAGTCTCCAAAATGCTTTGAATACTAAGTTGAACTTAATCAAAACTTATCACCCTCAATATGATGGCCAATATATGTAGACTGTCCAGACACCTGAGGACATGTTGAGAGAATTCACAGTTTAATTCAAAGGAGAATTATAAAAAAATGGTTATTTATTACACGTTAATTCATGATTTCTAAAATTAATGTACACTTAATACAAACCGGATGATCAATAAGTCTAGTTTATTTCAGAATTAGGGACAATACATAACATCTTTAACATGGGATACAACAACATTATTAAAAACTTACTCATTATTCTTCTAAAATTCAATGGATTTTAAAACTACATAAGATAACATAGGGATATACATATGAAATGGGTGAGATATGTAGCCTAGTAAGAGAATAAACAAGGATTAACATGAAGAAGATAATACATATTAGATAGTAGGCATATCAATGGGGCAGAAAATGAACATGAATAATAAGGCATGATATAGAATGATAATCATAACATGGGAAATTTGGAAACAACTTAAAACACGATATAATTAACAATAGTCAAGGCTAAACTGCCAAGAAATCTTGGTGTAAAATATCCCATAAAGGAATATAGTTCATTACCAATCAAAAAATGATGTATCATGATACTAAACATTATCCAATGCATTGCAGCACTACATAATTCAAAGCGCATCCATATCATTCATTTCATTCTCATAATTAAGTGTGACATATAAACCATACAATATGGATTAATTCATCAATATAATTTATTCTATGATCAAAGAGTGTGGAATGCATAAATTAAATCCCCAATAAATATTATATGTGTATAGAGGTGAACACCCTTGATAGGAAATGGGTATGGTATTCACTACATAATTGGATTAGCATGAAAAATAGAGGTGATACCTCAACAACATAACATCATCATATAAAAATTCCTTAAAATTTTTTTATGAGAGATAATATGGTATATAATCACATTGAAACCAAATGGGTTGTTATATAGACATGTAGAAACATATACCAACATTATAAATTGGAAGTATAAGGCATTTGGTAATGATGAAAAGTGAATAGAGAAGAGAATCCTAACAATATTTCGGTACGGTAACAAGTGTACATAAGTGAACATGGGAGGATTAATGAGAGTGAAAAAGGATATAATCAATTATAAATTAAATTTAAAGTGTAATATTTAATAAAATATACCATAATAATCAAATGGAATTTCAGATACATAATATAAATGAGAGTGAAATGGGGTCTCATAATTTGTACATTAAATGGAAATTTTGGGGAATATGTAAGATCATATACCAAAATAATAAAATGGGATTTAAGATATATAACTTCAAATAAGTTCTTGAATGGAAATGAGAAGAGAGAAATCTATTAATAAAATTCAACATGGTAATAGATGTATGCAAAGGATCATGGAATTAATAATGATAGTGAAAGGAAGATATAATGATTTATAAATAAAATAAACAATAAGGGTGATATTTAAGAACTTATCCCACCATAAGTAAATGGGAAATTTAGAGACCATACAAAAAGATGTGCTTGATAAAAAGAAGAGAGTGGAAGATACCTTTCTTGAGTGTGGGAATCCAAATACTTAGTATGGGATTCTTGATAGCTTTAGGTTTCCTTTAGAGGACTCTATGTAATGTATATAAGAGTATGGGTGTACTAAAAGGAGTTTTAGTAAAGAGAAATGGGATATTGGTTAGTTTATATAAAAAAATAGGGGGGGTTTATTATTTTGGTTTTGGACTCTACATAATAAAATAACCAAAAACAAAAATCCCTCCCATAGTATTTTCCCATGTTTTCTACCAAATGGGAGTTATAATCATTATTTTATAATCCCAATGGTCTAAATTAATTAAATAATTCTCTTTCTAATGTGTATTATATTCATTCTCTTAGAGAAATTATTTTAAATCCTTAAAATATATTAATCGTTTTGAATGATTCATAAAGGCTTTATAAAATTATTAAAATAATCATAAAACCAAATTCTTTTGAAGTAAAAACATTTATTTGGTCTTGGATACATTTTATATTATTTATTAAATCACTTTTGGTTTTTTTATGTCATAAAAAACAAAATATATTTATACGGTATTTAATTTTTACCCTAAAATTCCAATATATCAGAAAATTATAGAAAATTCACCATTGGATAATTTAGATCTGATTTAAAAAATAATATTAATTTTATCTAAATAATTTTTAAAATATTTAACTTTTTCTTTTTAAAATAATCTCAACTATTATTAAGAAATTGTGGTACTTTTGGTAATAGCTGTTTTAAAACCCTTATAAAAAATTACATTTTACTACATAAAAATTATGCAATCATTTATATTTGAAAAACAATTATTAAATAATAATATTATTTATAAGATTATTTATCTCAAAAATACATTAATTCAAAAATTAATTAATTTTATTTCAATGTTAATCAAAAATACAATTTTTTCTTTATTGTATCAAAATAAAAATCATTTAAAAAGTAACAATAATAGGATGAAAATATATTCATTATTCCATAAAAAATTATGTACATATTCATATTTATATTTTTTTCCTACATATCCATTTAATACACTAGAAACCACCCTATGGGTATAGTGGATGATAGTTGGACTTTTATGGGGTGGTTCGACAAACATGGTTTGGTTCATGATCTTGATGAGCTTGAACATCTCCTATAAATTGTTTCTCTCATGCTTAAGTTTTTTGGATTTTATATTGGGATTGGTCAATAAAAAATCTCAATGATGATATCTCCCTATAAAACTTCAATAAATGGGATTTATAGGGTATGATTCTATTAGTTGAGGTCATCACTTCTTTTGTCTCAGTTAATTAGATTTGTTAAAACCCTATATTAAAACAAACCATGCCATCATTGTTTATCTTCTATATTATAAATGGAAATGATACATAATTTTTATTTAAATCCAATTGGATATAATAAAACAAAATAAGTGCATGTGTTTTCTATAATAATAATACATAATAATACATTTAATTAACACATCATGGGAGTTTTATTTATAGTAGTTCAGGTTTTTAGAATCTACTCCACTTAAGAAATTTCACCCTAATTTTTTTATTTCCCACACTAAAATTGATAAGGGTAACTCTTCTTCATCACCTCTTTCAATTCCCACAATTCTTATTCAAACTTGTGTTTTCTCGACAACACTTCAAAAAGGTGCATTGTCTTATTTAATAGAACTTTTTCTCTATGATATAAGATCTTCATAGGCTGATCTTCATGGGAAGTTCATTATTTAATGGTACTACCTATATAGTCAGTACATGTTAGGGGTATTGTATGTACATTATTAATAAGGATAAATTAAATACATATGTACTTGAGATATCTTTGGTGGGAGTTCTAGTTGATAGACCACCACTCTAATGCGATTAAGGATCTCAAAGGGGCTGATGTGTCTTAGAAAAATCATTCCATTATTCCAAAATTTAATAATCTTCTTCCATGGAGATATTCATAGAAATAACATGTCTCTAACATCAAAATCTATGTCCTGTCGACGATTATCAACAAAGCTCTTCTACCAACTTTGAGAGGCCTTGACGTGCTGCTGAATGGTCTTAACCTATGAACTATTTCATTGACCATTTAAAGACCTATAATTTTTCATTCAACAACATCATACCAACATGAAGTCTCTCTTCACCTCTTCCCATAAAGGGATTCATAGAGAGGCATTTTGATTCTCGAGTGGAAACTGTTGATGTAAGAGAACCCGACCAGAGGAAGATGTTTGTCCCATCTTTCTTTGATGTCAAATGAGAATTCTCTCAACATGTTCTCAAGTGTATGGATAGTTCTCTCATATTGGCCATCATTTTAAGGATAATAAAGCATGATGAAGTTCAAATTGGTATTAAGACCATGTTGGATACTCTTCCCAAACATAGAGGTGAATCTTGGATCTTTATTAGATAAAATCAATAGTGTTGTTCCATATAGCCTCACCACTTCTATAATTTATATCATTTCAAGTTGATCGTGTGATAAAACCTCTAAAATTGCTATTAAGTGCATAGTTTTTGTATGAATATCCACCAAAACCCATATAGAATGTTCTCTCTTGATTTCCTTGGATGACCAGTGACAATGTCCATGGTGATTGTATCCCATTTCCACATAGGTATGGGTAATGGTTGCATCATCCCCAAGGATTTTTTCCTTTCCAATTTTACTTTATTATATAAAAGACATATTAATTTATATTCTTAAATATCCTTCTTCATATTGTTATGTCAATAATGTTCTCGAAGATCTCGATACAACCTTGTGATTTCTAGATGGATTGAGAAGGTTGAGTTATGTGTATCATCCAACATTTTATTCTTTATCTTAGGATTTGATAGAACACATAGGTTTGACCAAAATCTCACAACTGCTTCATTAATGTTGAATTAATAGGATTTCCCTATCATCATAGTTTACACTTACTTTTAAATTCCCACATCATCTCTTTTATAATCCTTTAACCTCTATAGAAGATATGGTTGAGAAATAATTTATGAAAAGATTATTGATGTTCCTTCTATTATTATTCCCATGTACATACTTTAAAATTATAAGAAGATTAGATCCCTCACAATTCTCATTAATAAGATAATTTCTGGATCGTTTATACTTAGATCATCTACCACTTTATTTTATTTACTAGTATGGTAGTGTATTGAGTATTCATAGCCCTTGATCAGCTCTTACCATTATTGTTGGTGCATATTCATCTCTTTTTGTGTGAATATATACATAATGTTTTTTTAATCCATATATTTCACACTTATACCAAAATATATAATGCCTCCATATTTTCAATGTAAATATGACTATAGAAAACTCAAGATTATGCTTTGGGTAGTTTTATACATCAACTTTCAACTTCCTTGATCATAGGCTATGAATTGGTCAGTATGTATTAGCACACAAACCAACACCTTCTTCAAAGAATCACTGAATATTATGAAAATAGATCCACTTGTGGATATTGTGAGCACATGGGATATGATAAGAATTATTTTTAGATCCTTTAATATCTATTCACAATAAAAATTCCAAGAAAAATTGACTCCCTTACATGTTATCTTGGTTAGAGAGTTTGAAAATCACAAAATTTTTCTCACAAATCGATGATAATACCCAGGTAATCCAAGGAAACTATATATATCTACCACATATGATGTCCTCAACCATCCATCAATTTCATATGTCTTTGAAGGATCTAAATATATCCCATTACTTGTGATGATATTACCCAAGAATGAGACTTCCATAAACCAGAACTCACATTTTCTGTACGTTTCATAAAGCTTCTCCTTTCTTAATGTATTTAGAGTAGTTCTTAGATACTCTTCATTCCCCTCCTTAGTTTTGGATTATATTATAATATCATCTATAAATAATACTAAAAATTTTCAATCTAATATTTGAAGACTATATTCATCAATTCCATGAAGATTTATTGAGAATTAGTGAGTGCAAAAGGAATCAACATGAACTCATAAGGGATATCATTCTTCTTCACCCTAACACGATAATATCCTGGCCATGAATCCACCTTGTGGAATTATTGTACTCTATGTAGTTGATTGTACAAGTCATCAATACATGGAATAGGATACCTTTTCTTTATCATGACCTTGTTGAGATCAATATTATCATTAAAAAGGTGCATTGAACCATCCAACTTCTTAATGAAGAGGACTATTTTACCCTTGGTGAAGCACTTGGGTGTATGAATACTTTATCCATATTCTCTTATAGTTGTTTTTTCAGCTCCTCATGTTACACAATAGCCATAATATGTGGAGTATTAGATAATGGTAACACCCTATGTATATGATCGATTGAAAATTTAACCTCTCGTCTAAGAGGAAGACCGGGGTATTCATTGGGAAACACATCAGCTTATTGGCTTACAATAGGCATTTATTTTGAGGATGGTTCTTTAATTAGAATTTATCATTTGAGATAGATATAATTTATCGTAAGTTAACAATATCCATGCTTTAGATATTGGTGTTAACTAAGATTTATCCCCATACATACACTAGTACATAATCGAGGGTTTATTCACAATATAGAGAGTGGTTTCCTTATTGGGGAAATTTATGTTGGATATATATAGGAAAAGCCAATCCATACCCCAAATTGAATCAAATTCCACCAAAGGAATTATGAAAAGGCTCACTAGTAAGTTCATCCCAGAAATTCTGATAAGGGGTGATTTATATACTTGGGAGGCAATAATTTTCTCATTTACCATTTCCACTGACAAATCTACTTCTATTATTTGTGGTGGTGTTTAAAACTTTATACTAATATTTCATGATATGAAGGAATGAATAGAACCAAAAAAAATTAAATTCCTTATTCATGAATAAATAACTAGAATACCTATCACAACATCATTTTCAGGATCCACATTGGTTGTTGTGATGGAAAAAGATTTCCCTTACTTCCATGGAGGTTTATGTTTGTTTCTAAAAACCTATTCCTTAGGGAATTAGTTTTCAAATTACCCTAGTTCCTTGTAGTTGAAGGAATGAACAACGTGATGAGGTTTTACCAGAGTATTCCTTTCCCCCTTCACATTAGGGTCTTTCTCTTGTTGGAAATGGTTAGATAGGTTCATTTCCTTACTTCAACAAAATCATTTTATTGTTCCTCTTAGGCAATTTTTGGGATTCTTATTTCCACACCTTTAATAAGTGGGATGTTAAAATATCATGGAATTGTTAGATTTTTCTATCAGACCACCAAAATTAAACTCCACTTTCCGCTTCTTATCCTCATGATACCCTTGGGATTAACCAATATCTATTTCGATATTGATATCACATCATTCAATTTACTCAGAGATATAAAATTCATGGATATCTAGGTATTTTCATAGACTAGACTGCAACACACCAATGAAGCGATCAACCATGAATTTAGGGGTAACAAAAAAGTTAAAGGATTATCATGCATGTATTGTGAAGTTTACCTCATACGCACTGATAGATTCATCGGATTTTTTCTTGAGGGAAAGAAAATACCTTTCCATTTTAAACAGAAGAGTGGAAGGAAAATATTTATCAAAAAACATTTTACGTAATTCCTTCCTCCCCATCACTTCGATATCTTCCATAGTTTTGTTTTCAAGATAAATGTCCACCACTAATAATATTATCCCTCCATATGATAAATTTCTAGAAGAACCTTCTATATCTCAAAACATTGAGGGATACAGAAGATCTTTTCAATAGAATTGATCCAATGTTTTGCGATTAAGGGATCACATGATCCTTTGAATGTCAGAGGCATATGTCACATAAAGGTCACAAACACATCTTGTTCTCTTTTATGGGGATTTTGATTCTCATCTTGATTGAAGTTTTAATTCATAACCCAATTCAACTAAGAGAGTATGGTCACAAATTTTTCGATTACATCTCTCTTATAGTTGGTATCTCGTTGGGACAATCATCACATTGTCATCGCATTGATTATTTTCCATATTATTCTTATTTCTATCCATTGGCTAGAATAAAATGAAAATTAGGGATGAATAATTTTAAATTATTAAACAAATAAAATAGAATCCAATGAAAATATATGGATAAATTATAAATTACATGTATTTTATTAACTTTTGAATTTATATGATTCAATTTATATTATCCATGATCTGTTTCCTAATATATATTTTATTGGAAAAACTTTCCCTTAATAATGGTTTGTAATGATCTTATCAATTTACCAAATCATATACCCTGGTATTGTTGAACTAGGTGTGTAGTAAGACCCATTATCATGTACCAGGTTACATAATGTTAGGATCAGCACACCTTGTTAGAGTTGTTATAGTAAAGTACATTTGTACCAGAACCACATGCACTTTTAGTATCCAATAAAGTTTGTATTCACTTGATAACCCACTTAATCAATGATTAAAAAAAATTAGGAATGTTTTTTAATACTTAGTTTTATCCCTATGTATTTTTCTAAGGCTTTTTAATCCTAATATAAAAAATAGTTAACCTATTCCTCTAATATCGACTATAATTTCCCTATTATTTATTACACATTTATTTAGTATTTATTACATAAAAGTACACATAACACCACCCAGTAGATTTAGAAGTCTGGAATCTTTTTGAATTAGGTACATAGCATAGCATCATAAATATAGGATACGACAACATTAATAAAAACATCATTAACATGACTCTAAAATTCCATGTCTTTGAAAATGGCACGGGATAACCTGGAGACATACATAAAAAAATTGGTGAGCTGTAAACCTCGTTAAGAGATTATACAAGGCATAAAATGAATAATATAATAGATTTGAGACAAAATTTATATCAATGGGGAATTAAAAGGAAAATAAATAATAAGTCATAATATAATATGATAATCATAACATGGGAAATGTGACAACAACATAAAACACTGCATAATTAACATAAGTAAAAGATAAAATGCCATGAAATCATGGTGGAAAAATTACCATAGAAGAAACAGGTTCACTCCCTATACCAACATGATATATCATGATACTAAATATTACCCAATGTAATGAACTGATAGATTATTCTAGTCACACTTTTAAAATTCATGTCATTATCATGCTTAGGTGTGCCACACAGATCTGACAAAATGGATTCATTCATCATTATAATTAATTCTGTGGTCAAAGAGTGTAGAATAAATACATTTAAATCCCAAATAAAAAGTATATGTGCATAATAGAGAACAAAATTCATATTAAATGGGTATTGTATTCAATACATAATTGGTTTAGTATTGAAAAGTTCAGTGATATTTTGACAATATAATGACATATCTTAGAGATTCATAAAAATAGGTTGATGAGAGTGAAAGAGACCTATCATTACATATAAAAAAATTGAAAGTAATAATTATATGTAGAAACATATTCCAACACTATAAATTGAAAATATAAGTCATAAGGTAATTAAGAAACATGAATATAGAAGAGAATGCTAACTATATTTCAGTGTGGTTATAGGTGTAAAAAAGGATCATGGGATGAATAATTAGTGTAAAAGGGGGATATAATAATTTATAAATTAAATAGTAAGTAATGGTAATATAGAAGAAAATATCCCAATATAAAAAAAATGGAATTTAAGATATATAACATAAAATAATTTCTTGAATGGATGGGAGAAGATAAAAATCCCTTAAAAAATTTTGGCATGTTAACAGGTGAACAAAATGGATCATGGGAGGATTAATGAGAGTGAAATTGGGATCTAATTATTTATGAATAAAATTTAATATAAGGGTAATATGAAAGAACTTATCCCTAAATAATAAAATTTAATTTAATATACATGACATAAAAGAAGTGCTTGAATGGAAATGAAAAGAGATAAATCCCTTAGAAAATTGTGACCTGGTAACTAGTGTAAATAAATGATCATGGAAGGATTAATGAGAAAGAAATGAAGCAGTAATTACTTATAAATAAAACTTTATAGTATGGGTTATATGTATGAACACATCCCAATATATGAATACATGGAAATTTAGAGACATTACAAAAATAAGGGCTTGATAAAAAGAGGAGATTAAAAGATCCCTTACTTGAGAGGATTGCTCCAAATATTTGGGAGGGGATTATTTAGATCTAGGGGCTCATGGGGAGGACTTTAGAGAGTTTATTATAGATTATTTACGTGATCCATGGAGTTTTAGTGAATATAAATTGGGTATTGGGTGGGTTTATATAGGAAAAGAGAGGCATTTTTTAATTATTTTGGTTTTGGACTCTATATAAAAAAATAACCAAAAAAACCATAACATGGGTTTTTATCATGGTTTAAACCAAATGTGAATGGTTCTAATTTATTTTATGGCCAATGGTATTACTTAATAAAAAAATCATTATCTTATGTGGAGCTGAGTCATACTCTTAAAGAAATGATTTTAAAACCATAAAATATATTAATGGTTTTGGAGGATTCATAAAGACTTCATAAAATAGATCATATAAACATAAAACCACATTATTTTAAATGAAAAACTTATATTCTTTTCATGGATACCTTATATAGTATTTATTACAAAACTTTTGGGTCATTATGATTCATAAAATACAAAGTATATTTTTACTGTATTTCATTTTTACCCGAAAAACCGACTATCTCAAAAAATCATGAAAACATCACCATTGGATAATTTTAAAGTTAATATTAAAAAATAATATTCATTTTATATAACTGATTTTAAAAATATTTTAATGTTATATTTTAAAATAAAATTTACATTTTTTATGAAATGATGGGTTTTTCTAAAATAATAGTTTGCCAACCCTTATAAAAAAATCTCATTAGACTTTGTAAATATTATATGAAAATTTATATTTGAAAAAAAAATAATTAATAATAATATTTTATTAAAATATTATTATTTAAAAAATACATTAATTCATAAATTCATTTATGGAATTTTAATGGTAACCAACAATACATTTTTTGCATTATTGTGTCAAAATAAAAATCATTTGAAAAGTAACTATAATAAGATGTAAATATATTAATTATTATATACAAATAACGTAAATATTTATTTTCATATGGTATTGATACAGAACAATTTAGTAAACCAAAATTTCCCCTAATATTTAGGTTTGCGATGATGGGACTTTCATGGAGTGGTTCGACGAACATGACCCGGGTTGTGATCTCGATGAGCATGAACTTCTCCTGTAAATAGTTTTGATCCTGGTTAAGTTGTTGGATCCCAGATTGGGATTAGTTAAGGTAACATACCAATGATGATGTAACCCTAATAAGATCTAATAATTGAGGTTCATAGGGTACAATCCTTTTGTTTAAGTTCATCACTTTTTTTGTATGTGCCAATTTGAGCTGTTAAAACCCTATAATTAAGTTATCCAATTGATCAGTATTCAACAACTACATTATCAATGGAAATGATACTTAACGGTCATTTAAATACAATTGGATATAATAAAATAGAATAGGTTTATGCATTTTCTATAACCATAATATATAATAACACATTTAAATAACTCAGAGGTGCAATTTTATTTATAATAGTTCAGGTCATTATAAGGATGGGATCAAAATCATTCTCTAGTCGAGTACTCATAAAAATGATGTATCCACTATAGAATTATAATTAATCCCTATGAAGACCTTTATGGGAAGAGGTTCAGAACACCTACATATGGGATTAATTTGGGGATCAAATACTTCAAGTTCCTTAAATGATCGAGGAAATAGTGGAATAAGTTAAGACAATTCCACAATACATAAAGGACGCTCAGAGTTGACAGAAGAGCTATGCTGACAATAATAGATGTCACCAAGAGTTTGATATTGGAGACATGGTATTTCTTTACATATCTCCATGAAATAAATTCATGAGATTTGGTAATAAAGGAAATCTTATTCTATGACACATCAACCCCTTTGAGGCCCTTTATCGCATTGGAGTAGTGGCCTACCGACTAGTACTATCCACTAACCTATGATGTATTCCATGTAAAACTTTTGATAAATTATATACTAGACCCCTCACATGTACTTAATCCAATTATTATATCATTGGATAATTATCTCTTATAGGAGGAGCATTTGGTTAAGATATTAGATTGTAGAGACAATGTTCTACGAAAAAAGTCAATTCACCTTGTCAAAGTTCTATCAAGAAACAAAATGATTGAAGAAGTGACATGGTAACTAGAGTAAGTTATAAAAAATAGATACACTCATATGTTTTAGTGTGGGGAATGAATATTTTAAGGGTGAAATATCTAAATAGGGGAAGATTTTAACGACCCAAACATTTATATATATAATTTCTTATTATGTTTTTCTGAAATTTCTTATTTTGTATTATGGTTATAGAAAACAAATGAACTTATATGGTTTTATTTTATCACATCATATTTAAAGTAATGTCAATCATAATTACCAATGATAATACAGTTGTTGAATAGTGAATATATGATTGGTATAAATAGAGGGTTTTAACAAATCCAATTGACACAAACAAAGGAAGTGATGGCCTCAAATAGTAGGATCATACCATGTGAAGCCCATTTATTGAATATTATGAGGGTGATAGCATCTATTTTATTTTTCATAGTCCAATCCCAAGCTATGATCAAATAAATTAAGCATCGTAGAAACAGTTTATGGGAGAAGTTCAAGTTTATCAAGATCGTGGCTCAAACCATGTATGTCGAACCACCCCATGAAAGTCTCACCATCACACAAATTGATCTTAGGGAGTTTTGTTATGTATTAAAGGGATATTTATCAAGATCCTATCAATATGAGTATGTATACTATTTTTTATTAAATAATGAATATATTTTCATACCATTTTTTTACTTTATAAATAATTTTATTTTGATACAATAAAACCCAAATCGTATTTTTAGGTAATTTTAAAATTATAAAGAATTTATTGTGATGAATTAATGGATTTTCAAATGAAAAATATTTTAATAAAATATTAATATTAACTAATATTAATTAGTTATAAATTATCTTATAATTTTCATGAAGTAAAAGGCAAATTTTTAAGGGTTTGAAATATGTTTTTATCAAAAAATCAAACATTTCACAATAAATGTATATTATTTTTTCAAAGTGAAAATAAAAAATATTTAGAAATATATTCAGATAAAATGAATATTATTTTTGGAATCGTGATTTTGAAATTATCCAATAGTGAATTTTTTATAATTTTTGGAGACAATCGAATTTTCAGGTAAAAAATAAATATGTTATAAATATACAATGTGTATTATGATATAATAATGACACAAATATGATGTAATAAATACTATAATTGGTATTAGAGAGAAAATATATGTTTTTTATTTAAAATAATATGATTTTATTTTTATCTAATTAATTTTATAAATCTTTTTTTATTCCTCCAAAACCATTAAAATATTTTAAGGTTTAAAAACATTTCATTAGGAGTATGAATCACTTACACATAATAAAGGATATTTTTTAATATATTTATTTAACCTTATAAAATAATTAAAACCAATCCCATTTTTTATTAAAAATGGGTAAAAATAGGGGATGTTTTATTTTTTGGGTTATTTTTCTATATAGAGTCGAAAACCTAAGTTTGAGTAATAATAAAGAAATCCCCACTCATTTCCTTAATAAACCCACCCAAAATCTCATTTAACTTCCCTCAAAATCCTTGTACCATGTCCTTACTCTAACCTACCCTATTAAAATTCCTCCCAATAACCCTCCCATGATCTCAATAACTCCTCCCAAGCATTTGGACTCATGCACTTAACTAATTCATCCCCACCATGTTATCTTTTTTCAAGTTTAATTATTTTCTTATGCCTTTTGTTTCAAATTCCTAACATTGGGATATGGTTTTAATTGTACCTATTACTTTCCATTTGATTTCCAAATTATGAGAGACCCATTTTTGTTCTCATCAATACATTTTATGAATATTTAGGTAATTTTGTTTTGTTGTTGAAATTTCACCGACATTTTCTATGCTAAAAAAATGTGTAGTGAATACCCATAACCTTTTCCTATCAAGGGTGTTCAAATTTATTCACATAAACGTATTTTATTTGGGACTTACAAGTATGTATTCTACACTCCATTATTGTGAAATAAAATATTATGATTAATTAATCCATGTTGTATGATCTATATGGATCACATTATCATGATAATGAATTGAAAATGATTGGTTCACCCTGAATTATATAGCACTTCAATGCATTGGGTAATATTTAGTATCACGAGACATCATGTTCGGATAAGTAGTAAACCTTATTCCTTTATGGGAATTTTGTCCATAACGATGTCATAGAAGTTATACATGACCTATGTTTATGATGTAGTGTTTTAAGTTGTTTCCACATTTCCCATGTTTCCTTTATGATTATCTTATGATATCATTTCTCATTGTTCATGTTAATGATTCATACTCTTTTAACACCCCATTTATATGCCTATTTTCTAACATATATTATTATCTTCATGTTATTCCATGTTTATTCTCTTACTAGTCTTTATAACTCACCCCTTTCTTATGTATTCCCCATGTTATCCCATGCAATTTTAAGTGAGAGCGTGTTAAGGATGTTATTAATAATGACAATGTTTTTCTGATTTTTCGTTGTTATGTAACGTACATAGTTCCAAAATACACTAGAATTATCAATATTATGAGTTTTATTATGTGTAATCTTATGTAATAAATCATTAATTGATATGTAATAAATAGAAGGGTTGTTATACACTCAACCAAAAGGGTAATGACACACCCTTGAGAGGTCTCCTGAACACTTCCATGAATACTCCGCATGCACAATGTACACAATTCTGGGATCTATGAAGCCATTATGATCATATTATTTGTTTTGATCCCCATGGACATAACGAAACCTAGAACTCACAAAACTTCTTCCATTCTGTATGTTAGGGATGGCTCTCCCATATGGTTAAGGTTACTCCCACATGTGTGGGAATGAGATATCACAATTATCTAGGATGATTAGAAATTTTTTTATTTAAACCCCATATATACACACTTTCTAATTATATGTGTAATGTTTCTAATCAAACACTTATTGAAGAAGTTTTATCATTAATATATATATATTTATATTTATATTTATATTTATATTTATATTTATATTTATATTTTTCATGGCCTTAAAATTTCATCATGAAATTAATTTCATTTTTGCATGGTCTTCATAAATTTTTCTAACTTTTCTTCAAGTGAGTAACTATTTTCAAGGTCTTAACCTTATTTAATTACTTTGGATAATGTTTCATCATTATCAAAATTGAAATTTATCTTTAAAAACATATACCAGTTCAATAATCATCATTCTAAAATATAATTTATCCAAAATATAACATATGATCTTTTAACTTCTTAAGGATGGATCTTATTCAAATGTCACACATTTTGAGGATCAGAAACACCAAAACACACATTAAAGATATACTTCTTATTTAATATAAATTTATATTAAGTGTTTTATCTCTTAGTAACTTATTGACAAAAAAAACAACCACAAAGTAGGATCATCAATCCGCCTATCTAATTTTATCAATACCAATGTATAAAATTAGATTTCAATAGGTTCTATTCAATTATTTTCTCTATTTTTTTATTTTCTTATACCCTTATTGATAAAAAAAATTTAAGCTACCCAATAAGTAATGTTATCATTCATTTCTTGGGAAAGGTGCCATAAATTATTCCACTCTATGTATAACTAAGATAACCTAGTGTAAAAACTAAGAGTATAGCAACCCAAACCCTTTAAATAAAACATTTCATTATTTCAAGCATAAATAACCATCAGAGTACAAGCCAAGGATCGTTAAGTCTAGTGTCTTGGAAGACTTGGTACATAAAACATGGGAATAAAAAAACTTCTTTATTTAATCTCCATAAAGAACTTATAACTTCCTTTCAACTCTTACATCTTCCTAGGGTACCCTGGGGAACACATGAACAAAGGGATGAGCTAAAAATCCCAGTAAAGGAATGAACATAAGGATACATCTCAAGCACATGAGTTAGGAGGCATGACATAATGATATCCAAAGCATGAAACTTATAAATTAATTTAATATAAGCATGGGATACTATAAACATGGAATCATATAAATGTAGAAGAATAATAAATCATATCTTTAGTATGGTTCAAGGCTAACTTCCAATCCCATTTCTCATTTCAGTACGATTCAAGGCTAACCGCCAATCCTGTTTCACATCGCATCTCATGAGACTTAACCTTACCCAATGCATTGGAGTGCTATATGGGTGCACCCATCTCAAAATATTCATGAATATTCATGACACATAAATAATCTTGCAACATAAATAATCATACATAATCAACCATACATAAATATAAGGGTACCCATGGAAAGAATTGGGTACCACAATCATGACACCAAACATATCCAATGGGCGTATCACTAAAGTGCCCATGAAAGGAAATGATTAGAATATACATGGAAATTAATAGGGTAATATAGGCATATAACATGGTAAATGGTGTCAAATATAAGTGAAAACATACAAAAAAATGTATTTTAGAAACATTAGCATTAAAACAATTTTGTGCGGTCTTAAGGAAAACACTCTAGAGCTTTTCAAATAGAAAAGAGGACATTCTTTTATAAAAAACCAGAATTGAACCAAGAAGGTTTTCATAAATAAAAATACTGATTTTATAAATACGATGTTATTTTAAAAAATAGGATAGATTTCTCTTGGAATTTGGGTAAATTTTTTGGAAAGTCCCCTTAAAACAGGTTTGCTTATCGGAAAGTTCTAAGGAGGGAATCTTTCAAAATCATGTATATCCCCGAAAGAATGTGATGAAAGGGTCTTGATATAAGAATATTGTACAAATAACTATAAGTAATAAGACTCACATATATAGATAATATAACACAATTTTTAAATAAAGATAAGTCAACCCGAAAGAGAAAAGAAGGTTTGGGTAGAATTCGTTATGATTTTATCGGCATGGTGTCGGGTGTGACCAAGAGGGATTGATGAGAGAGAAATGGGGTTCCTAATCACTTATAAATCCAGAAGGAAGTATGGGGGAGGTTCTTAAACATACCCCATAATTTCCTAGTACAAATAAAAAGTCAAAGTATAGAGTACAATTTTGATTAAGAGAGAAAAGGGGAGGATCCATTACCTTAAATCTGTTGGTGTTCTCCACTTGTTATTAACGACCTCTTGAGACTTCCTCCTTTGAGAACCTCTTAAAGGGATAGGTTTTGGTATTTTGAGGAGGCTGAAAGATTTTGGATGTGGGGGAGGACCTTGGGGAGAGATTTGGGTAAAATTTAGAGAAGGCTTAGAGCTTGAGAGGAGTGGAGAGAAGAGGGAGTGAAGGGGGGTTTTATAGTGGAGGAGAGGAGGGATTTCATAATATTATAATCATTAATTTATTATTTCTTCCAAAGACAAGGAATAGTAAGTATTCCATGACCAAGAATAGTAAATGGGTCATGTGAATTCGAAACAAGTGGGCTTACATCAGCAGAGCATCATCGATGACTCAATTAATCCAATATTTAGCATTTATTGTGAATTATCGGATTCTACTATTCATCAAAAATTCATGTATTTCAGAAAAATATCAAAAATTCACCCTAACCATTTTTTGATGTGTAGAATCCAAAAATGAAGTCCATTTTTCAAAAATAATTTTCTATATATGATTATTTTAATATTTAATTAAAATCATAATTTATTATCAAAAACCAGATTTAAAACATGCATTAACTCACTCTAAAACATAGGTATATTGTACTTACAACTTGTATATTATTTTTATAATATCATAGGTGAGGTTACTATTCATTAGGGTATATCACTATTCATAAGGTTATATTACTATTCATTAGGGTAGGTTACTATTCACCAAAAATTATTTTTGTTTTATTAGACTCCAAAAAAACATCTTGAACACAACCGTGTATGCCGGATTTTCGAAATTCCAAACACATAAGTGACAAACTTATTTTTAAAGGTCACTTATCACTTAGTAGTTCATTATTTTGTGTTTTCATGTTATTTTATGACATAAATATAAGAAGGGAATTTCCATTGAAAAACTTTGGGTCGTTACATTCTTCCCCCCTTATGAAATTTCTCCCTTGAAATTTCATTTTACATACTAAGACAAAAACATGTGCGGGTACTTTTCCTTCATTGCTTCCTCCAATTCCAATGTTGCTTCCTCAAACTTATGGTTCCTCCACAATACTTTTACAAGATGGGTTGTCTTGTTTCGTAGAACCTTATCTCTCCGATCCAGAATCTTTTTTGGCTGCTCCTCATAGGAGAGATCATCTTCCAGCTGCACCACCTCTGAGTTTAGTACATGTGAGGGATCAGGTATGTACATCCTCAAGAGTGATACATGAAAAACATCATGAAATCAAGCCATATTTGGTGGAAGTGCAAGCTGATAATCTATGACTCCTATTCGGTCAAGGATCTCATAGGGGCCAATATACCTTGGGCTTAGCTTCCCTTTCTTCCTGAATCGCATGACTCTCTTCTATGGAGATATTCAAAGGAAGACTTTATCTCCAATGTCAAACTCCAAGTCCCTTCGACGGTTGTCAGCATAACTCTTTTTCCGACTTTGATCAGATTTGATGTGTTTCTAGATGACTTGAACCTTCTCTATCATCTCTTGAACAAGATCGGGTCCAAGTAGCTTTCTTTCTCCAACTTCATCCCAAAAAGTTGGAGTTATACATCTCTTTCCATTCAGAGCTTCATATGGAACCATTTGAATACTCGAGTGGAAGATATTTTTGTATGAGAACTCAAATAATGGGAGATGCTGATCCCATCCACATTTGAATTCAAGAGAGCAGGCTCTAAGCATATCTTCAAGAATATGAATAGTTCTTTCAGACTGGCTATCAGTTTGGGGGTGATAGGCCTTGCTGAAATTTAATTCAGTACTCAAAGAATGTTGAAGGCTCCTCCAGAATTTAGATGTAAACCTTGGATCGTGGTCAGAGACAATTGAGAGTGGAACACCGTGCAGTCTCACCACTTTTTTCACGTATAACTTTGCAAATTGTTCGAGCGAGAGAGCTTCCCGAATAGTGATGAAATGGGATGTCTTGGTGAGTCAGTCAACCACAACCCATATTGCATTATTTCCCTTCGATATCTTCGGGAGACCCGTGACAAAGTCCATAGTAACATTTTCCCATTTCCACATGGGTATAGGCAATGGATGCATCATACCTTTGGACTTTTGTCACTCAACTTTTAACTTATTGACATACCAAGCACCTTGATATATATTCCACAATCTCCTTCTTCATGTTATCCCACCAGAAGTGTTCTCGGAGATCACGATACATTTTGGTACTCCCATGATGGATAGAGAAGGTCGAGCTATGTTCATCATTGAATATATCCTTCTTTATCTCTGGATAATATGGTACACATAATCATGTCCCAAATCTTACAACTTCTTCCTCATCAATTTTGAAATCAGAGGATTTCCCATTTTTAACAGATTCCACCCTTTTTTGAATTTCCACATCCTTTCTTTGACCAACCTTTATTTTCTCCAAGAGGTATGGTTAAGAAATCATTTGAGAAAATATTGATTATGTTCCTCCCTTAATGACTCCCATGTCTATACATTGAAAATCCAAGAAGATCGGGTCCTTTTCAATTCTCATCATTGATAAAGATGCAGGATCCTTTCTACTTAGAGCATCTTCCACCTTGTTTGCCTTACTGGGATGGTAGTGGATTGAGTAGTCATAATCCTTGATGAGATCTATCCATCTTCGTTGGTGCATATTAAGCTCTTTCTGTGTGAATATATATTTGAGACTCTTGTGGTCAATATATATCTCACATTTTTTCCTATAGAGATAATGTCGCCAGATTTTCAACACAAAGATCACAGCCGCCAACTCCATATCATGTGTGGGATAGTTTTTCTCCTGGATTTTCAGCTGCCTTGAGGCATAGGCTATCACTTTATCATTTTTCATTAGCACACAGCCTAAGCCTTTCTTAGAGGCATCACTATACACCACAAATAGTTCTCCACTTGAAGGGACTGTGAATACCGGCGCAGTGATAAGCCTCTTTTTAAACTCCTTGCAACAGTCTTCACATTCCTGTGTCTAGACATATTTTACTCCCTTCCGTGTCAGCTTGGTCATTGGGTTTGACAATTGTGAAAAGTTCTTCACGAATCGTCGATAATACCCAGCTATACCTAAAAATCTGCGGATCTCCGTTACAAAAGTTGGCCTCGGCCACTCTTCAATTGCCTTCATCTTGGAAGGTTCAACAGATATCCCTTTCTTGGTGATAACAGACCCCAAGAATTATACTTCCTCCATCCAGAACTCACATTTACTATACTTTTCATACAAATTATCCCTTCGCCAAGTCTTTAACATAGTTTCCAAATGCTCCTCATGTTCCTCCTTGCTCTTGGAGTATATCAGAATATCATAAATAAATACCACCACAAATTTGTTGAGGTAATCTCTAAAGAGTCTATTCATTAAATACATGAAAATTTCTGGAGCATTAGTGAGTCTGAAGGGCATCACTATGAACTCATAGTGTCTATACCTCGTTCGAAAGGTAATCTTGGGAATATCTTCCTTCCTCACCTTTAGTTGGTGATATCCCGACTGAAGGTCCACCTTAGAGAAATAACTGGCCCCATGAAGCTGATCGAACATGTTATCTATCCGTGGAAGGGGATACTTGTTCTTTATAGTGATTTTATTGAGCTCACGATAATCAATACAGAGGCGCATTGATCCATCCTTCTTCATGAAAAAGAGGACTGGAGCACCCCACGGTGAAGCACTCGGTCGTATAAAACCCTTCTCCGTATTCTCCTGTAACTGCTTCTTCAGCTCTTCTAGCTCTACGGTGGCCATTCTGTAAGGTGCCTTTGATATAGGAAAAGATCCCAGGATAAGTTCAATTGAGAACTCAGCCTCTCGGTCAGGAGGAAGACCAGGAAACTCTTCGAGGAATACATCAGTGTAATCCCTCACGATGGGCATGTCTTCAAGCATGATTCTCTCCTTTGTCTCAATCATTTGAGCTAGGTATGCATGCTCAAAAGGAAAAAATATCCAAACTTGAGACGAAGATTCTAAATGATACTCATCATCCTCCTTACACTTATAAATAATTGGAGGATGATTCGGGATGTGAAGAGTAATCTCCCTTTCCCGGCAGTTGATGTTGGCCTTGTACAAAGATAGCCAATCCATGCCCAAGATAGCGTAAAACTCCACTAAAGGAAGTATGACAAGATTTTCTGGGAGGTTCAGTCCACAAACATTAACCAGGGAGGAGTTATAAACCATGGATGCGATAATTTCCCCATTCTCTGTTCTCACAGATAACTTTTTTTCCAAATTTTGAGGTGGTGTTTGAATATATCTACTAAACTTGCATGATATGAAAGAATGCATAGAACCAGAATCAAATAGTACGTTCACTATTCTTGAATGAATAACAAGCGTACCTATCACCACATAGTTTTCTGGCTCCACCTCAGCAGTAGTGATAGAATAATCCCGACCTTGTTGCCTTGGAGGTTGTTGTTGATTGCCTCTGATGACCCTCAGCTTAGGTAAATTGTTCGCATAATGCCCAAGCTCCTTGCAGTTAAAACACTGAACTGCAGGCTGAGTATTGATCTGAACCTTCCATTCTTCTTCAACATTAGCAGAATTTTTCATATCCCTTTGGTAGTTCTTGTCCAGATGACCAAACTTTCCGCATTTGAATCAATTCATGGTTCCCTTGAGACGGTCACCATGATGCTTCTTCCCACAATTCTTGCAAAGGGGAAAGTGATGCTTCTTTCCATCATGGGATTTGTTTGATGAACCACCCATGATGTTCTCTATTTTCTGCTTCTTGTCACTAGGCCCATGAGACCACTGAGAGTATCCAATCTCTATTTCAACCTTGGGGGAACAACAGAAAATATTCTCATATCTGTCGAAGTCTCGAATTGACAACACTTTTCGGAGACTCTGCTTTAGCCTGCTAAAGAAGCGATCCACCTTGATTTAGGTGTTCATGAAAAATCCAGAGGTGTACCTTGAAATCCTTGTAAAGTTCGCTTCATACGCCCCGATGGACTCATCTTGTTTCTTCTTGAGTCCAAGGAACTCTCTTTCCATCCTAAGATGGAGGGTTCGAGGAAAATATTTGTTGAAAAATATCCTCTTGAATTCCTTCCATTCTATGGAATCAATTTCCTCTTGGGACTTTGTATTCTTGATCAGTGTCCACCACTGATCAGCTTCCCCATCAAAACGATAGACTACCAGTACAACTTTCTCTTCTTCCGAGCACTGGAGGACAGAGAAAATCTTTTCAATTGAGTTAATCCATTGTTCTGCGAGGAGGGAATCAGAAGACCTGCTAAACATGGGAGGACTTTTCCACATTAAGGATTCTATGGAAACTTTCTATTTCCTTGGAGGAGGGGGACGTTCCACCTGATTCAAGTTATTATTCATAACTCGAGCCAGCTGAGCAAGTACTGCCATGATGTTTTGAGCACCCGCTTCCATCACATCAGGCATTTCATTAGGGAAATCATTATATTGCCTCTCACATTGGTTGTTGAAATGTGTTCTTCTATTTACTACCATTAACTAATAAAAAGAATGTATAATTAGAGGTCTTGAATACTTATCTATTGAACATAAAAAGAAAATTTGAACATAAAAGTATGAACTTATAAAGAAAAAGTATGTCCTGACTTGTGATTCCTTAGGTTTATATCTAGTTTATCCTTGATCTATTTCTTAACATATATTCTAATGGGATTCTTTTTGTCCCTTAATAATGGTTTGTACTAAGCTTGTGAATCTACCAAATCATATCCCCCAGGAGTGTCGTAACCATGAATTCAGCAAGGCTTGTTGTCGTGCACTAGTTCTCGTTCGAGTCTAGATCAAAGCGGTGTTTTTGGGTTTTACCCTTAGATACATCTATTCCAGAGCCTCCTCTACCTGCTCGTATCCAGACAAAGATATATTTTCTTGATAAACAACTTACTCTATACTCACCAAAATTTAGGACTATTTTCTTATGCTTGGTCTCATCCTTAAGGTTCTCACTAATGTGATTTATTTCTAATCTCCAAAAATAACTAAACCATCCTATGATACCAACTGTAGTGACCCAAGTCTTTTACATAAAACATTTCATTATTTCAATCATAAATAACCATCAGAGTAAAAGCCAAGGATCGTTAAGTCTAGTGTCTTGGAAGAGTAGGTACATAAAACATGGGACTAAAAAAACTTCTTTATTTAATATCCATAAAGAGCTTCTAACATCCTTTGAGCTCTTACATCTGCATAGGGTACCCTAGGGAACACATGAGCAAAGGGATGATCTAAAAATCCCAGTAAAGGAATGAACATAAGGATACATCTCAAGCACATGAGTTAGGAGGCATGACATAATGATATCCAAAGCATGAAACTTATAAATTAATTTAATATAAGCATGAGATAATATAAACATGGAATCATATAAATGTGGCAGAATCATAAATCATATCTTTAGTACGGGTCAAGGCTAACCGCCAATCTCGTTTCCCATTTCAGTATGGGTCAAGGCTAACCGCCAATCCCGTTTCACATCGCATCTCATGAGACTTAACCTTACCCAATGCATTGGAGCGCTATCTGGGCACACCCATCTCAACATATTCATGAATATTAATTCCACATAAATAATCTTTCCACATAAATAATCATACATAATCAACCATACATAAACATAAGGGTACCCATGGAAAGAATTGGGTACCACAATCATGACACCAAACATATCCAATGGGCGTATCACGAAAGTGTCCATGAAAGTAAAGGATTATAACATACATGGGAATTAATAGGGTAATATAGGCATATAACATGGTTATTGGTGTGAAATATAAGTGACAACATACAAAAAAATGTATTTTAGAAACATTAGCATTAAAACAATTTTGTGCGGTCTTAAGGAAAACACTCTAGAGCTTTTCAAATAGAAAAGAGGACATTCTTTTATATAAAACCAGAATTGAACCAAGAAGGTTTTCATAAATAAAAATACAGATTTTATAAATACAATGGTTTTTTAAAACATAGGATAGATTGCTCGTGAAATTTGGGTAAAAATTTTGGAAAGTCGCCTTAAAACAGGTTTTCTTATGAGAAAGTTCTAAAGAGGGAATCTTTCAAAATCATGTATATCCCCGAAAGAATGTGATGAAAGGGTCTTGATATAAGAATCCTGTAAAACTAACCAGAAGTCATAAGACTCATATAGATAGATAAGATAACTCCATTTTTAAAGAAAGATAAGGCAACCCGAAAGAACAAAGAAGATTCGGGTAGAATTCGTTATGATTTTATCGGCATGGTGTCGGGTGTGACCAAGAGGGATTGATGAGAGAGAAATGGGGTTTCTCATCACTTATAAATCTAGAAGGAAGTATGGGGAGGTTATTAAACATACCCCATAATTTCCTAGTACACATAAAAAGTAAAATTATAGAGGACAATCTTGATTAAGAGAGAAAAGGGGAGGATCCCTTACCTTAAATCCGTTGGTGTTCTCCACTTGTTATTAATGACCTCTTGAGAATTCCTCCTTTGAGAACCTCTTAAGGGGAGAGGTTTTGGTATTTTGAGGAGGCTGAAAGCTTTTGGACGTGGTGAGGACTTTGGGGAGAGATTTGGGAAGAATTTAGAGAATTCTTAGAGCTTGAGAGGAGTGGAGAGAAGAGGGGGTGAAGGGGGGTTTTATAGTGGAGGAGAGGAGGGATTTCATAATATTATAATCATTAATTTATTATTTCTTCCCAAGGCAAGGAATAGTAAGTATTCCATGAACAAGAATAGTAAATGAGTCATGGGAATTCAAACTAAGTGGGCTTACATCATCAGAGCATCATCGATGACTCAATTAATCCAATATTTAGCATTTATTGTAAATTATCAGATTCTAATATTCATCAAAAATTCAAGTATTTCAAAAAAATATCAAAAATTCACCCTAACCATTTTTCGACGTGTAGAATCCAAAAATGAAGTCCATTTTTCAAAAATAATTTTATAAATATGATTATTTTAATATTTAATTAAAATCATAAGTTATTATCAAAAACCAGATTTAAAACATGCATTAACTCACTCTAAAACATAGGTATATTGTACTTCCAACTTTTATATTATTTTTATAATATCATAGGTGAGGTTACTATTCATTAGGGTATATCACTATTCATAAGGATATATTACTATTCATTAGGGTAGGTTACTATTCACCAAAAAATATTTTTGTTTTATTAGACTCCAAAAAAACATCTTGAACACAATCGGGTATGCTGGATTTTCAAAATTCCAAACACATAAGTGAAAAACTTATGTTTAAAGGTCACTTATCACTTAGTAGTTCATTATGTTGTTTTTCATGTGATTTTATGACATAAATATGAGAAGGGAATTTCCATTGAAAAACTTTGGGTTGTTACAAAGAGGGCCTAATTTAGACATCAATGTAGTACATTCTCAATTTAGAATATGATACCAACTGATATAACAAAACTTTTATATGTCACCAGTGACGAGTAAAATTGGTTTTACATTTACAGTAATTAGTTAATACCAATTGATAAAATGCAAGTGAAAATTCTCTGATACCACTTGTCATGAAAATTCTCAAGATACTTTTAGCCTGAAATTCATTCACTCACCTCAACAAACAGGTTAAAATCTTTCAATCATAATAGGTAGATAATTTTTATGAAATATGTCTTCAATATTATTTAAAAATATTTTGTTTATGAGGTTGATTCATTTTAGTTCTCCCCCTTTATATCAAAAATCATTTCGTTTAATTGGGAATTAGGATAAGAGAGTGTGCCAACATACCTCATCAATGAGTTCGTGAAAAAGTACCCTTAAGATATGAAGTTTTTGAAAATATAGTATTATTGAAACTAAATTTGATACTACCCACTTAAGGGAGGATATTTAGTTTCACTTTATCAAGATTGATCTTGTCATTAGTTGTTCTTATGAATTCCAGTTGATGTGAATGCCAATTTTTGGGATCACATCCATAATGGTGACTTCAAATTTATTGACTAGCTATAACATCTTGATCATCTTCATCAACATTAACATCTCACCTTTTATAGAAAATAATATTGAAGATATCAATAGATAAATTAAACTAGGATGGTGATGTCCATTAATCTTGGAATGAATATTCAACCTTCTAGATAGGAAAATAAATTTTTTTCATCTATGTTCACACCATGAGTTTGTGAATCACCTTGAATTCTCTTCATGTAATGAAAAAAATAAAACACATTGGAATAAGGTATATCTTTATTTTTTTTAGGAAGATAAATAAAATTGATAATTATTTCTCAAATGAAGAACTCATTTCTTTTTAGCTGCTTGTGAGGATGGACCCCCAGGATTAATTTCATGTTTGTCTTTCCAATTTTAGGAATCAGGGAACCTATAATTTCTTTTATGATATTTTTTTTATATTTTTTATTTTTACACAAGGAATTAAAAAAATCATATCTAGGTGATTTTAAACTCCTCTTTAATATTTCTTCTTGATCTGGTGTTATGAACTTATAATCATGAAAGTAATGGATATCTCGTTTTCTCCTTCCACATAGTACATTAGAGATTTTATTGTAAACAATAGTTGATAAGAACTCATGAAATGTGATTTCATTATTTGAAATCTTAAATTTTCCTAATGAATTTGTTTTCATATGTACCCTTCTAATTTTAGTGATATTTCAAAATAATTTGGTCAAATTACCTATATTTAATTTTGAATATGGAAAAAATTCTTGGTTGTTCCACATGGATTATCAGGTGTTACCATTTTCAAATTAATCCTTTTATTTTTTTTATTGGATTTCTCCTCCCATTTTTTTATTCATATTTATTCTATTAAATTTGATATTTATGTCCTTCTTACAGTGATCGAGGGTGTGACATCTTTTTCTATAAAAGAAATAGCTTCTTTTATTTGGTCTAGAAATCATTATAAATTTCATTGTTTTGTTGTGACTATCATTATTTTTCTTATTTTCACCAAATTTATCCTCACCAAAAATATTCATAATCCATAGTCTTATCATATTTATTTCTTTAGTTTAATTAATGAAATATGTATACAAAAATACCTATTAATTATGGCCAATGACATTACAAATCCCACAGATATTCTTCAAAATATCAAATCTATTCATAAAAAGAAAATTATTTCCTTTAATATGTAGTATTTTCTTATTCACTTATTTCTAGCCCTTTGATATAGGAATATTTTATTTTTTGGATACTTTAATATTATACCAAAAATTAGATAAACTATTCCTGAAACATTCACAACACTAACAACAATAAACAAATCAAGATATCTTCTTTTGGATACCATTATGGTATGATTTGGATGTTGAGATATTTTTTTTATTTTCATTATTTTATTATGATTCTTCAGGGGAATAACTTATTTTACAATTATATCCCATTTCTATATATTTTTTAAGACATAATTTCCATTCTTTATCCATTTTTTATAGGTTTTGATTCTTAACCTTCTTTTTATATAAATCCAATGTTTGCAGAAATATTATTATTAGAGGTTGATAGTACCTTACATTCATAGAAATATTGAGATAGATATTTGAGGGATCTCAATTGATTATTTCTACTAGATAAAGGTATATTAGGAAAATATTCTTACTTATAAGTTTTTTTGCAATAAATCTCAAAGTAATTGCTCTGCTTCCATTTTGTTTTGAAGAAAAAACATGAAAATTTTAAATATTTGATAGTTTCAATCCAAGTTCAAGACATTTATTATTTAGAATTAATTTCTAAAACTCCATAAACTTTAATCCATATTTACATTATTAATTAATTTTTTTATTTTCATCATCATGCATGTTATTATTATCATGTGTCTAATTTTCAACCCCTTTAATCTTATTTAAGTTATTTCAAGTTGAGAATTCATGAAATCGATAATAGCCTCCTAATTTTATTATAATTCATGGTAATTGTTTCCAAATCATATGTAAAGTTATGTTTTTATTAATTTTATTTACCTAGTGAGCTTTAAATTTGGATAATATTTCATCAAATTTAATAGTATGTACTAATTTGGCTCTAATTTTTTTAGAGATATTAATATTGGATTTCATTATTTAATCAAAATATTTCTCAAAATTATAAACATTTTCTTCAAGACCAATGATATCTTCCTTCCTTATATTTAATGAAAAACCAATAAAAGTTACTATTAACTTGGTATAATTTTTCATCATATCATTCAAATTATCAATTGATTCAACATTGAATTATTTTAATATGTGATCAATCCCAATAATTCTTATATCTTATTTTAGAAAATTTTTGCAATAGATTTCAACATCCTTTTATTCATGCAAGGATTATCCACAATGTGAGGTAGAACTATTTTCCTTATTTATGGTAGTAGTTTTAACTACTAGTTTATTAACTCACATGTAAGACTTTTATTGGTTAGATATAATGTATTGGAAAACTGATTCATCATCCTCTTATCAAAAGAGGTATGTATTCTTCATCTTCTTCAATTATTCATTTCTTATATTCTTTAAAGTATTGGATGAGAAAGAGTTGTGATATATTTTAAAAATAAATCTTCTAAGTTTTCACTCCATTTTAAATTGGGAATATAATTGAAATCTTCAGTAAGCTTGAAATCAGAGAATCCAATCAGTGCTGCGAAAGTGTGATCTGAAACCAATTTTTTGGATCTCTTTGGGATGAATACACTAATAGGGGTTTTATTAGTTTGGGATAACTATTTATCACTTTAAACTTTTATCCCTTTCTTCACATTTTATACTTATTAAATAAATGCATATATTTTTTTCTTCACCTATAGTTAGTAAGAATTCACATAAAATTGTAATGCCCAAGAAGCACTAGGATTTATAAACAAAATTCGCCTCCAGTATGGATGACTAAGTTAGTTGTATATGGTGGTTATTATCCCACTTTCACAAAAAAAAATTATTATTAACATAGAAATAATGGGAAAGGGTATGGCCATAAATGAATTCCCTTGGCACCAACCAATTATAATTAAAACATTATCTATGAAGAAAAATATTAATGGTTGTTGACAAGTCCCTCATGGAGTGATATATAACTATATATAAGTCTCCATATTTTGAATCCAATGAATCTGATCAGCTTCCTCAAATATCTACAATAAAAATATAGCCTTGAATATAGAAATAAATAGGCAGTCTACGATTCTACAATCAATTGTTTGAAACAAATTATGCAGTAATCTAGAAGGTTTCCACTTATTATACTTATCTAGTTAGAATAATATGAATATAAATATGGACATAAATATCATAATTCTCTGACCTAGATAATAGTATGAAAATTTCATGTCAATCATAATTTTTTATTATACTTTTGATATTTGAAAAACAATATGAGATAATGAATTTTAGTGTCAAAGTATCATTGTATATTCATGAAATTATATTGTCTGTGACATGAATGGAATATCATGTTAACTCTAGAACATATAAAATATAATTATTTACTATTTTTTATAATATATATCATACTTGTTGCAAGAAATCCACAATGCATTCAAGTACTGTATTATTTTCAAGAAGCTATAAAAGTACACATTGAGGGTCATCTTCATGTTATTTGGATTCTTATAATATATATATATATATATAGTGTCTTGGATAATTTATGAAACATGTATCATATGATACAATTATTCATAAATCCTTATTGTATTCATGAAATACAAAAATATATCATGTCTTCCCCACCTTCACATAGCCCGAGAGTATAAGAAAAAACATCTTCCACCTCACATAAACAAGTACACAGGTTCCTTCCTCCCTTTCATATAACTAAAGAGGTCCATTGGAACACCTTATTCCACATGGATTAATCATGAAACTATCTCCTTATTAATGATACTAGGGTAGTTCATGGATCTCCTTCACATGAGCGAACAACCTAAGAAATATTCACATGAATTTATTTATGTGGGAGTAATGTATAGTATTTATTTTCTAAAGATCCATATCATATTTCATCACATTATCTTGGAATTGTTCCTTTTTTATTTATATATGAGATTACATTTCCTCCCATCTGAATTTCATGGATATTCAAAGGGACATAAATTCCTACAGATCTCATGTTCTCATTGTAAGGTGAAACTCTCAGTGTGTTAATATTCATGCAATGCTAAACAAATCACTTGATCATTTGATCACTTAGATTTTTAATGTGTTAAATTTAGTATGATACGAGATCATATTACATATGATATTATGCATTTGATTTTGTGATGAATATCAACATGTATTATTGTGATATATGCCTTGTTCCTTTGAATTATTAGTGAAGCGTCATTGAAAATATTACCAAACTCTTCCCATGATAGAATCTGTAAATCATAGAAGCTTCATATAATAGTATTTATTCCCTTCTTCATGTGATAAATTCATAAAAAGGTAATATTTATACACTACATGATCCTTATTCTTGATATTTATCACTTTCTTAAAATCATCACATGCATGAAAGACATTAATTCCATACTTGGCCTCTAGTTGATCAAGATTTTCTAGAACTCCTAGCATGATATCAAAATATGGAAATAATATTTCATGGGTTTTTTCATGTACTATTTTCTTCTTTAGTTGTAGAAGGGTTGTTATTGGGTTACAGTAACATTGGTTTGATCAAATGACCATGATAAAATATATTGAGAGACCACCATTTTGTTTGAATATTTTTAGTGGAAAACACTTCATGTTCTTGGATCAACCCAAATTATAATAGATTTCATATGGGATCCTTTTTATAAGATATTCCATGTGTGGTGACTCTCGAGCTAGCATTGGGGTTGGCACCCAAATCGGTACACACAATCTCCCACACAGGCTGCATCACACCCTTACCTGTTCCTGAGGGAACCTCCATGGGCATCTTGCATGCATTGTGTGCACCCCTACAATTTTTATACACTCACTACACTCATATTTATCCCTTATCTCCTATGGTTTCCAACAAATACCAATCCCACACACCTATCGCCATGCTAGCTATCCTAGCTAGATCTCCCATGTGGTTGAGTTGGCTCCCATTTTTGTAGGATTGGGCTAGCATAGTTAGCTAAACTGGTAGGCCATTTTTTTGTTAATACCCATATTTATAATTTATAATTTATAATTATGTAATTTAAATATTAAATATTACTAAATATGATTAATCATGAACATATATATATATATATATATATATTCATTTCCTTCAAATCACTTCAACCAATTAATTTCTTTTTTGCATGGTCTTCATAAATTCTTCCAACTTTTATTTAAGAAAACAACTATTTACATGGACTTTAAATTTTTTAAAATGTTGTGTAAAATGTGTCATTCTTTTCACAATATATATTTCTCATTGAAAATAATGAATAGTTTAAAAATAATCATACTGAAATCAACTTCATCCAAAATAGAATATATGACCTTTAAATATTTTATGGATATGTCTTCTTCAAACTTCTCACATTTCCAATATTAAGAATAGAAAAACATACTTCCAAAACATCCATATTATTTAATACAGATTGGAATAATGTTTTTCATCACTCAATTAAATATTGACAATAAATAAAAAAACACAATATAGGATCATCAAATATAAAACCACCCTCAGAAGGTGAATATGGTGGCTAATTCTTTGAGTCATAAGGACCAATATTTGTTGTCTATGATGTGGATTGAATGATATCCAATTCCTATCGATTAATATATAATGGGACCTGAAATTTTTAAAAAAGGGGAAATTTATTTTCTTTATTATATGAATTATAAATGATATATCCATGGGAGAATTAAGGAGGCATAGAAAGAATATGTGAAACTAAATAAGAAATTAAAAAATACACATAAGTTCAACCATGATTACGATATAATGATAGGGTTCAAAAATCAAGTATGTGTCCCATTAATTCCAGAATTAAATGAGTAACTATTATATGTTTCTCACAAGATATAATTACCTATTCATCCTAGAAGTAAGAAGTTGTATAGAGATCTAAAATAAAATTTCTAGTGGGACAACTCAAAAAGGGATATGACAGAGTATATGTCTCGATTCTTGGTATTTCAACAAGTTCTGTTTGGGAGGTATAATTCTAAGTGGATGTTACAACTATTACCCATACCATAAAGGAAATTGGAAAACATCACCATGAATTTTTTCATCAGACTCTCAAAAACATATAAAGGACATAATTTTATTTCAGTTATAGTCAATCACCTAAAAATGAAATCAAACTTCACTACTATTAGAGAATATTTATCTCTTTATCATCTTTCCATAATATAAATTATATAGTTTTAAGTTTTCATGAAGTACTATATTTTATTGTTTCCAACCAAGATTTGTTGTTTAACTTGTAGTTATTAGAATGTATTATGCATGTTTTGGATTCGGAGTTGTGTTTCAGTATAACATATCATCCATATAAATACTTTCAATTTGAGAGAACTATTCAAACCATGGAAGATATGTTGAGATCTTTTTCTCTAGATTTCAATGGTGGTCAGGGTGAACATCATCCTTTAGTTGGATTTTTTTACTATAATATATTTCACTCAAATATTGAAATGGATCTTTATGAATCCCAATAGGGATGAAAGAGTAGAAAATTGATGTTCATGGATAAAGTTATAGAAATAATTATATTGGGACCTGAGCAAGGAAAGGAGATAACATTAAAATTCACCACCATTTAGCAATGCATAAGGGAAAATAAAATTCAATAATGAAGTTATGATGGAAATATTCAATGAGATATAGAGTACAAACATGTTGACAAGGTATTACTATAAATATTTCATTGGATAAAGGTTTTGAGATTTTTTAATAAGTTAAATTTATTCCATATATATATATATATTTCCCTTTGTAAATCTTGATTATATCATGATTATAGATTTTTGTTTGGTAATTCATCCCAATATCTCTCATGTTCAAAAAATATTCCTTGTATCTCCTCTAAGGAATTACATTCCTGATCCATCACATATACTAAACTCAAAGGATTCACCCTTTGAGAATGTTATTTTATTTGAAGAAAAAATAGTACAAATCTTAGATCAGAGAGATAAAGAGTTATGAAACAAGAATATAGTTCTAATTAATGTTCTCTGGAAGAATAATAAATTCAAAGAATCTACATGGGAACCTAAGGACGTGATGAAACAGATATATCTATATATATTTTGTATTAGAGTGAAAAAAATTTAAAGGGATGAATAAATTTTAAGGGGAAACTAATTTAAAACCATGTTATTTTAAGATATTTTTCTCTATAAATATTTTTTTTCTCTTTGATATATTTCTTTACATGAAACACCATGTTTAAACAAGCCGCATTATACTATTGAAATATTATTTTTTTAATTTCATTGTTATCTTCTACATGTTGAATTGATGAGTATGAATAGGTCTAATTAAATTATCAAAAAATATTTTTTACATATCTATAAAATAAAATCATTGGTTATAAAATCCTGAAAAATGAAAATAAAATCATTTGAAGGTAAATGGAGATATTTAAAAAAAAAATTTAAGAATGTAATATATTTTTATTTAAATAAATTATACTAATATATATTTATGAATTATTTAAATTAAATTTATGGATTATATATTCAATAATGTTATTTTCATCCATAAAATAGTTTTTTATGATACATGGAATTATAATAAAAAACACTTTTATGCTTAACAATGTATTTATCTAAAAACCAATTGTGTTGTGTTTTGTGTGTTAATTTTAAAATGAAATTATTCCACTCATAGAAATTCAATTTTATAAAAATTATTTCATATCTACAATTTAGTGGACCAAATTTTCTGAATTTTCCTCTTTATATTTTTGTTTGAAATAGTAATTTACCTTGGTATATATTTCTCATCTATGTAAGGGTAAAATAGGTAAAATATGGTATAAATTTGTGAAATTGATTTAAAATTTATTTAAGACCTTGATTTATCCTTTTTGATCAGTGGAGTTCAACCATTATCATCCATGTTTCAATAATATAGCCACTTGGTTCTATTTTTCTTTGATTTTGACCTTTATATTATTTTAATAAATTTATAAATATAAAATGTCACCCTCTTGAATTTAATATATATTTTTTATTTTTGTGGCCAAAAATTATTTTTATTATAAAATAAATAGTCATATTTCTATTTGGGTAGACAGATACACATTAAATAGCATATAGGCCCAAGTCTATGTTGGCCATTAACATGGTTTGAAGGCCCAATGTAGCATCATACCTACAACATCCTGCCTACCTTATATGAATATGGATGAATTATTATGATACATAAATTTTATAGATAAAAATAAAATAATATTTACCTTTTAAAAGTCTATAATTGAATTACAATGTTATATTTATGAAATTAAAGTCAAATTAAATGAATAGTTCCCAAAATGACATTAATTATATTTCATAATAAACATGATTTTATTTAATAATTTTAAATTCATAAAAAATATAAATTTATCCATTTGAATGGTATATGTTTTAAAATATCAACTATCATCCATTTATGGGTCACATATCCTTTTTCAATAATATTATAAACCATTAAATTGTTAACAACTTTGATATTGTGGTAATTGTCCAAAAGGTTGATGTGGGTTTAAACAAAGAGATAAGGGAGACAAATCACCTAAACTTATCCAAAATTTATTTTATGTGATTATTTAAACTTATACTCATAATATCAAATAAATATATCAATTATGATCCACTTAAACTTGAAAATTAATTTATATTAATCTAATACAGTTTGTAATTCCGAGATTTTTCCTCCCTTAACTTATAAAAGCGAATATCTTTTCACTACTTTATAACACCTTTTTAGACTTATAGTAAGGCCAATAAATAATAGAATACCTTCCCAACTTTATACACCACTTTCTACAGCTTCTTGTGTTTCCAAAAGACCATCCCTTCTAGGAATTAGTGGTATAACAAAATAGGTTTCTCAACAAAGAGGTATACCTCTTAATTAAGTACTTCTAATTTCATTTAATATTTTACCATATATAAATATATGGTATAAATTATAAAATTATGAATTAATTATATTAAGTATAATTAATTTTTATTATGTTTATTTAAAACCCATTATCCAACTCATTTCCATCATATGGGAAAATTAAACATTGCTTGTGAAAATGTGTGGACTACCACCTCCATGGAGCGATGTGTTTCGATTTTCATCACCACTTTACATTGATAGTTATAATGATGGAATTTGTAACACCTAAATCTTCCATGGTACTCTTCTCTTTGAATAATATAATAGCTTGTGTTGTATGCAACTTTGAGTTCTAACACACCACAACCAATCAAACTAGCTGTTATGAATAGTAATTCCCAGTTTTTGAAATTTTATAAATTTTATTTTTCAAAATAGACTTCATTTTGGGATTCATTATATCAAAATTAGCTTAGGGTGAAATTTTGGTATTTTTCTAAAAACTTTCAATTTTTAATAAATAGTAAAAAACAATGCGTTATTGTTTAAAACTGAATTTTATTTAAATAATTATTTATTTTATTTAAATTTATTTTAAGTCAAAATAGATACATAATGCCTATATTAGTTCAATGCAATTAATTAGAGTCATTTTATAAAAAAATTTGGTATATAAAATTTTATTGAATTTTTTAACATCTTTTACCCACCTTTTTGGCACGTTAGCAAGTTTGCATAAAACGTAGTTTTACTGCTTCTATGAATTGAATTTTAAAAATCTTAGATACACAGTTGATATCAGTAAGTAAAATATGGTTCAATAATATTAAATAATTTTTGGTGAATAGTAACTTTTGACTTTTATTTATCACAGTTAAAAGTAAATAGGGTAATTAAAGGTAAATATGATATTATTATTACCCTAAAACTTGTCCTAATTCTATTGGATAATTGTATTTAGACCAAAATAAACCTTAAGAAATAAAATCTGATCATTTTGGTCTACTTTTATTAGATTAAGTCATTTATTATTATTTTATTTAAGGAAGAGTTAAAAGTGTTAAATTCAAATTTTTATAACTAAAACATTTTTAATATAGGGTTACACGTAAGATAAATTTGACTATAAATCTTTATTATAAATATAAAAATATTTTATATATAAAAATATTTTATTTATAATTTTTAGACATTAAATAATTAAATTTATTTTTGACACAATGACGATGCAGTAACTACCTTTTTAATGAAATATTAAAATAATTGATATTATAAATATCCAAATAAATATAAATTGGGACTTTTGATGAATTAAAATAATTTTATTAGTTAATATGACATTCTAGGGTTGATTAAATGATTTGTTTTTGAAGTAATCAAGTTTTTAGAACTTTAAAAAATCAAATACTAAATAGTGTCAAAATTGACATAAATGGGTTTTTAAAACAAATACTTTATTATTAAATGATATAATAGTCTAAAAAATCTAAGGTTCGGAAAAAGAAATTACATAATAATATATATGTCATTAATGAACCACTTGGGTTGCTCTTGTAATTTTATAGTAAGATTAGTAACCATATAATATAATAATACAAGAACACATAGTAAAAGTTAAACTATTTAACTAAGAGTTAAATCTAAAAGATAAGGTTAATATGGTGACCTAAATCTATCTAAAACCTATTAGTTGAGAGGTTTTCGACCCCTCCCCACCTTATCCTTGAAATAAATCATTTTGGAGCCATTATATACCGAATAATATTGTTTAATAAAATAACATTTCAAGCTTTTCCAAAAGTGACCCTCACCTCTCTTATAAAAGGGTACTTCCCATTCTCTCAAAATCACACCTCCAAAGCCATTTGTCTCATCCAAACCATGGTCAAATATCTTTCTAAATACCCTACCTTTGACCTAGAGGCCTCAATTTTATCATAATCCAACCTAAGGATCCCTTTTGATCAAATTAAAAGGAAACACCCGAAGAAGAGGTTATAACTTCACCACTTCTTTAAAAGTTCTTTTCTTCTTCCACTTCCTATTTATTTGTTGTTTCCATACCAAAATAATAAATCCAATACTTTATAAATACAGTGATTTTATTATAAATATGGTGCAACCATATTCATTATTCTATCTATCCTATGAATGACAAGTCACCATATGTGCATACGTACGGATTACCGTCTCCACGTCGTGGTGTAGTTTATTATTCAAACACTTCATTATTTGGATGGGTATAATAATGAGTATAACTAATGTAAATAATAAATATATAATTTTAATGATTCTGTATATATTATATACCATTTAATTACATATAATTTCACCATCAATAGAATGATATTGTCGCTCGTGCGTACGTACGGATTATCGTCTCCACAAACGCGATGAAATTCATTCCCCATCATAACCATTCAAGAATAATTTTAATTTTATTATTAAAAATAATATTTAAGAAATTAATATCATTATGTATATGAATCAAATAAATCATATCTCTAACAAACATGGCTTACGTAACCAAATATATAAAGGAAAGTGAACCAGTTAACACCCAAAACAACGATACTACTGAAATATTATTAACAAAGCAATATTAGAAGATCATATATGATATCATATTTATGTATGTGGTTCTTGTATAATTTAATAATGGTTATTTAACTATTATATAGGATGTTAATTTACCCTTGATCATGGAAAAGTACAAGGTCAGGGTTAATTCTACATTCTCTTTATTATTCGAGGTTGTTTATACATGAGTATCTACTGTGGCCTCTTTATCATCCACATACATGTTTCTTAAAAATGTATTTCAAAACATTTTTACTATTTATTATACTATGTTTTAAAGTAATTTATAACCTTTTTTGACTTTTTATAAGATTTTTATAAAGGAATATTTCTATCGTTTTCTAAATAAGGTCCTTTACAACCTTTTAGACAAAATTAACGAAAGAATGTTTTTTTAACTTATACGACGAGTGCAGCTATTTTCTGTCATTATAAAACATTCAAAGCTTCCCTTAAAATCTTATAATAATATTTTCAAAGTAAATGTTTTCTTTTATAATTACGTGACTTTTAAATTATTTCAAAATAGAAAGATATATTCCTCTCAAATAGTTTTGATTTCATCTATGTCAACATCCTTTGATGGATTTTACACTTGTTTGAGGTTGATTTATTATGATAAAATCTTCCATATTGCATTGAAGGTTTTTTGATATGTCTGACTGTGGATGTGTTATTTTTATACCATTCATGGTTTATGGATAACGTATTGGCATTTCGTATGCTAGTTTTAATACGAATGTTTAGGTTATGTTTCAACTTTTTTATATGAGGAATCTATTGGACTTAGTAAGTGATGGGTGGAGCTTGTCATATCTCCTCGATGCATTGGTATGTCTCATGAGACAAAATAGTGTCTTTGAACAAGGCCTTGAAAAAATATTATTTGTAGTCTTGGCACGATGCCTCGACTATGTGGTTATGAAGTCTGGAATTATGCATTCCATCATTATAAAATTGGCTATTGATATTACATGTGATTATTCGACTAGAAGAATATCCATGTGAATAAGTAAATGGAATTATTTGATTTATATTTTCCATATTATGCTGAAGTTTAAGTTTAAAAGGCTTGTGTTTTAGTCTTATACATTTCCTTAAATGTTAATTCTTATTTATGAAAGTTTCCGCTATATTGTTATCCTTACTGAGCACCTGAGCTCACCCCTTTCTATGTTTTATTTTTCCCAGGATATGAAGAATTATATTATGACTGACCTTTAGGGATAGTATAAGATAGATTAATTTGTTAAAAAGAGACACAACTTTGTTGTTTTTTATTTCATAATGTAAGGTAAAAATTATGTTTGTATCTAATACTTTCATGGCTACTAAATTGATCAGTCTTTCGGGATATGATCTATTATGATCATTTCAATGTTATGTCAAAATGAACCAACTCTGGGTAACTGGGGTCAGGGTGTTATAGTTGGTATCAGAAGATGTTTAGTGCAAACCTTGGAAGCTATATTTATAAAAAATATGATTAGAGAACATTACCCTAAGATAGACTTTGAGGATTAGTATAGAACTTCCTAAAATTTTGGTAATGTAGAGATTTTGTGTGTTTTAAAAGCAATACATCCCTATCTAGATACGAGCAGGTAGAGGCGGCTCTAGCCCAGATGTACCTAGGAGTGAAAACTCTAACAAGGAGTTTTGGCCTTGACCTGGGGTATCCTGGTACACGACAATGGGCCTTGTTGCACTCTTGGTTACGACACTCCCGGGGGATATGCTTAGGAAAATTCACATTTTCTTTACAAACCATTATAAAGTATTTATGAGTATATACCTCCTCAAGGAATACATTTTTATGATTTTGGATTATATCCATAAACTGTTCAATATATGTTAGGTGTTTTACAAGTTTGGAATTATGTATTGTGATTCATAAACTAATCTATTGTATTCCATTGTTTAGAAATGATGCCTAGTGGAAGGAATGGAAACTGTATCAATGCACGTAATCCATGTAGGGATTTACCTCCTACTCAAGATAATTATAGTGGAGCTGGTGATGCAACTTGTGCTGATCAAATTATCACTATACTGGGGAAACTCACTCATGTTATGAATAATAAACTTACCCGTATAGAGCACCCTGATCCACAACGTGAAGGATCAATGTTATACTGCTTCATGAGGCAACAACCACCAACATTCAATGGGACAACAAATCCATTTGTATCTGAGAAATGGATAAGTTCCTTAGAGAAAATATTTCATGATTTGGGGAGTAGTGAAAGGGAAAAAGTTGTCATGGAAGTCTATCACCTCATGGGAGATGCATATCAATGGTGGTCATTAATTCAAAACAAAAAAGAGGATGAAGAAGTATCAAATATGGAATGGAGGGAGTTTAAAAATATTTTCATAGAAAAATACTTTTCTTGTAACCACCGAGCGTATATGGAAAGGAAATTTCTGAGTCTAAGTCAAAAAGAGGATGAGAATTTTGCAAAGTATGAGGATAACTTTACAAGGTTAGAAAGGCTTACATAAAATTATATACGTAACCCAAGGAGTAATATTGATCATTTGTTTGATGGGTTAAAACCATTTATCCATCAAGTATTAGTCTCACAATCCTTCTCATTGTACGAAGATATTGTCTCATGTACTATCAAGACAGAAAAGGAATTCTCTAAGTCTTATGACTTAGAAAATCAAGAGAAGAAGAGATCTGCTGAACAGTCTGGAAATGGAAATAAGGGGAAGAAGGGAAAATTTGAATATCCATCCTGTGGTAAATTTGGTAAGAAACACCCCGGTACTTTCCTGAAGGGAATGAGATTCTGTTACAAGTGTGGTGAAAAAAGCCACTAAGATCATGATTACAAGGGAACGAAAGAGGCTGTCAATGTTGAATGATACAATTATGGAGAAAAGGGGCATTGTGAAAATGAATATCCTAAGCGCCAAGGATACTTACCTCATAAGAGGCCAAGTGGGTAAGGTCAAGCTTATGCGATCACTACTACTGAGGTTAAAGCTTCGAAAGACGTGGTGGTAGGTAATTTAATGGTTTCCTCAAGTTTATCCAAATCATTATTTGATTCTGTATCATCGAATTATTTCATATATTCTCAGTTTTATATGAAAATTAGATATTTACAATTTGATTTAATAAGGGATTTTTCAGTCAAACTCATAAGGGAAGTATCATTTGCAAAAAGGTTTTGTGAATCAAATCCCGTTAGGGTGTATAAATGTTCTTTATCTACTGATCTCATCATCATACCCATTTTTGAATTTGATATAATTCTAGTAATAGATTGGCTTTTGGAACATGATGTGAAAATTTATTGTAAGAAGAAGGAGGTTACAATTTTTGATGATGATAAGGAGTACCTTATCTTTAGAGCATAAACGTCACCACCTAATTCTTATCTAGATCCACCCCCATTAGCTCTACTAAATTCAATTATTGGGGAGGAAGATAATGAAATAACTATAGGTGGGAAAAGAATGTTTAAATAGAGGATGTACCTATTGTGTAAGAATATGTTGATGTGTTTCTAGAGTATTTACATAAACATCCTCCGGAATGAGAAATTGAGTTTTCCATTGATTTAATTCCTGGTTCAAGGCCTATAATGAAGACCCCTTATAAAATGTCCACTGTAAAATTAGTGTAACTAAAGAAACAACTAGAGGAATTGAGTAATAAAGGATTTATTCACCCTAGTGTTTCTCTATGGGGATCCCCTATTCTTTTTCTTAAGAAGAAAGATGGATCTATGAGGTTGTGTGTTGGCTACAGGGAGATCAATGCTATAACAATATAGAACAAGCATCCCCTACCTTGCATTGATGATTTGTTCGACCAAATTCATATAGCTCAATATTATTCAAAGATTGATCTTTGATTTGGATATCATCAGTTGTGTTTGAAGAAGGAATACATTCCAAAGACAGCATTTTGAACAAGGTACGGTCATTAAGAGTTTACAGTAATTCCTTTTAGACCAACTAATACACCCTCTGTTTTCATGGATCTAATAAATAGAGTTTTCAAGGAATATATTTATGACTTTTTAGTAGTATTTATTGATGATATCTTGGTATACACAAAAAACTACGAAGAACATGAAAATCACTTACGTACTATTCTGAAAACCCTCAGATGAAATGAATTGTATGGGAAGTTTAGAAAGTGTGAATTATGGCTTCAAGAAATTTCTTTTCTAGGCCATATTGGATCTAATGATAGAATCTATATTGATCCTTCTAAGACAAGAGAAATACAAGAATGGCCAGCACCGATGAGTATAACTGAGGTACACAGTTTTATTTGTTTAGCAGGTTATTATCGGTGTTTTGTCCAGAGTTTTTCCCAATTGGCAATCCCATTAACCAAGCTCACACGTAAAGGGGTTAAATTTTTTTGGACAAAAGAGTGTGAAGAATGTTTTGAAGAACTGAAGAGAAGATTATTCAATGCTCCTATCTTGAATCTACCATCGGGGAATGATCAGTTTGTTATTTATAGTGATGCTTCAAATAAAGGACTTGGTTGTGTCCTTATGTTGAATGATAGAGTTATTTCCTATGCATCACAACAGCTAAAAATTCATGAACAAAACTATCCCACTCATGATATTTAGTTAGAAGCTGTAATATTTGCTTTGAAAATATATAGACACTATCTCTATGGTGAAAAATGTGAGATATATACCAATCACAAGAGCTTGAAGTATATTTTCTCTCAAAAATAACTCAACATGAGGCAAAAGAGATGGCTCGAACTACTCAAGTATTATGATTTCACTCTAAACTACCACTCGGGGAAGGAAATTAAGGTGGAAGATGCATTGAGCAGAAAGGATCATGGATTATTGAACAAGATGAGAGTTTAAAGGGATCCTATTTTCATGGATCTAGTAAAGATGGATATGAGAATAATAATGGAAGGTGAAACATGAATACTTTTTCAAATTGTTGCTAAACCATATTTACTAGAAAGGATAAAAATTTCTCAGACTGATGATGAAGAGTTTCAAAATAAAATTAAAGCTATGAATGATGGGAGATTGATCAACTTCGTATATGAATATGGGATTTTCAAATTTGGGAAGAGACTTTGTGTTCCTGATATACCTGATCTGAAAAAGGAATTTTTGGATGATGCTCATAGCTCCAATTTATTTATACACCCTGGTAGCACTAAGATGTATAGAGACTTGAATAAACATTTTTGGTGGGATAACATGAAGAGGGAGATTGTTGATTATATGTCAAGATGTATGGTTTGTCAACAATTGAAGGTTGTAAGAAAACATCCTAGAAGATTCATGAAAGCTCTTCCCATACCTGAGTGGAAATGGGATGATTTTATGATGGAATTTTTCATGGGGCTACCAACGACTCCTAGAAGGAATGATGGAATATGGGTCATTGTTGATCGTCTTACCAAGTCAGTACATTTTCTTGCTATAAGAGAAGATTTACCACTTGAACGTTTAGAAAGACTATATATTAATAAAGTTATAAGACTTCATGGAGTACCTCTATCGATTGTTTCTGATCATGATTCCCATTTTGCATCAAGATTCTAGAAATGTCTTCAGAAGGCCTTGGATACTGAACATCATTTGAGCACTGCCTACCAACCTCAAACTAATGGACAATCAGAACAGACTATTAAAACCTTAGAATACATGTTGAGATCTTTCTCACAAGACTTTCAAGGTATGTGTGATCTGTATTTACCACTAGTAGAATTTTCCTATAATAATAGCTTCCATTCAAGTATTCAGATGGAACCCTATGAAGCGTTATATGGAAAGAGATGTCGTACACCAACTTTTTGGGATGATGTTGGTGAAAGAAAACTCGTAGGACTAGAACTTGTTGAGGAAACAATTGAAAAGGTGAATATTATCTAAACCCACATCAAAGAAGCTCCAAGTAGGAAAAAGAGATATGTCGATAACCGAAGGAAGTATTTGGAATTTCAAGTAGGTGATCATTTTTTTCTGAAGGTATCTCCATGGAAGGGTGTTATATGTTTCGGTAAGAAGGGCAAATTAAGTATTAGGTACATTGGACCTTTCAAAATTCTAGAACGAATTAGAGTTGTTGATTATCATTTGGCAATGCCGCCAAGTCTCTCCAAAATTCATGATGTGTTACACGTATCATTATTGAGAAAATACATGCCTGACCCAACGCATGTACTCACCTATAAAGAAATAGAACTTGAACCCGACATGTCTTATTGCGAAGATCCTATTAGAATTCATGATACCAGAGAATCAGTGTTGAGAAACCGGATGACTCATCTGGTGAAAGTTCTATGGAGAAACCATAAGTTGGAAGAGGCAACTTGGGAACCTGAGGAACTTATGAGGAAGAACCACCCAAATATTTTTGTATAGTAGTATTCTTGAAATTTCGAGGATGAAATTATATGAAGGAGGGAAGAATGTAACACCCCAATCTTCCACGGTACGCTTCTCTATTAATAATATGATAGCTTACGTTGTACACAACTTTGAGTTCTAACACACCACGACCAATCAAACTAGCCGTTATGAATAGTATTTCCCACTTTTTGAAATTTTATATTTTATTTTCAAAATGGACTTCATTTTTGGATTTATAATATCAAAATTAGCTTAGGGTGAATTTTTTGTATTTTTCTGAAAACTTTCAATTTTCGATGAATAGTGAAAAACACTGCGTTATTGTTTAAAATCGACTTTTATTTACATAATTATTTACATTATTTAAAATTATTTTAAGTGAAAATAGATACATAATACCTATATTAGTTCAATAAAATTCATTGGAGTTATTTAATAAAATTGGATGTATAAAATTTTATTGAATTTTTTAACGTTTTTTACCCACCTTCTAAGATTGTTAAACAATTTGCATAAAAAGAAATTTATCACTTATGAGAATTTAATTTAAAAAATATAAGAGACATGTTTGATATAATTAAGTAAAATTTGGTTCAATAAGATGAAAATAATTTTTAGTGAATAGAAACTTTTGACCTTTATTTACCACTGTTAAAAGTGAATAGGGTAACTAAAGGTAAAAATGATATTATCAATACCCTAAAACGTGTCCAAATTATATTGGATAATCTTATTTCAACCAAAATAAACCTTAGTAATAAAATATAATCCTTCTGGTCCAATTGGATTAGATTAATACATTTATTAGTATTTTATTTAAAGAAGAGTTAAAAGTGTTCAATTCAAATTTTCATAACTAAAACATTTTTAATTTAAGGTTACACATAAGATAAATTTGACTATAAATATTCATTAGAAAGATAATAAATATTTCCTACATAATTTTATTTTATTTATAATTTTTAGATAATAAATAAGTAAATTTTTTTATGACACAATGATGATGCAGTAATTACCTTATTAATGAAAGATTAAAATAATTGATATTATAAATATCAAAATAAATGTAAATTGAGACTTTTGATGAATTGCGTGAATTTTATAGGTTAATATTACATGTTAGGGTTGATTAAAGTTTTTTTTTGTATTAATCACATTTTTAGAACTTTAACAAAAATCAAATACTAAATAGTGTCAAAATTGACATAAATGAGTTCTTAAAAGAAATACTATATTATTAAATGATATAATAGTTATAAAAATATAATTTTAAGTAAAAGGACTTATATAATAATTTATATGTAATTAATGAACAACTTGGGGTTCTCTTGGCATTTTATAGTAAGATTATTAACCATATAATATAATAATACAAGAATACATGGTAAAAGTTAAACTATTTAACTAAGAGTTAAATCTAAAAGATAAGGTTAATATGGTAACCTAAACCTATATAAAACCTATTGGATGATATTTTTTAGACTCATACCCACCTTAGCCTCAAAATAAATAGTTTTAGAGCCAATATAAACTGAATATTATTGTATAATAAAATAATATTTTAAGCTTTTCATAAAGTGACCCTCACCTCTCTTATAAAAGGGTACTTCCCCTTCTCTCAAAATCACACCTCCAAATCCATTTGTCTTAGCCAAAACCTTCTCAAATATCCTCCCAAATACCCTAACTTTTACCTAGAGACCTTAATTTGATCATAAATATAACTTAAAGAGCCTTTTTGATCAAATCAAAAGGAAACACTCGAAGAAGAGGTAATAATTTCACCACCTCTTTCAAAGTTATTTTCTTCTTCCACTTACTCTTTCTTTGTTGCTTCCATACCAAAATAATAAATCCAGTACCGTATACATAATGTGGTGTTATTATAAATATGTTACAACCATATTCATTATTCTATCCATCCTATGAATGACAAGTCACCATACGTGTGTACGTACGGCTTACCGTCTCCACGTTGTGGTATAGTTCGTTATTCAAACACTTAATTATTTGGATTGGTATAATAATGAGTATAACTTATGTAAATAATAAATATAACATGTTAATTATTCTTTATATATGATATAAAATCCAATTACATATGATTTCATCATCAACAGAATTTTATTGTCGCTTATGCGTACATACGGATTACCGTCTCTACGAACGCGATGAAATTCATTCCCCATCATAACCATTAAAGAATAATTTTAATTTTATAATTAAAAATAATATTTAAGAACTTAATATAATTATGGATATTAATCAAATACATCATATCCATAACAAACATGGATCATGTAACCAATAATATAAATGAAAATGAATCAGTTAACACCTGAAACGATGATACTACTGAAATATTATTAACAAAGAAATATTAGAAGACCATATATGATATCATATTTATATATGTGGTTATTTTATAATTTAATAACAATGATTTAACTATTATATAGGATGGTAACTTACCCTCTATCAAGGAAAATTACAAGGTAAGGGTTAATTCTACAATCTATTTATTATCCGAGGTTGTTTATACGTGAGTATCTACTGGGACCTCTTTATCATCCACATATGTGCTTCTTAAAAATGTATTTCAAAACATTTATATATTTTTCTAGACTATGGTTTAAAGTAATTTATAACCTTTTTTTAATTTTTATAATACGTTTATAAAGGAATCTTTCCATTTTTTTCCAATCAAGGTTCTTTACGACCTTTTCGATAAAATTAAGGAAAGATTGTTTTTTAACTTATACGGTGAGTGTGGTTATTTTATGCCATTATAACATCTTCAAAGCTTCCCTTACAATCTTATAAGAATATTTTCAAAATAAATGTTTTATTTTATAATTATGTGACTTTTAAATTATTTCAAAATAGAAATATATATTCCTCTCAAATAGTTTTGATTTCATCTATGTCAGCATCCTTTGATGGATTTTACACTTGTTTGAAGTTGATTTATTATGACACAATATTCCATATTTTATTGAAGGTTTTGTGATATGTTTGACTGTGGATGCATTATTTTTATACCATTCATGGTTTATGGATAAATTATTTACATTTCTTATTCTAATTTTAATATGAATGTTTATGTTATGTTTCAACCTTTTCATGTAAGGAATGCATTGGACTTAGTAAGTGACGAGTGGTGCCCGCTATAGCTCATTGATGCATCGGTAGGTCTCATGAGACAAACTAGTGTCTTGGAACAAGGCCTTGGAAAACCTTATTTTTAGTCTTGGAATGAGGCATTGAATATGTGGTTATGAAGTCTGGCATTATGCATTCCATTATTATGAAATTGGATATTGATATTACATGTGATTATTCGACTAGTAGAATATCCATGTCAATAAGTAAATGAAATTATTTGATTTATCTTTATAAAATTATGCTGAAGTTTAAGTTTAAAAGTCTTGTGTTTTAGTCCTATACATTTCCATAAATGTTTATGATTATTTATGAAAGTTTCCACTATATTGTTATCCTTACTGAGCACCTGAGCTCACCCCTTTCTATGTTTTATTTTTCCCAAGATGCGGAGAAGTATATTATGACTGACCTGCAAGGATAGTCTAAGGGAGATGAATGTGTTAATAGGAGACAAAATTTTGTTGTTTTTCATTTCATAATGTAATGTAAAACTTATGTTTGTATCTAGTACTTTCAAGGCTACTAATTTGATCGGTCTTTTGGGATTTGATCCCTTGTGATCATGCCAAAGTTATGTAAAAATGCACCGAATCTGGGTAACTAGGTTCGGGGTGTTACAGAATTAAGAAATATATATGATATATATTATTTTATAATGGTAATGTATTGGTGAATTGTTATTTAACAATATTTTGTTTCATCTATCAAAAATGTAATGATCACTCAAACATACGTACAAATTACTGTCTCCACGAAGTGATATAATTAATTTTTATCACAAAATTATATGAATATTTATAAAATTATATATAATGATTAAATATGATACTAATTACATGATTATATTTATATACATGATTTAACCATGATCAATGTAAACATATTGGGACTACTAAACCAAAACATGCATGAAAAACTTAGTAGTTTTCATATGAAACAATTATTTTAATAAAGAATTATTAACTAACAGGTGATAAGATGTTATAAGAAAATGATATATATATATATATATGTGTGTGTGATTATGGTTCTACAATTCATTAATAATATATTTATATTTTATTATATAGCAGGGCCGAACACATATGAATAAATATGAGACTTGATATAACAAATTTATGTTTCAATCCCACATTAATAAGGATTTATTAGCTGGAATTTACATTGAAGAAATAATATGATTCATACATGATAAATATAATATAAATCTATTCTCCTCTTTTTATAAATGTAATTTTCCTATAATAGTACCATTTTTGTCTCTTTTGTACTTAAAATGACTGGAAAAATATTTTTAAGTATATAATTTTTTGCCTCTTTGCCAAGATTCATTTTATTCAATTTACATGCCTTCATTAAAATATTTTTGATAATGTTTTAATACTATCATATTTAAATTTATTTTTAACCTTATTTGAATCTTTTAAAAAAATTGAAATAAATATCCTTGAAATTTTTTTAATGATGTTTTTTTTCATTTTATTTATTGAAACTTTGAATGATGCATTTGTTTTAATGTTGTTTGCGTGAATAAAATTTACCATCATCATGACTTCTCAATGAATTAAATATTTCTTTACAATATTCCATGGTTAATTTCAATGAGATTATTTCTATAAATTTTTGTATATATTTGGATTTTAAATAATTTATTTCAATATAAAAGTTGTATTTTCCTAAAGATATTTAACAATGATATTTTAATGAAAATTATCATCTACGATGATTTCATTTGATATTAATTATTACTTACGAGGGATATGATTAAATGAAACCATCCTTATTCTTTCTATATATGGTATATGTTAATGATGATGATATTTTTTTGAAACATAATTATTCTCCATAGGTTATGTTATGATAAAATAATTAAATGTTAATTAAACTCATTTTCCTTCCATGGGTTATGTTATGATGATATAATTAATGTTTTCTGTTATTATGCAAAATATTTGTATGTTTTTTACTATTTGATGGGTTTTAATAGAATTATATAGACCTCTAATGTATTAGGTAATGTTTTACATGTCATGTGATAATTATAGGAAATGAGTTGATGTTCTCAATCTGGTATGGGAAATAGGTAGGGATACCTTATTGACTATGAAAAACTTATGGTGATTCCTAGTACATCAGGATATGGGAAACATATGTTTTTTGTAGGTAATCCAAACCTTGTAATTGAGAGGAATTGTTTACTTTTTTACATTGGTACTATATACAAGTGATGATATCTCAAAGGACTAAATAGTTTAGTAGTATTGGAAATCTAGATACATACTTGAATCCAACATTATATTTAAAAGAATAAAATTAAAGGTAGTATTTTATTTGAGAACACTATTATTCTCTTTAGAATATCCATGAATAAAATAATAATACACTTCTTAACATCCTGGAAAGAGTAGACAAAATAATGAGGTTAGCTCAGATGCTCAGTATGGGTAAGCATACAAATAAAGAAAACAAGGAATTAGTAATATGGAAAGTATAAATGAAGATCAAATAATTCTGTATAAATAATCACATGAGATATTATCCTATAAATAGATATCAGAAAAAATAAATTAATTTCATATAAATAAATAACTGATTTCATAATAATGGAATGTATAATTTTGGACAGTTTAAACATACTATCAAATCATTGTGTGAGGACATATCAAAAAACCATCAAGGCCTTGTTGTAAGACATATATATATTTGGGAAGTGCCCCTTCCAAAACATATTATAACTTGTCCCATGATACCTACCAATAAATTGAGGGGATATATAATTTGATTCCCCATGTTTCATATAATAATTCTAAAGAATTCATCATATGAATACACAATATAACATAATTAACATGACTAAAAAATCAATAAATGTATGTATTATAAGATATAGAATATATTATATTAATATGTTCCCTAGTACATCTCATCATAAACCATCAAGATAAATATATTTTATGGTATTAGAATATTATAACCTCATTAAATCATAATATTCAACAATTTATGATGACATAGATGAAGATACTTTCAAAATATTATAGGATAATTTCTTATGGAAAACAACCCTTTTCAATATGAAAAATATAAAAATTATCCCAATATTAAAAATAACTATTTTAACATTACCTTATAACCATATACTGGAGAATTCAATGTAATGATTGGTCATGGTGGAAATAAAATCAATTGATGTTATATAGGTTAAAAGAACTTATTTTGACCCTTTGTAAAATGTCAAAAAGTACATCATTTGGAAAATTATAAGAAGGTTGTTTTTAGACCATTTTGGAAAATATTCAAACCTGGATAAAAAATTATTTATTAAATTATCATAAAATGTTAAAATAATTCTTTTAAATATTTATTGAAAATTTGGATATATATGAAAAAAAATTCGACCGAAGAAATAAATAAAGTTGATTTTCCCTTAAAAAAATATTTTCATCCCCCTGATAACTGAAATTGTGAAATAAACCCTTACCACTTTGGAAACATTTAAATCATGTCACCATTGAAATAAAAAACTTTAGATGAATTTTTAAATACAATTAATATAATGGTAATAATGATATATAATATCAAATAAGAATTATATAAACCACATAAAATAAGAAATAGGTGAATACGATATATGTCTCATAGAAATAAATGTGAGATGAGAAAACCCTTATACCTCAAGATCGACATCATTCATATATATTTGAAATTCCTATATAAAAAATATAAATTTATTATATATATTATCCAAAACCATATCCATATACATAATACAATATATTACTTATAATCTTTTATCACCCATTTATTAATAATTATTTGTTAAGATCATTATTCTGGGTAATAACTTCGTTTTTCATGTATGTTTTGGTTTGGTAGTTTTAGTCCTTTAATTTTTTCATGTTAACATCATCTATAAAATGTATAAATTTATATATATATATATATATATATAATATTTATTCATTATATATTTATTTATTTTAATTTATTATATATAGATATATAAAAATGAATTACACCGTTCATGGAGATGGTAAGTTGTACGTCCGCCTGAACATTGTTTTCAAATTGTAATGGATGAATTGAAAGAAAGGTAAATAATAATTAAACTTCAAATAATAATTAATAATTAATATATATCATATATATTCAATAAATATTTTCTTATTACCATTAATGTAACGTGTAAATTAAAAACGGATCACATCACTTCATGGAGGTAGTATTACACACGTACACATAAGAAATCTTATCATTTTCCAAAGAATTGGAATGTAAAAAATATAGATAGGATATTATAATTATTGAAGAATATTTATGTCATAAATAATATATATATTCATTATTTACATCCATACAACAAACCAAGTTAATGGGTGATGAAAAATGATTTATATAGCTATGTGGACATGGTAAGTCGTATATACACATGAGCGATATTTTCTCTATTCATACGATCGATAAGAGATATAATTTGTATGAAACATAATTATAATTACATATCAGTATTTTTATGAAACTATAGTTATTATATTATGATGGGTACATCACTTTAAGTGTAAGTAGAATAAGAAACATTCATGAAGGACTCAAAAAAGATGATTAGTTCTTCTTCAATAGACTTCTTTCAGATTTCTTCTTAAGGGACATAGAGTAGGTATTTTTGAATTAACAGAACATTAAGAATATAGATAAGGGTTTTTAGTAGATAAATGGGTAGATTTTGGTTGATCTATATTGCTGAAAGTGGTGTAAATAATTGAGATAAGGGGCGTCCTTTTATAAGTGAGGGGAGGGACATTCTAGGGATTATATAAAGTATTAAATTAATATAAATTATATTTCATGTACAAATGGATAAAATTGATATAATTATAATATATGATGATGATGTGGTGAACTAATCTCATAGAATAAAATTTGTAAACGTTTTCTTTGTATTCGTATCCTTATCATTTATCCTAACACCCCCTTAACCCTTTTGACAATTATCACATTATTAAGGTTTTCTATTTTTAAGGGTTATGATTGATAACATATAAGGAAAAAAAGACCCATAAATGGTCCATGGTTGATTTTTTAAACCATGTGACTTTAATTTGGTTGATGATAAGATTTATTTATGTTTTAAATCATTTAAAATATTATTTTTTTATAAAATATCCTTAATTTCATTTTTCACACTATTCATTTAATATGACACTAAATGCAATAATAAAGGGTAGAAATAGAATATAATCCTTCTAAACTTACATAAAATGTCATAGATATATATAAAACTCATGGAAAAAATTAATACATTGTAATGATATTAGTTTTAGTATTTTTTAAATAATTTATTTTAGTTTTCTATTGATTGAAAAAATGTTGTTTCGATATTGTGAAAGAATTTAAGGTAATTATTTAATCACTATAAATTGTAAATATATTACTATGACACAAAAATAATTTATCTTTAAAATGCAAATTTTAAAACAAACATATCTTTCTTTTGTACTTATGTAATGAAATTAAAGCTAATAAAATAATGAGAATTAAATTTTTGAATTTTCTTCAAATAAACAAATATAAAGGTCAAAATCAGAGAAAAAAAATCACATATATTAGAAAATTGAATGTGTATGGATGAAATAGATTCAAAAAAATGAAATTAATGAAAATCATAGTGTCATTTTAATTCTATATCACATTATTGTTATCCATAATAATTTGATTTACCCTTACCACAATAGAAATTATTTACTATGGTTACTATTTATAATGAAAAAATATAGAAGTGGTATATTAGAGAAATTTGGGCCTCTTTATTCAAAATATGTAATTAATTTTTCATGATTCAATTTTTATAAGTTTCAATAATTAATTTAAAATTAATACATAGAACACAATAAAAAAACTTTCTATAAAATATTTGTCCATGTGTAAAAATATTTTATTCTAAATTCAACAATGTTGAATGTGATGGAACTGAAAGGAACTAGATTTGTGTTGAATATGATGGAATATTTTCTGATGAGTAGTAAAATGTGATGATCAGTAGAGAAAAAGATATTGTGATTATGCCGAATTAGCTATCACGATATATGATTAACAATGTTAGAATTAGAGATATCTCTAATTGGTTGAATAAGAGAAATATGTACTTTCATGGTAAGGAACATAGAGGAAAGAAAATTCATCTTCTTGTATGTTAAGAATAAGGGATGAAGAACCTTGAGGAATACCTCAAATGGAGGGGAATATGTTATTTGTTTAGGAAAATGGGTTATAGAGTGATGAGTTGTCATGGAGTTCGATGTATTATCTGTGGTGAACATGGGAATTACCAAACACAATGCCCCGAGCTAAGGATTTACTTCTAAACCAAGTAAACCCCTCTTACATTCTAAACATTAAATTTGAAGGATTAAAGAATTTATATATTTGGATTCTAGAATTAAGAATGGTGAATTATGTATGGATTGTTCAGTTTAAGATTTTTCCAAGGATTTACAAGAATATTTTTAATGGTCGTGATAGAATAGAAAAGTGATTTCATGGAAAAGAGGTATTTTGATTAAGGGAAAGTAATCCTTAATTAATGCATGACTCCAAGATAATGATGTTTGGATAATGATATAATACATTTGAATAAGTAAATTGGACGGTATAGATTACCCTGGAGCTGATTATTGAAAAAATATTATATGTCATCAAGGATGAAGTTTACAACTTCTTGGATTTAAGGGATGTATCCGGTAATCATTGGAATAAAGAAACATGCATGTTTTCCAAAAGGAATTATGGTAATTCAGGTTATTACCAAGTTTCAAGAGAATATATGATGAGGCCATTCACTTGTTTGGAATGTGACAACCAAGAGATACTTTGTGATATAAAAGGGAATCAATGTTAATCTAATTTTGTGACTCTCTTTCTAATGTTTTGGATTTTCACCTTTGAAAAGGTTTATAAAGTTAACGGTTCATAAAAAGTTTAAGTTAAGTTTAGGAGGAAGTATTTGTGCACTGAGTTTGTGTTGAAAACATTGGTTAAAAGGATAATAAGTGATTATCCTTATTTCAATGATGTTCATCTTTTATATTTCTATGAAAAATGACATCATGTATGTTGGGTGAAAACCAATCAAGTCTGACAAGGTCGTGGGTCTTGAACCCATGACTGGAGAACGATAAGGGTTTCATGCGTACCACTGGCCTATGTGATATCCTGGTTAATGTGTATTTATTGGTAATGAATAAATATTTATGATGAAATATTAGTGTTTCTTTTTATGTCTATAGATTAATTCATGTTGATTTCAATAGACAAGTAGTTAGAATTTTTATAATTTTATTGACCTTAATATCCGTTAAAAGTGTATTCTACTACTTTACTCATCAAAGTTAATTTCTGGACATTCATTCCATTAGGTAATAGATGTATTAGAAATTTTTAAAATCACAAACTAATAATGATATTTTTTTTATTGAAATTTATCAATAATTACTCAACATTCTAAAAGTAATAAAAATTTTTTTTGTCCCAATACCTTAATTTTTGTTGCGCTGGTGGCCTTTTAAATCATCATAGATTAATGACTTTGAGGCCCTAAAAATTCCTTTTATCATTCACTTGTTTGTTATTGATGACCTCAATCACTCCCTATAAATATTTAGGCTTTTCCTCCACGTCCAATCTTAACTCCTAACCTATGCTCTTCTATGTGGAAAATCGGTTATATGTTACTTTGGGTAACTGCTATGGTTCCAAATTTTCCTATTTAAGGGAGGTTTTAGTATCCACTTTTATGATGTGGGTTTCTATGAATGAAACATTCAATAATTAAACCTTTTATAACCTAGATGAATTTTGAGGGTGAAATTCATTTTAGGGGGTATAATGTAACACCCCAAGATTTTGAGAATGATTATTTTTGGAATTAATTTAACTTTTCAATATTTTTCATTTCACATGAAACTAGAAATAGTTCTTTATATTTATATATATTAAAACACTAATTGAAACATTTCTTTCACATGCAATACTGACTTGTCTTGCACTACACAGAATACCATCTTGGTTTGCGCTACAAGTAACATAGACATGGCGTATGATTCACACAACACTGAGTTTCTATGAAACACCTCGTTTTATTGCTTTAACTATACAAAGATGATAATTATAAAATAACTGTTAAACTTAGTAATAACTACTTTTCAACTATATTTTTCTATATAAATAAAATATATTGATAATGAAATATAATATTTTTGGTAGTCCTTTTATGTTAAAAATATTGTTTTCTTGAATGAATCAATTTTAATAATGAATGTAATTTTAGTAACATTTGGAAATTTACTTGGATAAAATGAACTTAATTTTTGAATTCATAATGTCTAAATTATCCTAGGGTTAATTTTTAGGGGTTTTCGGAGAAACTTCATTTTTTGATGAATAGTGAAAATACTACTTTTTAGTTAAAACTGCCTTTTTGTCTAATTAATTATTAATGATAAATGATATTACAAATTATTTTTAAGGTGACATTATATTAATATCACATCAACTAAAAAAATTAAATTCATTAAAATCAATTCCACCTTAATACTAAATATAAAATCTTAAAAAAAAAATTGAACGTTTTCCTACTTTAAAATCTCGTTATTTCATCCCATCAGTAGGATTTGCACTAATCTTAATTTTTCCGCTTCTGTGATTTGAATTTAAAAAAATTAACATAAATAATTTTATTCATTATAATTCATATATTCTAATAATACCATGTTAATTTTTGACCAAATTAATAGTAAACGTGATTAAAATTAATCACAGCAGTTGATGTCAAATTAAGCTTAATGAGGGACTAAATCTTAAAATTAAGGGCTCAAATGACCTAGAAATTTTTCCAAAACCCATTTTCTGTCCATATTAAGGCCATAAAACTTCCATTAGTGAGTTTTTTTGGTTTGGTAAGACTTTTTTAGGTAAGAACATGTCACACCTAATTTGTTTCTAAACATTTTCTGTGAGTCCTTTTCCTTCCCTCTAAAAGGCCACCACCTCTACCCATTCCTCACACCTCTAAATCCTATTAAGTTTGGCCAAAACCTACCCAATTTTCCTCCCAAAAATCATACCTTATTCCTTGAATCCTATATTTGGGTAGAAACCCTCTCAAGGATGCCTTTTGGAACAAACCAAAAGGAAATACCCGATTAAGAGGTAACATCTTCTCTCAAGCTCCTTTACGTTATTTTACTTATCCACCCCCTCCACTCTCTTTATTCCCTTATTTTGTGACAAAAAATTAACCTCCATATACTTTTATGTTTTTATGCAAATTTTTTGACCTAAAATTACACACACCTCTATCTAATGGATGTTGAACATACTGTTTTTGTGTATAGAGAACTACTGCCTTACGAAATAATTATTGTTCATTTCTCCTTTACCACCAATCATGGTAGATATTATAATGGAAAATATATTTATATATTTAATAAATTGTATTTATTATGTCTTTAATCTTATTTATTCTTTTTATAACACATATTTTTACCTTCTTTTTTGTGTTAATACGATAATTGTGTTTGAGGAAGTGTGGACTACCGCCCCCTCAAAGTAATGTGATTCATTCATACAACAAATAGAATATATTAAGGATATATTTAATGAAATTTTAGGATATATATTATATATTAATTATTATATAATAATTATATATATACATTCATATATATACTTATTTCATTTATATACTTTCTTTTAATACAACAATAAAAACGAAAAACAACGTTCATGCGTACGTACAGCTTACCATCTCCATGAACAGTGTATTCCATTACATACTTAATTATAATATAGATTATTATAATATAATTAAACAATATTTACATGATATTTATATCATGTTATAAATTATTTAATCAATATATAAGTATAAGGATCAACGCGGTAATAAATTAAGACACATGCGAAGAAAAAAGAGAATATTACACAAAGTGAAACCTTAACGTATGATCATTAAAAGGTGGTTAATATGAGGTTATAATAAAATCATATATGGTAATAGACATAATAATATTCATCTTTAAAAAAATTTCTAATAAACTTATATTTATTATACATGAATCTTGTACGAGTGCGGAGAAAATCAGGACATATGGTAAGGGGATTTCATCTCACTTTTAATTTATATGATATACAAACTATGTTCGCCACTCTTTATTTTTTTGTGCGGTGTATGTACTACCCATGATTGAATTTTATATATTTTATAATTAATTTTATGGGTATTCACATTTCCATTTAATGATTATTCATTCATGGGGACTAAGTTTCAAAATTTACTGAATCGGTAAAATAGTTTTGTCTCAATTTATCTTCTCTGAGACTCATGTTTTGTTATGCACCGAAAATCTTTCTTCAAGGTGTATATACTTCCATTTTACATGTCATATCATGAATCAAAATATTTTAATTATATTTTAATCTTTATGTCATTTTATCTGTTACATATAGATTTTGATCCAATGTTACCAAGTTATAAGTGTTTATTCAGATAATCTCATCGTTTTTTTCGAGATTGTTTATGTTTATGCTTCATTAATAAAATATTATGATCCATATATCAAGTAAATTAATTAATTTTCTTATCCAATGTTTATCCATGATATACTCAAGTATTAGTACCATTTTATACAATTTTTTCCAAATGATAGTTAAGAAAGTGTTTTTAAGAAATCCCGACTTTACCCTCCCTTCAGTCGAAAATCTATGTTTTGTAAAAAGGGTTTCTAAGAATATTATACCATTATCCAATAAGCATTAAAATACATTTTTACCCTTTTTTATCTTTCACCAATACCTTAAAGGGAATATTCTTGTCACATTCTCAACAAGGTATTCGTTCTAACCTTTTTATCATGCAAAATTTATGTCCTTTTTACCTCGTACGACATGTAAGGATTTACCCATTGTCATTCCTTTGAAGATTCCTTTTCACTTTTAAAAGGTTAATATTTAAGAAACTATTTTTTTAATGAAATTTTCATGGAATAAGGTTTTCAAAATTAATTCAATAAGTTTTCAAGGTATTTTCTAAGAAAATTATTTTTAAATGGTATATATATTAACAAAACTTTTTAAATGATGAAAGAATATTTTCCTCAAGAAATTTTTTTAAAAGATATTTCAAAACTATTTTCTATATAACATGACATCCGTGGATTTTCCTCGTACCCTTTTTGGAAATTTTCAAAATGTTCCATTCTTATCCTTTCTATTAATGGGTTACGCTTAATTTCATGGTCTTTATGAAACTTGTTTATCTTTGATGGGTTATATGTTTATGAAATATGTTTCTCTTTCATAGGTTATGCTTTTATGAAATGATTATAAAACCTATATCTATTCCATAGGTTATGAGGTGATGAAATTTTAATGATACCCATTTCATATTATGGGTCATGATTTGATGTTTATAAGACCTATATACTTTTATGGGTTATGATAAAATGAATGTTTTATTATCTTGTGGAAAATGTGTAAATGATTTTACTATAAGATGGGAGGGACCTATATCTCCCTCCAATACATTGGGAAATGATATGTTTTATATGATCTCAATGGGTACACAAGTTTTATCCCATGACTGAAAAGAAAGAGGTTGTATAGGTTGTAGCCCTAGCCCAAAAAGAAAGAGGGTGTTTGGGTTGTAGCCCAAGACCAAAAAGAAAGAGGGTTTGCAGGTTGTAGCCCAAACCTAAATGAAATAGGGTACAAGTTTAGTATCCCAAGACCAAAAATAAGAAGGTATATGGGTTTTATCCCAAGCCTAAATGAAAGTGAGTGTACGGGTTGCTAGCCCAATCCCAATGTAGGTACATGGGTCGTAGCCCAAACCTAATTTGTTATAAAGGTCTTAGTAGGTAGCCCTAACATAAAAGTTTCTATTCTTATATGTATGCAATAAATCCTCTATCTTATTCCTTAGTTATGATTTCATGGATCGTGAGGTTTATTTTCTTGTGATTCATGTCTTATGAACTTCCAAGATTTATCCCATAGCTCATGTTTATAACCTTTGATATGTAGGGTATGTTCTCCTAATGCTATGATCATGTTATCATACTACTATGTTCATGTTTATGCTTACATGTATCCCTTGTTTAGCCTTACTGAGAATATGATCTCACATATTTCTTATGTTTCCTTTCTCTAGGTTATGATGAACGGTTTTAGTAGAAGTGCTAATGTTGTAGATCTTTATGGGGCATGTTGTAGATATTTCACCAGGATAGAAGATTTTGTTTCCATGTTTCTAAAGACAATAAACTATTATGTTCATTTGGCATGTTATTTTTCAATGTAATAAATGATCATTTAAAATAATTTAATATCCCCGTGTGTTAAGTCTGGGTCACTATAAGTAGTGTGTAATAACACTCGTAATTGAATAAAAAGAGAAACCCAAATGTAAATTGCACAAAAAATTATTTTAACAAAATTTGAATGAATTTATGTTTTTAAATTCATAAAAACTTGAATCCTATGAGAAATTTTAGTTACATGTGTTCACAAAAACACTGATTCTAAATCAAGAAGAAATAGAATAGGAAACATCTCTACCAAGATTGTATCCTTCGTCAAACCCCAACTCCAGATCAAGTTATTCGCCCAGTTTTTTGGATGCTCTCTTCTTTGTGTGCTCCTTAGAGAATGGTGGTTGATGGGTTATTTGACATCTCCTCTATATGTATATTTTTTCTTTTTAATATAAAATTTCATGCGAGTCTCAATTGTGAGCTCAGAATCACTGCTCGATAACTTCTCCCGACTTTCACATGGCACTCCCTTTACTTTACATATTCCTCACATGTGATTTAAGTAAATCCCTCAAAATATAATAAGATCCTATTCATGTGGGAATGTATCTGGTACTTAAAAAATTTCTAGATTATTCCTTTATGAAAAAAAAATCTTCACATGACCATAATGGATGATTTCCCATCATAGATCAATCTCTTCAAGCATTCATAGTGCCTTCCATAATCTTCAAGTGATTATTTCATATTTAAATAAATTTATTTTTAGTTTTAATATATGCATACTAAATTTGAAGCTTACATGATTTTCCTTGAAGTTACCATTATGTGGTTTTACAACAGCCTTCTGATTAGGTATCAATTACCCTTATGAAAAATATCATTTCCACCTTCACGCATTCACCATCACCCATATACTGGTTTACCCTTATGTGGGATATTCTGGATCAGTATTATCCTCAACCACTACCTTTCCATGACTTCCATCACCCTCCTCATGAAGGCCTAACCTTACGTATATGTGAACTAATATGGTCAATATTTTCCTTCAACAGAAATCATGGGATCAGGGTCTTCGATGGTCAGCCATAGCGTGGTTAGTGCTTAGCTTGAGATCTCCTTCAACAGGATCACCAGTATCTGTGGTTCATATTTGGTATTGTATCTTCTCTAACAAGTGTGGGATCAGGTTATTTAGTTAATGTAATGAGATATAAATCAATCTTTGACCAACACCCTTAAATGATAACATGGTTTAGACAACTTCAACTCTCAGAGGAAAAAATTTGAACACATGGGCTACATTTATCTTTGACAATTTGATGGGTGAGTGGGTAATAAAATATCACCTCATCATCTTCATTTCCACATAAGAAAAACAATTAATTATAATTATGATTCTTTTGATATTCATAGAAATAGCAATGTGATAGTTCTGATTTAGTAAATCATTTAATTGGTTTTGTCTGGATCTAGTAGATCATCAGGAGTCGATCTTCTTCTATAATCACATTTAAACCCCACAAGGGGAAATCAATCAATTGGACTTGATAATCATCCATATTCTATCTTCATATTTGTATCACATTAAGTTGGTTCATCTTAAAGCATCTAATACTCCATTATTCAATAGGATCGATAAGGTTTAACTTATTTAGTGTCTTTTTTGGGTGAGGTTTCTAGGGGGATCCATATATGGTGGATGGGAAAGGAGGGGTGATAGTAGCATAATTATTGGGGAGTGGATGAAAAACTTGAAACTAGTGGTGGAAAAAGAATTAACATCGATGGTATTAGAGTGTGTCACTATTACTAGTAGGGTTTTCAGTATTAGAAAATATAACTAACTATAGAAGGGACTGTCTCCAATGAAAAAAATTATACTAGAAGTGGGAAAACTTAAAGAAGTGTTAGTAGCATGAATTTTACACTGGTAGTAGCATGTGCGTTTCTTGTCAATGGGAGAAGGGATGGAAGTAGCACCCTCGGCGGTAGCACAATATTGACTCTCAATGGGATCGGGGATGGAGATAACACTCTTGGTGGTAAAAGATATCCCTAGAGGTAGCACATAAAAAATAAACCAACAAATTAAAAAGTTTAAATTAACAGTATTGAAAAATATTAAAATAAAAGATTCAATATTAAATATAAATTACATTAAATAATTGATAAATTATCTAATTATAAAAAAAATAATTAAATTCACATAATATAATGATTATTCATAATAAAAGACTAAAAATTTGTAAAAAAGGAAAAAATAAAATAAAATAACAAAAAAATATAAATAAAAGAATGAAAAAAATGATAAATTATATAATAAAACATACATATTTATACTAATATATATAAATTTATAAAATTTATTATAATTTAGTCAGTAGAATATTAATATCCAAATCAATTCCATTTTTACCATTAAAAACACAGTTTCAAATGAATGGTGATGTTGTAAAAAACATCAAACAAATGTTACATAAAATTTTCCCACACTTAATAAATTTCTATCAGAGGAAATTCAATTAATTTTATTTATTTACAAAGACTCTTTAAATTAATTAGTTATCCTACATGGGTTCTAATTTAATCCCAAATCATTGGAAGTCATAAGTCCATTCATTGCATGAAATCATCTTTCCTTCTATGTAAAATCCACTCATTGCCTCATTTCAATTCCAATTTGACTTCCAGTTCTAAGTGAGAACCAAATTTTATCGAGGTAGAATTAAAAATTTAACATGATTCATGTGAAATTATCACTCAACTCTAGTTCCTAATAATAAAATTTCTATTTTTCACTTCATTGATTCAAATAAAATTATTATTTTATAAGTCAATTGTCCCATTCTTTATTTGGGTTCAGTATTCCCCACACCATAATGAATTCATTTTTGACTATTAGGAACTTTATTGATTTAATTTATATTTTCCTTGACATGTTTGTGAAAACAACTATGTAAAGAAACTTATTTGATGTGTACATAAGGATTAATCACACATCAGATGCCTAAAGTCTCATATATTTACCATGGGATCCAAGTTTTCCATTTTACTCCATCTACAAATGAATTATATTATTATATTTTGAGTTGGATACCTAAGGTGTTTGTTCAAAAAAAGGGTGTTTCACCTAGGTTCAAGTTCAAACATCATGTTTCCAAAAGTTATAATAACAATTACATAGAAATTTTTCCCATCACACTCCCCTCTCTAGTTTACGAACAAAATTTCTATAGAAATAGTGGAGAATATTTACTCAGCAATCATGTATTTCTTGAAATTTTAGACTCAGTGAAATCCCTCAATTTAGTATGTATTTCCCCCCAATGAAGAAAACATTGAGTTTTTATTTTTCTAATCCTATATATGTATTGAAACACTAATTTTATTTAAATACAAAAATATTATTTCAATTATAGACAACTTGAAATGATGCTTGATAGGGAGGCATTTTGAATGAAGTATTAAAGAAAAATTAAGGCATTGTAAAAAGAAACATCTCACTCCATACAAAAAATCCAATGATGTACGCATTGTCGAATCTAAAAGTGGTAGAAACATGAAAAATAGTCTTTTTAAAAAAAATTACAAATATTTAAAAGATAAAGACAATTTTAAGGGGGACCTGAAAGCTTAAAGAATATTTTTCCACACAACTCAAACACATAACAAATATGCACAAAGTACCTTCTAGACAATACTTAAAGCCATTAAGAAAAAAATAAAAATCTATAGATTTCAGATTTATTTTGAAGAGTAGAAGTGGCCAACAAATATTATCAAAAGTTTCAGCATGAAAATAGTTATTAAATAAACAAACTTTACAATTTACACAATCACATGGCAGAAAATAAGAAAAATAAGGTCAGTAATAAAAATAAGGAAATTTAAATAATTACCCCCTACACTATAGGAACTTTATCCATTTAAATTAAACATTCAAAACCTCCCTTATGATCATTGAATGAGACTTCTAGTTTTAGAGTTAAATACCCTTCAAGAAAATAAGATTAACATGAGTTGCAATGATTTTATGCTCAGAAAGAAGATCACATGAGAGAAAAAATAAGGGAGATTTTATCTAGTATGAACATCAAATTGTAGGTTTATAATCCTTAATGAAAAGTTCAACTAATGAACAGATTCAGGAAGTATCCATCCTCTCACAGACCCACTTTATCTTCTCAGCCTAATTTTCACCTTTCATACCACCCAACTAATCAACCTCATATAAGCTTCACCTACCCTACCACTAATTTCTTCTCATAATCATACATCTGACAGTGAGAACTAATAAAAAAGTAAAAGTGTATAATTTTTTAATAATTGAGATCATCATACAACATATATATACATTTATTCAAATAAAATACAAAAAAAACAAAAAACAAAAAACATGGGTTTCCTCCCAAGCAGTGCTAGTTTTATTGTCCCCAACCAGACTCAATCCCTTAAAGATTATATACATGATCATTCAATTGGTAAGAATTACTATTAAAAGAGACCTAATTATTTTTTATAAATTAAAAATTTCACAAAATAATTTATGTTACTAAGTAGCCTAATGAATTATCCTGATAAACTGCAAAACTCTTGGACTAAGACTCCTTCTACCAATAGCCACAAAACCTAGATTTTCATAAAATGAATCAGGAATAGAAGAAAACATCTCAAAAAATAGAAAAATGAATTGACATACATTTCATTTTCTATCTCTCACTCCCCCCACACTTGTGGAATTGGTATGTATATAAAATAATGAAGTGGTGAAAGTAGGTATCTCACTGTCAACTTTAGTAAAACTCTGAGAGGCTATTTACTTAGGTGAAGTAAGGGAAGATTCCTTATGCTCCTCTGAGAACTTCTAAAATATGTGGATACAAATTTCATCATCCAAGTAATATAGATAATAAAGGATAGATATTCCATCTTTATATGATAAAATCTCAAAAAAATTGTGCTAAATAAATCTTAACAGATTGGGAAAACTCATCTTTAACCCCAAGTTGAATAGAACTGATTAAATACACAATATTATCCTCTAAAATTTCATTTTTAGTAGAATATGCATTATAAATAGACTTGATCTCCATATTTTTATATGAACAGGAAGAATAATTAGGATATTGTACATGGGAGGGATGTAAACTTTGAAGAGGTTCAGAAATATTTTCAGTAAGAAAATATGGTTTTGGATGGACCATGTCAAGGTCATGAACAATGTATTTCCTAATTTTGTCTTCAATTTTTCCCAGCCTTTTCAGCTCATGTGTGGAATAAAATTCAATATAATTTTCTTTAAAATTTCCATTGACAGATTTAGTGATAAAATAATCTAAGGGATTGTAATTTTCCTTCCCAACCTCAGCCTTGAAAATTTCACTCGCAATATCAATTAACATAGAATTTATGAAAAGTGGCGATTTTTTTGTAAACATGAAATTCCTCTCGATCTTCGCCATAATATAGGATTATCATAACCATGGAAACATCAATGAAATCCCTAATAGTGTCTAAAAAAGGTATAATTGTTATGCTTGAATCTTTGTTATGACACTCCATCTCTAGAATAAGGAAGTATATTGCAATTAATGTTTTCCTACATCAACCATAAAATCATCTATGCTTCAATAAGGGTAGGAAATAGGCATTTAAGCTATCTATAGAGAAACAAAAGTCAATTTTAGATCATTAAGAAGAATTTTTTTTACAAGGAGTATGGGATAAAGCTAATGATATCTCATAAGATCATAGAAGCACCTAATCTCTTAACTTCCACTAATTCTACAAGAAATGAAAAAAATGTCTTTCAGTTTGGGATGAATATTCTTTTGAACTATGGAAACATACTCATCATTCATATTGATTGTTGAAATTTCACCCCAATCTCTCTTATTAGAAAAAATATATTTTAACTAATTTCATGTGCAATGTAATCTTGTTAAAATATTCCAAAAATGTAATGTTAACATTGATACTCCTAAACATGAAAAGAGTATTAAGATAATCAAGTTCAATTTTTATTTTTTATCCTTTGTGGAAAATGAATTGGAGGGGCATAATTTATCAAAATGGGTAGTTCAATCTCCTTCTCCTCAATATCCACCTTCTTCTTTCCATCATTAATCAATTCCCAAATCATATAATTCTTTTCAAAAAAAAATCATGTGAATTTTAATCATTTTTCTCAGATTCTCCATATCTTTCCATATCTCCAGATTAAAGATTTTTTAGATTTTTATTTCCAGTTCCATCTTGAACATCAATTTTACAATATGTAGACTATTCACAGACCAGTTCTCAAGTTTCAAGACCTGGCCTAGTTGTTACTGCCCTTATATTTTTCCTCAGATTTAGTACCTTTATAACGGCCCATTTTTCCTTTATCTCTCCCACTTAGACCTCTATCCATCTAACACATTTGAATTTCTAGGATTTTGATCCTAGAGTATATATCCTTTATTAATGAACTGATTTCACTGAAAACCTATAACAAAATTCCTTTAATAATCCCTTGAGAGTTTGAATATTCATCCCCATATTGATTTGAAAAATAACCTTAGGGATATGATTGGTTGTTTTGGGTAGTTGACTATTTAATTACTCCTTGTTCATTCTATGATAGGTTGGGGAGATTTTAATATCTAAAATTGTATTGATTAGAGAATGGGTTTTTGACACCCTGATTTCTACCCCTAAAATCTACAAACTGGTCACTCTCCTCAGGCTGGATAGAGAGGTCAAAGTATTGTCAATATTTTTGAGTATAATCGTACATTCCATAGTGACAAAACCGTTCTTTAAGAATTGTATCATCAATAATAGTAGCTTGAGTATTTGTGTTAACTCCATGAATGACTCTCTTTCTTATGTACTTATGTTATGATTTTTGGGAAAATTTATCAAACAATTGTTTATGTTAATCGGTAGTAAAATGATAAAAGTATCCACCACAAGATTGATTGATTATATTTTTATTGTATAGTGTAAGAGCATTATAGTAGGTATCCATAAACAGATGGGAAGTCAATTGGTGATTCAAACACTCCCTAAGTAAGGCTCTAAACCAATCCTATGTCTCACGAAGAAGATCTCTCGAATCCCACACAAACCCAATAATTTTGTTTCTCGCCTCAATATGGTATTTATAGGATATAATATAGTGAAAAAATAATTAAATAACTCATCCAAGGTATAAAATGCTTTCTTATCAATGGTTTGAATCCATGTCCTAGCCCTCCCCTTCAAACATAACGAAAAATCTCTAAACCTCAACTCCTCATCACTCAACCCTCACAAAATAAAATTGTTTTATAGGACCATAAACTATCTAATAAAATCTAAATAATCCTCTATATTTTTACCATTTAATGATTGAAGATGAGAGAGATGAGACTGCATAATCTCATAGTTCCTAGACTTAGTATAAAACTACATGCAAGATAAATTACATGATACTCTTGGTAGTTGAAACTCTCTAAGGCAAGGTCTCTTAGGATTATGATCTAATGGACTATCAAAGATGAAATTCTCATTGAGATTTTGAGGTCTTTCATTTACTATATTTTTCATTTTAATTTTTTTCCATCAAGGAAGAGCAGTGTATATTGATTTCAGATATTGGACTTTCAAGCTCTACCATAGAACCTCTTTTGTGAATGTAGTTTCAGATTCAATCATAAAAAATTGCACACAAATGTGTATGCATATTTTTTCAATTGTTTTTTCATATGTTATTATTTTTTAATATTTAAATTGTTTTGCATTTTTTTGGTCTAGTCACCTGTTCCTTCCCCATCAATGGTCCCTAGAAGTAAATTTTTACTATTATAGAGAAGAGAACATTTAACGTTTCCAAATTTTTTCCCTTCGGTAAAAATTCATGAGTTGAGAAGTTCACTAACTTCGCCTCTCGTTCCTTGGATTAGTGTAAAAATGAAATTCATAATTTAAAGAAAAGAGAACTCCAAACAAAAATTTCAATGAATAGTTATATTAACTAAAGAAAACAGGATTTAATTATATCATTTCAACATAGTCTGATTTCCCCTATTTTATTTAGATACTCGTGTTCAAAATGGAAACAGACTATTTTATTTAGATACTCATGTTCACTGTCACTAATTGGTAACTTCTCCCTAAATTCCGCATGGAATGTCTAACACCGGACATCTTCCTCATAGGTGATTCAAGAAAAGACATAAAAATGAATGAGTTCCTATAAACATGAGCATGTTCCCAGTCCTTCATCAATTTCTAGATTATTATTGTATGAACAAAATTAATCTTCACTTGACCGTCACAAATGATTTCCCAGCTTGGCATGACCACTTTGAGCATTCCCAATGCTTTTAATCTTCCATTGATGCTGATCATTACCAAGGATACCTTGAAGTTACCCTTTCATAGCTTCCAGTTGGGTACCTTTACCCATCTTCACGAACTTAAGTGAGTTCAGCTGGTACCATTACGTATCTCCCTCACTCACTGAATGATCCTTACACATATCCTTCAGAACCCTTACGTAAATCGAGAAATCCACCAGAGCCATGGTCAAACTTTGGTTTTTCTAAGCCACAATCATCTTATCCCCCTGTAGAATCATCTTTGATCAGTTATTTTTAAGTTAGTGAGGCTCGGATTGGGATTGGCCTCATCGAGGCTCGGCTCAGATTCATCTTCAAGAAGAGACATCAGTTTCGACCTCTTATTGATTTCATCATATAGCCTTCAATTGAGCTCAGGGTCATCTTCAAGCTTCAGCATCATTATGGTCCATCATCTTCAATCCATATGGAGAGGTCAGCGCCGGCTTCTTCTTCAAGTAGCACATCCGCATCCAGTGTTTTGTTCAATAAACCTCATCTTATTTCGGGCACCTGGTTCGTCTTCCTCTTAATCTTCATTTACAAGTTAAAGTTCATCTGCACAACCCATTGATCTAATTTCCCCATCCAATTCAATATGATTACACTGGTTTAACTTTCATCCTCTCGGTGGAATGGGGTGGCTTGGGCTCTATTCATCAACTTTGATGTCTCATATTTTGGGTTCTCAGTTCATCTGATAGATTTTTACACGACATGTCTGGTTTTGTTGATCTTTCACAATCAAAAAATTGGATTTAAAGCTTTGATTATGACTTTGGTTGTATCTCCCTATTATCATCATTCTGGCTGGGACATAGACTTCCAGTACCTCAGTTTCTCATTTGTTTTAGATCCATGGTGGTGAGGTGGCCGTACTGTGGGAGATGGAGGGTGAGTGTGGCTGTAGCATGAGGAAGAGATGGTGGAAAGGATTAATCGGGGAGGTAATGGTAGAAGGGTGTATTTTTTATTCTAACTATAGCATGGGAGACCGGCAGTAACAATGACAATACTCATAGTTGAACATTACCTCAATGGTAGAAGACAAACTTGACGGTATCTAGGGGACATGTTGGTAGCATAGATATCCTTGATTGTAGTAGCTACCCCATTGGTAGTAGTAGGTAAAACTGGTGGTAACACCGTGTTTCCTCCTAACAGTAGTAGGTGGTGGTTACAACTTGACAGTTGCCAAAAACACTACTTGTAACACCGCCTTGCCTCATGAGTAGCAGGTTGCAGTAGAAACGTGACGGTATCCAAAAATAATGATGGCAAAACCTTAAAACAATAAAAATATAATTATAATTAAAATTATAAATTAACCTTCAAAATTTAAAATTTAAAACTAAGAACAATATTTAATTCACTAAATACCCAAATAAATCATTGAAAAAAAGAATAAATGTTAAAAATAAAATTAAATATGAATAAAATAGTAATTCAATAATTGAATATTAATTCAAGGAAACGAGAATAATTATATAATTATCCTAATATATATAAATTCACAAATTCTACAATAATTTATTCAATAAGATATAAATATCAAAATTAAAGACATATTTCACCTTACAAACAAATTTTTTAAACCAAAAGTGATGTGGAAAAAACATCAAACAAAGGCCACACCACCATCCCATGCTTAGGGTAAATGGCCTAGGCTAGCGGGTTGATAATACTGGTCCTGCGAGTGTGGTTCGCACAATTGGACCCGGTTTGGATAGGTGTAGGGCAACTAAGCACTCAAACTGTGTTTGGTGGAAGGAGGCATTGGGTCTGGAACCCGATGGTTTTGTTGTGAAACTTGGGTGTTACACCATCCTTGGAATTTTTGTGAGCCATGGGCTCTATCACAAGGATGGGGCATGAATTCAATGGGTAAATTTGCACACAACTGTTGGGTTTGCGTAGAGAGTGGGGTTGCATGATGGAAGTTCATCTTGAATGAACCAGTATATTCATCAAGGGAAGTTGTCGGAGGACATCAATAACAACAAATGATGCTTTTTTGGGGATTATGTGATGGCTATAATGCAAGTTCTGTATCTGTAGGAATCCATGTGGAGTTGGAGTGTCACAGGTTCCTGAAAAGCATGGTTGCGTGATGAACAGATTGACGATTCAACTTCCAGAAGTCCATCCCTAAAAATAAGGTTGGGTTGATTCTATATTTATCGGAAATTTGGATTCTAGGAGTAGGGTTGTATAACTTCAATCGGATCTCAGAAGATGAGGCTGGCTTCTGCAACTATGGGTTGTGTGACTCTCATGCCTATACCATTGGAGGATGATCACGTAACGCTTGTGATTTATCATCGACTTTATCTCTCTCATAATTCTCGCAGAAATGACTTTTGTGCCAACTTTGAGTTTGTACGTAATCTCACAATGTTTCTTGTGACCTTATCTCTTTGTTTTTTGGAATTTTCCAACATTTGTATGTGTAACCTCTCAGGTTTTTAGAGCGGGTCAAAATCCTCAACCTGTTTGAATTTTTCGTGTTTCTTGAGCGGTCCATCATTCTTTTTGATCTTCTAAATTTAAGTCTGAGAGTTTTTTTGACCTAAGTCATTTTTATGATAGGTTTTCATACTCGACAAGTGACTCAGGGTTTCGAGTATGTTTTGGGTGTGTTGTAGGTCTAAATCCAAGCTTTTATGGGTGTATAGGTAGAGGCACATAATTTGGATAAATTGTGCAGCCACCTAATAGAAACCGTACGACCCACATTCTTCACTGAACATGGTTTGAAAAATCGTGCAGGAGGGGAATGTGGTGTGGGGTTTTATTCACTTTTTAGCAGAGGATTCATACATAATTTGCACACAATTTGGCAAACCATGCGCATGGACCGTGCGAGGGTGGTGCTTGGGTAGTGGTCACCACACGGTTGGCGCACGGTTTTTCAAACTGTGCAGTAACCGTGGAGTCTCTCTAAAAGGTAAAAATTGTCATTTTCCCATATTTTATTTGAGAGGGGTTTCCCTCTTTCTTCCTACCATGTATGAATCTCCTCCCAGGAATACACGAATATCCTCCTCTCCCTCACTTAAGCTTTGATCCAATCCCTTGGTCCATACTCCGATCTTCAATCCGATGGCGGCTACAGATTCTTCTCGGTATGGCCTTTGGTCCACTAGTTTATTTTATTATTTACTCTTGCTATATGGTGCACTAAATCAATTTGATTCATTTTAGACTATTTTTTAGGTCGTTCATCTAAAACACCAATTTCTTCCAAACTAGCTCGAGTTTGAGGATGATATCGGATGAGTGAACATTTACCAATATAAGATAGGTGGTACCTAGCCTTCTCTTTGATTTTACAGTGTTTGGGGGGGGTGAATTCTTGAGCCTTATTTTGGGTTGTCCGAGAGAGACCCTAATAATTTTATGCATGTCTTTTATTTATTAAATTGAACACATGAGATGTTTATGGGAATAATCCTCTTAGACTACAATGGTATAAACCTGCTGAGACGCTTCAGACTACTTGGGTAGATTAGGCAGGGTTGATTATTTAAAACAAATTGAATTATATATATTTCTTGTGATGGTTCCATGAGAAAGTATGGGGCTTGGACCAAGGATTGAGGTGGTGATGATCGCCTGGATTGAGGCGATGTGATCGTCAGGTTGAGGGAATGAACTAGGATGAAGGAGGTGTTGTTTATCACCAGGTTTGGAGACATTGTCATTGGACTGAGGTGACGAGGTCATCAGGCTATGGGAAAGGACCGTGTGATATTGGATAGTTTTTAGCATCATGATGAGTGACATCGTCGCAAGGGCATGAAGTGTTGAGATGATGTGGCTGAGGTACTATGTTTGTGAGATTTCAGCTCACTGGGATTGGATGACACGCCATTGGATTTGTGTGCACACAGATAGGGTTCGTATGATGAGGTGGTTTTGACCACTAATGTGGGTAGAGACCATTGTTAGTTACGCCTTAGTATGGTGTTGACCATCTAGGAGGTTGGAGGTGCTTTCCATAGAATGCCATGTGGATGGTGAATATCCATTTATTGATGGTGATGAGAGTGTCTTTTGGAGGCTAAGGCTCGTCATATAATGAGTTCGTTGGGGTGATATGATTTTGGAGGACAAATATCAACATTCCTCTGGATGTAGGCTGTTGTGTTGATGGTTTTTATTATTTGGATGATAGATATCACTATGCCTCAGACGTCAGGATTTTGAGCTGATGGGGATTTTTGAGATGTGGTCTGAGGGACCAGGTACTTGTTAGGCATGTCATTAGATGCCAGAAACATGATGATTGGAATGGGGAGCCGGTGACTGGATTAGAGGTGGAACCTGACAGTTCACCTAGAATTATTTTTGTGAAGGGATTCCTTGATCTTTATTCTAAGGATCTATTCTACTATAATAATACATATGCAGACACGTGCAGTATGCCATATGTATAATTGGGAACATGCGGTATTCCAGCGATGGATGAAGAAGGCTATTTCTTCCATATGGTTGTTGAGAATAAGGGAAATGGGGTATTTATTTATTATACATTCATTGCCCTTTTATTTACTTTTAGAGCACCAGCTTTATCACAGAAGTAAGACATGCACACATTGGTGGATGCCTACTGAGATATATTCTCAAAACATACATGTGACCCTTGGGATGTGTGTAGACTTTATTCTCTTGCAATCAGGTAGGGTACTGAGGTTAGGATATGAACCTTAGTGATCATGTGTGACCTTATGCATTGGATGGATTGCATGGGCCTTTGGAGATCTTTCATCAGATGGAGTTTACTTTTTGAGTTCCCCTTTTGTTCAGCATGCTTATATATGTATCTACTAATGGTCAGCCACAGTGTCTAATATTTTTTATAACCTGACTTCATATGTATGTTTAGCTAAAAATGGTGTTTAATTATACAAATAGTATATTTGATACTTGTTTATTACTGCTACTATCTATTTATGCTTCTAATATTGCATGTTATTTCTTCTGCTCATTTATGGTCTTTCCTCCACTGCTTTATACATACATAAAGCATTATCATTATAACCATTTAAGGGTATTGTCTCTCCAATATAACCTTTTTACACCCTCAATACTAGTCTGCAGCCTTTAGTTCATGAGGAGGCGCACCTAAGGCTCAGTGAAACATTGACTCGGAGCATGGTTTTTCAGTGGCTCCAAGGTTGGGGCGCTACAAAAAAAATTGAGGTTTTTGGTGTCAACCTTCCCACACAATTGATTTTCGATCCAAAATTTCGATTCTCACGAAAATGCTCAAGGTTTAATGCACTTATCCCCTTTACATCAGAATAGTTCCTTGGGACATGTATTTCCTTCGATTTGGAGAAACACGCATTCTAAAGGTTAAGATACTGTTTCTAAGCCAACAATCTTGTGTCAACCAAGATAAAAATATTTTCCCTGTCAAAATACTGGTTAGGTTAAAGACTTTCACATGAATCTTTAGTAACCCTTTTAATGCCATCTTAAAGTGGAAGGCCTTGGACTCCTCATCCCTGCTCATATAAGGAGTTAATCCTAAAAGGATGGTGAAAGTGGAACTATACTCTATTTCTGATTTCAAACATTCTTGATATTCATAAAATTTTTCAACTTTATACAACATAGTATGTCAGGGTATAATTATTAAAATAATTTATCTTGAAACACTATATAGGAGAGGTCATGGTCTTACTTATCCTTGGGAAACATGTATCACCATCGATGTGTTATCCCTTCTAACATGAAGGTGAATACTCTAACTGGATACTGCTCAACTATTAATAACATAAAAGATATTATGGAGATTATTGATACATTCCTCCCACCTCATGCAGTGACACCTCCCCATGAAATATTGGATTATGGTGATACTAGAAATCACTCATGATATCAGAGTACATAGGATCCTTTTAAAGGCATGCAATAAAAAATCATATTCCAGGTATTCTAGAAAGGTTTACAATAAATATAGACAGAAAAATCAATATATAGAGGGTATATGGAATGTATCACAACAAAAAAATGAATACAAATCCAAATGCAAAATGAAAAATAGAAAAATACTATAACTCTGGTGGCACATCCCCTGAATTCTGACTCAGATCCACCTTATAGAAAATAAGCTAAATCTAGCCTATAACATTAATTGAATTAATGGTATCTTGACCAGTTGTGGAAAAATATATTCACCTGCTCGCTACTTTTCAATAAGGTTCCATACTTTATATACCAGAGCCCTTTCCCTTCAATCATGCCTTAATTATGAAAGATTATCATGCCTCTATTTCAGTGATTTCTTCTTGTATCTCAGGGAACCTCCAGCCAGCCAGCTAAGGAAGGCCGGTATGAGTAGTGGTAGGGTCTGGAACATAAAATGTTTCTACTGGTGACAACAGAACTAGTTCTAGTGGTGGTAGAAGAGAAAAGGGGTCAAACCATGGATGTAAAAATGAAATATTCCGCTCTTAAAAAGAAACCTATTGGTTCTCAATCAGTGACTAGAGAGAATCGCTAATATTACAAAAACATACCTTCAAAGTGGTAGAGTGTGGGGATGACTGTTCTGGTCCTGTGGTTACCTTTCCTCTAAGCTGTGTAGGTGTTATCCTAGCCGTAGAAGAATCATATTACTGGTCCTATGGTGCCTTGCTCTTCTTTGAAATGGAATCATACTTATCTAGACATTCTTATATTTTCCCTATTTCTTCATCGTTTTTTTTTTTAAAAAGTCCCTCAACCAAATTGGCGAAGTTATTCATTCATGAAAGAGATTACAAAAGTAAAAAACATGGGATCCTTTTACAATCATTTTCATAGAAAGAAATTAACGCAGCCGGGGGCGCATCTGACCAAGTGAGAGTCACACGAACACCCATGTTTGAAAGCCCATCCGCCACCATATTGGCCACCCGGAGATCATGAGTGACAATGAAGTTGAGAGACATAAGAGTATTCATGAAATTCATCAATTTAGCTACTAGCCTCCATGAAATAAACAAGTCTCCATCTCTAATGGCCTGCACAAGAGTGATAGAGCCACTTTCCAGCCAAAGGTTTTTCCAGCCTTTCATTTTTTTCAAAGTCAACCGCATGAATGATTCTTAGAATCTCTGCTTCAAGAGAAGAATTCAAACCACAAGACCCATAAAAACACCCCATGACATTGTCTTTATGATCTTGAAAAACAGCACCACACCCTGAGGGGCCGGGATTATCTTTAGAGGCACCATCCGTGATAACCTTGATCCAACGAGGGAGAGGAGGTGACCAGGAGACCTTGATCATACCCATAGCAAGTCAAAAGTTCCTAGGGATGCCCAAGTTTCTCAAAGTGTTGAAATCCTTCATGTTATTATCACAGTATCCCATTTGAAATACATTTGTATCCTTGATATTGTCAATGATATTATGCAAAACCATCTTTTAGAGTACAGGATTCCCTTCATATAGTGCAGCATTGCGGCACCTCAAGATTGCATGCAGTCATTCAGCCAAAGCAACAACAAAGAGCGCACGCACTCGGGAAGATCTCTGGAGGAAGGAACAGCAGTGTAAAAGGGCCTACAAACCAGGAAAACGCAGGCCATGCAGATCAAAAACCTCAAGTACTCCATTCAAAATATCTATAGCAGTAGCGCAGCCAAGAGAAAGGTGGTCCGGGTCCCCTCTATGCTGGCGGCAAAGAACACACCGAGAGCATAGAGAGATACCGAATTTCTGTAAGACATCATCAGATGGAAGTCTATTATGAGAAAGCCTCCAAAGAAGTGTACACCGAGAGGGTCTGATCCAAATCCAATTGAAAACAGAAATCCAACTGAAATCAATAGATGAGTCTTTGATGGCATGCTGATTAAAAAGATTACTCTTGGGAACACCATTTCTGGCCGGTTCCCAGACCAGAAAATCAGGGCAAGGGAAAAAATCTTGTTGATTCAGAAATCCCCCTTGCCTCCTTTCCTCAAAGTGAGGAGGAGACGTTCTTTTATAATGAATGATAAACTCCACATCGGACCACAAGTCCAATGTGGGATACAGACTCCAACACTCCCCCTCAAGCTAGGTGTACCTAGCTTGGACACATAATGAAAAGAAATCAACAAAACAGACGCTAACACTCCCCCTCAAGCTGGACAAGCCCAGCTTGATGACAAAACAAGACAAAGCAAAAATAAAAGATAAAAACTGCAAGGATGATGCTCCCCCTCACGATCGCAGCTCCCCCGCAGGATGATGGATGGATGATGGGGCGGGCGCAGCAGAAGAAACCACTCAGACCGGCCGGTTGACGGACCGCCAGGAATGCCGCACTAGTGGGGCCGGTCGATGAAACGCTGGGAAATCCAAACTAGCACCGGGAAAACCGCATTTGCGGGGCCGGCGACGGGAGGCGGGGATTCCGCAGAAGTGTTGCGGGATCTGGCGGCGCCAACGGGCCCGATCCTAGGTGGTCTAGCTGCTGCGCCAGCGCATGAGCGTGCCGGCGGACAGAGAGGCGGCTTCCTGGAGTAGTCGGGAGATGCCGACGAGGCGGGGATGCCGCAGGAGGTGCCGGAGAGCCGAAACTTGAAGCAGGGCAGCCGCCGGGAGAAACTGGAGCCGGCTGGCTGCCGGAAGAGGAGCGTTGGAGGAGGCTGGCGAGGGAGCAGGACAGCGGGAGGCGGCGCTGGAAGCCGGCCGGGAATGGAGGCCGGCTGTCGCGCAGAGAGGGGCCGGCGACGGGAGATGCCGACAGAAAAAGGGAGGCGGAGCTGGATGTTCGCACAGGAGGCGGCGCGCATGAAGGACGCGGCGCCGGGAAAGATCTGCTAAGGCGGAAGGAGATCCGCTACAGCTGAGGAGCGCCAGGAAGCAGGCGCGGCTGGATCTGGACGGGAGGCGCGCGCATGGAGGAAGGAGATTCGCGCTGGATCTGGACGCCGCCGGGAAGAGCCGCGGAGGGCGGACGACGGGAAGGCGGGAGAACCGCTGTGCAAGGAAGCCTGTCACCGGGAGGAGCCGCGGCGGGGAGGGTTCGCGCGCAGGAGGAGCGGGCGCCGGGATGAGCGCGCAGCGGGACCGCGAGGGGCGACGAGAGGCGTCGCGGGCATCAGCGGGAGGCGCGGGAGCTGTGGTTGTCGGGACCAACGGGGCGCCGCCACGCCGGGGAGTCGGGAGCCGCGTCAGGCAGGAGGGCCGCCGGGAGGATCGCGCACAGGACGAGCGCGCGCTGGGAGGGAGGGCCGCCGGGGCAGGGAGGGCCGCCGGAAGGGAAGGCGCACCGAGGGGGAAGCCGCCGGACAGAGCCGGAGCGGGAGGGTGCCGCTCGGGAGGGATGACCGGCAGGAGCAACGCCAGACGACGCACAGGGCGCCGGGAAGAGGGCGCCGGAAGAGATCTGCGCCGCACTGGGGAGGGCGCCGAGTGGGGAGCTGCGCGGAGCGGGAGGGGAGCGACGTCGTGGAAAAAGGGGCGCCGCGCTAGGAGAGGCTGCCGCATAACAGGACAGGAGGGCCTCACAGGGGCAGCGCGCACAGGAGGGGGGGGGGGGAATTGGAGGGTGGGTCGGAACCCCTTTGATACCATGTTGATTCAGAAATCCCCCTTGCCTCCTTTCCTCAAAGTGAGGAGGAGACGTTCTTTTATAATGAATGATAAACTCCACATCGGACCACAAGTCCGATGTGGGATACAGACTCCAACAAATCTCATAGCTTTTCACAATGTCATGAAAATCATCCTGCAAAGAAGGTTGGGGGACATCAAAATAATCTTTGATAGAAATATGCACTTTAGAACGTAAACCAGAGGGCTGAGAGTCCACAATGTGAGGAGAACCTATCCAATTGTCAAGCCAGAATTTAAGATTAGAATTCTTGTTCACGACCCTTCTTGAACATGTCCTGATATTCTGAAAATAAGATCTAATTTCTAGCCAAATAGAGGAGTCGAGATATGCATCACTTCCCAGTTTCAGCTTATCATAAAAGCGTGCTTTGAGAAATCCCAAGGATTCTGAACTACTGTGCATGAGGTTCCAGGTGAGCTTCACTTGAAGGGAATCATTAAAAAGCCAAATATTCTTAATTCCAATGCCCCCATTGGATAAGTTATGACAGTATGTCTTCCATGGAACAGTAACCAGCTTTCTTTGGTGAATATTACCACTCCAAATGATGTTCTTGATACACACATTTAACTGTTTAATAAGCCCTCTTGGCCATTTATAAACCATGAAAGAATAAACCAATTTAGAAATAATAACAACCTTCACCAAGCTGGTTTGTCCAGCCAAGGATATACTCTTTCCTTTCCAAGTAGAGAGTTTCCCATTAACCTTGTCAACAATTTCTGCAAAATAACTTGCTCTCGGCCTCCCCCAAAAAAGAGGAACTCTAAGATAATTGAAAGGCATGACTCCCTCTCTGATTCCCAACTCCGAGAGAATACATGTTTTTCTAGTAGGAGAGAAGCTCCTCCCAAAGAAGATAAGTGATTTTTTCCAACTAATACTTTTCCCAGAGACACTTTCATAGTGCTGTAAAATTTGCTTCAGAACACGGATATTACTTTTACCTCTCTACAGAAAAATAACGATGTCATCTGCATAGAAAAGATGTGAAGGGGTAGTGAGAGACTTGGACACTTGAAGCAACTTAATCCTTCCTTGAGAGACCATGTGAGTGATCAGTCGGCTCAGATAATCCTCAGCAATGGACTAGGGAAAAACTGATAGAGGATCTCCTTGACGGAGACCTCTGGAGCAAGTAAAGTAGCCCTTTGGAGAGCCATTAATCAGAACCGAAACCTGAGCAGAACCAAAGAGCGTGGCAACCCAGTTAATGAATATGGTATTAAAACCAAAACACCCAAGCACCATATACAAAAAATTCCAATCCACAGTGTCAAAAGCCTTCTTGATGTCAAGCTTAAGGGAAATCCTTCCTCCTCTTCTAGATTTCTTAAGCAAGTTTATACATTCCGCCGCAGAGCAAATGCATTCTTGGATAGATCTCCCTTTGATGAAGCCAAATTTGTTCCAATAGACAATTTTTCAAGCAATTCTTGAAAGCCTATTAGCAATAATCTTGTGGATCACCTTATAAATATTGTTGACCAAAGCAATGGGCCTCAAGATATGATTTTCACAAGAATCTTCCAATTTGGGAATCAATGTGATAAACTGAGCGTCAAGACCCTGAGGAAGAACACTAGAAGTAAAGAAATTAGATACCAGCTTGCATGCATCCCCCTTAATCATCTCTCAATAATTTGTGTTGGAGTCTGCATCCCACATCGGACTTGAGGTCCGGTGTGGTTTTTAATATTCATTATAAATACACCCCAAGGGCTCCTTTAGAGAGAGACCTTGGGGGTTCGGGTCTCTCTTTTATTCCTCTACATGGTATCAGAGGGAAGTTAATCCCGACCCCTCTCCCTCCGGGCTCGTTTCTCCGGCGGGTCTCCCCTGCCGGTGCCTGCTTCCCCGCTGCGCGCGGCGGCCCTCCCTTCCCGGCAGGCCCTCCCTCCCGTCCGCCTCTTCCCTGCCGGCTCCTGGTCGCGCAGCCCTCCAGCGCACGGCGGCCTGCTCTCCCGGCGCGCTTCCCATCCCAGCTGCCCCCTGTGGCCTTCCCCGACGGCGCGCCTCCCTTCCCGCTGCCTCCTCTGAGCGAGCTGGCCCCGACATCCCGCAGCGGCGCATCCCGTCGCGCCGCCCGTCGCGACGCCTCCCGACCCTTGCGCGCCTCCCTTCCGCGACGGCTCCCTGCTGCGGCTTCCCGACCTCCGCCGCCCTCACGCGGTGTGCCCTCATCTCGGCGGCCCCTCCATGCCGGCGCCCGGCGGACACCTCTCCCTAGTTCTCCAGCCGCCGTCGCCTCCTCCTGCGGAGCTCTCGGCAGGCCCTACCTCCCGGCAGTCCTCACTCCCGCTGCGCTCCCTCCCTCCCCGGCGGCTCCATCCCAGCCGGCTCCATGCGCCGGCAGCCTCCCTTCTCCAGCCGGCCTCCATTCCTGCCAGCGCTTCCAGCAGCCGGCCTCCAGCAACCGGCCTCCACCCTTGTTGGCTGCTCCACGCCGGTGGCCTCCTCCGACTTCCAGCGCCGTCTCCCGGCCTCCTGCACCCTCGCCGGCCTCCTCCTGCGGCATCCCCGCCTCGCCGGCATCTCCCGGCACCTCCCGGCAGCCGCATCTCTGTCCGCCAGCACGTCCATTCGCTGGCGCAGTAGCTCGACATCCTCGGATTTGAGCCCGTTGGCGCCGCCAGTCCCGCAACAATTCTGCGGAATCCCCGCCTCCCGTCGCCGGCCCCGCAAGTGCGGTTTTCCCGGTGCTAGTTTGGATTTCCCGGCGTTTCAACGACCGGCCCCACTAGTGCGGCATTCCTGGCGCTCCGTCACCCAGCCGATCTGAGTGGTCATCTGCTGCGCCCGCACCATCATCCATCATCCTGAGGGGGAGCTTCGATCGTGAGGAGGAGCAGCAGCCTGACAACTTTTTCTATAATTCTGCTTTCTGTCGTCTTGTTTTATCATCAAGCTGGGCATGTCCAGCTTGAGGGGGAGTGTTAGCGTCTGTTTTGTTGCTTTATTTTCATTATGTGTCCAAGCTAGGTACACCTAGCTTGAGGGGGAGTGTTGGAGTCTGCATCCCACATCGGACTTGAGGTCCGGTGTGGTTTTTAATATTCATTATAAATACACCCCAAGGGCTCCTTTAGAGAGAGACCTTGGGGGTTCGGGTCTCTCTTTTATTCCTCTACAATTTGGAAAAAAATAATTATTAAAGCTGTCTGGACCCGGGGCACTATTTGCTTTGAGGCTGAAAACAACATCTTTTATCTCAAAGTCCAAAGGAACACTAGTGAGTAAAATGTTATCCTCAGGAGTGACCATGGGATGGATAATTCCATCCATCAAAGGCCCCTCTAAACCAGACCCATTAAAGAGATTAGTGAAATAATCCACAATGTGATCAGCAATACAATCCTTGATATGTATTATTTGATCTCCATCTTTAAGAAAAGATACAGGCCAGCTGGCCTCCCTAACTCTTTGGAGGGAATTGAAAAATTTTGTGTTCCTATCCCCCTCATGAAGCCACTTAATTCTGAATGTTTCTTTGAGAGCTCTTTCCTTCATTGCTAAGAGAGAATTCTTCTTGGAAGCAATGCTAGCTTCCTTGGAGAAATCTAAATCGAAATCAGTTTTTGTTGCCTCATCTTGGAGATGGAGAAGTTCTGATTCAAGAGAGGAGGTCTCATTATCCATCCCACTATAGGTATTCTTACTCCAAAGTTTTATCTTAGCATTGAGCAACTTCAGCTTATATGGGAATGCAGATTCCCCCCATCCATCATTTACGTTGCTCCAGTAATTATTAATCAGACTATCACAGTCACTTTGAGGGACCCAAGCATTATTAAAACGAAAAGGTAAGGGTACTCTCTGCTCCTTTTCCATAAAGCTAACAAGTATAGGATGGCGATCAGATGAGAATTTAGAAAGAGAAATGCTGGAAATAGAATCCCATTTGTCCGAATCAACCTCATTAACAACATCACGGTCCAGCTTACTAGCAACCATTCGATTAAGAGACCTCCTGTACCATGTGAATTTAGAACCAACCAAGATGACCTCAATAAAATCATTTTCATCAACACATGCTTTGAATTCCCTGAGTGAGATCTGAGAGTGAAGAGCACCCATTTTCTCATTAGAAGAGAGTATTGTGTTAAAATCGCAAACAGGAAACCAAGGGCAAGATGTACAACTCCAGATTCTCTCAATTTCCTACCATAAAGACCTTCTATCTTGATATATATTCTTAGAATTGATGAAAGATCCAACCACTCATCAAGAGTCAAACTGAAATGAGAAAGAGATCATATGCTCATCAATACCATGAATATCAACATTTCCCAAAGAAACATGTTCAAAAACCCATAAATTATCCACCTATCTAGAGGAGCGACCAGCAGCAACAAGCTGAAAACCAAATTTATTCAGACCAGCGACACCCACAGAGTAAGAATCTATGGGTTTAGAAATTCCAAGAAACATAGGTTTATATACCTAAATATTCATGACAAAAGCATTAGCAGTTGTAGAGTTTGTGAGAGCCTGATAATTCCAATAAAGAGTATTCATTTGGAACATGATTTATAATTGAAGTTTCCCTTCTTATTTTTCTTCTTTTCCTTCATTGCTGATGATTTCTGGGAACCATTATTCAGCATGGAAAGACTTCTAGTTTTTATTCTGCATGCAGCACCTTTATCAATGCCAACAGCATGTGGAGAATCCATCACTACATCCTTATTGCCTGAAGGAGCACTTACCACTGATGTACATGGAGGAGCACTTTGAGAGTTTGCTATCTCCAAAGCTTCCACCTATTCAACCTTGTCACGCCATTTTTTCTTTGGAGGGGCATGCTTATTAACTGAAAAGGGACCAGCTCCCGAGTCAGAGGGGAAATCCGTAGAAACAAGGGAGTCATCTCCACCCACAGCAACAACACTTTTTTCCAGCTCCACATGAGGTACTATATCAACAGCCTTTGACTCATTGCTTGAAACAGAAATGCCAATAGAAGCTATAGGTGGATCTGAGGCTGTAACTACAACCTGTTCCCGCAATATCCTATCATCAGTATGCGCTTCAGAGATAGGGAAGCCCTGTATATTGGTGTCATCTTTAGAAATATTCATATTTGAAGCAGCAGCCTACAAACCCGAGGTATGAACAGAATTGTCCATTGAACCACCAGAAGCCGAAACAAGAACAGCACCTGAGGGGACATGCGCACAACTCTTCTCCACAGGTACCTCTTCATTCTTACCTACAGAATCATAAAAAATTTGGGGAAGAGCAGCCCCACCAGATATTTTATCACCTAAGGTGACCTGTTCAGTAGGAGGCTGAGACAAACCCTGTGTAGAGACATTAGCCTATGCACCCGACGCTTTCACATCCTTTTGGTTGTTGACATGATGATCCTTACCTAAATTCTCCCCATTCTCATATGTGGAAGGCCTCGATTTATTTTTCTTGCCAACCTATTACTAGCAGTTTGTTTTATCAACAGTAGAGTTCTTCACCTTCTGAATGTTTCTGCAGTTGGTAACTATATGACCATCAATTTTGCAATAATCACAAAAAGGTTATTTCTATTCATATTCAATTCTTATATCAAAATTTGGGTCATTATCAAGGAAGTGAACCACCTCATGTAGTTTAACTTCCATGTTGACTTCAGCCTAAACATGGGCATAAAAACCATGCTCACCATCTATAGTATGTTGGACCATTTTTAGCGGTGTCCCCACACAAGAAGAAAGGACACTAAGGATTTTGGGGTGCTAGTAGAACCAACTGAGTCCATGCAATCTTATCCAGACAATTTGAAGACACCTAGTTTTAGAATAGCAGTCCATTTGTTCCAGGCCACCTGAAGATCATCCTTGTTGTTGAAAACAATGTGAAAAAATCCTCTCCCAATTGGGATCAGCTTAAAATCCCTCACATTCCAGCATTGACCAAGCCTCAACTTAAGAAAAATGTTGCTCCATGGATTGTCTCATTTGACAAGTGAAATGAGACCCAGTGCAGAGAACTTACAGGTTTCATGTCTCTGCTTAACCGCATCCTGATCTGCAACAATAGAGAAAACACCATCTACCAATCTGACAGAATTGGATGATAGCACTATAGACACATCTGCGTGAATAGGGGAGCTTCACAATGCTCCCGCGAAGGTAACTCCCTTAGCCCTAGGGGCACGGTCCAGTTCCACCTCTGTAGAGGCAGCTCCATCCGTAGCCTTGATAGGAGCCGCCGCAAACTCCCATGCCAGATCGAACGAATCCATACCAGATCACTAGAGCACCAGATCTATTGTATTCATGATCTTCCATAATGGGAACTAGGGAAGGATTGCATCAAACAACCCTAGGTTCTTGGAAAAATGTTTAATGAATTTGAACCCCATCAATATTCCTTCTGATTTATTTACTTATCCCTCAAAATATAGTGTAAAATAATGGTCCATGTTGATGGTCGGTCCCTCAAAAATGGTGGAATAAATAGTACATCAAACTGGATAAATTATCCTTGAGATTCTCCCCTTACTAACCAGGAATGTGAAAAATCATGATATGATTCATCACAACCAAGTCTACTACTATATTGATAATGTGGATAGCATTCATTTTTAACATGGCCAATCAATCCAAAAATTTCTTCTTTGTTAACTAAATGAAGTGATGAACATGATTTGGTGGTGGAATCCTCCTCTTGGGAAGAACATGAAATGGAATAGGATGATGAAGAGGGGCTAGTGGAAGGGTTGGGGGAGGGTGGGGGTGGAATAGTTTACTGGTTTTTGGTTTGTTTGGATGGGCACTTGGTTTTGTTCTTGAAAAGATTCTGTTTTGATGTGGGTTTTAGTGATAAAGTCTTGACATATGGAATGGTAAATGGAATTAGGTATAGGAAAGGTAGGAGAGGATGTTTTGAAGGATTTCTTTGTCCCAAATAAGGCCTATACACAGAGGGGGGAGGGTAAATATGGGTATGAAAATTTTTAATTTTCTCCTTGTTAATGATCTTGTTCTATATTTTTTGGGAGTGCCTCTCTCTTCCCCATAGTTGGTATTAATTAATGAAGGCAATAAAAGAGAGATATATGTGACTTTACTTGGTTCAAAAAATAGACTAATCTATTAATTAGTGGAAAAATACAATCAACATCAGTTATTTTACCTTTCACCGTCGGTTATGAATTGGAGATAATACAAGTGACAATGAATGTTTCACTTTCTATTTCAGTTTTTATAAACTGACGTTGAAAGCCCTTCTAAAGGGAGAAATATAGAAGGCTTTCATAGTCATTTTTTCAGTAAAAATGGCGTTAAATTCCTTCATACTCAACATTCAATGTATTTTTCTGATAAAACTATTGTGGAAAGAACTTTTTGTTGGCTTTCAATTTCATTTTTAGGGAAATTGATGTTGAAAGCCATCTCTTAGGGATTTCCACACCTATTTTATAAAAAAGGAATGTTGAAATAAGATTTTTTATAAAATATTAAAAAATTACAAAATCCTACTCTTGAAAACTCAAAATGTAAAACCAAGTGTAAAACAACATTAGAAACAAAACAAGTGAAACAAAACACATTGAGATCTCTTACAGTATTTTATAAAAAAGATAAACTAAAAAAATCCAAATAAATAAACCTTATAAAATAATTTAAAAATAAATTTGAAGGTTTTTCATGTTCTTTAATGTATGTGAAGAAAAATCATTACAAACCTACAAAATAGAGTATTGTAGATTTAAAAATAACATATTTTATTAAATTAAATGTTTTATAAAGAAACATAACATTTCCAAATTCATTGTTGTTCTGGTCATGATTGTCTCATATATGAATTGTAAAACATAATATCCAAATTCAACATTCACTTGTTGATGAGGAAACTATATTTGTGAAAAAAGATTTTAAAAATGAAAACACATTAATTTAAATAAAAAACAAGTATTAACCGATATAAATGTTGTCTACCTAAACATTCACATATTCAATTTTATCTAGTTCTAGTGTTGAATAGCGAGCCTGGTTGAACTCAATCCTTGACCTATTGTAATTTCAAATATTAATTTACAAACTTTATTTAAAATGGAAAATAAAATAAAATTAAAGAACTAAAAGAATAGAATAAAACACAATTCTTTAACAACTTTCTAAATCTTCCTCTAACACATTCCAATAAAGAGAATAACCAATATGCTTTGCATTCTTTTGTAAACAATACACATTAACATCTAACATCCACTAAAATATAAAGAAAAAAAGATTTGATAATAGTTTAACGAATAGTGATTCATAATAATATATATGTTCTTAAGATTCAAGTTATGGGAAAACCCCAACATGCATTCTGAGAGTTTTTTAATATTTCAGATGCAAATTCAATTTTGTCTTCTTGGTTCAAGTAACTCACCTTTGTTAAAATGTATTCTTGGTCCATAAAACCATGAACATAAGTGAAATTCTATTGGAAGCAATGAATGTGGAGATACCTAATTAGAAAAGTAATTAATAACTCAATATAACATATGTTTAATTAATGAAAAAATCAATAATTTAAATGTTCTTCAATAGAAAACAACTATAACACAGGTACACCGAGCTGATCACCCATTATAAAATCCCTAATGTCATTTTACAAATATTTAACATATAATCTCTTCCACATATATCAAAACTCATCAAAAATTTATAATAAGTATCTAATATAGAATAAATATTTGAAAACATTATTACATAATCAACTTCTCGGATTATCTAAAGGTGCTAGAACATGAAATTTTCCATTTCATAGCAGTGATTCCATCAATTTTTTATAATCCTATTTAAGCTAAGTCAAATAAAATATTATAATTAATTATAAATTTAATGATAAATAAAAAAGGAAAAAAATGCACACCACATGTGTCATCTTACAAAAAAGATTACCTGGCCAGATTATAAAATTGTCGATACTCGGTCCTACTATGGAGACCTCCTTAGCAGGAAACATCACTAGAGTAGTTGGATAAATATTATCATGTATCACAACTCTTACATGGACCAACTGAATAAGTTGATGATGTAAATAACTCCCATATGTTTTAAAATTTTGTATGTTATAATATGTAGATGGGAATACCCAACATGAAACTCACAATACACAGTCGGGTCTGAACAAGGTGGTGGGAGATCTGTGTAGGTAGGATGTGTAGGCTAGGTCTGTCTCATCACTTCTACAATCATAATTACCTATGTTTTAACTATATCCTCTATCGACTCATTCAAGTGTCACATATCGATCTTCAAATAATATATCCCCCCCCTTATATTCTACCCCCATTGATTCCACACTTGGGGCACAACCAAAAACTATTTTAAACTAATACCCTCCTTATACCCTTTGATGCAGCTCTGGTGTTCCATACACCCAAAATCAGTGGAATGAATATCCATCCTACCATCAAGGATAAAGGTTCCCGATGTCATTTTTTCCTGAAGGGTGCCACGAATTAGTATTTTCAAATGTAATATTAATGAGATAAATTTACTAAATACTAATATGGATGAAAAGAAATAATTATTTACATACAATCTTATTATAAAATCACCTTGTTAGATTGTTAATATGATTACACTTTATTTCTCTCCCTTTTCATTTTTTAGGATGAGGAGGAAAAGAAGTGTCATATAGTGTCTCTTCGATGTCTATACTTCACTTGGATCTTATTCCACTAAAATTTTAAGCAATCATTTGTCTCTCAAATAAAGGATACCCTCTGAATGAGAATGTATGTTGGTATAAATCGTTATATTGTATCTCTTGGTGAGTTTTCCAGGAGGCCTATATATAAGGAAAACAATAAAGAAGTTGTCATGTAATTAAAATTAATGAAACAAATTATTTTACCCTTAACTAACATTATTTTACCATTACATAACTTGATTTTACCCTTACATAACTATTTTTACCCTTAATTTTTTCTTACCCTTAATTAACATTAGATTTCCCTTACTTAACATGTACATGTTTTTGTTTACCCTTATATAAATTTCTTTACCCTTACATAACATTAATTTACCCTTACATAGCTTTAAATTACCCTTACTTAACTCTAGTTTTTTCTTATTTAACACTGGTTTACCCTTTTCTAACATTTTTTTACACTAACATAATTTTTTTAACTCTTAAATAACTTTAGTCACCCTTACATAATATTTTTTACCCTTACTTAACTGTAGCTTACTATTACATAACATTAGTTTACTATTACTTAATATTAATTTACCAATACATAACATTAGTTTTCACTAACATAAGTTTAATTTACCCTTACATAACTTTTTTACCCTTACATAACTTTATTTTACACTAACATAACTTTAGTTTACCCTAAATTAATTTTTTTACCCATACATAACATTAGTTTACACTTATAAATCTTTTTTACCCTTACTCAGCTTTATTTTACACTTACATAACCTATACACGTTTTTATTTTTACCCTTAAATAACTTTTTTTGACCCTTACATAACATATGTTTATCCCTACTTAACTTTAGTTTACCCTTATCTTTTTTACTCTTACTTAACTTTTCATTCCCTTTACATAACTTTGTTTGACCCTTACTTAACTTTAGTTTACCCATAATTAACCAATACAAGATTCTATTTACCCTTACATAACATTGTTTTACCCTTACATAACTTTAATTTAACCTTACATAACTATTGTTTACCATTACTTAACATTGTTTTACCCTTGCGTAACTTTTCTTACCCTTTATTAACTTTATTTTACCCTTAACTTATCTGTACAAATTTCTATTTACCCATACATAAATTTGTTTTACCCTTACATAACTTTAGTCCACCCTTACTTAACTTCAGTTTACCCCTACATAAAGTTATTTTACCCTTAATTAACAGTAGTTTATCCTTACTTAACTTTAGTTTACCCTTACATTTAATTTACACTTAATTTTATTTACCCTTACATGAATTTAGTTTACCCTTAACATTTTATTAACCTTAATTAACTTTAATTTACCCTTAAATTACTTTTTTTTTCCATTACTTAACTTTTTTATACCCATAAATAACATTAGTTTACCTTTACATAACTCTAATTTAACCTTAATTAAATTATTTTACCCTTATATAACTTTATTTTACCCTTAATTAACTTTTTCTACCATTTATAAATTCAGTTTTCCCAAAATAAACTTTAGTCTATATTACTTTTATTTTTTTTACTCTGAGTTAAATTTAGTTTTCCCATACTTAATTTATTTTACTCTAACTTAACTTCATTTTACCCTTACTTAACTTGTAAAAGTTTTTCTTTACTCTTACATAACTTTTTTTAACCCTAACTTAGTTATAATAAATATACTTATAAGTACATAATTATAAATATATTTATTTAAAAAACAAAACAAAAAACGCATATAAAAAAATTATCCAACAAAAAAACATACCATAAAGGCTTACTCCCGTCGAATAGAGAAAAAATTATGCTATGCCATACTTAAGGCATGGAACTTGTTTCTATTTATGACCAAAGACATATAATGAAGTTATATTTATCTTAAAATCACTTTATCTTATTACTGAAAAAGATAATTTTTTTAAAAATTCCTTTTGAATCTTGAAAGTTAAATGTCATCTGTAGCTAAATAGATATATCATTAAGAAATAAATAATATTTAAAACATATAAAAAATAAATTTTTAAGTGTAGAACTATGGTATTTGTGGACTCACATAACATATCTTTCACCGACTAGTCGATGATCGTCCAATTATGGAATAAAATCCTTAACCTACAATGACTATATATAACCAAAAAGTCCTAAACCTTGTGGCATGTTGGCCAGTTGGGTGGTCATTCTCATCAAAGTTAATTGCCACCCTCTGCTCTCCATGTTTGAGTAAATGTTTTGGTAAATGTGTAATACCACTCCAACCATATTTAGGTATGATCCCATATGGAGAATAATAATAGATACACATAATTTTAATAAATATAAATTAAATTTTATTAAATAATTTAATTACTATAGATATATATCTATATGAAAAAACATACATTCCTCGGTTCACCTGACTCAGTGTCTTCTAATGATTCATGTTACTTCAACAGTAGCATGTGCACCTTTATTTTATCAGGACTATATAAGTATATTAAATAAAAAATTGATTTTTCATAATAGAAAACAAAACATTGAATGTTATGTTTTTAACAAAAAAAATGTTTAACTAAAACTAGTGCATATTATAATTAACAGCAACAAAAATGATAGAAATGATTATCATATAGAAATGTGTAATTTTTTGTACCAATATTTTAAAAAATAAATAAATAAATTATATATATAAAAACACAATTGTTCAACATAGGAATAAAATTATAAATATTTAACCGAATAAAAAAATATACTTAAAAATAAACAAAATCAATAAAATAGCCACGAAAAAATGATAAAGACCAAAAATTTCAACCAAAAAAATGACATCATAATCGAATTAATATAAAAAATATTAAAAAATGGAAGGAATGTTAAACATCTATATGTTTAAATTTCAAAGATATAAAATAAAGTTTTTAACTATATTAGTTTCATAAAGAAACAAATTACCTGATTAATTGGGAGAGTAATGAAGTGTTTTACTATACAAATTCTACATGACCATTTTTTGTTGGATGGAAAATGTCCATATCATAGTCATTATTATCATCAGACTATCATGTAATAGATGTAAAAAATTTAGATAAGTCTTCAACATCATCAATATTCTCAACACCCAAATAATTTTTTTTCACTAGAAAAATGACTAACTGCTAATCTTTTGGCTGTTCAAAAAAATAAAACATTTGTTTCACAGGCTTCACCATGATGCATTTTTCATCCATGAATAAATCATTTCAAATCAACATGTGTAAATCCATACTCATTATGTTTCAAACCGTTGTTACTACCAACCCAGTTACACTTAAATACAGGTACACAAACTCTTGTATAATCAATCTCACATATATCCTCAACAACTCCAAAATATGATTTTGATATGGAAATTGGGTTTTCTTATTTGTCACTCTTAAAAATCAAATGCTTTAATTATAACCGTTAGTCCACTATTTTGAATAGTACTATTTTTATCATGTTTTTTGTGTGTGTAAAATGTGTAACCATTAATATCAAAATTAGACCACGTGATCACATTTACACTTGGTCCCCCCATCTAAGAATTTAAAAATTTCTATTGCAGATAAATCAGTGTTGATTTTCAAATTAAACCAATAAGTAAATGTTTTTTTATTTCCATTCTCAGATATCATACCTTGAATCCGGTGATATGTGATGACATATATGGTTAAACATCTCCTATGTTGTTTAAAGTAAATAAATGTGTAGGTATAACTTCATCACGTGGAATTAACATTACATTTAATCCATGAATCCTTTACCTTCACTATCAACTATCAAATGTTAAGATATAGGGAGAGCGAAGTGCTCCAATTTAGAAAAATAATCAGTACAAAACTCAATTACCTATTCTCATATATATTTTATAACAATTGAGACCTCCAGTCAATGCAGATTCTTAACAAATCCATTAAAAATTTTCATACATTTTTTTAAATGTATACATTCAACATAAATAAAAATTCCCACATATTTTTGTATCTCACAATAAATTAATCAACAGATGAACCATTACATCAAAAAAAGATGGTGGAAAATACATTTCTGGTTAAAAAAGTATGAGGATATCTTTATTCTCTAACACATGTAACAAATTTAAATCAATGAATTTATTGTAAATTGAATGGAAAAAGTTACAAAACCTAATTATATACTTTATGAAAGGTATCAACATTATGCAATGCAATGAAATTGGTAAAAATAGTTTCATCATACATGTCATTCATGATATTTCATACCTATTATATTTAAATCCATAAATGACACTAAAAGTTTCATATTTGAAGAAAACACACTTGGTACTTTAATACCATGTAGTAATTGATAAAAATTTATCTTTTCACTCTTGTTTTATGTGTGAAAAGCCAAAGGAAAATATTCTCTGTTTCCTTTTGATGTGGGAGCTAACTCCAAACATATACCATTGTTTATTAAGTACAATCTTGCTTATACTATATCTTTTGAATTTCATTTTAGGATGAATAATGTTCAAATTAGACAATCATAAATGTTTTAATCCACACTAATAATTTCAATGTATTGTTTTACATCTAAAAATTTCTAATAAAGTAGCAGGAATAAAATAAATTATTTCTTCCATGTATTTTTTTGACGAATAGAAATCATTTATTTCTAAATATGACATCGATGTTTTTCACCTTGTTCTAATATTCTTCTGCTGAAAATTGTTATGGGGCATAATCATACTCTTTTAAATTGTTAAATAGATTTTTTAATATTCAATAAGGATGATCCATTCATAAAAACATCTCATGCCGTGTATACACTATTTTACATCCATTCTTCAATTGAATATTTGAAGTCCCCTTTTTGCAAACTGGACAAGATTTGAGTCCTTTAACACCATATCTAGATACGTTTCCATATGCAAGTAAGTAATTTATAGTGAACATTATCATAGAACAAAAAAAAACTATATCTTGTATGCATCAAATACTATAACACTTATTACCCGTATAAACTTCAAATCATCAATCAATGGTTATAGACAAACATTGATATCATTTATAGGCTATTTTGGTCCAAAAATAAGCAATCTCATCATAAAAATTTCCTCTTAATAGATATCTATGTGAAAAAACATAAGATAACAAAAAAAAGGCCATGAACTGTGCTGGATACCGAGACTCTTATATGCATTCATTATATCCATGCATAGACCCAATCTAATATTTCTTTCGTTATTTACAAAATAATAATTTTTTTGATCAAATATCTTCCATTATGATGAATTATGTAACATCCCGACTCAGATGCCACTAAATCGGTGCTCCGAGGTGGTTCTCCATAAGACCTCATGCACACCACTCCATATTCTAGAGGCTTTCGACTAGCAACGAGGTCCTAGGGTGTTTCCATTGAGAGACTATTCCCTTATATCAAAGTAAACATAGGAGAAAAACTAGATATCATCAAAATTAGTAATAAAAAAGAGTGTGTAAGTAGTAAATAAAATGAAATAGAAGATTCTGTAATAATAAATGAAATACTATAAAACCCTGAATATCCATATCATACATACAACACTGGTCACCCACTGGGTTGACCATACATATACATGAGTACATAAAGGAAACCAAAATAAGAATACATGCCCCCTTTCTCACTCTGAGATAGAACACATACCCGAAATCCACATACATAGTTGAGCCATCAAGCTAGATCATTCCCAAGCAATGTTCCTTATCCATTCCTATAACTTGGTGAATTTTTTCTTGGGTATCCTAGTGTAGTGGTGGCCTGAGGAGGGTGTCATTTCATAACTCATTAGGGCACCACAAATGCGGTCCCGTATATTGATAATAATATACAGTGTATGTAAATGAGATACTCATTAGGATGATGGTAATAAAGATAATTACTATTGGAAATAGAATTAATGAAATGTCATATAAGAAATGTTCAAGGTCTCATGCTAACTGAGACACAAAAGGAAAAGATAAATGAAAAATAAAAGGAAAAAGTCCACACTGGATAATTTGGTCCTAATCCTAATCATCTAGATGCAGTTCCATATTATATGATTATATCTATGCATATATATATCCCCATATATATATACATGTTCTCTAATACATACATACATAATTAAGATAGAAATAATGTAATAAAATCAATCCCGAATCAATCCCTAGAAAAAAACCTGATCGACTGTAAAACTTGTGACTAGGGAACTAAGATAGATGTTGTACCACTTAGTCTGTGTATAAATAAGTCATTCTCTAGGTCCATAATACCAATCGACAATACCTACTTCGAAAAGTTCCATAAATGTATATGAGAAATCTATGTCACCATAAGGGGATACATGTCCTATCCATGGGATCACCTGTACTCACCTCCAATATATATATATATATATATAAGGAATCTATCTAATAACTAGACATATAGTAAATATGGTCACTCATCTATATGGCATGCCACTCATGCCATGTAAATCTGGTCTAATGTTTAAGCCCTAGGTCTCGGTCTATAGGCGGTCATGGCATTGGAACTCGAAGAAACCCAAAGGATCTATCCCTTAGGCAAAGTATAAGGAGAGATCACTAGTGAAACGTCATTCTCACACCTTGAAGCATCTGATCAGGGTTAGCATAATCAATAGAATCACCCAATATAACACAATCATCCACGAGTTTCCAATGATGTGGAATGCCCTGTCCAGCACCACAGTCAAGTAGTAGAACATGGAGAGCGTAATCATCCCTATTTCTTGAGAGAGCATAATCATCCATGAGTATAATTTTTATGGATTCAATACTTGTAATGAAGAGAGTGGAATCATCCTCCTTAAATTGTAGGATGGGGAGAGTGTAATCATCTTCATCACTCAGGAGACCATAATCATCCATGAGTATCATTACTAGGGACACCATGCCCACATATCATAATCATAGGCTCAAAATTCAAATCCCAAGAAGCACCTATGAAGATACCAATAATATAATAATCAAACATACAGACTCAATAACCAGATCCTAGGTAGTGACTCTGGGTATATAAATAATAAAAATAATAACATGAATCCGAATCTAGATCTACATAAATACATTCGGGATTCCTAATAAATGAGTAAGACCGATCCCAAGAAATACATTCAGGAATCTAAATAGAGAGAAATGCATCACGTCAGTCTCAACAGCCACAAACTATAAAGAACCTCTAGTAATCATCATTGCATCATTAGTAAACAAGTGAATTCATAATCAAAGAGTGTGGGTGGTTGAATTCCAAACCCACAGCTATCGTCTCAGTCTCATATGCATATATGTTTGACATGAGTTTTAGGTGACGCCCGCTACCAACTCTACAAAAATGAAAATCTCATCGGTTCAGAGTCAATCAAACATAAGGGCTCCCACTAGGTCTTTCATGTCAAAAAAATGGAGGGGAATACTACTTGTGATCCTCAAGGTCTACGGTAAACATAATCATACCTCTAAGGTTCCTCTATGTTTACATATAAACAAGTCATCCTTCTTGGGATTCTATAAATAAATAACAAGAGTAATCCAATAGGGGATACTTAGTCCCAGTTATAGTCTCAAGTCATGAGATGAAACTAGTGCACTGGGGTGGTTAGAGATCCTGGGTGTTAATCCAAAACCATCTACTTATTTCATTTAATTAAAAAATTCATCAGAATGAATTTAAACAAGTGGGTATCTCCCTTTGGGATGAGCCTGAACATCCATATAATAGTGTAAATTTTCACAAATACTAAAGGGAAGGTACGGAAGTCCATCTACCTTTATGAAGATTTAAACCATTTATAAACATCTCTCAGTAACTCCATCCAAGCTTGCTGATAAAAAACCCAAACTGCCTCGCGTTCCAAGTCTCTGACTAACAAAGGGCATGTCAACACAGTCAAAAATTATTAATTACAACAGTAAATAATTTAATATAAAACAAAATGAAAAGAGGTATATTAAGAAATAACTCCCCAAACACCCATCGATTGATGAAAATTTGTGAAACCAAGTTCAAAAGGCCTACCAGATACCCCTGAGACTATTCTTGGGAAAGTCCCTAACCAATTGCATCAAAAAAACCACTCAACTATTTAATTTAAATCATTAAATGTTTAAAAATCACTATGATGTCATACCTCGATGAAAATTTATACGGCGAAGTGAATATGAACTCTCGAGATTTTATCATCCTAAGTAGATTAAAATCCTTAACTGAAATATATGATTACACAATGCTCCACTGGAAACCGATGAAGAACCCCAAATGGAAACATCTGAGAACAAAAGTGATGAAAGAAGAACTGTGTAAAAGGTAGGAAGAGGAATATATTACCAACTAATGTCATTAAATAACACACAAAATTTATTTGATTGGTGAATAAGTTAGGGATAAGGGAGAAGCCTCATTCGAGAGCTCCCACACACCTCCTACTGTCTAAAAAATCAAAAGGGGAGGAGCCTCAAATTCAAACATTTTTTAGTCATGTTTTTGAAATTACATGTTGTGTAACTATGTCATATAACAATTTCATGAAGTGTAATGAGTATAAATCATGTAATCCTTAGGGAAAACCCCATAATATTTCATTTCAGGAATCCTTTAGGCATTACCCCCATGAAACTATTACACATAGTGTAAATAATACATAACCTGTAAACCTAACAACTATTTTTTTCTAGAAGTACAATAGCTCGTTCCTCCCCTAGTGTTCTCCAAAACACCACAACCTCCATAGAAACATAAAACTCATAAAAACAACATTTTAGGACATTCAACCACTCAGAAGTTCATTCTGATTTCTGGATCATAGAACAGTCTGTCTAACAAAGTATTAAAAATCAAATTTCTTGTGAATCTCAATCTGATCCAAAACACGAGATGTTACAACCTCCCCATGTTAAAACTTCTCATCACTAAGAAGACTTGGGGAATAATGAAAATATCAGTCGAACTACCTTGGTCATGAATTCTCACTCAGACAGCCACATTACAGCTCTGAACACCAAACACATTTCCAATCGCAACTTAGAACACATAGTAAATAAGTCACTAAAACTCAAGCCAATGCTCATAATTATGAACGAAACACCAAGATGGTGCTTCTCAACTTGATGAAATAATGCAATTTGAAACACGTTTTTTCGACTATTCTTAAAAAACTTGGCTTCAATACCCGACACATAACCAAAAAAAGGTTTCAATGGCCTTTATTCGAAGGTGTATCAAGATCATTCAGAGCATGTTCACTGAAACCCATAGCTGGCCTCTAATATAATCTCTTGGAAAAACCATATCCTTTAAATACTCATGGTCATTCCACCAGATGACCATAAATATATTTTTTAACTCAGTACCCAAGGATCATCATAATCATTCTTGGACCAACACCCATACTCAGACTCCACGTGAGTACATATTTGAACCCATGCCTAACATTTCTCGAGAATGTACACACTTCCATTTATCCATGGAATCTAAAATCCAAAACAAATTTCAAAATATTGGTCTCACCTCGATCCCCACCTTAGGAAAATCCTTTTATTACACTATGTAGGCAAACCCTTGATCACAGTATCCCATGCCCATCCATTTCTGGTCATAACAACAAGCATGGATAAAGACATGCTCACATCCAAGCATCAATGCAAATGGAACCCATCACCAGTTCCTGATACATGGAAATGGTACCCATGGAGAACACTAAAATTCCAAAAAAAAAAAATGAGGGTCACCACCCTTAAATGAACATTGGTGTAATACACATTGTATGGAATACCATGTATTTCTCCTCGAGAACAACCTCTACAGATTTCATCGCTACTCAAAAAATGAAAATTTAAGATGCTCGGTGTAGAGAAAAAACTCTATCAGCATACTATAGATGATGTAAAGATAGAGCATGGTCTTCTCTGACTAATATTTTACAATGTTTCTATCAAATGGACTGTATATATCTTGCAAGACACACTCACATAAAAAAGCATAAGTTTCATTTTTCCTAACTCTTGACATGAAATCTTCTGAAAATGCATGCCCGGTTCCAGCCATAGGTCTACCCACTCATGGAACTAGATTTATTCTCGATCTATCTAATACTATGGTAGGAAATTCATTACCTTAACCGCAACTCCCTAGAATCCTTATAGTGATTTGTTCGAAATCATCGGTCATCAACTCACATATGGCCACTCAACAATTTACAATTTAAATGGTGCCACATGTAACCAAAGTGTACATTTATCACCTAACTCATACTCCAATAAGACACCTACTACAAAAAGAACGCTTACTAAGCTATACAAAAATTCAATCCTAACTATTTAGAAGGTCCCTTGTAACTCCTATTCAAATTTTGATTCTCACCCATTCTATGATTTATCCCACAACCGCCCGTCACATGACATTGTTTCTGTCACAAGAACATTACCACACCCTAACTATATTTTTAATAGTGGAAACACTGTTTAATTCGGATAGGAACTCCAAAATTTCTACCCATCGAAGCCAGTATCAAAAAACAAGCACAAAAGGTGCTTTGTCAAAAACCAAAGGCATCAACATGCCTATATCACAAAATCCAAGCACTGACGATGCATCAGTCTCAGAATGAGCATACAACCAAGATCACAACCCAAAAAGGAATCCATAAACTTGGTCTAACTTCTCACATAGTTTGGCCTCAATCAAGATGAATGTTGACCTAGAAGGGTCTGATCCAAAACTAAGGGCTTCTAGGTCTCTCACCTATACCAAAATATCAATCCACTATAGTGGGGGTAAGGATAACAACAACCTATGAGTTTCATAACATTCAACATGGAATAAAAATGCCCTATCCTCTCTGTGATTCCTCATAAGAGACTTCCCCCTTGGATAATCATGATATGAGTGTAGAAATGAATGATGAACTAGCACTCACTGAGCATCTGTGTATGATAATACACCCTCAAGGTCTAGTTCATGAGAAAATTTTGGTGCCTATCGTCATAGTACAATGAGACTTGACTAGATCACCTAAAATGAAAGGATACACCCAAATAGGTTCTTCTAAAGAAACATCAACTATCTATACTGACCTACATGAGTCAGTACCATAATCACACAATTTATTTAAGTAGAATGTCATTACAATCTATGTATGAAAACACTGTATAGATTGTTACTGTCGCTTTAAATAACCTAAACTATGTAACAACACCCTACTTGTGGTTTTAAATTTGGGCATCATGTGCCCTATCAGACTACTAGGATTGCTGCACCTCCAGTGAACGAGGACTGATTCATCTGCCTCACCACCAAACACCTCATAGTAGATTCACATTTCCTAAAATTAAAAGGAAATATATATACATGTTTTCTCAAGTTAGTATAATTCGACCAAAAAGCTATATGTGAAAACACCATTTTGGTTTTTTTTAAAACATGAAACAATTGGCCTCTTCCATCAGTAAAATCACACACTAGAAGGTCTATAATATTAAAATTTTATGTGCTAAATACGATGGATGAGATTCCTCTTTCCTTTGATAGCCAAGATTCAAAGTCCATCACTCAACTCTTTCCAATGGGCTAAGATCCAGATATCTATAATAAGTCATAACATCCAAAAAACATGATAATAACCCGAAGTGAAAGACATATACAAATATAACATCACAGATATGAACAAAATCTATTATCCCTAGAAAATAAGACTTCTTATCAGAACAAATGTTCTTGACACACCATTATGATATCCATAATAGCTTTTGACACATTCCTAACACTCATTTATACCATATCCAAAATAGTAAACTAACAGGAAATGAAATAGCTCTGATACCACTTTGTAACATCCTGACTCGGATATCAATAAATCGGTGCTCCAATCCAGTTTTCCGCAAGATATCAAGCATGCTTCTCCATACACCAGAGGCCTTCGACTAGCAATGAGGGGCTAGGGTGTGTCAATGGAGAGACTATGCCCTCATATCAAAGACATAATGCAAATAACTAGATATCATCCAATGTAGTAATAAACAAAGTGAATAAGAACTAAATTGATTGAAATAGATCATGCTATTATAATAAATGAAATGATATAAAAGATAGAATAACCATATCATACATACAACACTAGTCATCCACTGGGTCGACCATATATATAAGGGAATATATAATGGGAAACTAAAACAAAATTACAAGGATTTACTAGTAACTCCAAGACAGACCACATACCCTATCTCTCTATATATATATCCAAGATATCTACCTCGATCAGTCTCATACATCAACCATTTCCTGTTCCTAAAACAAAGTGAATTTTTTTCGATACCCCAGTGCAATGGAATCCTGAGTAGGGGTGATTACATAACTCAATAGGGAAACACCAACACAGTCTCTTGTATAACTATTAATATGCGGTATTTGTAAATGAGAGATACTCATTAGGATAATAGTAATAAAAATAAAAACTACTAGAAATAAACTTAAAGGCATGCCATATAATACATTCCCAAGGAAAGCGATCAATCCAATTAAGAAATAACAGTAAAAGATAAATCAAAATAAAAGGAACACATCCAAAACTGATTATTGGGTCAATGATCCTAATTGTCTGGACGCAATTCCATTATATATAAGTATATATTTGAATGTATATATATATCCCCATATATATATATATACACACACATAGATACATGTTCTCATATACATACTTACATAACAAAGACAAACATGATGTAAAAAAACCAATCCCTAGTAAATCCTTAGATAAACATTTGATTTACTAAACACCCTATGGCTAGGGAACTGAGATAGATTTAATATCAATCAGGACATTTATAATTAATTCGGTCTATTGTTTAGTAATCATAATTGACAATAACTTTTTCTTTTAATGCCAAAAAATTCTCTGACAAAGCTACATCACAATAGTGGGATACATGTACTAGCCCTGGGCTCACTTGTACTCATCTCCAATATATATAAAATTATGTTTTCCAAGTAATAATTGGACATCCAGTAAATATGTTCACAGATCTTGATGTCATTCCACTCATTCCATGTAAATGTAGTCTTATTACTGATCCCTAGGTCTTGGTCCATAGGATTTCGCAACATTGGAACTCAGATGAACCCTATGGGTAAGGACCTTAGGTGAACTATACTGAGAGATCACTAGTGAAACATCATGACCACCCCTTTAGGTCTATAATCAGGGTGAGCGTAATCATCCCCCTCAATCTAGAGAGGGTAATCATATAAGAGTATCTAATGATGTGGAATTCTATGTCCAACACCACAATCAAGTAGTATAATAGAAATAATGCAATCATCCTCATTTCCCAAGAGATTATAATCATCAAGGAGTATAATCATCATGGACTCCATGTCTATTTTTAGGAGAGAGGAATCACCCTCTTTAATCCACAAGTCAGGGATAGTGGAATCATCCTCATCACTTGAGAGAGTATAATAATTTATGAGTACCATTACTAGGGATTCCATGTATATCATAACCATAGGCTCAAAAGTTGGATCCCAAGAAACATATATGGAGATCTCAATGATATAATAATCTAACTTACATGATCAATAGAAAAATATAGGTATTACTTCTAGGTATAAAAATAATAAAAATGATAACAGGGCTCAGAAACCAGATCCTAGGAAATATGTCCTAGAATCCTAATAAATGATTATGACATATCCGATGAAATACGTCCAAGCATCCAAATAGATATAAACTCATCATGTTAGGATTAACAACCACAAACCATGAAGCACATCCTCTATTCATTGTTCCATCAAAATTAAACAAATGAATACATAAAAAAGAGTGAGGGTGTCTAAATTCTTAACCCACCACTACCATCTCAATCACTTGGGATTATATGTTCTCCATGGGTTCTTGGTGAAACCTTCTCCCATATCTACCCAAACCCAAATCATACTAATTCAGTGTTGATTAAACATCGGGGCACACACATGGTTCCTCATTTCAAAACAATGGAGTCACATCCTACTCAAGATCCTGAAGGTCAACAGTAAATAGAAGCATCCCTCTTAGGTCACTCCAAGTTAATAAATAAACAAGGCACCACTCTTGGGATATTATAAAGTAAAAAAAAGGCATCCCATAGGGGATCTATAGTCAAAGTCATAGACTCAAGTCATGGGATGAAACTAGAACAGTAGGGTGGTTGGTAACCCTGGTCGTTCATCCAAACCCATCTACCCATTTAATTTAATTAAAAATACATCAAAATGAATTTATACAAGAGGGTGTCTCCCTTGGGTAATAGACTGAGCATCTATATAATACTACCAACATGTATAAATACTAAAGGGAAGGTATGAAAGATGACCTACCTTTAAGAATATTTAAACCATTTATAAACAGATCTCAGTAAATCCATCCAAGCTTATCAATAAATGATCCAAGAAGACTTGGCCTCCATGTCCCTAACTAACATAGGGTAGGTTATCACAATTCAAAAATATTAATTACAACATTAAAAAATTTAATATAAAACAAAATCCAAAGAGGAATAATAAAAAATAACTCATTGGATTCCCGTATCTCGATGGAAATCCAAGAAACATAATGCAGAAGGCCTACTGGGTACCATGTAGACTATTCCTGGGAAAGACCCTAACCAAATATGTAAAAACAACTACAAAAAAAATTTATTTAAAGAATTATAGCTTTAGAAAATCACCGTGGTGACATACCTCAAAAAAAAATGGCATGCATAAATGTGTGGACGACCACTGAGGATATTATCATCCTTGGTAGAGAAAAATATGCAACCCAAACAGATGATTCCACCATGATTTAGTGAAATATAATGAAGAACCCTGAATAGAAGCTCCTGAAATCAGTAGCGATAAAAGAGAAACAATGTAGAAGGAAGCCAAGGGAATATCTTACCTTTCAACATTGTTGAATTTCACCCAAAATTCATTTGATTGTTGAAGAATTGAGGGATAAGGGAGGATCATATTCCATGATATCTCACATGCCTCTTACTATATGAAAACTAGAAGTTAAGGTAACACTTGCTCAATTTTTTATAATAAAAAATATTATTTCACAAATTAAATGACATGTAACTTTTACACATCATGCAACAGTTTCATGGAGTCTAACAAATACATGTCATATAATCCTCAAGGAAATCCCCCATTCTTTCAGATCTTGAATCCTCAAGGTCTCACCCCATGAAACCATTACACACCATATAAATAATACATGGTGTGTAATCCTCATAACAATTGTTTCTAGTGGCCCTATTTCCCATTCATATTCTAGTTTTCTCTAGAATAAAAAACACCCACACACAAAAAACCAAATCCCAAAAAACTATTTCAAAATATTAAACCACTTGGAACCTCATTCCAATTTCTAGTTCACTGAATGACCTATCTAACAAAAGATAAAATTTTGAATTTCTCTAAAATTTCAACCTTGTCCAAAACACAGGATGTTAAAAATTAGTAGGATGATATAGGTTTCAATCAGGCATATGCTCATCTATATTGAATATTATCCTCTTTTATTCTTTTTAATGTAAAATGATATGCTTCAAATGAGGAATTATCAGAAGATACCAGATTACTTTACTAGGATTTTTGGTGGCCATTCTTGAGAATGAATAATGGTTGGAATTATCATTTATTTTAGATTAAGATTCCCATATTTTTGACATTCTAAAAATCATTAATATTACATCCTATACATCACAAATTATCTAGGGAAAACGTTTATTATTTTTATACACCAATCCCTTTGTACATGATATTTTTCACTCATAACTGTAATATGGAATCTTGTTTCCTCCTTGAAGTATCTCTTTTAAAATTTCAATAAATTTAGGGAATCTTTTATCACTCCAACCATGTCTTACATTAATTTTAACTAATCTTAGTACTACAAATAAAACTATAAATTTAATTCAATTAGAGAATATTATTTTCTTAAAATATATGTACATTTATTGAACACATGTCTTTTTATGGTTTCAACACCCACGTCTTGAATTAATTCTTCAAGATGATTCTCCTTCTCATGAAAACATCTTTTTCATTATTAGATATTGAATTTTATTTTATCTCACCATTCATGATCCCTCATGTATAATTATGACTAAAATCATAGAAAATAAAATGGTATTTCATTTATATATAACCTAATTTACTCATATTCAAATATTCTACACATAGAGTGAAAATCACATCCTTGTTTTCAAAAATTAAATTAGTAAATTACAAGAAACTATAAACTCATTTCTAATATTCATTGATAGTTATTCATTCATTCATTCAATTATGATCAATTAATTACCTAAAAAGTCACAATATAATAGATGAATATATTAATACATATAATTTTTTTAAAAAATATATATATAACTAAAATTAAAACATATAAGAATATAAATTTATAGACAAGAATAAAATTTTAACAAATAATTTGTATCATAAAACAATTAAAAAATGAAAAACAAGTTACAAAAAAATCAATCAAAAGTAATTATAATAAAAAAATAAGTTATAAATTAAAAATAATTGAAGGAATAAAAATTATTTCAACCATAAAAAAATTACAAAGATAAAAATATTATAAATAAAATAATTTACAAAAAAAAACAAATTATTGTCACAAAAAATTAGAATCCAAAAAAATTTATTACATTAAAAAAATTACACAATTTTTTTATAATTGATAATAAGATAAATACAAACAAATGAATGCATGAACGAAATTTATAACTACTGAATAATTAATTTATCTATCAAAAATAAAAATATATATAAAATTATGGTGGTTGATAATGGAAAATATCTCAATAATCCTAATGAACTCACTTGAAGGTGGTGATAACAGGGTGAACACTGCAATATTGATGGTAAAAATTTTCAAAAACGGTGTAGAAAAAATAATGAAAAAAATCCTTGGGAGTGTGGTTCCAAGGTAATATGATTGGGGTTTTCATGGATTTAATAATTTCAAGGGTCATGGAAGAAGGATGAAGGATTGAATATTGAGAAGAAACAATGTAAAAAGAAGTTGAAAATAAAATTAAAGTGACAATCAATCATAGTCAGGTTCCATCGAGAGGATGAGGGGTTCAAAATGATCACATAAAAAATGGAAAACATTTCATGGAAATTAATTTTTTAAATGATTTTAACACCATTTTTATAGAAAATTGATGATAAAATATTCCTACTTCACTTTTAATGTCAGTTTTTAAAAAAATGACTCTAAAAACACAACACAAATTATCTTTTTATACTGGTGAATGATCATGAATGACATTATTCCTATGCACCAAAGAACTATATCTCATTGCTTTTTGTTTACAAGTTTTAGAGTGGAAAAAATGACCCACCTTGATTAGAATCATGAAAAAATTAAATTTCATTATACTCTTTACACTTCAGGAACACACTACTCCTCCCTACGATGCCTTGTTCTTCCTTGCACAATAGATGAAAACTACACCAATGATGGTGTAGAAATATTCAGAACCTTCTTCTTCTTGAACAAATAAAAAAAACTTATAGTAAGATAGTCTCTTTGATCACCTTATACATCTTCTTCCTAACTCTAGAATGTGTCTAGAATACCCCTTCTATTCACGCAACTGGATATCCATCCCATTTTTTCTCTCATTTCCATTCATGTTAGATGTAATTCTTTCTTATTTCATTTTCTATTTATGTATTGATGAAATATATTAACTATTTTTTATAGAATATTTCTTCTTCATTTTTAGAATATTCACTTTCTAATTTTTCTCTAAAATGAATTGCATTACATTTTAATGATAAATCACTTTATAACAGAACATGTCAACTCACTACTATCCACAAAAGGAAAATTTTCCTTCAAAATCATGAAATAAATCCTTTCAAATCGAATCTATATTCCCCCATCAATATCATGGATTTAAAAAATACATGTATCATGTGCTGCAATAACCTCCAAGCCACCAGTATCATGAAGCACAACACCGTGTGTGGGGACAAAACATGACTCATAAATCCAGCCTTAAACACCCTTAAAATAATCAAAACATATTATCTTGATCCTCTATTTAAAATTGGTTTGATTTCATCAATAATTGGTCAACCATAAGATTAATCATATTTTATAATATGTAAAATGCACCTGAAACTACTGTTGTATAGCTATATAAATCCCAATAAACACATTTTTAACCATACAAGGCCTCTCCTAACCATATAAGATGCTCTTACCAAACTTATTATGATCTCAATGAACATTTAAAATTCATGTCCCTTACTTACAAGAAACTCAAACTTACCTTATTAGGTAGTGTCCCAACCTTACTGAGATATAAAACAGCCTTACGCGGTCACACCAATGGCCTATCTCTATTGTTATTCTCAGCTTTTTATTTTTAATGATCTCAAAAACTATTTAAAGATTATAGTGATTTAATTTACATGGTTGGAAGTTAGAATCTTGGTGAAATCATGCTAAAATATTTAAAGAACTTTTAAGAATCCTGGTTAAATTTTTGATGGACCTATTAAACTCGTTGATTAATGTTCTTATATCTATTAGTGGAATTGAAGGATGATTTAAGGCCTTGATGGTGATTGTAAAACAAAGGTTGCATCGGATCTCTGGTGCAAGGCACCAGCTCTATGGTGCATGTCACCAGCTAGCTGGTGAAAATGGGAAAACAAGCGTATTCTCTTGGAGTCCACCAACCAATCAGCTGGAGAGCACCACCTGCCAGTAGATGCTTCGAGTTCTTGGTGAATTCTATTATACACATAAGCTAGCTGGTGACATCATCTGGCGAGATGGTTTCATTGATCTAGAAGCTTCCAAGGTGCATTAAATATTTTCCAATAAGTATTGGTTTATCTAATTAAATAAGTAGTTTGATCCTTTCTATCACACTTGAAAGATAAAAATATACCTGTTGGTAGGCTTGTCAACATACCTTCTCTTCTAATTTATAATGCTAATATATTATGATATTAAATATGGATTTTGATCTCCAAAGCATTCTCAACTCCAGATGTCTCTATTTACAATAAAGAGTGTGATCATATTGTAAAATTATTCTCTCTCATGCATCATTCTCATCCTCTCTTAGTGATTCTTCTTATCTATTTGAAATAATCAAGACGATTCCTAAACCTGATTGCTTCTACTGGTACTCTCTCTTGTTCATTCATTCTTCTATTTCAGTGCTCACTACATTTAATGTGAGGGACTTAGAATTACTTCCAAAAATTATAAAAGGATAAGGATAAATTATATTTTAGTTTCTAACATTATTATTTAAAAATATATGTTTGATTTTAATTTGGGTTTTTGATATAACTTATTAAAAATCAAGGGGGTTTTGGTATCTTGGTTACTGTTAAATCCAATGTACTAATGCAATAATCCATCACGAAATTTGGGTAGTATATATAGGGGGTTTTAAAATAGATTTAACTAAAATAATTTATCAAATCATTCTATTTATTTTATACTTTATCTCTTTATCAATTTAATATCATTATTCTTATACTTTCATATATCAATACAGTTAATAATTCATTTTTCAATTCACTTATTATTATATTATTCTACTTTTATAAACATATATTATTATTTCATTGCACTTTTTATTTTATTTTACTTGTATAAATTGTTTTTATTAAATTATACAGAAGGTTTTAACCATCATCAAACTCAAAAAGAGTTTTTTAGTCATTAAGAATTTCAATTTTTTCTTTGTTTTTTAAAGTGAAATTCTCCACTTCTTTCCATTTTATTCTAATTAAACCAACATTTCTTCTCAAGTCCATCTGGAATTGAATTATTTAGTTTTTTATTTTTGGAAAAGATTCCAAATTTTACAAATATTAGTTGGTTTTCCTAATAATTAACTATTTTTTCAAGAAATTTTCTTTTTCTAAATGGCCTTTCCAAACACCCATTGTGCTCCAGAAAAACACTTTTTGGGTCATTCTCTTTTTTTAATATTTAAAATTATTGTTATTGGAATAAATTTTAGTTTAAAATTATTAAATATATTATTTATACCATTCTGGAAGATATTTATGCATGTTTATACTAGTATTATAGAAAAATATGATTAATGGACCTCCGATGATATTTAATCTTTTGAATTATATGGTAAATAAATAAATTCCTTATGTTTTCATTTAGAAAAAAATTAATTTAATAAAATTTATACATGAAAAATGGCTCGTGAAATATATAAAATAATAGATGTAACTCATGAAATACTTATAAAAGTCAATTACAATAGATTATATATGTTTAAAAAAGACTTTGAAAGCTTTTATTTACATCCAAATGAATCAATTTCTAAAATTTCTACATGATTCACTGACATTTGTAATGGTAAAAGGTCTCTTGGTGATAGTCTTTCTATAAAAATATTAGTTAACAAAATCCTTTAGGGTTTACAAAGAAATTGGGAATCCAGAATCATTATGATCCAATAAGAAAAATACATAAATAATGTTGTATTTGGGAAGATCATCAAATGTCTCATGATATATGATATAATTATTTAAAGTCAATTATAGGAGGAAAAAGAGGTTAAAGAAACTATAAATGAAATTTATTTCAAGTAAATCAATGATGAAAAATATCAAAGTGACACCGTGATCACTCATATTTCTAAGAGGATATAAAAGTGAATTAAAAAGAAAATATATTCTCAATGATTCAAAATAGAAAATCCAAAAATGGAAGTAACATGCATCGATTGAAAAAATAAGTGGCACATCAATCTGGATTGTTCCCTGCACAATAAAGTCAAAAAACAAGAATCAATTTAGGAAAAAACCAAAATTATTATCATGGAATGCTAGTGAGGATTCATTGTCATCATCTAAATCAAGTGATGAAAGTTCTCATTGTCTCATGACACATCTCAAGGAATTTGATGAGGTTAGTTATTCTATTTATCACTCTTTTTTTATTCATCTTATTTCTATTCTATTTCTTAAACCTCTTCTTTAATGTATGAGAAACTTCTTTATGATAGAGATTAACATTAAAATGGTTCTTGTGAACATGTTTCAAGATTTAATAATCTTAAAAATAAATTAAATCTTGTTGTTTTTGAAAAAAATAAAATTTTGTTTTTGTTTTTAAACAAAAAGAGAAAACAAATATTGATAACTGTAATTGTTAAATTAAATATAAAAAAATCTATCTAAATTCACCTATAGTGATCAATATCTAAATATGATTTTTTATCTCAATGAGTTATTAAAAGTAAATCTATACTTGGTTTTTTAAAAAAATAGTTTTTTAGAAATTTAAATCGATACTTTTGTAACGGTAAATTCCCCAAATAAATTCCTAATTATTTTAAGAAATTGGGGAACCTTGTTTATGAATTAAATCAAATAAATAAATAAATATATGATTGAATAATTATCATTCACCTTTAATATCCCATTTGTTTTTTTTGTAATAACATATTATTAGAATATTTGGATTCAAAACAGACCCAAGATATGGGTACCAAAAGCATTTGTTTCCTAATATTTTGCAAGATAGGGCTCTTAAGAGAGAAAATCATGAAGTTATATGGTAAATTTATTGTGGGTTCCTGAGCAATATTTTTGGTGATCTTTCCAAATTCAATCATCTCAAAAAACATTATAGAGGTAATGTCACATTCAGAGATTTGTCCTTTGGTAAAATCACTAGTATTGATATGATCGTTTTCTCCAACTATTATTTAATTAAACATGTTTTATTTTTTAATGGATGGAAACATAATTTACTAAGTATTAGTTAATTATGTGATTACAATTCTAATTTTTTTTGATATTATTTTTTTAAAACTTCTATTTATAAAGAAAAACATTTATGTACCACTTATAATTTTCAAAATTTTATATTATATATTAAAAATATTTTTAAAGTCAAATTTTAAATTTTTATGTGAAAAATATAATGAATCTTGGATTTGGAATAATCACCTATGTCATTGTAACATTTACCATATTATCATACTCAATCTTAACAAACTATGTAGATATTTACCAAAGTGTTTTTTTAAATAAAACCTAATTTATAAACATTTTCAACTAGGAAAACAACAAAAATATTCCTTAAAATCTATAAATGATGTTTCCTCCTCTAATTCCATATAACTAGCTCACCTTGATTTTTTTTGGACCAACTCAAGTTGGTAGTATATGAGGTAAATCCTATACCTATCTTATTATCAATTATTATACTACATTTACATGGGTTTTATTCTTATATCATAAAAACAAGGATTGTAAAGTGTTTATCATCCTTACAATGAAATTTTAAAATGAAAAAAACTACAAAATCATATCTCTTGGAAGTAAATATGGTGAAGAATTCAATTAAAAAAATAATTTTTTGATTTTTATTCTTCTCAATGTTATCATTACTCCTTTACTTATCTTATAACATGTCAAAAAATGGTTTGAAGAAATATGTAATAAGACCCTCAATGAAATTTCTAGGACTCTATTGAATGATTTTATGCTCCCTCAATATGTTTTGGTTGAGGAGGTCAATAACGATTTCTATATACTTAACCTTATTATAATATGACCCATATTTAGAAAAACTCTATATGAATATTGGAAAATAAAAATTCCAAAATTTATATTCTTTAAAGTTTTCGATGAAAAATGATATATCCTTAATAATATGGATAATCTAGGAAATATTGAACCCAAATACAATAAAGGTATATTTCCTATGTACTAAAACTCTATTAAAGCCTATTTTCTATATAATAAGAGGATCAATACCATAAAAGAATGAATTAACATCAATTTTGATGAGAATCTTCCAAAATCACATCCTCAAATTGATGATGATGTTGACCAAGATAGTTTGAACTTAACTAAATAGGAATATTCTAAAGTAATTAATCATTTTAAAGAAACCCATTCCACTTCTTTACACAAGACATGAGTTGAATATAAATACCATCTCTGTGAGAACATTATCGGTGAATCATAATCCAGAACTCATACTAGATAGTCGATCTTAAAATTGGCTGAACATGAATATTTTCTCTCTCTTTAAACCTCTATTACTTGATGAATTTATTAATGATAATAATTGGTTACTTTCCATGAAAAAGGAGTTGGACCAATTTCGGATAAACAATATTTGGACTCTCATGGACTGATCCTATAATCATCTAATTATTGGCATCATGTGGGGTTTTCAGAACAAACTCAACAAATAAGGAAATACCAACCCAAACAAGGCTTGACTTGTTAAAAAAGGATATAATTAACAAGATGATATTGATTATAGTGAAAATTATTCTCCCATTTCATGGTTAGGATCCATTATAGTATTTTTGGAATTCATTATTCATTTTAATTTTAAACTTTTTCAAATGGATGTTATAAGTTATTTGTAAATTTTTTTTATTTTTGAGAATATTTTGTGGATAAACCACCAAATTTTGAAAATTTTATATTTCCAAATTATGTTTTCAAGTGAACTAAAGTAATTTATAGTTTAAAAAATCCCATTGGTAATGGAATTAATGGTTAAGTAAAATATTTAGTCAACATATATTAAAATGGGAAAATCGAATTCATGTTTTTTAAAAAACTAAAATTATTTTTTATTTTTTAAAATTTATGTTGATGATTTATTTTTCTAAAAGTAAATAATATTTTTTTAATAAATTTTATAATTTAATGAATAAATATTTTCAAATGAGTTTTATGGTAGAACTCAAATTCATACTTGGTTTTCAAGTTTCCCAAAATTTTGATGGAACCTCTTTAAAAAAATGTAAAAAAACTAATAAACTTTTAAATAATCATGGAATGGATCTTGCTATATAAATTAGTAAACCCATGACTACCACATATAAGATATAATTGGATGAGGATTGTAAACTAGTTTAGAATAATCTTTATAGCATTATGATTGGAAGTATACATTCAATTACTACAACTTGACTGAACATCTTGTTTAGTGTATTTCATTGTATTCATTTTCAATAAAATCTAAAAGAATAACATTTTAATATTATCAAAATAATTTTTAGATATCTTACATGAACAAGAAATCTTATATTATTTTATTTAAATGAAACTTATTTTTAACTAACTTTTTTTCGATATTAATTTTGGAGGATGCCAACTAGATTGGGAAATTAATAGTGGGACTTTCCATATACTAAGAAAATACATTATCTTATGGAGTAGTGTGAAGAAAAAATATATTTCTCTTTCTATAGATGAAGAAAAAAACATAACCATTTAGAGTTTTTGTACCCAAGTTATATGTATGAAGCATACTCTCTAGACATTGGGCTTACATATGATCGCATCCCTATATAGTGTGACAATACGACTGTGATATGTATCTCTAAAATAGCATATCCAACTTTATTCCACTAATAACATAGATACAAGATGAAATTTTCCTTAAGATAACCTTAAAAATGGTGATATAATTCGTGCATTTGTTTTCACTAACATTCAACATCATGATATTTTCACTAAACCTATTCCTCTTGATCACTCTGAATTTATTAATGGTGATTTGTGTATGATTATATTGTGTTACGTATGTATTAACCTTATAAATATTGAGATTTTTTTAATTTTTTTTACAAATATATCAAAGTATTATTTTAAAAAATAATCGTTTTTTCACAAAAAATCAAACTTTTGATAATTTAATTAAAGTGAGTTTATTACTCCAAGAAAATCATTCATGTCTAGATACAAAACAATGGATTTGTTTCTTCCATAGATTCACCTAGATGATATTACATAAAAAAGGATGGATTGGTTTTTTTATCAAATATTCACCCTAGGAATGAGTATGTTTCCTTTACTACAAACCTAGTTTGACACTACCAGGAAATTTTCTATGGTTTATTAATATAAACTCTGGAAAACAATAATGATGGAATGAATTTTAATTGTTAAAATGTTACATTTTTTTTAAATTTATGTGTGATACCATGATTTTATAATAATTTCTTTTAAGATATTTTATTTAATTCTTCATTTATCATTTTTTTATAAAATATTTTATGTGGACACAATATTTTTAATACTAAAATTATCATAGGAGAGACCCCATTTTTCAATTTTTTTTCCAAAATTTTATTTCACTATTTATTTTTTTCAAAAAACATTTCAAATCTTTACTTCTCTCTTAAGTATATTTTTTATGAAAAATATGTTTTAATTTATCTTAAACATTAATAAAATTATCTAGTTCTAAATATTTAGTTTTTTAAATTTTCAAAAAATTGTTTTAAACTTTCTCAACAGACCATTAATGATGATAAAAAAAGTTTAAAATTTTATTTCTCTTATTTAATCTATACTCATACTTGAATTATTTTTGAATACCACAAAGGGGGTGGGAGGAATCTTGGTATTTAGGGAAATATGAAAAATGAAATTTTTATTTTCATCTTATATAACTCTCTTTTAAATGATGTTATTGTTGTTGTTTTTGTAATGGGGGAGAAATGACATTATTTTACTTTGTAGAGAACAATATTTTTATAAATCTTATAACACTTATAAATATTATAATTCTTATAAAACCTATATTATTATAATTTTATATTTTTTGTTTTATTCAAAAATTATTCATATATTTTTTATCATAAAAAATTGTGAGAATTTTGTGCTTCCCACTTTGTTTTGTTTTAATGATCACAAACACTCTTTAATGTGAATAATGATTTTATTTAAATTGTTGGAATATAGAATACCAATTAAATGTTTATAAAATATTAAAAAAGTATTTATAATCATTATTTAATTATTTATAGACCTTTTGAACTCCTCGAGTGACATTATCATATTTTCCACAGGCTTTGAAGGAAGCATGAAGGCCTTGATAGTGATTAGACTGTAGAATGATGCACCAGATTGTCTTTGAAAGTGGATAGAACCAATGAATTCTCTAGGATTCAACCGACTTGCTGATCAGGGAGAATCGACCAGATGATATAAGTAGGACATGCATAGTGATTTATATCCTAAATTCCAACTAGATGATGGCATCAGACAGCTAGTCGGTGGCGTCTATCTAGAAGCTTCTGAGGTGCATTAAATGTTGGTCAAAAAGTCTCATCTCGGATCATTAGAGATCTTGTTCAATCCTAAATGTATCCATAACTCACGAATGATATAAATAGACCCTTTTAAGGCTTGGAAACTTACCTTATCATCAAATTAAAAATTACAATGTGCTACAATGTTCAAATTAATCCTGATATCTAAAGTTATCTCAATTCTTAATTCCTCTATTTATAATCAAAAGTGTGATCATATTGTGACATTATTTTCACTCCTACACCATTCTCATTATCTTATAGTGCTTCATCTTATCCTTTTGAGATAATTGACACCATTTATAAAAATTAATTCTTATAGAAATCCCATCTCTTCTTCATTTCTTATTTTATTTTGGTTTTAACTACCTAAAAAGTGATGGACTCTAGTTTCATTCCCAAACTGATTAAATTAAAGATATTAATTCTCTTTGAGGTTTATAGTTACAATATTAAAAAATAGAGGATAAATTATATAATAGTTTCTTGGTATAACCTATTAAAAATAAATGGATTCTTGTTACTTTTTATATCATTGATTCTAAGGAACTAATATAACAAAACCTCAAGCAATTGGTGTAGGATAAATAATAATTAGACAAATAAAATTATCCAAACTCCTTTATCAAATCATTTTATTTATTTTATGATTTATCACTTTATCTTTTTAATATCTTTTACCTTATACTTTTATACATCCATATGATTAATCATTTATTTTATGATTCACTTATTATTATATTCTTCTAATTTTATAAACATATATAGTTAGACCATTTCACTTTTTATTTTATTTTACTTGTATAATTTTTTTTATAAAGTACTCAAAAATGTTTTAACCATCATCAAACTCTAAAATGAGGTTTCTAATTTTTAAGAAATTCAATATTTGCTTTGTTTTTTGAAGGAAAATATAAATTATCTTTCCATTTTATTCTACTCATACCTACCAACTCAATCATATGTGGTCATACCCCAACCTTAAGAGGTCACTCCCCAACCTTACGAGGTCTCACCCCAACCTTAAGTGGTCATGCCAATGATCTATCTCAATCTTATGACATTGTGAGACAACCTTACAAGGTCACAACCCAACCATATTAAGTTGATCCCCAACCTTCTGAGGTTTCACCTATAGTCTGTGTAATCCTTACGAGGTCACATATAATTTCTCTAACATTTAACATAATTATATAAGCCTCATCTAGCCTTTAAAATATAAAATTTTCACGCTGAGATAACCTCCATTTGTTATCACATCCAATTTATTAGTAATAAAGAAAACTCAAAAACCAATTTAGGGTTTTTTTTGTTAAAAATATATCCCTTTGGGTTTTTTGAGAACTTTAAGAAAAATTTATAACTTTAACCCTTGGGAAATTTTGGAGCCAAAAAAATCTAATCATAGAAAAAATCTTGTTCCACATTCCATCAAAGAGTGTATGATTCACATAACATCAAATATAAGCCTATGTTGTCTAATATTGGAGTGAGAAACAAGATTTAAATGAAATTATACTCATCAAAACACCTCATTGACCCTTTTCAATCACCACTTTTTAAAATATATTCCATAATGATTCTCCCCCTGATGAGATATTCAGGAGCTCTCCCCATTTACAAGAAAATATTCCACCCCATTCTCTTAAACACCATATAACATTTTTTATTCAAAACCAATTATTTCCTTTTTGAAAGTTCACAACTAAGAGTTATATGAAAAAAATTAATAATAGAGAAATATCATACATTTACATTAATATTTATTCTCATGGGGGAGTCAGAGGCCTTTCTCCAACTTATCTGGTTATAGAGATTTAGTTAGACTCTAAGAGCTAATGGATTCCACTCATAACCTTCTATTGGTAGTGACTTGTTCATAATACTAAACACTTGATTTTGTGAGGATACGTATTATAACATCACATGTTTTTGATCCAAATTCTCTTTTAGGAAATGATATTTGATTTCAATTTTCTTTATCCAATAATGATGACTACTTTTTTACTTAGATTTATTGCACTCATGTTTTCACACATGGAAAAAATAAGATATTAAACTTTGAACTCAATTTCTTTAAGCTATTTTCACATTCACATATGAAATATAAAAACATGATTAGAAAATATATATCTTGGAATCTCTCATTATTAAAGATATTAAATCCTAATTCTTACTAATCTAATTCATATAAGAAATTTCAAGATAAAATAAATCTCTAGAAGATGACTTCTTCTCATCCACCTAACCTCCCCAATCCATATCTATTTAGAACAAGAGATTATATTGTAAATTTATATATTAAAATAGTCCAAAATTAACTATTTGGTTGATATAATAGAGTATTCATCTCATATCTTGAATATCACTTTATTTGTGACAGATTTGATAACATACATCTTGAAATTTAAAAAATAGGATGTACGAATGAGTGGTTTTCATGTACAAAACTACCAATGATAAGTCAATAAAGTATTATATTAACCTTCATACCTTCATTTTATTTTGTTAATTTCATATAGCCCACCACTTGAGTTTTCATTGGACTTCAATTATCCATTTGAATCTTTTTTTTACACCTCCCTTGCATATTGTTTTGATAAACATAAGTACCATCCAGCCTTTAAATTCTTTATCGGTCAAGAAAAAAAATGAAAATTCACATATCAAAAAAATGTTTAAATTTTCACTCTATCAAGTCTAAAAACTACTTTAACTATGAAAAATCTGAGCCTCTAAATTTTATTTAACCCACATAAATAATCACCACCATCTACTAATATTTCTTCTCCTTGATGTAGAGGTTGTGATCTACCCCTCCTTTTGAAAACTAGGGATCATTATGTAATATTGTATCCTTGAATATCGAGATCTTAATTATTTTTATAATATATACAAGACCTTATTTAGTTGAAACACTCTTTTATCATATTCATCCACTAGAAAAACACCTGAATTCTCCATGTAGGCCTTCTCTTAAAGGACTCTATTCATGAATTCCTATTTGACATCCTTTGATAGACTTTAATGCCACTTTACATTTCCAAGTCCAATATAGTAGTATCAATTCCTACTGTGCCATCGATAAAAATATCCCATCTACATCAATTACTTCTATTTTGGAATATTATTCTCACACTAGGTGTGATTTTTTAATTATAACTTATCTGTATCATTTGATTTTATTTTTTAAAACCCATTTTTTCAACAACATTCCTATTTTTCATACACAGAACAAAATCTAGATTCATGTTATTTTCAATTTGGTCAAGCTAATCATTAATATACATAGCATAATGAACTTCATTAAAATAATAATCAAAGATTTTATGATTTGATTGAGATGAAAAATAGGTTTGATGAGCCATCATCCTCATAGTTGGAAGCAGGGTTTTTCTGTCACTAACAATGTTTGTGTCAATAATTGAAGCCCAATTAGGTTTTCAGTTTATTGTTATTGTTTCAGATATATTTATCAAATAATCATAGCTTTATTTTAAGTCTTCTATATCTCATTCATCTCCCCCTAATATACTTATATCATCATCACATTCTTCCTTAATTTCATTACTGTATTGTTGAAAAATATGCTCACCTGTTTAAAAATTATTCTCATTTTCAAAGAATGTTGTATCATTAATTTTTAAAACATTTCCCAACACTTTTTTTATAGAATTTATGCACATTGAATTTTGATGAATATTCAAGGAAAGTACCTTCTTTAACATCTTATTATACTCTTTGTTGAGGATAATAAATTTACATATGAAAATATAAATCTACATGAGTGTTGGATTCTACCTATACCATAGTTCATATGGTTTGTTTTATTTATTATGAAATAATAAAGATCTATTATAGATTTATATTGATATATGAATAGGTACTATACAATATGTCTCAGGTGTATTCTTTTCAAGGAGCATTTTTGAGCCATATTTTTGATGATTCAGTTCCTCCTCTCAATGAATCCATTTTCTTATAGAGTCCTTACCCCTGAAAATTGATGTTCTATTCCATGATCCTCAATGAAATATTCTACTTTATTATTATTAAATGACATAGCATTATTAGTGTAGAAATTTTTTATTTTCAACCAAATAATTTTCTCCACCATTCTGTATTAAGAAGTGATGCACTGGAACACATAATATTTATTTACAATGATCATAAATAATTATATAAAATTGTAATCATTAATGAATAATATATAATTAATTTTACATTCATAGATTTATGTTTCATTATCCCACACACATCCACATACATAATCTCAAGCAATATTTATCAATTATTCTCTTTTGGAAAACATGTCTCTTGAACAATGTTCATTTTAACATATTTTACACATATTAGCGTGATATCATGAAATCATAGGGACATTTTTAGCTCCATTATTTTTAAAAAAACATTATAGTGATTTTCATATCAATTGAAAATCCTCTTATGCCATGATTTATTTTCTTCCTCCTAGGATGACATGCATTAAACCTCTTCATTGATGAGATAAAGATTCAATTTGGTTCTTCAAACTTTTAAAAATAATATATCCATGAATTGTTTAAATATTTATTAAATTCTTTTTAAACTAGGAAAAATGTTCTGATTCACATAGTTGACTTACCTAGAGAAAATTATGACAATTAACCATAACCAAAAGAACTTATATTCACATAAAACCTTTTCCCCTAACTCTTTATTTCTAGAAGCCAAAATTTATTATCCTTTCATTACTCTCAAACCATAAAACTCCATCCTTTTCATATTTTATGTCACTGATAAGATCTTTAATTACCATAATATAGGAATCACACATGCTATCTAGAATGTAAAGACCTATAAAATTCAAAGGAAATTTTTTCTTAATTTTCTTTGGGATTTTACAAGAACGCAGTTTCAGATGGCACTTGATTCCAAGGCCCGGTGTGCCCGGAATTTCTATCTGAAGTTTAGCTCGGGTACGTTCAGTGAACGAACGAGCGTGAATTTCTAACTTTTGAACCGGTGCTCGGAATCGAATTCCGAGGGCACCGATGGAACCGTAGCACAGGTAATTGCTTAGGAACGCCTTTTCTGGAGTTGCGTTTGCTTGATGTGAGTTGTTTATTTTTTTGTGGATTAAGTGTTAGTGAAATAAAATTTCATTAAGAATTTTATTTCTCTTCTTCTTCAGTTAGAACCTAAGTGTAGGAGTTAGGGTGGGACCCACTATTTGTTAGTTTCTCTTGAGTGGATTAAAGGTGGGTTGGGGACCACACGAGCCCCCACCTTTTCAATTCCCTTAACTCCCTAACTCCTCTTAACCCCCCACTTAAGTTGTGTAACTCGTATAACCTTTTAACTTCCCTTTAATTGGGTGACTTTACCTCTCCTCTCTTTAAGTATGCCAACACCCAATTCAATTAATTAAATTAAGTTTTGAATTTTGAATTGTGGCTTGAGTTAATAAAATAAGGATGAGCCTTATTTTATTTTGGTTGGTTGTTGTGTGTGGACATTGGAGGAGAGAACTCTTGGGTGTTTTCATCTTCATCACAAATAACATCAAGACTTCGACGAAGAACGCCATCACCGTAAGAAGAGATCGACGTGCCCTCTCTTCTTCTCCCCGCAGCCGGTGTGTGACCCCTTTTTTCGAGGATTGACGACGCACCCTCTTTCAATCTTCTTCCCGTGTCAAAGAAAAGGAGACGCAACTTCCTCCTCGGACGTTCACCGTCAACATACGGGGCTTCACCTCGCGACGTCGTTTTCCACGGTGAACCCCCGTTCTAGCTACGCTCAAGGTAGGGGTTATTTAATTATTTTGTTCGTGAATTGTACTTTTTCATCCTTCGTGAATTTACGACCAGTTGCTATCAATTAACGAGAGGGGGCCGGACCGCACAAACATTGCCGACCCTCCTCCAATTTGAATGTTGTTTCTAATTTGGTTGGGACGGAATGGCGTGGTGCCGTCGCACCACGCGAGATCGTACGGCAAGTAATGCGCGACGCCATCGCACCGCGCCGTGAAGTTGAACAAGGACGCGACGCCATCACACTGCGTCGAAGAAAACCGAAGAAACCGCGGCCGGAGCGGGGCCACGGCGGAGGGGCGCGGTGCCGTCGCACCGCACCGGATGAACCAGGCCGCGGCCGGTTCCGGGCCGTGGTGGAGCAGGGTGATCGGCGGCCGGTTCCGGGCCACCGGTGTCGGCGAAGGAGGAAGGACCGGCCGTCACTGGTCCTTGTTGGCAGAACCGGCCGGCCGGTGCGGGCCGACCAGACAAAGGGAAAAACTGGGGGAATTAATTCCCCTGGCCAGCCAAGCAAGCGGCCCCATTAATGGGGTCGCGGTTACAGGGAAACCGGGGGGGGGGGGGGCAGCGCCCCCCCCCCCCCCCCCCCGCGAGCCGGAACGGCTCAGCCGCTTGTTCGAGCCAGTTGGCGCCAGCGCGCCGGGTCACCGGCCAGGCCGGGCCGACCGGGCGGTCTCGGGCCGGGTCGGTCCGGGCCCGAAACCCCCGTTTTCGGACCGTCTATGGTCTTTTGACCATAACTTGGGCTACGGACCTCCGATCGACGCACCGTCAGTTGAGATACGATCCTTGAATCGAGACGGTCGTTTCAGTATATTTCACTCAAGGTTTCAGAATACTTTGGGTTTGGCCGGGTTGGTTCGTACACGAAACCAACCGGGCCCTCAGAGCGGAAACGCTCATATCTTAAGCTCCGGACGTCCGAATGACGTGCCGTCGACTTTGTTGGATTTTACTCTTAGTGAGACGGATCTTTTGGCTTACCCTGCTCGAGGTTTGGACGCAGGTGGAGTACGGTTGGGTTGGTTTTGCTTTAAAAACCAACCGGCCCCCTGAAACGAAAAAGCCAATAACTCTCAGACCGGGCGTCCGATTGACGCGCCGTCTGCGATGTTGAGTTCCTGTTGACGATACGGAACTTTTGGATACATCAAATCTAGACTATGTGTCAGTTGATGTATCAGCCTCTCGGGTTGTGGAGAGGACCCTCCCGAACGAGCTTGCTGTGTGCGGGAACCCTAGAGCTGGCTGCGACTACTACTACTACGATGACTGTACAGAGATCCTCAGTGGATTCGACGACGACGACTACAACACTCAGCGATCATATGTGGATCAGTGCTATCGATCCTGTGTGGGTCTGATCCTGTGTGGGTCAGCGCTCAGTAGTTCTGTGTGAGCCAGCGCCTACAGATCCTGTGTGGGTCCGATCCTGTGTGGGTCTTTGCGGGGGTTAGTTACCTATCGATCCTTTGTGGGTCATATCCTTTGTGGGTCATTGAGGGGGTTAGTACCTATCGATACTTTGTGGGTCTGACAGCTTAGATGAATCAGTGGTAACATCTGATCATCTCTATCTTCATACGAAGAAGTATACCTGTGTGAGCTGATTCCCGTTTTTCTTTCCTATGTGGATTGTGTTGTGCTATCCGGTGTGGATTTACGTTTTTTTTCCTGTGTGGACTGGGTTGTACTTGGGTTCGGATGTTGGAGCCGAATGAGAATTGATGACTTAGGTATATGTATGGGCATATACCTAAGCAGATTCGGATGTTACTTCGTGATTGTATCTTTCCTTGCGGATTATCCTTTGTGGATTCTGGGAGACCTTCAGGGGTCTCAGGGTCCCTACTGAGTAGCTTATACTAAACCCTGCACGGGCTATGCCCGCACTACGTTGTGTTGGTTTCAGACGACGGACAACGCTGATCGTGGTTGTGGCTTGCGGAGCAGGACGGTACCTGGAGGTGGACCACTGGGCGGGACGTACTCGGAGCGGTGAGCTGGACCCGAGGAGCAGAGGAGGCCATCTGTACTCACCCTTCAGGTGGGATTCCCAGTGGACAGCTTGTCGTTGCGGCTTTGCTTTTCAGTTGTTGTTTTCCCTTTCCAGTTATACTTTACTTTCAATTTGGGTTTGTATACTGGCCCACTTACTTTCTGCACTTACTGTTGTACTCTGTTTTTACTTAGTGTTTACTTCTACTGCTTTCTTGCTCTGTGGTGTCTGTTTACTTTACAAAGGCAATGTCTTCCCTTTTTACCGGGATTTACGCCTTGGTGCTAGTCGCCAGCCCCTGGACTATGGAAGGCGGGCTTGGGGTAGTCACGACACGGGCCCCGAGGACAGGTCGTGACAAATTGGTATCAAAGGAGTTCGGTTCTACCGTAGAACTTGGCACTCTGATCTTTTCTATGTGAAGCAATAGTGTTTAGCGTATTGGGTGTGGTTATCAGTCCAGGGAGTCCAGTGTTGGTGCGGCGACCGATGTATCCGTACACCAGGACCCTGACTTCTGATTTCCGACTTAATGCACGAAAACATTGATTGCATGTGTATTTCAAGTTTTCTTTGTGATTACTTTGTGTCAGCTCACCAGGTATACTGTTCTGACCGTGGCACACCTGTTTCCTTTTCAGGATGGCCCCATGACGGCAGCCAGCTAGGGTTCCGAGAGTTGAGCGTGACGACAGACCACCGAGCGACGAGGCCTCGGTGCAGGGCCCTTTGTCAGCAGTGGAACCGGCGGTACCTCTACCCGCCGAGCCACCGATGCTTCCAGCACCAGCTGCTGACGATGCATGTCGCCTCAGTGCACTGCATGAGTTCCAGCGCCAGTGACCACCCTGGTTACGTGGGGAGACGGACCCCCAGGCAGCCGAGGACTGGCTGGAGGCAGTGGTGAGTGTTTTTAGGTTAGTGAGGACACCAGTAGACCTCATGGTGATCCTCGCAGCGAGCCTACTGCACGCAACAGTAGGCAGATGGTGGATCTTGATGCTCCAGGTGCACAATGAGGCATCTCTTCTCTGGACGGACTTTGAGAGCCTCTTCTGCTCGGAGTTCATCCCAGCCACCCTCCATGCGGTGCGCATTCAGGAGCTTCTTCAGTTACGGCAGGGCAGCATGACGGTCGCCGAGTACTCGGCAAGATCTACCGATCTCTCGCGCTACTCGACAGACATGGTACGGGACCCATTATTCTGGGCCTGGACCTTTGAGCAGGGATTGAGACACGAGATCAGGGCATCACTGATCTCCCTCAGCATTCCGACTCAGACAGGAGTACTGGAGCGAGCCCTTTTGATCGAGAGCTTTCTTGCTGAGCCTTCATCAGCGCCGAGACCCACTGCAGGGCGACAGGTAGCAGAGTCTTCTGCAGCAGGCAGTCGACGGATGATTCATGGGTCCAGGTAGACCAGAACCTCAGGTAGACGACCTCAGGACACTAGCTCAGTAGTGCGGGGAACACAGCACGGAGCCAGTCTTTCGAGATGCAGGCAGTGCTACTCATGCGGCGGGCAGGGCCACATGGCTCGTGACTGCCCAACCCGCCGTGCCGAGGAGCAGCAGACGGTTGAGGGGCCACCGAGGTAGAGGAATAGGGTCGACCATGGCGGTCCACAGGGAGCAGGAGGACGAGGCAGAGGAGCTGGCCGAGCAGCAGGTGGTGGGCAACGCTTTGAGGCTTTACCACCACCACCACCAGGAGGTACACCCCGACCATAGGGAGCTGGCGGGCAGAGACATGCACAACTCCAGGCAGCAGAGGCCTACGACCACGGCGCGCCCGAGATGATTCTAGGTACTATCTGTGTCTATTCCACCCTTGCTGTAGTACTTATAGACACAGGAGCGAGTTATTCTTTCATAGCCGCTGCCCTTGTTCGGAGCTCGGAGATTCCGACAGAGCTGTTGGCTCGATCCTTACGGCTAGAGACTCCTACGGGAGCAGACTCGACGATTACGCACTGGTGCCGGCAGTGTGAGCTTACTCTAGGAGGCGAGAACTTCGGCTGGGATCTTCTTGTAGCGGCGTCGAGGCCTTACGATGTCATCTTAGGCATGGATTGGTTATCTACATTCCATGCTCAGATTGACTGTATTAGGCGTAAGGTGTGATGTGTACGCATCGACGGGAGCAGGTTCACCTTCACTGGTGAGAAGGGAGCCTTTGCAGCATAGGAAGGACTCTTGCAGAGGAGAGGACAACCCATCACTCACCAGTTGGCTAGCCTCATCCTAGGAGCTGTTGACGTGCAAAGTCCTAGTTTTCCTGCAGTGGTGGATCAGTTTGCAGACGTCTTTCCCGATGACGTTCCAGGGCTACCTCCTCGTAGAGAGGTAGACTTTTATATTGACCTGTACCCCGGGACAACCCCGATATCGACTTCAACATATTGGATGGACCCCGATGATCTTCGAGAGCTACGAGTACAGTTGGAGGACTTGCAGGGCAAGGGGTTCATCCAACCCAGTGTTTCACCCTGGGCTTCCCCGATTTTGTTCGCCAAGAAGGCGAACGGGAGCTTGAGACTTTGTGTTGACTATCGTCACCTGAACCAGGTGACAGTGAGAAACAAGTATCCGCTACCGAGGATTTATGACCACTTCGATCAGCTCAAGGGAGCACGGTGGTTCTCAAAGATAGACCTCAGGTCAGGCTATCATCAGCTCAGAGTTCGAGACGAGGACGTGCAGAAGACGGCCTTCAGGTGTCGGTATGGCCACTATGAGTTCTTGGTTATACCATTCGGCGTAACCAATGCTCCAGCAGTGTTTATGGCCCTCATGAATAGGATCTTTCATCCATATCTCGATCGATTTGTCGTGGTCTTCATCGACGACATTTTGATTTACTCGACGACTGAGGAGGAGCATGCCTACCACTTGCGGGTTGTACTAGACACACTCCGAGAGCACCAGCTTTATGGTAAGCTCTAGAAGTGTCAATTCTGGATACGTGAGGTCCACTTCTTGGGACATGTCATCTCTGAGGCGGGAGTTGCGGTGGATCCTGCGAAGATCGAGGTTGTGCTATCTTGGGAGCCACCCAAGAGCGTAACGGAGGTGCGAAGTTTCTTGGGATTAGCTGGATACTATCAGAGATTTGTGCCAGAATTCTCCAGAGTTGCAGCACCACTCTCAACTTTGAAGAAGAAGGGGAAACCCTTTGTGTGGTCAGAAAGATGTCAGCAGAGCTTCCAGGATCTGAGACAGAGATTGACTAGCGCACCTATCTTGAGGTTGCCTGAGGAGGGAGTAGGGTACGTAGTCTACTGCGATGCATCAGGGACCGGACTCGGATGTGTCCTGATGCAGGAGCGGGCCGTGATCGACTATGGATCACATCAGTTGAGGCCGCATGAGCAGAACTACGCTACCCACGACCTGGAGTTAGCAGCAGTAGTCTTCTCTCTGAAGACATGGCGACACTACCTGATGGGCGAGCACTTTACAGTCTTTTCTGACCATCAGAGTTTCAGATACATCTTCTCTCAGAAGGACCTGAATCTGAGACAGCGGCGATGGCTCGAGTTCCTCTAGGACTATGACTTTGAGATAGTCTATACTCCTGGGAAGGGGAATGTGGTAGCCGATGCTCTCAGCAGGAGGACGAGAATTCAGCTACTTGAGGAGGCGACAAAGCAGCTAACCTCTTTGCAGATATCTTTCATGGATAGAGATGGTGCATCCTTCCTCCAGTCTCTCACAGTCACTCCTCCACTACTTCAGCGGGTCAGAGAGGCACATCGTGGGGACGCTGACTGTGAGACGCGGCGTGCACAAATATTCTTAGGACATGCACATGATGGTTTCTCCTTTGGAGTAGAGCACGACATCCTTTTCAGATGACATACCTTGGTACCAATTGCTTTACGGGAGGAGGTGCTGAGAGAGTTTTACACTTCTCCTTTGGCGGTACATCCTGGAGTGGCAAAGATGTACCGGGATCTCAGACAACAGCACTGGTGGCCGGGCATGAAGAAGGCTGTGGTGGAGTTCGTTTCTCGGTGTCTCACCTGCGAGCAGGTGAAGGAAGAGCACCAGGTACCAGCAGGCTTAGTACAGCCCTTGGAAGTCCCGGAGTGGAAGTAGAACGGGATACCTATGGACTTCGTGACTGGACTTCCACGTACTTCCAGAGGTCACGACTCTATTTGGGTGATTGTTGACCGACTCACCAAGTCAACACACTTTTTACCCATCAGAGAGAAGGGATCCGTGGAGAGCTTGGGACGAATTTACGTTCAGGAGATTGTACGGCTTCATGGTGTGCCATCATCTATCGTCTCCAATCGAGATGCTCACTTTACTTCCCGACTTTGGAAAGGGTTGCAGGAGGCGTTCGGGACACAGCTACGTCTGAGCACAACCTTTCACCCTCAGACGGATGGTCATACGGAGAGGACCATTCAGACTCTCGAGGACATGCTCCGCGCATGTGTCCTCGACTTTGGTCGTAGCTGGGAGGACCACCTACCCTTGGTGGAGTTTGCGTACAACAACAATTACCACTCCACCATCGGGATGGCACCATAAGAGGCATTGTACGACCGACCTTGCAGATCTCCTTTGTGCTGGACAGACCCTGGGGAGTTAACACTTGTGGGACCGGAGATGGTTCAGGCCATGACAGAGAAGGTCCAGGTCATCCAGGAGTGGATGAGGACAGCTCAGAGCCGGCAGAAGTCTTATGCTGACAGGAGGCGGAGGCCACTAGAGTTTGAGGATGGCGACCACGTCTTTTTGAGTGTCTCACCTTGATGTGGATTACGGAGATTTGGCCGAGGCAGCAAGTTGTCTCCACACTTCATCGGACCGTTCTAGGTCCTTAGCAGGATTGGCGAGGTGGCTTATTTCCTGGCTCTACCACCTCAGTTGCACCGGGTGCACGACGTCTTCCACGTATCTCAGCTGAGAAGATACGTGCATGACCCAACGCATATCATTGACCATGAGGAGATTGACGTCGATGATGGGGTGACTTTTGCGGAGGTTCCAGTGGAGATCGAGGATCGACAGGAGCGGGTCCTACGAGGACGGTCTATTCCTCTAGTGCGCATCAGATGGTAGCACGGGAACCTCCAGGAGAGCACTTGGGAGCGGGAGGCTCAGATGCGTTCTCAGTACCCACTTTTGTTTCCCTAGTTTTCAATGTATCTTTACGGGGACGTAAATCCCTGAGGTGGGAGTAATGTAAAGGCCCATAAAATTCAAAGTAATTTTTTTCTTAATTTTCTTTGGGATTTTACAAGAACGCAGTTTCAGACGGGACTTGATTCCGAGGCCCGGTGTGCCCGGAATTTCTATCCGAAGTTTAGTTCGGGTACGTTCAGTGAATGAACGAGCGTGAATTTCTAACTTTTGAACCGGTGCTCGGAATCGAATTCTGAGGGCACCGATGGAACCGTAGCGCCTGTAATTGCTTAGGAACGCCTTTTCTGGAGTTGTGTTTGCTCGATGTGAGTTGTTTATTTTTTTGTGGATTAAGTGTTAGTGAAATAAAATTTCGTTAAGAATTTTATTTCTCTTCTCCTTGAGTTAGAACCTACGTGTAGGAGTTAGGGTGGGACCCACTGTTTGTTAGTCTCTCTTGAGTGGATTAAAGGTGGGGTGGGGCCCACACGATCCCCCACCTTTTCAATTCCCTTAACTCCCTAACTCCTCTTAACCCCCCACTTAAGTTGTGTAACTCTTATAACCTTTTAACTTCCCTTTAATTGGGTGACTTTACCTCTCCTCTCTTTAAGTATGCCAACACCCAATTCAATTAATTAAATTAAGTTTTGAATTTTGAATTGTGGCTTGAGTTAATAAAATAAGGATGATCCTTATTTTATTTTGGTTGGTTGTTGTGTGTGGACATTGGAGGAGAGAACTATTGGGTGTTTTCATCTTCATTACGAAGAACATCAAGACTTAGACGAAGAGCGTCGTCACCGTAAGAAGAGATCGACGTGCCGTATCTTCTTCTCCCCGCAATCGGTGTGTGACCCCTTTTTCCGAGGATCGACAGCGCACCCTCTTTAGATCTTCTTCCCGTGTCAAAGAAAAGGAGACGCCACTTCCTCCTCAGACATTCACCGTCAACATACGGGGCTTCACCTCGCGACGTCGTTTTCCGCAGTGAACCCCCGTTCTAGATACGCTCAAGGTAGGGGTTATTTAATTATTTTGTTCGTGAATTCTACTTTTTCGTCCTTCGTGAATTTACGACCAGTTGCTATCAATTAACGAGAGGGGGCCGGACCGCACAAACATGACCGACCCTCCTCCAATTTGAATGTTGTTTCTAATTTGGTTGGGACGGAATGGCGTGGTGCCGTCGCACCACGCGAGATCGTACGAAAAGTAATGCGCGGCGCCGTCGCGCCGCGCCGTGAAGTTGAACAAGGACGCGACACCGTCGCGCCATGTCGAAGAAAACCGAAGACACCGTGGCCGGAGCGAGGCCGCGACGGAGGGGCGCGGTGCCATCGCACTGCGCCGGATGAACCAGGCCGCGGCGGAGCAGGGTGACCGGCGGCCGGTTCCGAGCCGCCAGTGTCGGCGAAGGAGGAAGGACCGGCCGTCGCCGGTCCTTGTTGGCAGAACTGGATGGCTAGTGCGGGCCGGCCGGACAAAGGGAAAAACCGGGGGAATTAATTCCCCCGGCCAACCAAGCAAGCGGCCCCATTAATGGGGTCGTGGTTACAGGGAAAACAGGGGGGCAGCGCCCCCTCTCTCCCCCCCCCCCCCCGCGAGCTGGAACGGCTCGGCCGCTTGGCCGAGCTAGCTGGCGCCAGCGCACCGGGTCGCCAGGCCGCGCCGCGCCGGGCCGACCGGGGGGTCTCGGGCCGGGTCGGTCCGGGACCGAAACCCCCGTTTTCGGACCATCTACGGTATTTTGCCCATAACTTGGGCTACGGACCTCTGATCGACACACCGTTAGTTGCGACACGATCCTTGAATTGAGACGGTCTTTTCAATATATCACACTCAAGGTTTCGAAATACTTTCGGTTTGGCCGGGTTGGTTCGTACACGAAACCAACCGGGCCCTCGGAGCGGAAACACTCATATCTTAAGCTCCAGACGTCCGAATGACGTTCCGTCGACTTTGTTGGATTTTCCTCTTAGTGAGACGGATCTTTTGGCTTACCCTGCCTGAGGTTTGGACGTAGGTGGAGTACGGTCGGGTTGGTTTTGCCTTAAAAACCAACCGGGCCCCTGGAACAAAAAAGGCAATAACTCTCAGACCAGGCGTCCGATTGACGCGCCGTCTGCGACGTTGAGTTCCTGTTGACGATACAGAACTTTTGGATACATCAACTCTGGAATATGTGTCAGTTGATGTATCAGACTCCCGGCTCGTGGAGCGGACCCTCCCGAACCATCTTGCTGTGTGCGGGAACCCTAGAGCTGGCTGCGACTACTACTACTACGACGACTGTACAGAGATCCTCAGTGGATTCTACGACGATGACTACAGCACTCAGCGATCCTATATGGATTAGTGATACCGATCCTGTGTGGGTCTGATCCTGTGTGGGTCCGCGCTCAGCGGTTCTATGTGAGCCAGTACCTACAGATCCTGTGTGGGTCTGATCCTGTGTGGGTCTTTGCGGGGGTTAGTTACCTATCGATCTTTTGTGGGTCAGATCCTTTGTGGGTCATTGCGGGGGTTAGTACCTATCGATCCTTTGTGGGTACGATGGCTTAAATGAATCAGTGGTAACATCTGATCATCTCTATCGTCATACGAAGAAGTATACCTGTGTGAGCTGATTCTTGTTTTGCTTTCCTATGTGGATTGTGTTGTGCTATCCGGTGTGGATTTACGTTTTGCTTTCCTTTGTGGACTGGGTTGTACTTGGGTTCAGATGTTGGAGCCGAACGAGAATTGATGACTTAGGTATATGTATGGGCATATACCTAAGCGGAGTCGGATGTTACTTCGTGATTATATCTTTCCTTGTGGATTATCCTTTGTGGATTCTGGGAGACCTTTGGGGGTCTCGAGGTCCCTACTGAGTAGCTTATACTCACCCCTGCATGGGTTATGCCCGCACTACGTTGTGTTGGTTGCAGACGACGAACATCGCTGATCGTGGTTGAGGCTTGCGGAGCAGGACGGTACCTGGAGGTGGACCACTGGGCGGGATGTACTCGGAGCGGTCAGCTGGACCCGAGGAGCAGAGGAGGCCATCTGTACTCACCCTTCAGGTGGGATTCCCAGTGGATAGCTCATCGTTGCGGCTTTACTTTTCAGTTGATGTTTTCCCTTTCCAGTTGTACTTTACTTTCAGTTTGAGTTTGTATACTGGCCCACTTACTTTCTGCACTTACTGTTGTACTCTGTTTTTACTTAGTGTTTACTTCTACTGCTTGCTTGCTCTGTGGTGTTTGTTTACTTTAGAAAGGCAATGCCTTCCCTTTTTACCGGGATTTACGCCTTGGTGCTAGTCGCCAGCCCCTGGCCTATGGAAGGCGAGATTGGGGTAGTCACGGCACAGGCCCCGAGGATGGGTCGTGACATAGAATCCATGTTTCAAACATGTATTCCATCAAGGAATTTTAGAAACATTGGATTTATAATACCTCCCATTCTTGATCCATGAAACCTGGTTCACAATATTTCATAGTGGATCAGATTTCTAATCCTCTAGTTCTATTGATACTTAATTAAATATCCTCCAAGTCCAATTTGGTTATTGTCAAAGAGAAACTTTATAGTGAATTGGTAAACTCGCATTCAACCAGATTCAAACCAAACCATCAAAATTAAAAATTCAAAAACCAAGATATAAATCAAATACAAATCCTGAATTTGAAATTAAAAAATATCCATGCAGCAAACCCATCACCAAATTAACACCTTGAGTCATGAACCCCTGAAGGAAGGACCAAATCCTACTCAGATTGTGCCTACTGGTACACCTTTGAAAGATGAACTAGTACATCCTAAAACATCATAGAAAACTACCACACCACACCGACCAGGGGGAGTGGTAGTACATGAGGATAGAGAAGATATTGAAATAGGAAATGGTCTCAATAACGATCCAAAAACTTCACCAAGACACCAAATCCTTCCTTCTAATATACCACCAAAATAAAAAGGAACCTCCAGTAAAGCCTCCACGAATGCAAAAAAAATTAAATAATATGGGAATCAATACTGAACGATGACCATTACCAGGACCAAAAATACATACCTTCTCCATGACATGATGTTTCAATTACTAAAATATGTTTTGAGTTTCTAGCATATTTTATGAAGTCCCCAATTACTGATATCTACTTCTTCGAGTCGCCATGGGAATTTTTTTACACACTTGATTAGAAATTAACCAAAATGTTCACAATACCATCACAACTAAAATAATATCCATTAAATTCATATTAAGACTATAAAATTCTACTTGAAAATTTTTATCTATATTACTCTGTAATATATATCTTTTTAATACAACACACATATTTGGTATGATCCTTCTTCTCACAAAAACAACACCAAATTTTTTGTGGATTCTTTTTTTCCTTTTCATATATATATTAATATTTTAAGGGATATTTAGGTTAATATTCTTCTAGGGTGTTATAAATTGAGACTTTTTATCGAATACTACCACCTTATTTTTTTATCATGTGTTACAATTGATTTTCTATTATCACCAAACCCCTACATATATAGGATTATAACAACTTTTTAGTGGACATATCATGACCATCGTTATATTCTTAAAGGATAATTCCCTTGTAATTTTTGATTTCAAGATGGGACTAAAGAGTATTTATTGACCTTTAAACATTGGTTACCACACCATGAATTCTTATTAGAGTTCTTCAATTATTTTTACATGTTATTTCACTGTGTTGGTTAAGACATAAATTATTTAGGGAGGTTCTTCTACATTAATCCTTAGATTAACATGTTTTCCTAAATTTATAGAAAATATAATTTCAAGTTTTTGGATCTCTAATTTTAATTCCTTCTTAACCACTTTTTTATGAATATAAATCTTTTATTCACATGTAACACCATTATAATTCGTTATGTTTTTCTCTCCAGATAGATTTTTTTAGCATGCCTCTTATTAAACTTCAATATCTACTCTAGCCTTGACTCCAACATATTCATCATCATTGTACTTTGCCTTTTTTATTCCTATAATAGGCATAAGTAATTATTTATTGCGGTATCTATAGTCCCTAAACTCCCCCACATTTTCTTCAACTAAGAAAAGTCTTCTTTAGATAATAGTTTCTTCCGTCAAAATAATTTATATTTTGATTTATTTTTATTATTTATTCCTTCTTGTATTTTTTTCACCATTTTTTCTTTTCATCATCATATTGAAATTTATTAGGACACCTAATATATAGATTCCATAATTTTTTACATAAAAAAAATTAAGAGAAATATTTCCCTTGAATTTAACTTTTTTTATTTTAAAATTAGAGGAGGTAAAGGACATTATCTCATGAAATTTGTCATTATTAAGATCATATCTCAATGATAGTTTCTTTATATCTGTGAATTATATCTCATAATAGTTTTCATTTGGCACATACTCATTATTATTTTTCCTCATTTCATATTCCATATTAGTTACATGGAGGTTTTCTAACATAAACTCATTTAGATCCAAAACATTAATATGTAAAAAAAATTCATTGAACAATGGAGGTAATATTCTCAAAATTACCTTAAAAATGTTAAAATCATCAATGATATCCCAAGACGATGCATGTATCCTACCAATATTTTGATTATATCCAAAAATAAATAAATTAATTTATTCAAAATCATTATAAAGTCCCCATATTTATTCTATAATAGCTAATAATTTTATTCTTAGACTATTGAGTCCCCTTCATAAGTATTGAGGATCTTATCCCATATCACATTAGAGGTTTTTAATAACATAAACTTCATATAGATATAGATTTTAAAAGATCACCAAAAGCATTGATCATATTTTAATATGAAACTAACTCCTTATGATTACTTTTTTATAGGGAACCACAATCCATGTTGTCTATAATTTATGAACATATTCCACGTACACATCCATCACCAAAGACTGAAAAAATGTTTCAATTATTTTTTCCATAACTATTAGTTGCAACCTTAAAACATAGGTATTCCATTATAGCTGAAAATTATTGCAATATTTTTAAAGAGGGAGTTGATCCACTAACATTTATCTTTGATACCACTATTTCTGTAGGATCATGGTGTAATAAAAGGGTGAGTTGGAGGGAAATATATATAAAATGTCTTAATATTTTGTTTCTCCAAACCCTGAGAGAGGATCTTTCACTTTAAATTTATAATTAATAAATGTAAATCTAAAGAAAAAAAATCTTATCTGAGGATACTTTCTTTGATGAAGTTGTGGATCTTCTAAAAGACCCCATTCAAATTTCCTTCATTTTTATGTGAGTATCCAATGGTAGAGTCCATCTAGTGGTGATCCACACATGATCCTTTGATACCCAAGAAACTCCATTTGATTTCTGGGTGCTATCATGGTGAATCAATTATCTTGTGTTGTTCATGTTGATTGATCATACTTTAATCATGATGTAATATCTATTTCCTTTGAGATGGAGAGGGGAAAATAATTATATAGATAATTCATTGTGAGAAACAATTATTTATATCTCGATTAACTCTACACAATATACATAACAATCAATTCAAAGAGTTAGAGTGAAAGTTAAAATGTTATTTAATTGCATACCATAATTTAAATAATAAAATAACCATTATAAAACCCAATTTCATATAATAATAATATCATTATTATTTTATAGTGTGATCTAACTTGCGCAGTGATGAATATTATTTATCGGCTTAAAAATTAATATTCATCATCAGACGCATTCTAGGTCCATTCAAACTCCATGATATTTATTGAATAATTGAATAAAATATTTTATTCTATTAAATATTTTTTTTTTTAAAAAACAAGTAAATAAATATTCATTAAATATTCAACAAAAGAAATAAATATATTTTATTCACAATCCAGTGAATAAATATTCATTTAATTTATTTGATCTATTAAACATGAATAAAATTATTCTATCATATTGAGAATAATATTTATTCCATTAAAAAAAATTCAAAGATAATTTTATTGAGATTATTAGAAACACTTATTGTGTGGATATTAAGGATTCTTTCCATTTAGCATTTGGTGGGATTGCCCAAAGTCCAATATTACTATCTAGTAAGGGGTTAAGGCACCAAAGAGAATGAACATAATGTTGCAATGATAGAAACCACATACATATAATTATTGTGTAATATAATCAATTTGTTGAAATGTCTCATCAATATTCTTTCATATCCATATCATTAACCTATGTTGTCAATACCTCTTTCTTTGATAATCGTGAATAAACTCATAATTACACCATGACCATAGAGTTTAATGTGATAGTTTAATCATAACCAAAAGGTTGAGATATAAACATCAATAAATATGGAAGGGATGAATCCTTCCTTGACTTGTCCATTAAAAACATGTCATTCATGACGCACCCAACATACCTTGGCTTACTAAGAACATATTTTTTCATTGTTTTTATCATAAAATCGAAGTGCGTGAGAAATGACATGCATTAATTTTAATAATAAATTCTAAATACTATTACACAAACTCATAGATAAGAATATCTAATGACACCAAAAAATGTAGAATTTCTTTTGGAGGGTCTGCTCTCATAATCTCTCATATTAAAGATTACGAAGTGTGAAATTTATGATAAGAAGTCTTATCCTCATACGAGAACCCACACCTGATGATATATAGACTATGCGACTTATCATAGTATGTTATCCGAAATTAGAACTAGTTTAAGAATATCAATATGGGATTTTGAGGTTCTCACCATAATGGGGAATTGTTATAAACATATTAATGTAATAGATACTCTAAAAAATTATCACATAAATGTTATACTGATGAAAAATCAATATGTGAAAATATATTTTGAATTAATATTCACTTATTTGAATATATATGTAATCTAAATTATAAAGTAGTTGGTTCTAGGGAACCAACTCAAAAAAACTCTCACTTGTAATAGTGGAAACTCTTGAAGACCAATTATTTTTCACATGTAGAAAAAATATTCTTTCATTAAGCATGACTATAGATTCTAGGCCTATCATGTTTATGTGGATTGGGTTGGAAAATCCAAATTCCTTTTTGGGAAATTGGTTTATTTCATCATTACTACCTTCAGAAAATCCCTCAATTAGTGATTTAAAAAAGTAACCACCTCTTATTCCAATGTCAAGTCTTTACATTTGGACTATGTCTATAGTCAATTTTTTATTCTTCCAGTATAAAAATAAATAGGAATATGACATTGTTAAAATACTTCTTTAGCTACATCATAAGATACAATGAACTCAGATAGTGTAGATATGAAAAGCACTAGTTATAATAGGTTTTTCTTGCATACTACCTTATCCCTTTTTATGATACTAGATCAGTTTAAATCAAGTGTAAAAAAGTATTAAATTCCCTTTATTGCTCGTATTATCACTTCTCAAAACACCAAGAACACATTCAGTCTTACTTATCCATGTACTTTCAGAAAGTTTAAACTATTATTCTATGAAATTATATTGCATCTATTTGATATTTTCATGTTATTAATCATGTATTAATAATATCAACCATCAATACATATAAAAGAATGTAAGATAAATTCCAATAACTTAAGCTTGTGAAATTATTTTAATCTCTATAATATCTTACTATGCCAATGCATGTTATACTAGAAGGATTATAATTCAATTATTTTCCATGAATTTCTTTAACTTGAATTTTATAAATAGTTATTCAATATAAGTATTATAAATAAAACAATCAAAGTCATGTATCTGTCTTATAGATATTGTTACCGAGAACAAAGATGATTATTTAAGTCATACTTGGAGAAAATTCATTCCTTAGTCTTGAAAAACTTATAAGACAATGCATTTGTTTTTCTTATGTTATCAACATATTTTTCTTGAAAACTAATAGTTCTCCCAATAAATATTTAGTGGTGCATGTAACTCATTCATTTACAAACTAATATTATATGATCACTATAGATAATTTATTCATAAATTAATTTATGTAATCTACATATCTTATAGGAATTTATTGATGTCATTAGTTATTTTAGTTATGCCAAGTAGACATATACCATAGGTATTCCTTTCAGGTCATTTCATATAGAAATCTTTCATAATGACTCATCTAAATGACGTGTCCTTGACATTCAATAGCAAAATATTATGATTATAGAAGTATTCTTTGACAAGTCTAATTAAAATAGGATTTTAATCATGATGAGAGGTGAATAAGTTTTTTTTTGAAGATTAATCTTTTAATAATCAATCATGCTTTATTGGTAATATCTTTTACCATACATGTAAAATTTCTCTTGAATAATCATTATAAGTATCAAGTATTATAGTCTTTCAAAATACAGACTTTCTTAATCTTAATACATGGTGTATATTTTTTGAATTTATATATACTTTTCAACCTTCAAATATTACCATTTTCTGCTTCATTGTAGGAATAATTATTATAAAATAATAATTCATGTATCAACAAAAATAGTGAACATAAATCACCCCTTTATTTATAATTACTACACAATATGTGTCTTTATAACTCCTCCTCCCACTAAGCTCAGTATTGTTAAGTATTAATTTTCAAACTCATGTTAATTTAGAGCCTTAACCCATAAAATTCATGTCTTTACCCACTACCTTTAAATAGATAGGCATACTTTATTGATATTTAGTCAATGTTGACTAGAATTTAATATCCTTAATGGCTTTATAAACACTAAATTATATTCAACTTTGTGTTTTTATGTTTTTATAGCAAATTTAATATTTTAATAAACAATTTCAACAAATTTTTTTTGGTATTTATCTAATTGATTCTTATCATATATCATTTTGATATTATGTACACTGGATAATATAGTTGGTATATAGTTAGTTGTTTCACTTTTATTTAAATAATTTTTTTTAAATTGATAATGAAATATTTTTAATATATATAAGACACATCATTGATCTTTGTTTTACTACAATAATTAAATTATATATGTATGAAAATGTGGGTTAGATGTAACCTTTACTCCACATATATGAGAAATGATTAATTTTTTTTATATACTCTAAAAAGTAAAATCTAAGATTAATTTTACCAAATGCACACATTTACTTCACTGATCAATTCTAAAATTTCTCAGGAAATATTTGAAGTTACCATTCTCTTTATAATAGCTACCATGGATTTGTTAAACTAACTCTAAATGTTTTATGATGTGACTTTATTTAAAAATTATTATTTATCTAAAATAAAAAATTTGTTTTTTATCTCTAATATCTTAGCACAATTGATACAAAAAATACCTTAATATAAATAAACAAGTCAAAAAAATAGCAATTTTATTTGAAAAATAATTATCTTTACAAAATTGGGTAAAAATATTATATTTTATATTCATCATTCATTGGAGTTGATATTTGTTATTTAGGAGTTACTAGAATTTTAGTTTTGTATAAAAGTACCATAACAACATTTATTACCAAAAAATAATGTATTGTTGTGTCTAGTTGTACATTGAGATAATACTTTTTTAGTATAATGAGAGATTTACCAAAAATAATAGTCTTTTTTATTGAATAAAAAATGTTTCAAAAGTCTGAAAGATGAGTTTTTACAGTAATCCTTTTGTCAATAAGTAATGAGCTCCTAAACAATGTCATTGAGTCATATCAATACGATACAAAAATTAGAAATAGTGATCTCCCCTTGGATGACATATGAATCACTGCTTACCAACTCCTTTTAAGTTCACTCTACAATATTTTTATTACTTATAATTTCTTGTATATAAATACATGTATTTTGTAAGCATATTTTATTTAATATAGAAGCAGTAAATAGTAACTTGATGAATATACCTAAAGTGGGTAAAACTTCTTGCCTCATCAATTCATTACAATTTATTTTCCATAGTCTATTCTCTCTAAATAAAATAAAATTTCCTCATGTTAATTCTTCTATATTAGAATATTTTTTTCTCTTTGTAGGATTCCATAAAGGATCTTTTGGATTTATATTAGCCATGTGATCTTTAGCCTTGTCTTTCAAACTTTTTACCAAAAGTATTGAAGGAAAATTTTCAACCAATCCTTATCTGATTGGGGATGTATGGGAGACCGTTTCCTAAGTGAATTGTCCATTCCATTTATCCGAGCATGGATAGATATGAATAATCATGGTTATAATGATAATAAGATAAGATAAATGGATAATTTATTATATAAATGGAAGCCCAATTTTTCTAACTAATCAATATACCACAACATTTTGAAAGCATGATCAACAAGTAAATTGTAATCCTCTAGTATACACAAATATAGTGTCTTGATGATCTTATTAATTTCAAGCCATTCCTTTGATTTTTTAGTTATCAATGTTAATATATTATGGTTTAAGAATTCATGTCCTTATGTTGTATAATCAGCTCTTTAAATATAGTTGATAATATAATACAACAAATAGAAGAAGCAACCTCAACATTTCTCTTGTATATGTCTTTTTAAACATTGATCTTCTGATAAGGTTGAATAACATGAGTAGGGGATTCCAACATATAATAAAAAAAATTGATAATAATCCATCACATAAATTATTATTCCATATATAGATATTTTTTAAGATATTCATTGATTTAAGGAATGATTTCAATTTTTTTTAGTTTTTTACCCTTTTTTACAACAATTAAAATAGATGATTATTACTTTACATGATAAAAAATTATTTGAGGAATGATAATAATTAATTTTAATAAATCTCCCCTTATTTTATCATATCCCAATATCCCTCACTATTAAACTCAAAATATATTGTTTCTAGGACATTCAAGTGGAAAGGATCCATATTTCCCTTCATATAACCCCAATATGGGTTAGTCAAGCTACTGGATCATACTTAGGTAGGATTTTATTTATAAATTATTTGATTGTAACTCCATGAGTTGTTGAGTGCACTCCCCAATCTTAAAATCCCAGATATTATTTCTTCAACAATTTCTTCCATGTTACATAAAATCTAGTGCGGTATAATTCTCTTGATATAAGAGAGTTAAGTCAATACATATCCTTAATAAGAACTCCATGTTAAATCTATGTTTTCCAATGAGGGTTGTTTAAACACGTAATCATGAGGCTTTTATTCCTAATCACGTAGTGGAAGGAAATTTATGACTTCATATATTTTTATGGGATTTTGATTTGTTTTACATAAATTTTACCCTGTTTTATTGATTAAATTTCAAGGTAATATTTTATGGATTTTATTTATTTAATTGAACACATTGGATAAAACATTAAAACATAATCCATTTAATTAAATTCCATATTTAACAATTAATTCATTTAATTATGTGATATAATTTTTTCATCCATAAAATAAATATTTCATAAGATATAAATAAATAAATAACAAATGACCTGACCATGAGCTTAACTAATAGTTGATTTATTGAGCAGACAATAAATCAATATATAAACCAGGGGAATAACTACCCTTACTGGTCTTGGAATGAGTTATAGCATTCTTCCTATCCTCCTATGTATTACCTAGGTTGGCATCATTATGGGTACATCTTGAATTTCCTTCACATGACATGGGATACTCCATTAATTACATATATTTATAACTCACATGTTGGTGAGGGGAACTAAATGATTTGTTAATTGGGATTACATATATAATCATAGACATGCATTCTCTATATAATAATGGAGTTAGTTATGACCCACATGACATCAAATTTAATTTTTTATTAAATAATTGAAAACTCATGAAATAAATTAAATTAAAAATCCAATACATATAAAGGTTCTGGTCAAGCTCAAGAACAATCATACATGCAACATATATGAAAAATTAACTGGTTAACATTCATTTATTTTCATTCTATATTATTATGATAAATACACTTTCATTCGTTAATTTATTTCCTTTCATGTTAATGACCATCTTAAATTACCTAGAGATACCCATAATTAAAGGAATTCATGAAAAAAAATGACAAATCCAATAATTGCAAATTATTATAATAAATTAACAGAGTGTTTAAAATTATTTTAAAAAATTATTAAATTATTAAACACATCTTGTGTTCTATTCAATAAACTATGGTTTTAAAAGTTTAATTTTAATTTTAATGTAATTTAGTTCTATCCATTATTGCGATACTACATGGCATGTACTTTTTGAGTTACCCACCATGTATCTCTCTCGTTGCGTATCCAGGTTACATGAATGGGGATTTTTTGTATTAACTCAGCTGGAATACATGGTGTGTACATACTAGTTACACACCATGTATTTAGTTTCCATGTTACTGGGATAAATTCACGGCCTTAGGGCTATATCTAGGCTAGGCTACATGGTGTGTACAAGACATCTACACACCATGTGGTCCGAATTTCATGTAACTGCGCAATCCACCAATAAACTCATCATATTCATATGTCATGACTACATGATGTGTAAAGGCCTACTACACACCATGTATCACTCATGTCATATGTCCACATAACTAATCAAATGTCTTGACAAGTATTTCATACATGGGAAACGATGAACTATACTCCGTGAACACTACGTACAAATTATTTATATCACAAATTATTTTTCCTTTCAGTTTTGGACATCTTGAATATATATAATGACCATTAATATTGTAATAATTTCACTAATAAAACATGTATACTATCAGGCATGTAAGCCAGAAACATGTCGTATAATAGGACATGTCCTATTCTAGGTTGGCCTGGTCTACACTTGGTGTGAAATAAATGCACAAAATATAATTAACTGATCCGAATTTCATTTATCCCATGATACATAAAAGTGCAGTGTACAAGGGTATATAATGTCTATTATGTCTACATAATGTATAACCCAATTTTACAATAATTTTTTATCACTTCCCAATGGAATTAATTGTCATTATTCTTCTTTTTTTCTATGAATTTAAAAAAATAAAACATTGAACTAACTTTATTAATATATTGTGAACATGTTAAATAAAATCATATTAAAGAACAAAAAACATAAAATTAAAAATTCAACCACGATTTATTATAAATGAAAAATAAAATAAATAATCATAAATTTAAAACATAACCCATTTGATACCACTTCTAGGATATGGGCATAGAGGAAGCATGCAGTGGTGGGCAATATTTTTTTTAATATTTGGTTTCCCAAAACCATGAGTGAGAATATTTAATGCTAAATTTATAATAAATTCATTTCGATTTGATGAAAATAAATACATTGTCTTAGGATCCTTTATTTGATGATGTTTTTGATCTTCCATAAGACCCTTTTCATATTTCCTTCAATGCGATGTGAGCATCCAAGGGTAGAATCCCTCTAGTGGTGATCCAAAAATACTTCATTGATCTCCGATCAATTCAAATTAATTTTTAGGTGCTAGCATAGTGAATCAATCATATTGCATCATTCGTGTTGATTGATAATCCTTCAACATTGATGGAATCTCTCTTGAAATTATTATTTTAGAGAGGGATAGAAAAGATGAATTTTGTAGATAACTAATTATGCTCAAATATTCACTATATCTCCATTAACCCTACACAATAGACATATCCATCTATTTATAGATCCATGGTTTTGGTTGAAATATTATTTAATTTTTTACCAGATGATAAATAATATAATAACCATTATAAAACCCAATTCCATAAAATATTAATATTAAAATTATTATTATTTTATGGTGAGCGCTAACTTGAACATTGATGAATATTATTTACCAGCTTGCAAATAAATATTCATTGATAGACATGATCTTAGACCATTCAAATTCCTCACGATTTAATGAATTCTAGAAAAAATATTTCATTAACGTAAATAAATATTTTGTTCCAAAAATATTAAATAAATATTTATTAAATAATCAATAAAATAAATAAATATATTTTATTGACAATATGGTGAAGAAATATTTATTTAATTTATATGATCAATAAAGCATGATTAAAATTCTTTTTCAGTCTGGAGATAATATTTGTTTCATTAATTAAATTCAATGATAATTTAATTAGGGTCATTGTAAACACATAGTCTATGACCCTCTAGGATTATTTCTCATTGGCATTAAACAGTATTGCCTAATGTTCAATATTACATTCCATCAATGTGTCAAGGCACCTAATAGAAATAACTTAATGTCACTATAATGAAAAATACATACGGACACTCATTGTGATCATAAATAATGGTTCACATCCATGTAATCAACCTATGTGCTTGATAAGTATTTCTTTAATTATCTTGAATAAACCAGATGTTACACAATGACCAAGGAATTTAATGAAATATTTATTATAACAAACCTAAAATTTATTACACATTAATTACTGATTTATTACATAAGACTAAACTTAATAAAAACCAAAATATAAATAACTATAGTTTATATAGGAATTAGGTATATAACATAATATCTTGAACATGGGATATAATAACATTATCAAAAACTTCCTCAACATGCTTTTAAAATTCAATGGATTTTAAAATTGAATGGGATAAATTGTTGAAAAACATAAGAAATTGTGATATATAAATACCAATAATGGAATTAATAAGAAATAAAATGAATACGATAATACATTTTAGATAATAAGAATTTTTATGGGGAATAAAATAAACATAAACAAGAAGTCTTCATATAGTATGAAAATCATAAAGGAAACATGGTAAATGTTCAAACAACTTAAAAAACTGCATCATAAACATAAGTCGAGGCTCAACTTCCTATAAATCATGGTGAAAAAATTTCCACAAAAGAACTATGTTCACCCCATGTCCTAACATGACGTATCATGATACTAAACATTACCCAATGCATTGGAGTGCTATATAATTCAGGGTGCAATCATCACATTCATTTCATTCTCCTTAAGTGTGCCATATATATCATACAACATGGATTCATTCATCATTATAATTTATTTCAAAATAAAGGATTTTGGAATAAATACATGAAATTACCCAATAAAAAAAAATATTTTCATAATGGTGAACACACTTGATAGTAAATGGGTAAAGTATTTACTACACAATTGGTTTGGTGTGGGAAATCGCCGTGATATTTTCGTAGCACAATGGAATTATATAAAAATTAATAAAATGGGTTGATGATAGAGAAAGGGGTATATCATAATTTTAAATTAAAATAGAATTTAATAAGGACATGTAATGAAATGTTCCAAAATTAGGTATAAGATCATAAAGAATCTTTAATAAAGAGAATAACGCTCGCCAAATTTCGGCATGGTAACATGTGTACGTAAAGAATCATGGGAGGATTAATGAGAGTTAAATAGGGGATATAATAAAATATAAATCAAATTTAAATAAAGTTTAATATGTAATAACATATCCAAACATGAAAAAATTGAAACTAAGGAGAATGTCATAAACAGAGTGCTTGAATGGAAATGATAAGAGAGAAACCCCTTATTGAATTTTGGCATAGTAACAAATAAGGTAAAGATAAAAATGAGAGATAATGAATTATATCTCACTAAAATACCATATATTAGATAGTAGGTGATGTTTATAAATATATTATATCATAAAAATTTCAATTAAGAGAAAAATTCTAAAGTAGGTGCTTGAATTGAAAGGTGAAGAGGAAGGTGAGGATCCCTTACTTGAGTGTGTGACTCCAAAATATTTGGAGGTTCTTCTTGAGATATTGAGGGAACCTTGGGAGGAAAATATATGGTGGATTTAATATTAATAACATTATATAAGTAGTTTTAGTGATGTGATTTTGGATCTTTAGTGGGTTTATATAGGAAACAGGGGGGGGGGTTCGTTATTATTATTTTTTTGAATCTACATAATAAAAAAATCCAAAACCACAAACCATCCCATTTATTTTCCCATAGTTTATTCCAAATGTGAGTTTTTTTTATTTTACAATTAAATATGCATAACTTATTAAAATAACTCCCTTTTTTATATGGAGGTGAGTCTCACACTTAAATAAATGATTTGAAAACCATACAATATATTATAAGTTTTGGAGGATTTGTAATGGATTTACCAAATAAATAAAATAAAAATAAAATAAAATTATTTTTAATGGAAACATTTATTTTTTCCTGGATCCCATTTATATTAATTATTACATCATATTTGGTTCATTATGATTTCATAAAACATGAAGTATATTTATACAGTATATAATTTTTACCCAAAAATTTGATTATATCAGAAAATTATGAAACATTAACTATTGGATAACTTAATTAATGTGATTCAAAAAACAATTTTCATTTTATATAAATAATTTTCTAAATATTCTAATTTTTGCTTTTAAAATAATATCGACATTTGTTTATAAATGTTGGGTTATTGACAATAACAGTTTTCAAACCCTTATAAAAACTACCTTTTACTTCATAAAAATTATATACTAATTTATACTTGATAAAAATTATTTAATAATAAAATTAAAATATATTTATATAAAAAATACATTAATTTATAAATTCATTAATTGAAATTTAATATTAACCAAAAATACAATTTTTACTTATTTTATCAAAGTAAAAATAATTTACAAAGAAAAAATAATTGGATGAAAATATATTCATTATTCTACAAAAATAATGCACAAATTCACAATTCTATGCTATTGATACATATCTATTTAATACAATGGAAAAATATCTAACAGTAAGTCACATGATGATGGGAATTTCATTAGGTAGTTCGACGAACATGGTTTGCGTCGTGATCTCAATGAGCTTGAACTTCTCCCACTAACGGTTTCTCTCATGCTTAAGTTATTGGTTATCATATTAGAATTGGTCAAGGGAAAATAAAGAAAATGATTTCTCCCTCAAAATATCTAATAAATGGGCTTTATAGGGTATGATCCAATTGGTTGAGGTCATCAATTCCTTTGTGTGAATTGGATTTATTAAAACACTATATTTATACTAATTATGTGATCATTGTTAAAGAGATATATTATCAATGGTAATGATACTTAATGGTATTTTAAATCTAATTGTATATAATAAAACAAGTTCATGTGTTTTCTATAATCATACTACATTTAATTAAATCAAAAGGGGAATTTTATTTATAACAGTTCGGGACATTACAATATTCCACCTTTAAGATATTTCTCCGTTGAAATTTTCATTTCCCAAACTAATAAAGATGGGGGTAACTCTACATCATAACCTCCAACAGTTCCCACACTTCTTATTTAATGTTTTGGTTCATCCACAGTACTTTGACAGGGTTCATTGTCTTATTTCGTAAATTTTTTTCTCTATAATCTAAGATCTTCATCGACTACTCCTCCTAGGAATGGTAATTATCCAATGGTACTACCTATGGATTGAGTACATACGAGGGTTCCAATATGTACTTTCCCAAGAGGTATACATGAAATACATCATGTAATTGAGATAGGTTTGGCGGGATTTATAGTCAGTCAGCCACCACTCTAATGTGATCAAGGATATCAAAGGGGCCACTGAATCTTGGAATGATCTTTCCCTTCTTCCCAAATCCCATTACATTCATCCATGGATATATGTAGAGGAATACCATGTATCCAACATCAAACTACAGGTCTTGTCAATGATTTTCATCACAGTTCTTATGTCGACTTTGATAATTCTTAATATTCTACTAAATGGTCCTAATATTTTCCACTATTTCCTGACCATTTCAGGACATAGTAGTTTTCATTCCCAAAATTCATTCTAATATAAAGGTGTTATGTTAATATCTCCCTAAATATCATCATAGTGAGCCTTTTGTATGCTTGAGTGTAAACTTCTGTTGTAAGAGAACTCTAATAATGTAATATGTTTGTCACATCATCCTTTTAATTTCATAGAATATGCTTGCCACAAGTCTTCATGTGTTTGAATAGTCTACTCAGATAGGCCATCAGTTTGAGGATGATAGTCCATACTGAACTTTATCTCCATATTTTGAGCATGTTAGAGACTTTTCCAGATAATGTAGGTGAATCTTAGATCTCAATTGGATACAATCGATAGTGGGACTCCATAAAACATTACCACTTATATCATGTATATTCGTGCAATTTAATCTAGATAGAAGTCTTCTTGAATTGAAATAAAGTGAGTTTTCTTTGTATGACGATCCACATAAACCCATATAACATTGTTTCCCCTATTTTTATTTTTAATTCTTGTGAAAAACTCCATGGTGATATTCTCCAAATTATATGTTGGTGTGGGTAATGGTTGTATAATTCCCTTAGAATTATTCCTTTCAGCCTTCACATGATTTTATACCAGTAGATTTGATGTATATTTGGAAATATAATTCTTCATATTGTCCCACCAATAATTATCACAAATATCATGATACATCTTTGTGATTCTTGGTTGAATAAATAAAGTTGAACTATATGAATCATTCAAAAGTTCCTTCTTTAACTCAGGATTTGATGGAAAACATAGTCTTGATGGAATTTCTGAGAGGGATTCCCTAAGAGATGGTCGCATCACCGCCTCCCCTCCTCGGTCTTTCCAACTATAGAAGGAATGAAACCCTATTCCTCCACCATTGAATTCCCACCCTTCTAATTTAACTCTCTTCATAGATCCTTCTACCATCCCTAGATTTCCCACTATTGACATAAGCACCAAAGTTAAATTGTATGTTGATGGATTTTTGATGGTTCTTATTTCTCCCCTAGATTTCACAAAGGTCTCCATGATGGAGGATTATTCTTGGGTTTCACTCTTCATTAATAGACATCATTATGATGATGTATTAAAAGAATTCATCTTCAATAATTGGAATCTGAAATACCAGGAGTCATTAGGGCACCTGGATTTGGGAAACCTCTTGGTTCATTTCTCATAAGAAGAAGATCTCACCCAAACATGGTAAAATAATCCTCAAGTTATATCAGGTTCATGTTTTTCCTTATTTCTATAGTCATTTTATTTTCACTTGAAGCATGATACCCCTATCTTAGTATTATGGATATTACTACCTGGTCACCCCTACCATTTCAAAACCCAATGATCCTTCACTTGATTGGAAACCTAGTGGGTCAATTCATATGCTCAGATCAACAGACCAATATAGGTTATCATCCTATTTCTCCAAGAATTTGTGTTTATGTGGATGTTTCAATGAAATTAATGGAAACTATTGGAATATATATTGAATTTGATCTTCGATGATATCAAAATGATTTCAATGAATCATGGGTCCTTTACTATTCATCCTATTATCGTCTCAGACATGATGCTTGTAATTGTAGGAATAGATTGATGGGGGTTCCTCGAGTGCCCCTTTTTTTCTTATTGTTTTGGTGAGGGCCATCCTATGAAGGCTATAGGGGATAGTGGAAATATAGCCTTATTTGGTGATTCATCATGGAAAGGCCTTGATGTGGATGATCCAAGAACCAATGAGGTTATCCTCACTCCTACCATCCATAAATAAGTGAAATTTGTACAGTTGTAGCCTAAAATTTCATATGTTTTTAGGGTATACGATTTGAGTTTGGGGATAGGAATGAGGAAAGTAAGTAGAGTGAGGGGATCAACATGAAATTTTCATCACCCACATATGATAAGGTCCCTTCCTTCACAGATTTTGTCTAGGATGGTGGCCCATCTAATGGACAGTTGAATCATTTGGCTAATTCTAGTGGTGATAACATCTTTATCGAGGAAGGTTTACTCGTAGATAAATAAAACAATCTTGATCAGAATATAGTTCTGTCTTCATCTCAAAGGATAGATAAACAAAATGATGGCTAAAATTCCATCAAAATCAAAAAATATTTCAAAACTTTGAACGAATATGGAAAGGATAATGATGATCATAAATGATTGAAAACTTGTATTCCAATATGGAAGATGAAATAGTTTGGATCACAGTCCTTGGAAGATAATGATATTAGTGACCCAGTAGTGAACTTCCAACCACCAATAGATTGTGAGTATGAATATCAAGAGGACATAATGGTTGGTTCTAGGTTAAGGAATGTGAATAAATGTAAGACCCCTTTTAGGAATTTACAAATACATAGGGGGAAGAAAGATATACCTTGAAAATAATCCTCAAACATTCCAAAAATAAAAATAACTTGATCTTCAGGTAAGGACAAGAATAACCGTAAATAAGAAAAACATTGGGAACCATCTGTGGTTGAAAGGGTTAAACATGTATCCTTAAAGATGGACAAGTAGCTTCTAATCATGAGAAATAATGCGTTGAAGGTGAAATCATGGTGTAGGAACATGTGGGTGAGAAAGTTTCTAAAATAGTGCCCGATAGAGAAATAATTGTGCTGGATCATGGATCTGTGCTTAATGGAGAAAAAAATGGAATGGCAAGAGAATTGGTAGCAGAAAAAGGAGAGTATCTAGAACATATTCTTCAATAAAAGGAATAAATTCTTGAATGTATCATTTGAAACAATGATCAAAGGGTTATGTTTGATATAATTTATGATATATGTCTTTAAGTTTATATTAATGAAGATCGAGAGGCCTGGATTCAAAAACAATATTGAATTCTGGCTCGAGACATCAATGATCATAAAATCAACTCCAAGGAATTCATACATACATGGGATATAATGGCCTTCCATTTTGAAGTGTTTATCAAAAATTACCTGCATATATAGGTAAATACTCTCTAGTGTGAATTATATAGGGTGTCAAATTCTATTAATCTTAGTATGATTTTTAATAATTTTGTGAGATTTTTTTTACCTTTGATTTTTTTATCTAGCATGGATTCCAACTTCTCACCTAAATGTTCTTTGAAATAAGATTTTATTTTTGGTGGTGGTATTATGATACACATAGTCTTGACCCAAATCTCAAAATTCCTTCTTCATCAATTTTAAACTTGAAGGATTTACCCACTCCCATGGCTTCCACCTTCTTCTGAATTTACACATCGATTATTTGAGTATCCTTTATTTTATCTTTAGGGATGGTTGAGAAATCATTTGAGAAAGAATTTTTTTGGAAAATCATTTTTTTCTTCATTTTCTAAAGGCTTGTTTGAGGGTTTCCGGTACCCATTACAAGACTTCACCACATCCGCATACCACGTCAAAACATCCAGCTCTAATTTGAAATTCAAAATTTCAAAACCAAATTCAATGTGACAGGACCTCGAGCTGCGCACCTTCCAACGTACCACACACCTATCAACGTACCTGCCGCACACCTACCATCCAACCACGCCTAGGTCCATGATCGATCGCCATGCACCACTAAGACGGCGGAACCATCAGCCATCGTTGTCACCGAAGCACTTTCCCTTAGGTCGTAATTCCACCATCAACGTAGAACCATACCACACAACAACAAATTCATACCAACCAGGAAAAAAATCCAAAATTAATCCATAAAATTCATCAAACCCTCGCATAGAAAATGCAAGGAGTGAAATAAAAAACATCATGCATGCCTCCAACGAAGCACCATCGCCAAATCAAACTCACCGGCGCAGAAATCGCCATCCTCGTCGAAGCACCATCGCCAAATCAAACTCACCGGTGCAAAAAATGCCATCCTAGAAACCATCCAAAAAGAAATTGTGACAAAACAAACATCAAAAGAACACCACTAGATCTCTGGTAGAAAGAATCCTGGATGAAATAATTGGATCAAATCCCATAACCTCCTTTAGATCTGCACCCAAAGGCTAGATCTACCCGAATCTCACAAGGACTACGCTGAAATCGACCGAAACCCCATATCACAACACCTAAAAACCGCACCCTGGACCAACATCTTTCCATCTTAGTAAACCCTAGTCGGATCCGAAGCTAGAGCGGGTATAAGGTTACGTAGAGATGCAAGTCGTCGAGGATGTTGACGAGCCTTTATGACGTTGATACTGGGAGAGAGCACATCGCAAGTGTACCGACGAGAGAGACAGGAGGAGATCAGCCAATGGGAGAGCGGAAGGCGATGGTGGGTGGAAAACCTAGACGTAGAGCCCCTTACGGGCTCATCCTCACTTCAGCATCCATTCGAGAAAGAATTTATGATGTTCCTTCTATAATTATTCCCATGTAAATCCTTTACAGATCTGGATCCTTTTCAGTTATCATCATTGATAAAGATGCATGATCCTTTCTACGTAGAGTGTCTACCACTTTATTCTCTTTACCAGGATGGCAGTAGATTGAGAAGTAATTTTATTTGATCAGATCTAACTATATTCATTTGAAAATATTCATATATTTCTATGTGAATATATAATTGAGGCTTTTGTGAGCTTTATATATTTCACCCTTCTCCCTAAAAGGTAATGGCGAAATATTTTCAATGCAAAGATCATAGCTGCCAACTCCAGATCATGTGTGGGATAGTTTTACTCATGAATTTTCAATTGACTGGAGTCATAGGCTATCACTTTATTATTTTTCATTAGTAAAAAACCCAATACATTCATTTAATAATCGCTATATACCACAAATAGTTCCCTACTTGTGGGAAATGTGAGTATAAAGGCAATGAAAAGCCTCCTTTTGGGCTTCTTGATGCTCTCTTTATACTAGTAATTCTAAGAAAAATTTACTCCCTTCTATGATATCTTGGTATGAGGGTTTGGGAACCATGATAAATTAGTCTCAAATCACTGGTAATACCTATCTGACCCAAGGAAACTATGAATATCTTTCAAAGATGTTGGCCTTGGCCATCCTTCAATTGCTTCAGTTTTTAAGGGTCCATCGATATTTCATTTCTTATGATGATATTATACAATAATGATACTTACTTAAACTAGAACTCACATTTTTTACTCAACATAGAGTTTCTCCTTTTTAAGGTATTTACTATGTGATCAGATGTTCCTCATGATCCTCCTTGGTTTTGGAGTATATTAGAATACCATCGATAAAGAATACCAAAAAAGTTTCATGGTAATCTCTAAAGACTCTATTCATCAAATCCATGAAGATTTTAGAACCATTAGTGAGCACAAAGGCATCATAATGAACTCATAGTTCATATACCATGTACAAAAAGTAGTCTTAGAAATATTCTCATTCTTCTGTCTAACTTGGTAATATCCTAATCGCACATCCACCTTGGAGAAGTTTTTTTCTCCAAATTGATGATTAAATAAGTAATTAACCTATGATAGAGGATATGTTTTATTTATCACAATATTATTCATCTCATAATAAACAATTAAAAGGATCATTGACCCATAATTATACTTGATGAAGAGGACCGGTGCATCCCATGGTGAAGCACTTGGGCGTATGAACCCTTTATCCAAATTCTCAAATAGTTGTTTCTTCAGCTCCTCAAGTTTCACAAAAACCATTATTTACAGATTCTTGGATATTGGTAACACCCCAGGTATAATCTTGATTATAAATTCAACCTCTATGCTAGGAGGATGACCATGAAATTCCTCAAGAAATACATAAGTGTATTCCCTCATAATGGTCATGTATTCGAGGAAAATTATTTCATTAGAGTCAATTATTTGAGATAGATATGATTTATCATAAGTAAATAACATTCATTCACAAGATGTTGGTGGTAATAAATATTCATCTTCCTCCTTTTACTTTTACAGAATTTGGGGTCAATTTTCAATATAGAGAGTGATTTAATTCTTGTGAAAATTTACATTGGATATATATATGGAAATACAATCCATTCCTAGAATTACATCAATTTACACCAAAGGGAGTTTGAAAAGTTTCCTTGGAATTTTAATCCCAACAATTGTGAAACGGGGGGAGTTATATAATCAGGATGCAATAATTTCATTATTTTTTGTTTTCACTGATAAATCCACTTTAATGATTTGTGGTGGTATTTGAATAGTTCTACTAAACTTTTGTGATATGAAATAATTTGTAGAACTATGAATGATAACCCTACCTTTCACTATTTGATTCTGTTTTTACTCATTTACTTCATCCATAAAGACCTATGGATGAAATTTTTTAAACTATTAAGCATAGAAACATGAATATCATGAAACTAAAGGGATAAATTATAAATTACATATATATCTTAACTTAATAATTTCTTGGTATGAATCAATGTTATCCATGATATATTTCCTAAAATATATTGTTATGGGAATTTCTATATTCCCTTAATAATGGTTCATTATGATCTTATGAAATTACTAAGTTATATCCCCTGATACTGTCAAACTAGGTGTACAGTAAGGCCCGTTGTCATGTACCAGGTTATACCAAGTTAGGACCGACACATGTTGTCATGATTGTTACCCATCGGAACATATGTTATAGCACCATCTCCACTTGTAGTATCCATATATGGATTTATTTTATTAATAAACCACATACACTGTACATACCAAAATTTAGGGATGCTTTATTATACTTAGTCTTATCCCCAAGGCTTTCTCTAGAGTTTTCTAATCCTAATACCAAAAATAACTAAACTTTTCCTCTAATACCAACTGTAACAAACCCGATCTTTATTAAACATTAATTCTGGATTTACTAAATAATATTACACATAATACAACCCGAAATATTTAGAAGTTGGGTTTATTTAGTAGTTAGGTACACAGAATAACATCATTAACATGGGTTAAAAAGTACATTATTGAAAACTTCTTTAATATGCTTTTAAAATTCCATAGCTTTCAAAACTACACAGGATAACATGGGGACAAACATAAGAAAGGGGTGAGTTATAAAGACCAATAAGGGAATAAAATGGCATAACATGAAGAAGATAATACATATTAGAAAATAGTAATATCAATGTGGCATAAAAGGAACATGAATAATAAAGCTTGATATAGCATGATAATCATAAATGCAATATGAGAAATGTTGAAACAACTTAAAACACTACATCATAAACACAAGTCAAGGATAAAATTCCAAGAAATCAGGGAGGAAAAAGTACCATAAAGGAAATAGGTTCAATCCCTATCCCAACATGATATATCATAATACTAATCATTATCCAATGCATTGGAGCACTATATAATTTTGGGTGCATGTGTCACATTAATTTCATTCTCATGCTTAAGTGGTCCACATAGATCATACGACATGGATTAATTCATCATCATAAATTATTCCAAGATCAGAGAGTGTGGAATAAATACATGTAATTTCCATATCAAAAATTATATGTGCTTAAATGTGAACACCCTTGATAGGAAATTGGTATGGTATTCACTACACAATTGGTTTTGCATGGAATATCATGGTGATATTTCGGCAGCGTAACAACATTAAATAAAAATACATAAAATGGTTTTATGAGAGAAAAATGGGTCTCTCATAATTTTGAAATCAAATTAGATGTAATATGTACATTTAAATACATGTTCCAACATTAGAAATTGGAAATAGAAGGTATAAATAAAAAAGAAACACTAATAAAGAGAAAAACCTCACCAAATTTTGATATGGTAATGAGTGTATGTAAAGGATCATGAGAGGATTAATGAGAGTGAAGGTGTGGATCTCGTAATTTATAAATCAAATCTAATTCAAGGGTAATCCCATCATTTGAAAATTTAAACTAAGGATCATATTATAAAGTAATTTCTTGAATAGAAATGAGAAGGCAGAAATATATTACAGAATTTTGACATAGTAATATATTAGGTAAAGATAAAAATGAGAGATAATAAATGATATATCATTAAAATTACATCCATTGGAAATTAGGTTATGTTTATAAATAAATTAAATCATAAAAATTTGTAATTAAAAAGACAAATTCAAAAGGAGGTGGTTGAATTGAAAGGAGGAGAAGAAGGATATGATCCCTTACTTGAGTGTGTGACTCCAAAATCTTGGGAGGGGATTATTGGTACCTTGGGGAACCTTGGGAGGACATTGGATAGTATAAATAATAATACATATATGATCTAAGGATTTTGAGTGAATATAATTGGGAGATTGGGTGGGTTTATATAGGAAATGAGGTGGATTTATTTATTATTTAGGTTTTGGACTCTACATAATAAAATATACAACACCACAAACCATACCATTGTTTTTTTACCATGGTTTCTTCCAAATGGGAATTTATTTTATTATTTTTCAGTTCCATGTTCTGATCTTATTAAAATAATTCCCTTTCTTATGTGGAGGTGAGTTACAGTTTTAGAGAAATGACTTTAAAACCAGAAAATATATTATATATTTTGGAGGATTGATAATGGATTTAAAAAATAAATAAAATAAAATTAAAATCACATTATTTTAAATATAAATCATTTATTTGGTTTTTTATACCATTTATAATATCTATTACATAACTATTAGTTCACTATAGTGTCATAAAACATAATATATATTTATATGATATGAAAATTTTACCCGAAAACTCGACTATATCAAAAAATTATGAAAAATTAATCATTGTATAATTTTGAAATTTGGATTCCAAAAATAATATTAATTTTATATAAATAGTTTTCTCAAAATTTTAATTTAAAACATTTAAAATAAAATCTATATTTTTAAGAAATACTTGGTTTTTGACAATAATAGTTTTCGTACCCATATTAAAATTATACTTGATTTCATAAAAATTATATGATAATTTATATTTGATAAAAAATATTTAATAATAATGTTAGAATATTATTAATTTCAAAAATAATTTAATTCATAAATCCATTAATTGAATTTCAAAATTAACCAAAATTTCAATTTGTTATTTATTGTATCAAATAAAAAATACTTTCCAAAGTAACAATAATAGGATGAAAATATATTCATTATTATTAAAAAAATCTAAATATTTATATTTATATGGTCTTGATACATATCCATTTAATATACCAGAAAAATCTATAAGAGTAAGGTGCGTAATGGTTGGACTTTCATGGGGCGGCTCAATGAACATGGTTTGGGTCATGATCTCAATGTGTATTACCTTCTATAATAAATAGATTCACTCATTCTTAAGTTGTTTAATATTATATTGGGCTTGGTCAAGGGAAAACCTGAAATGATATATAACTTGGAAGCTCTAATAAATGGGTTTCATAGGGTACAATCATAATGGTTAAGGCCATCACTTCCTTTTCTATGTTAATTTGATTTTCTAAAATCCTATATTGATACTAATCATGTGATATTTTTTCAACATCAATATTATCAACAATAATAATAATTAATGTTATTTTAAATCTTATTGTATATAATAAGAGAAGTGTATGTGTTTTATATAATTATATTACATTTAATTAAATGAAATTTTAAGTTTTTTTATAACATTTTGGGTCATTACAGTTTTATTCTAATCCAATGTCCATGATATGAAATGCTATAAATACGGAAGGAAAAAATACTTCCTCAAAATATCCATTAGTAATATGTCTTTCGTGATTCACCTAATATACCCTACTGTGATGCAAACATATTCCATCATAGTCTTCATTAACAAATACAAGTGCATGAGTCATGACATGAATTAATAATAATCTTAATGTTTGAGGACCAAAAACAATGCTTGCAGATAGAAATATATGATGACACCAAAAATTTTAAAATTCATACTCGAGGGTCTGTTATCCTAATCTTCCATCTTACATATTACCATGTGTGAAATTCATTAAGATAATACTAATATGGTTATTATTACTCCCACTTGAATATCTATATAATATGTTCTTTATAATAGTAAATTATCGGACTGTAGAACTATGTCAAGAATATCATAATGGAGATTCCAGGTTCTCATCATAGAGGGGAACTTCTATGACCATATCAATACAATAGATACTCTAGAAAATTATCAAATTAGTTTTATTATTTCCCATGGAAATGATCCATCGTTGGGGAAATCATTATTTTCAAACGGTTTCCAATGGGTTTATTCGTGGAACTAGAAATATCCAATGGTTCTGTATCCACAGGGACCTTATTTCCAAAGGTATGAGCTCATTAAAGATTTTGAACCATGATGCTTAAAAAATAACATTGGTTGAGAGGATGGGAGGTTGGGATTATCACCCCCTTCTTGGAGGAATTATAGCTTACTGCATGACTCTCTTATATATTTAAGATATGTTCATGAATCATTAATTAATTACCATGTATGATGTGGGTTATACCAATATTAGCAATCAATTATTAGTATGTGTGGAATTCAAAATCATTCATATGTTTTCGAGGTTCTTGATCAATGGAGATATCTTTATGTATCTAAGGTTCCCCATTGATTCCGTCCTCTTATATACTAATTATACATTCTTTGGTCATTAATACGATGATGTTAGTTTTCTAGCCACACTATGGGGTACTCTCATGTTTATGTTTATCCAGGTAGATGAATGTCACTCTGAAATTCATCATCATGTATGAATGTGAAAGTTATTATGATATTGGGATTGAAACCATAGATATGCTTTCTACGTATCCTTTTGAATGGAATCAAAAACCACATAGTTTGGTGTCTCTTAATGGGACACATCATACCTTTTAAGGTCATGTGATAAGGACCTAACCAAATAGTTTAATTTCATGTGGTGAGTACATGTAGGAAGAATATTCCTTGTCAAAGTTTGGTGTGGGACTTATACCTAAGTATCCCAAGGAACATAGAAGAGATATTATATTTCATGTGGAGTTATACCATACTGGGGATATGACCTAGGGAGAAAAGGGTTGATTTGTTGTTTTGGGTTTCAACCTCAGAGAGGCTTACTATGTATCCAATTTTTATAGAAATCAGAGCCCATGTAGTTTGGTGGTGAGGACCCACACCTGTGGAGGCCCTCAGGGGTATGTATTATAGGGGAGTAAAACAGTTTTAGATGATAGGTTTGGGGTTACTCCTAATAATAATATCCCTTATGAAGGTACTATGAGGGTTGTTTTAACTAATGGTGATTTTGGGGATTAACCCGGTGATTACTCTTGAGGAGGATACCTGGATTAAGGGAATGATGAATAGGGATTATTCATAATGAGGATTCCCATTGAGCAAGTTCCCTAAGTGGGATTCCTATGTATCATGGTTAATAGGAATAAAAGTTCTCATAGTTCAATCATGCAAGTGGATTGGGTGGTTCTCATGATCATCATTAACCACTAAGTCAGAATAGTGGGACACACTTTGAATTGAGTGAGAACTTGGACTCAGACCAGCAGTTCCTCTCCCATCACGCGACTTAGGGTTTCCTCAGCAACATCCTAGATGGGGGAGGTCCATGAAGTCTTTAGCATTGAGCTGGAGGTTCTTTGGCATCGCCTCCCCCTTCCTCTCATTCTTATGTTCCTGTTTTTTTCTCTTTCACAGATTTTAGGTTCGTTTTGATGGATTTCCTATTGGAGAGATGATAGTGTTCTTGAGGTGGTGTCATCTCTAGAGTAACCCTATCCTTCCTCAGTGGTCCCTCCCACTTACTGCGGTTCATATGATTTAGAATCCAGTGAGCATTCTTCCATGGATTCGATCTGATTGGATCCAAGCCCAAAGTAGTGTTACTTTCTCAGATCTGCTCAGTACCCCTCAATGAAGATTCTCCATCAATGTGTTGTTAGATCATCCTGTACTATGTGACAAAGAATCAGTTTCATGCTCCTTGTTTTGTCTTTCTCTTCTGGTTGTTGTGGATGTGGTGTTAGAGGGTGCCTCATGGTCACAATTCGGGTTTTCATCTTTTGATTCTAGTGTCGTGTTGTAGAGGGAAAGTCCAGCTTCAACTCGGTTTCACCCATTAAGGTTTCTTATACCATGTAGTGTCGTTTAGAGATTTGTAGGATTTTGGATGTGTGTTTGAAATTCATTGACAACAACAGACAAAATGGATCAACTTTGGCCTATTTCTTTTTTGTTTCTCTGGAGTGTAGCTGTCATGATAGCATTTCTATTGAGAAGTGAAAAATTTTCTCTATATTTTGACTTTCAGTCTTTGTGGAAAAGTTCTTTGTTTTTTCAACTGAAAGTTTTTTGAAGAAGCTAAGGTGTTTGTGGAAATGGTATTTTGAAGGGTCTAATCATGAAGATTGGTTTTGTTGTGGTGGTGTTCATTTTGTGGCCTTACAGTTGAGTTTTAAGGGACTCTACCAGATCACCTTCAAGGGGATTTTCTAGAAGAGGTTCAGAAAAGTGAGTTTTCACCTAACCATTGCTTCTGGATTTGGACGTTTGAGAGGGTAAGGAATCTTCCATCAGTTCTAGGCTCATGCATCCTCACCCATGAAAACATTCCGGCAGTGATGAGAAGGAGGAGCTGGTCTTAATGCTATTTATACTGGGGAGGGTATTGTCATTATAGTCTTGTTATAGTATGGGCCTTGGTATTTTTAACCATGGAGGCTTTTTTGGTTTTATGTCTTTGATGTCTTGTTGGGTTCACCCACATAACTTGAAAGGGGGTTTATGTTTTAATAAAAAAAATAATTTTCTTCCATAAACCTCTAAGCCCATGTGAGTTATTCTTAGTGTGAGACACAAGAAGAAGCAGAATATTTGACAAAACACATTTTCTCTTCCTCCTCTGGTGGAAGAGGTCGGGGTTATGGAAGAAGAGGATGGAGCTACAATAGATGAGTAGAAAGAAGAAGGTGAAAGAGAGGTGAGATCTTAGATACCCATTTCATATCTGACTTAATTTCCCCGAGGTAGAGAGGAGAAAAAATTTCAAACTCATACAAGAAAATTTAGGGGCTTATATCAGGATGGCTGCACTACAGTTGGTCACATAGTGAGGGAGGAGGATGTCATTCTCTACCAAAAATAAATAAAAGAATAATCCTCACCCTCTTTACTATATACTGGAGGCTCTAAATATTAGATATGAGAAAGGATGGATGGATTCCTATCCATGAAATCCAATATTGAGAACTCCTCAACACTATCCTTGGTGTAATGATCCACATGGACTTACATATCAAAATCTACAGATGAATCGAGGATCCTTACCCTCTGGTAAGAAAAGTGTAGGAAACCTACGACTATAGAAATCCAATTCCAAATGGGAGATAGGCCGATGTGTATTTCCCTAAGGTTTTGTAAATCAGGAAGTCTTGGTGTTGGTTTCAACAAGGTCCCTTTCCGAAAAGGGAGCTAATGAATAAGAGGACCTTCCATGAGTGGCTTTGAGGAAGGCCTACTGCATGGCTTGTACATGTTGGAAGGGGAGGCGAACCAAGAAGGATCATGCATGGGGTGCACTGTGCAAGTGGGAATGGGAGAACTGGTGGAATATCAGTAAATGAAAATCTTGGGTAACTAGACTTGTGAGATGCTTAACTAAATCCTTATGTAGTTTCCATAGGTATTACCAGAAGGGAGTAGCACATATTCCTCTTTTATGAAGGACACTCATTCTATTCCTCTTAAATCAGGGGGTTCAGGAATGAATCATGAAAGTTTTTTATAAATTAAACCTCATGGGACTTATGCTTCACTATCCCCCATTTGTTATGTCTCTCTTCATGTGTCAAGAAACTACATCAGAGAGTTCAGATGACTTTAGTGAAGAACTAGGAAGATCAGAGTAGTAATCCTCCTTTGGGAAAATTCATCCGCACAAATGAATACCCCAAGGGTATATTTATAGAAAATTATCAAACCCTGGGAAAATGTATTTGGTTACACAAGTGAGTGTCCTTCAAGTGCTTGCACGCTGATGGTCCTTTATCTACCTTGAGAGAATTGCGCTTCAAGGATTTATGATTCTTTCCATTCTTCATATATCCTCTCCTCCATTTTCAATGGAATTTACCTTTGTCACTTTTTCTTAAATGTGATGAAACACAGTGTAAACAACCCCCACCTCAAGATTAGATCAAAATGAAAATGAGGGTATAATAATGAGGTAAAAAGATGAAAAAGATATATGGAGGCATCCCCATTTGGTTGTTCACATAGGTTTTCTACGTAAGTCTGTTGCACAAGTAGACTTCCTTGTCTATAAATAGGGTCCTCACTTTGCAAAAACCCTCGCGATTCAAAAATTCTATCTCTCTCCCCAAAGGTCTTTTGCATAGAATCTTTTCTTGCTATTTTTTAGATATAGTTTGTATTTGATCATGATACTTGAGCGTTGAACATTGAACGAAACATGCGTGTGTCACATAAAATTTCTTTCCACAATTTCTTTTCCAATTTTTTCTTATTTTCCAAAATTTTGAAAATGAAACTATTCTATAATAAAATTGATATTTTCTTGAAAGTTCAATGGCTCCCATAAATATTTGAACTGCTGATGAACTGTCTAATAAGAGAACTGAGGAAATGATGAAGATCATAAGGCGTGATTATTATGAAATCTATGATACCACCCTTCTTGATCTGGAAGTGTATTCAAATAAATATCAGCACAATTTTTTGAAGAGTACTTATATTCCACATTACAGTTTTTTCCATATGTAGGAAGTCCATATAAAGGATTATAAGAATTATCTCCTAGACTCTTTGTTGCATGACCATAAAAACTTCTAATCTACCAACATTTTGGGTGTATCCACATATATTAATGATGGGACAACATCCAAGGCCAATTTTATTCATCATAGACCATGTGATCTAGATCTGAAACCACATACAATCGAGCTAAAGTCGCACTATTATTCTTCTATTTTTTTAGGTTCAGAGATGGATCAATTGAAGTTCTTGAAGAAATGTTGAGACTTTCTCCCAATATAAGGTGTTAATCCCACATGGATATGGGAATATTTTGTATGTAAAACCAATGTATACTTCAAACAAAATCTAGAAAGCATCGAAATTTATGAGGATGTATGGGTAGCGTATACCTACGTATATAGGAATGTTGATTTTGTGCCATCACTTCAAGTCTAGGGGATTCCATATAAAAATTATTTCTATCTGACACATGGAGTGGTGGGAATCAGCTTGTGGGACATTCATCAGATCTCCAGGGATCTGATCCTTGGTGATATGTATGATGAATTCATTCCTCTAAAGGTAATGTGGAATGAAATTGACACGATTCCATTTTTAGCATGTGAGTTACTAAGAATATACCACAATATCAAGAAGGAAAATTACTGCATAAGAGGGTATATTCATTAAGAGACATTGATGAGAAATATATTGAAGAAGATGGGGGAATTCCCCAAGTGTGAGCGTCTAATGATTTTTACCTAGGTGGTAAAGAGTAGTGCACCTAACACCCTATAGACGATGTTAGAAAAATGAGAGTTTGACACGTTGGGATATGAAATCAACCCCAAAATTCCTACCAAGAAACATCTTTCAATATTTATTTCTATGTGGATCATCATTTATCTATTTCCTCTCAGTGATTCTAATGGTGGTATAAGGCCTGGAACATTTATTATGGCATCCAAGCTGGTAGAGAAGAAAATGGTGGGGTTGGCCCCCCTTGTTTTGGAAAATACCCATATAATCTTGTTGAACATTCACAGAGGGAAGGACACTTTCATAATTTCAAGACCATTCCAGGTTTTTTGGGGATGGATCTTAACTCATTTCAGTATTTATGCTATGTATAGTGGGATCCAGGTCCTCAGGAGCTCATTCCGACCATTCATTAAGGCTTTCTCTAGTATTTCTTCTTTATCCTTAAAACATGAGGACATTCGAAGAAGACTAAGTTTATTTAAGTAGTTCAACTTATTTCCTTATGGGAATCCACCCAAGAGAAGTTTTTTTGATGATAGGATGGCCATCATAGATCTATGGCCATACATGCTAGCCATTAGGGATGGTGTGTTGGAAACTAGGGTCAATGGAAGAATCATATGTGAGGCCTATGCTTCATACCAACTTTTATTCCAATTCAAATTCCTAAAACTAATTACTGTATCCCCTATGGTGCATGTTAGATTAGACTATCATCAGATGGTGGCTCGATAGACATGTAAAATTATATCTATGGAACTAATAGGGGCAGTGATTAATCTACCTACAAATGATGTAGAAAGTAGATTGACTACCTAAAGGGGTTCTACACAATGTTGGTCCTTGGGTTGAAATAAAGATGTGGAGTAGGAATGAACCTTCTCATTTGGAAAATGCTTCATCTCCATCAGAGTTTTATTAATCAATGTCGAAGAGAGAGGATGGAGAGGCTCCTAGTTTATCAAAATTATCTCATGGGATATATAATCCACCTACAAGAATCAATAGGGCTACACCATCGTCACAAAAAAAGGATACACCCATGCGGTCTAGTCTCCATCACTAAGAAGAGAATCAGGTTCCATATTCATGCCCACTATCTATGATAGAAGGAATTGGGAAGCCCATAAATTATAAGGATGCAGGATCATCCTCACATCAGGTTGGGATGCATTCTAAATGCGTACGTCTAGAGGTAGTACAAACATGGTAGGATTTTTTTTTCGAATATGAAATTATGTGAGATCTCTTATACGAGGGGGTGCATATTATAAGAATACGAGATCTCAGAGCCCCTTATTTCTTTAAGGATAATCCTACTAAAGTAAGAATCTATATTCAGGAGGTAGAGATTCTCATCTATGAAACTGATGATTTAATTCCTACCACAAGGCGAGTGAAGGATATGATATAATGTGGAATTGTTGAGGGTATATATCCTTCATCTTTTGAGGAATGGCATAATTTTTTCGATCCTCAAGATGCAAGTTCTATCATTCTCAAAAAAATTATACTTTTCTCTTATATTTCATCAAAATCATTATTAATTTGGGGAAATCCCATTTTAGTTTGTAGTTGGATAAAGGAAAATCAATTGAGGTTTTATTTCCATGGTATATCCCTAGTGGTACTATGATTAGGGTTATAGGGCTACCCCTTGAATTGGGATTTTTTTTTCCAGGATGATAGCCTATGGAGGATGAGATGGTGGGAGAAATCCCACCTATAATACCTATTTTTTTTGGGGGGGGGGCTATGCTAGCCCTCCTTTGAAGAAGATGAAGAATAAATAATGTTTAAGGGTGAAATCCATTTCTATACGTCGTTCCAATAGTGTTAAATCTTCCCAATATCATTAATTTCAGCTTCATAAAAATAAAGTGTTTAAGATTCTTGGAATTGCAAAAAATTATTTTATTTATTCCTTTAAGGAAGTTAAAAATGAACCTCCAAGAACTGAGGAGGGAACTTCAGATCATGTGGGGATTCCTATTAGTGAAATAACTCCTTTGATTAAAGAGGTATCTAGGATAGAGAAAACATCATCTATTCTTGGAACAACTCCTATCACTACTGTCGAGAGAGAGGAGACATCTGGTTTATTATAATTGATTCATGAGAAGATATATATCAACATATGAATTCTATTTTTATAATGTTTTAGTTTACTCTCATGAACCAGATAATCCTATGATAACTAATGATGACCCTGTGGCTATCACCGAGGAGGATGTTTGAGGTCCGAAGTCGTCAGAGGGTTATGAGAAAACTGCTCCAAGTATTCCCATGGGTGATATTAACATGGGGAATGGGATATAAATATAATCCTTGATGAATCTTGTCATGTCTTTTGATGAAATAATGTAATTTACTAATATTATTACTTCTTTAAATGAATTTTGGGCACTATATATAGAAATAAATGGACCCGAGTCTTTGTTTTTTCACCCAATTAATATTCTTATGCCAGATTCTATGATCATGATTGGTTGGAATGTGCAGCACCATCCAAGGAAATTTCTACAATGATAGTACATGAAGAATACATTGAAATCAATCTCAATCCAATTTTTTAGGAAGAACCATCTCAAGGGGACCTTGAAATAGGAAATCTTTGTGAGGCTAATCTAGTGAATCCTAGGTAGGCCCAGGGGAACTTTCCTCAAAAAAGGTGTCAGTCTAAACTAGTGAGGCTAGAAATGCTACTGTGGAGTCTTCTTAAGATGTAGATTTTCTATTGTGTAAGGATCACCAACAATTGTGATTGCGCCACAATATTTCCATTATCTTGAATATGATAATGATTTTAACTTATCATTTAGGATTATCTGATTCGGTGGCTAGGTCTGAGGGTGAAGCTTCTGCATCGGCTTGACCAATACCAAAATGAAAGGAATCCACTTTTTAGGAGGAAGAAAAATAAGGAACTACTTTGAGTTCATTAATCCCAGAGTATATCCCTCATTATGATAGTGACTCTGAGTCAGATCTTGAGTTATAGAAAGCTCTCTGTATTGTAAATTTTAAGTCTTGGTGAGATATATGAAAATTATCTCTGAGGTTACCTTTTAGAAATTATCTTTACGAATCCCAGGGTTTCCAAATCTGTTTATCATGTTGAGGTTTGGTGGATTCGATTACCATATAGTTCACAATGTGGTGAAGAAGACTATTTGTAGGCAAGATAAAGAGTGTAAGATTCAGAAATATATCATCAAGTCCAAACAACATGTCAACATTGACGACTGTTGAGATGCTTTATCCTAATATAAGGACAATCATAGCACAAATCTAATAGGATTCAAGTATTAGATCAAGGAGAAGATTATTTAAGTGTCGCACCCTCAGTAAGATTTTGATGTAGCTCAAGGGGAACTCAAAAAAATTCATTGTCCGTTAAGAGAAACTCAAAAAGAAGGGGTCAGTCCCATTTCAACTTCCAAGGAAGCACTTTGTTAGGTCAAGGATATTGGGTCTTATTGACTAACTAAACCAAAAAAGGTGTCTGATGGGGATTAGGAAGCTGTTGAACACACGAAGGGTTTTGTTTAAGGCCTTTAGAAATTTGTGATAGAGAGACTCCATCTTGTGGATGTTCCTATATTTTTTTCATATATAAAATTGTTTTCTATCAAATAATCTATGTATTCATCCCTATTCTTTTATTGTAATCATAATTCCAAAGATGATTTTCATAACATTACATATTCACCCTAGATAATTAAAATTGCAATGATTGGGATGAGGGAACTCTAACGTTTACCTAAACCAAGGGGTCTAGTTAGAATAGTTTTACTGTTTCTAGGTTCATATAAAAAACCCTAAAAACATTGAGTTTTCTATTTCATCAACCTAATTGTTTCACAAGATCAACATGAAAGAGTCTTAATGGGTGAGGTTTGTATTTTTCTTAGGCCTCTATTCTTTGGGTTTTCAGCCTAACCAGATTTGTGCCTTTAAAATTTTTATTGCTTGATAATTCCTAATCCATATAGAATGTAGGTTTAGTAAGCTGATAATCAACCTTTGTCTAGGGTTCCATTTGTGGGTTTTAAACTAGGTGAGTATGATGTCTCTTTTTGTGGGTATTTTAAATTCATGCAAGTCAGACTAATAAAGCTACCATTTTAGGTCAAACAGCCTTGAAAATGAATTTTTAAATTGTAAACCAAACAAGGCTTGATGACTAAGAATATTTCAATATTATTTAGATACTTCCAATATGAATTTTGAGACACATTTTTATCTACAATTTTTAAACATGGTATTAGAGAAAAGAGAAGGCCTCTCTTGAGAACGAAGTTACCACTAGTTGAAAAACCCATTATGATGGGGTTTTTTATGCAAGGTTAATTTGGGAATGTATTACATATTGAAAAAGTGGAATCCTTAGGCTGACATGCCCGTTATGTGGGATAGTTTTATGCAGGGCCAACTGGGTAACATATTACATATTAAAAAAGTGGCATCCTTGGGCTGACATTCTTGTTATGTGGGAGGGGTTTATGTTGGGCCAACTAGGGAACATACTACATAGTCTAGTAAAGGAGCTCTCAAGAATTATGAAATTCTTTTACCGATGAACAATGAATTTTTAATATTTGTATCTATTAAGACAACAATGGGTGGATTTTGAAAGGAAATATTCATGAGAATAATGGTATCATTCGTACCGACACGGGCCATGAATGTGAAACCACTCCTACATGAATTTGATGTGTAAAAGAGGATACATTTTTTCATAAAGGGGATATCTGACATTATGTTGTTCTATTTAAAGTCATGAAACAAGGAAATTTAAGGTTCTATATAGTTTATAGTCATGCATTAGGGATATTATGAGGGTAGTATAGTTTAAAGTCATGCAGCAAATAATTTATGGGGTTTATATAGTTTAATGTCATGCAGTAAGAACATTAGGGGGAAATGTAGTTTAAAGCCATGAAACAAAGGCATTATTCTATTCAGTTTAAATTCACGAATCAAGGACTTTGGGGGGATATAATTTAAGGTCTTTTTCTTTGACTGAAGGTTTTAAGACTCCCTAAATCTCAGTAATCTCTATATAAATGTGAAACTATATTCATGTATAGAAGTAGAATGTTGTAAGCTATGATTTGGGTATTTTCGGATCTAAAGGGTGTGTTTCACGCGGAATCCGGGGATGACCTCCTGGACGGGAGATTCAAACGTTCCGATCGGTTTCTAACAGGTTTGTTCGTAGAACCGGAAACATCCAATGATTCCACATCCGTTTAGACCTACTTTCCAAAGGCAGGCGCTCATTAGCTTGTGGGCTAATGAGGCTTGGGAATTTGCATTGGTCGAGAGGATGGGAGGTCGGACTCATCACACCTTTTTGAGGGGAATTATTGTCTACTCCGGGACTCTCTTTATAGATTTAAGTTATGTTCGTGAATCCTTATTACATTACCAAGTATAAAATGTGCTTTCCTTTAGTTTTAACAATCAATGATTAAATATGCAAGAAATTTTAGAGAATCTTTTATATGTATTCGAGGTTCTTCATTAATAGAGAATCATCTATATCTGTTTAGAGATTCTTGGTCAATGGTATCCTTCAAAACATTTATATAAAAGTCTCTTGGTCATTATGATGACCAGGCTGGTTTTAAAGCCACTCAGTGGGGCACTTGAAGTTTATCGTCATTCAGAAGGACAGAGATTATTTCAAAGTTGGGATCGAACCCATAAATGGGCTACCTACGTATCCTTTCTTTTGGAAAAGGAATCAGAACCCACGTAGTTCGAGGAATGAGATATGATGTTTATGATTGATGGCTCAAAGATGAATGTCATAATTACTTTTACACTCTAAGCTCACGTGAGTCATGCTCGGTGTGAGAAACAAGAGGTATTGGTAAAATTTAGACAATTGTGCCATAAAAGATGCAATCATAAGAATTTGTCTTGGGGCTTATGTATAGATGACTGCCCGGATAGATGAAGGTTTAGGATTTACTTTTAGGGAGAAAATCCATGAACAGGGTCCACAAAGTTATATGTGCTTCATGGAGATTTGAATACTCTAATCTTGGGGCTTACTCCTAAGGAGGATTCCCAAGTTAGGAGGGGACTTATGATTGGGTTTTATTCCTGAAAAGGAAACCCAAATCAAAGGTAATTTATGACTGGTTAAGAGAAGTTTAAGGGGACTTGGGGCTTATTCCTGAAAAGGAATCCCAAGGTTATGACTGAGTCTTATTCCTGAAAAGGAGACCCAGGTTAAGGAACTTTGGGGCTTACTCCTGAAAAGGGAGCCCAAGGTTATGACTGAGTCTTATTCCTGAAACGGAGACCCAGGTTAGGGATTAAGGTTTGGGGCTTACTCCTGAGGAGGATGCCCAGATCAAAGGTTTTATAACTGGGGATTATTCCTGAAAAGGAGACACAGGTTAAGGATTAAGATTTGGGGCTTACTCCTGAGGAGGATGCCCATATCAAAGGTTTTATAACTGGGGATTATTCCTGAAAAGGAGACCCAGGTTATGACTGAGTCTTATTCCTGAAAAGGAGACCCAGGTTAAGGGACTTGGGGCTTACTCCTGAAAAGGAAGCCCAAGGTTATGACTGAGTCTTATTCCTGAAAAGGAGACCCAGGTTAGGGATTAAGGTTTGGGGCTTATTCCTGAAGAGGATGCCCATATTTGAGGTTGGGGCTTATTCTTAAGAAAGATGCCCAAGATTAGAGGACTTGATTGGGGCTTACTCCTGAGGAAGATGCCCAGATCAAAGGTTTTAAAACTGGGGATTATTCCTGAAAAGGAGACCCAGGTTAAGGATTCTCTCATTTTAAATGATGAGGTTGAATGAATGAACTCTCAATCTTTGGTGACATAAAGATGTTTAAATCACTAGGTTTTGAGAGATATTTCACAGAATTCCTTTCAGACAAGGATGTAAAATCAAGAAATCATGCCATAAATGGTTTTGAAGAGTATCTTGAAGACTGAATCTTGAATAGGAAAGGTGAAATGGCTTAAGAGGGGAAAAATGGGCAAGATGGGCACCCAAAAAGATAGGGGCGCGCAAGTATTAAAAGTCACGCAAGTCCTGCGGCGGCGCGCAAGTATTGGTCGCGCAAGTCTACTTGCGCGACATGAGGGATACTTGCGCGATTTTCAACCAGAGTTGAAATACTTGAGCGACTCTTTATTAAACCCTTTATAATCCTCTTGATGTTCTTCCAGAGAAGGGACGCGCAAGTTATATTGAAGGAATTAAGTCGGCGCGCAAGTGTTTGATAAGTTTCAAAACTTAGGCCTTCCTTCTTCTCTTTAGATCTTCCATTCTAGGTAAGAAATTACCTTAGAAGTGTTCTGGAAGCTTTGAGAAGAGACTTGGGCGTCGGGAGCTTCAATCTGAGTTTCTGGAAAAAGATCCTATCGAATGGGGGGCCCACAGGGTCTATTTATAGGTAAAAGAAGACCTAGGGCGGTTACCGGGCGGTTACCAATTAGGTCGCGCAAGTCACCTGCGCGACCAAGGTAGCCGCGCACGTATACTTGCACGGCAGTGGTATCACTTGCGCGGTGGATTTGCTGTTGATCCTTTGTTCATACCTTTGTCGATTTTTGATGTTTTCTTCAAAGGATGAATCACTTTCAGCTGAGATATTCCCTTTTCCGACCTTTAGATTCTGTGACGAAAGGAGCGTCAACAAAAGTCCCCCCTCAGAGTTGGATCCGGAGAGAAATGAGGATTTGACTCTGAGGAAATCGAATCCTTCCAAAGGAAAAGGGAGGCGCGCAAGTTTTTCAGTGCACAGAGGTCGGCGCGCAAGTCTGCGTCGCACAGGCCTTAAAGCGTTCTGGGTACGGCGCGCAGGTAGGCTTCCGAGCCTATAAATACATGGCCTCACCTCCGTATAAGTATCCGGATTTCCGGACTTCATCCCTTCTCGAGCTCTCACCGCGTAGGTCACCTTGACCGCGTAGGTTGCTCTGTTTTTCTTGATGTCGCGCTCCTGTAAAGGTATTCGTACTTGTGCGGTTTATACTTGCGCGGCGAAAACTAGCGCGGCATGTGAATACTTGCGCGCCATTTTGTAGACTTGCGCGCCTTAATGCCTTAGCCATTTTTTCAAATTTCTTTACAAAATTTATGAAAAATAAACCCATTTAAGAGTTAGTTTATTCATATTTTGTGCAGATTCAGTGGTTCCCAAGGCTATTGGAACGGCTTATGAACTGGCTAGCAAGCGGATTGATGACATGACGAACATTATTGGCCATGATTACTATGACATCTGCGACAGCACTCTTCCAGATTTGGCTAAGTACTTGAAGAAATATCATCTTAATTTCCCATAGAGCATCTACCTGTCTCTGTGTGTTCATGGTCATCTGCACGGAGTCAATGTTCCAAATGCAAACAATTATACACCTGAGATGCAGCTGCACTGCTACTTCTCTATTTCGGTTATGCTGTGCATTAAGAGTAACAACAATGGTGTGAACTTTCAAATTCTTCCTCCATGTCATTCCCTTGCAGATATGAAAATGGTAAACCCATGGGCTGAAATGTTTTCCACTGCCGGTTGGTGGAGAGAAGAAAAACATGGTATTAGAGCAATATCTGAAAAGAGTACTCTCTCTAAATGGCTCTTTACTTCCAATGCTCCATTCTCAAATCCACGTATCCATCTTCCAAGTCTCTTGGACAGAAACAGAGTCACTGTTTGATCAGCATAAAATTTTCTCAAACCGCACTCAAGAACATCCTTTTACAATTGTTCCAAGAAGAGCTAGTATCACTGCATCTCTTATTGTATCTAGTTGAATGAATGAATTCTAGGTGGTTGCTAATGAAGATCGGGATGCCGTAAATCAAATGAAGTGTTATGTTGAAAGCCTCTTGTAATTCTTGAAAGAAAAGAAGAGACTCCAGTCTGTGGATGTCCTTCTAACTCTTGTGTATTAATGAAAAACACTTTTGTCTTCAATCATTTGTACTTGCATTCTTCCATTACCTGCTTCAAATTTACTTAAGCCAATGGGCTTAGTAATCATAGTTTGATTTTTACTAGGATTATTACAAATAATCCTACAAACTTTGAACCTTTTAACTGCTCAATATTACCTAAATCATACAAAAAAATGTATATTTAGTGAGCTGGAACTTGACTTTTATTCAGAGTTCCTTTGTCTTTTGTGTGGGCAGTTTAAAGTCATGCACGCCGGACATAAAGTGGCTAATGTTTAAGGTCGAAATAGCTTTGACTGAAAATGGATTAAAATGGATTCAATTCCTTGACAATTTATCTGAAAACATATTTACCATACTCAAGTATGAGGGAAAAAATGTAAACTATGGCTTAAGAATATTTGAATCTGAGGAATGATATGAAAAAAGAGCTAAAAAGCATTAAAAGAAGTAGTTTCCAAGAATGAAGTTACTATTATTTAACAAAACCCGTTAGGGGGTTGAAATATGCAGGGCCACCTATGGGCATTGGCTGCATAGTCAAATAAAATAGCATCTTTTGGCTGACAAGTCTGTTATGTGGACTGTTTATGCAAGGCCACCTATGGGCACGTGCTGCATAGTCAGGCAAAAGAACTCCCAGAAATTTACTTTCCTAGTGCTAAAAGCCAGTGAAAGTTTATAGAGATTCAAATTTTCTAAAGCATAGAGTTTGTTGTATGGAAAGAGGTACTTGAATATGGAGAAGATATTTCCAAACAAGAATATCGAAGAACTGGATGAATATCACTCCTACGAAGGTCTGACCCAAACGTAGGGAAGAAGAATAAACCATAGACTTGAATACTTTCAGATCATGAAAAAGGATATGGGATAAATATGTTAAGGATGGCTATTTTTGCGGATCCCTACATACTGTCGTTTTAAGACAAATAAGGACAAAAGAGGCATTCTTCCCAAGAATGAAGTTACTATTATCTAACAAAACCCGTTAGGGGGTTGAAATATGCAGGGCCACCTATGGGCATTGGCTGCATAGTCAAATAAAATAGCATCTTTTGGCTGACAAGTCTGTTATGTGGACTGTTTATGCAAGGCCACCTATGGGCACGTGCTGCATAGTCAGGCAAAAGAATTCTCAGAAGTTTGACATTTTTGTGACTAGAAGTCATGAAAAGGGTTATGAAGATCTGAAAATATTTAAGGTTAGGATTATAATACATAAAGATGGGTATTGTCCAATGTATATAGAGATACATAGGTCAATGAAAACCATAATCATGTTGTGGCTGGGTCCTAAATTGAAATTTTGGACTTCACTACGTATCTCATAAGAATGAGAATCAAGCCATACGTAGTTCTTGAAATGTAGTTTAACGTCGTGCAGGACGAAAGTATGAGTGATCTTAGTTTAAGGTCATATAATTCGGACCATAATAATGAATACACAGTGTGTGTTTTCATGAAGACTTTTCAGCCAAGGGACTGAAAGTGAAATTTGGGGTTAGGACCAAAAGACTTGGGACTGGATTCGAGGGACACTCGAATGTTCCTACGTATCCCATAAGGATGGGAATCAAGTCCACGTAGTTCTAGAACTACCCTTTGTACAAATTTGGTTCGTACATGTGAAGGGTGAAAGGGGACTTTAGTGCAATGATGGTTTTAACCTAAGATAAAAAGTTTAGGCATTACCATGTATGTACGTAGTCTTTTGAAAATGAAAACCATGATTGAAAAAGAATCAATGTTAATAATGGTTCCTTCTCAAATGAGGAAATCAAAGAATATTGTAGTTTATTCTCGTACCGGACAAAAGTGTTGTATAGTTTAACGTCGTATAACAAGGACGAAAGTGAATCAATGTAAAGATATTGATTCCAGGGGAGGTTTCACAAATCATCATCATATGAGATGGTGGTGAACCGATGTGAAGAGATTGTTTTTGGGCTTGAACCTTGGGAGGTTGCCTACATACCCAGCCTGGAGGGCAAGGATCAAAGTCCGTGTAGTTCAATTAAAGAATGAATCAATGATCAAGTTGTTCTTGTGGACAATGATCTAATAAAAAATATTGTTGGGACTTACACATGGTTAGTGGCCCAAAGGGAGTGTTATGGTTGATGTTCGATCTAAGCTCACGTGAGTCATACTCGGTGTGAGAAACAAGAGGTAATAACAACCTTAACGATATACAGTTTAATGTCATGCAGGACATAAAAAAGGGGACTATGCAGTTTAAAGTCTTGCAGTTAGGACTATTGGTGCTGCACAGTTTAGTGTCATGTAGCAGAGACAAAATACAGTTTAATGTCATGTAGGACATATCAATGACTTTCTGTACAGTTTAGCGTCATGTAGTTAGGACGATGGGGACAATATAGTTTAACGTCATATTGGACGAAAAGGGGGACTGTGCAGTTTAATGTCATGCAGTAAGGACAAGGGAGTGTACCATTTTAACGTCATGTCGGACGAAAGTGCAAATAGTTTAAGGTCATATGCATGGACCATGGATGGTGCAGTTTAATGTCATGTTGGACCTTTGATGATTATATAGTTTAACGTCTTTCCGGACGTGAGGGACTTTTATACAGTTTAGCGTCATGTAATTTAGGACGTCACAGTTTAACGTCTTGCTGGACATAAGGGATTTGCAAATAGTTTATGGTCATATACATGGACTAGGGATGATGCAGTTTAAGGTCATACTGGACGGTTTAGGGAACTTTTTCACAGTTTAATGTCGTGTGGGACGAAGTTGCAGTTTAAAGTCATACTGGACCATTGCTGTATAGTTTAACGTCATATAGCAAGGACGAACTGGTGCTGTACAGTTTAAAGTCATGTAGCTAGGACTAAGGTGAACAAATATGAGGATATCAGTTCTGGGGACTTTTTACAGTTTAACGTCATGCTGGACGATGAATGTGCCACACAGTTTAATGTCATGTTGCTAGGACACAATATAGTTTAATGTCATCTCGGACAAAATAAGGAACTTATGTACAGTTTAATGTCATGTAGATAGGACATTATACAGTTTAATGTCATGTAGGACATTGAAGGTGACACAGTTTAACGTCATGTTGGACGAAGTTGCAGTTTAAGGTCATACTGGACCATTGCTGTATGAACCAATTATAAGAGTCTTGGTTCTGGAAACAATATTTTGTGTTTATAAAAAATACTTCTTCAGAAATCTGGCATTAGTTGGAGTCGTGATGTGTTCTCCATCCATTGAGATCAGAGAATACGCTCCATTGGAGTAGACCTTATGTATTGAATAAGGTCCTTCCCATTTTGGTTCAAGCTTGGGAGGCTTCTTTCCTGGTATCATTGGTGCTCTGAGAACTAATACCAATTCTCCCTGAATGAATGAACGAAGACGAACTTTTTTGTTAAAAGCTCGTGCTATCCGATTCTGATAGATTTCCAAGTGGTGCAAAGTGCACAATCTCTTCTCATCTAACTGTTCCAATTCATTCAACCGCTTTTGGGATTGCTCATCTGTTGATAACTGATCACAAATGGATATTCTGAGTGAGGGAAATTGAACTTCAATTGGCAAGACTGCTTCTGTTCCATATACCAATGAATATGGAGTAGACCGCGTTGCATTGCGAGTGGTAGTCCGATAAGCCCATAAAGCATGAAAGAGTTTATCAGGCCATGACCTCTTATCTTTATCCACCATCTTTTTCAGTATGTTTGAAAGAGTCTTGTTGAAGGCCTCTATCTGTCCATTAGCCGCTGCATGATATCGAGATGAATGGTTGGACTTAATGCTGTATTCTTGATACAATTTCTTTACCTCAGAAGAACAGAAGTTGGTGCCGTTGTCCGTCAATATGGTATGAGGGACACCAAATCTAGTAATGATGTTAGACTTGATGAAGCTAACAATGCATTTAGAACTGACTTCTTTGAGAGGTACTGCCTCTGCCCATTTGGAAAAGAAATCAGTAGCAGTAAGAATGTACTTAAACTGCTTGGCCGTAGCTAAAGGGTAAGGTCCCACCACATCCATTCCCCATGTGGAAAATGGCCATGAGTATTTAGCTGTATGAAGCAACTCTGGAGGTTGATGAATGAAGTTGGCATATACTTGGCATGAATGACACTTCTTTGTGAAATTAACACAATCTTGTATCATTGAAGGCCAGAAGTATCCAAGCCTTCGAATTTGATCAGACAATCTATGTCCAGACTGGTGGGCACCACAGACTCCTGCATGCACTTCTTTTATGACAGCCATTGTCTCTTCACCATCAATACATCTGAACAGAACTCCATCAAAACCACGTTTGTAGAGAATTTTCTCGAGGTGGTTTGGACCATCATAAAGAGTAAAATTGACCACACGTCGCCGAATTTGTTCTTTCTCGGCTCTATCAGGTGGAAGTGTTCCATTTTGAAGGTATTCCTTGATAGGTGACATCCATCCTGTAGTATGACCATACAGTTCAGGAATGGGACTAATTTCATTAATTTCCTCTGTTCTGACTTGAACATAAGGTGAAATTGCACGACGGTGGGCAATACCGATGGTTGTCTCGTCCCGATTTGGATCTGCTAAAGCTGTGGCTATATTAGCCAGTGCATCAGCTTGAGCATTTTGTGATCTTGGGACATAAGAAAATGTCGGTTCTGAAGGGAATTCCGACATTAACTCTCTGACGTAATCATACAAAGGGATTAATTCTTCTTTTCTGATGGCATAATCCCCATTGACTTGTTTGATTACCAGGTCTGAATCACCTTTCACCTTTAAGTGATTCACTTGTGCTTGAAGTGCTAACTCCAAGCCTGCAATGAGAGCTTGGTATTCAGCTTCATTATTGGTACCACCTTCCCACAACAAAAAGGAATAAGGTAACACTGCCTTATCTGGAGAAATGAGCACAATTCCTAAACCAACTTTGTTGAATTTAGGATTTTCCATTTTCCTCCCTGTTGGACTTCTAGAAGCACCATCAAAATACATTTCCCATGTTTGAGGACTCTCTTGAATAGAAAAAACTTCCTCATCAGGGAGTTCGATATCTGAATACGTGTCTTCCACTGAAGGGTGTTCAGCCAGGAAATCAGCCAGAGCTTGGCCCTTAATTGCCTTTTGAGACACGTACTGGATGTCGAACTGCTGTAGAATAACCGCCCACCTTGCCAGACGTCCTGTAAGCATTGGACGACTAAGGATGAATTTGAGTGGATTATTACGAGATACCAATTGGACCTCGTGATGTTGCAGGTAGTGTCTCAGTTTCTGAACTGCAAAGATTAATACTAGGCAGCACTTTTCAATACTCGAATACCGGGTTTCTGCTTCAAGCATAGTTCTACTGAGATAGTAGAGACTATTTTCATTCCCAGCATCATTCTTTTGAGCGAGAAAGGCACCCAATGATCGCTCTAAAGCTGTCACATAGAGGATAAGAGGCCTACCCTCAACAGGTGGCATGAGTACTGGTGGACTCAAGAGGTATTTCTTGAGAACATCAAATGCTTCTTGACATTCTTTAGTCTACTGGTAAGTGACTCCTTTCTTCAATAATTTGGTAAAAGGTAAACTTTTTCCTGCCAAATTGGTGATGAAACGCCGAATATAGGCTAAGTGTCCTTGAAGTCCTCTTAATTCTTTCAAATTCTGAGGAGGTGACATACCAAGTATTGATTTGGTCTTCTCGGGATCGACTTCAATACCACGATGGCGTACAACAAAGCCGAGGAATTTTCCTAAGGTTACCCCAAAAGCACATTTTAAGGGGTTCATCTTCAAATTATGTTGTCGAAGCTTGTGGAATATGATTTCCAAATCAGCCAAGTGATCAAAACGTTGTTTGGATTTAACCACCAAATCATCTACATAGCATTCAACAAATTTCCCTAGAAAAGGTTTGAAGATACGATGCATGGTGCGTTGATATGTTGCACCTGCATTCTTTAAACCAAAGGGCATCACCCGGTAACAAAACACACCTTGAGGAGCTATGAAGGCTGTATATTCCTCATCTTCTGGGGCCATTCGGATCTGATTATATCCAGAATATCCATCCATGAAAGAAAGTACTTCATAGCCAGCCGTCGCATCAATTAAGAGTTCTGTAATCGGAACTGGAAAATCATCTTTGGGACAATACCGATTAAGATCTCTAAAATCTATGCAAACCCTAATTTGTCCGTTCTTCTTCTTTACAGGGACAATATTAGCCAACCACTTGGGATATTGAACTTCTCTGACGAAGTTAGCTTTGATAAGCTTATCCACTTCAGCCTCGATTTTGGCAGCATAGGTTGGGTGTGTTCTTCTCGCGGCTTGCTTGAATCCTCGATGTTCTTTTGGAAAACCCAAATGATGGGTGGCAACATTAGGATCAAGGCCAGGAATCTCTGTATAATTCCAAGCAAAAATATCTTTATTTTGCTTTAGAAAAGAAATATACATCTCTTGTTCTTCAAGGGTCATGGCCGCACTAATTAAAGTGGGGCGTGGATCTTTCTCTGTACCCAGATTTACTTCTCTGAGTTCATCCACAGTGGTAGAGATACCCTCTTCAAATGCTGGAGGAGAATCTCTAAGATCTTCCTCTTCCTCTTCATCATGTGTTATTTCTTCCGTTTCTACTTGCAAAGTAGATGAAAAAATGAAATTCTCATGATCATAAGAGATGTCAAAATTTTCACATTTTGAAGAAGAAGCTTCCATTTCCGATCCTATTGATGATAAAGGGTCTTCTTTGGGAAATAAAGAGGAGATGATGGATTGAGAATCGACATCAATATTCACCTCTGGTGTTGCTATAACTTCTTCTTGCCTGATTAGCGAAGTACAGACTTGTTGGATTTCAGCAGACGAAATGAAAACGTCACCACTTATGCTTTCATCACTGCTTGGTAAGTTACCAATTTCTCCCATGTTGTCTGGCTCGATTGCCGTAATTGACATTATGGATCTTTCCATAAGAGTATTTTGATTTGGGCCTATTTTGTCAATTTGACTGATAGGTAACACATAATCTGTACTCACATGTGAAAATGGATTTATTGGAATTTTTTCCAAACCATATGGAGCATTAACTTTGGTAATTTCCTTCATTGTAGATTTTTCTCTTCCTTTCATGTGATAAAATTCCGCCTCAATGTATTGAGACTCACATGTCTTGAACGGGGCCTTATCACCATACAATGTTCCAACTTGACCATCGAAACAGTATTTGAGACATTGATGGTATGATGACGGAATAGCTGCATGCTGATGTAGCCAGGGTCTTCCAAGCAAGATATTGAAAGATGAGTCCTGATCAATAATCATGAAATCCGAATTAGAAACAAGATCTCCAAACTGAGTTCTGAGTGTAACTTCTCCCAGTGGTTCTTGTTCATTTTTATCATATCCTTGCAACATCATGGTAGAAGGAGATAAATCAGATTCCGTGAGCCCCAATCGACGAAGTCTGCGAATGGGCATGAGGTTGACTCCTGAACCATTGTCAATAAAAGCTCTTCGAACATCTATACCATTGACTTTTCCAGATAAGTACAAAGGTTTTATGTGCCCATGCACAACATCATCTTCATCTTTATCAGTAAAAGATATCACTGCATGACATTCGGCAGGATTATTCTCTATGTGATAAATTTCAGCCGCAGCAATTTCAGCTTCAAACTCCTGAGGACTTGACAAAGCTTCGATGAGTGCTTCCCAAAGATCTCTTGATAGATTCAAAGCATCCAAAATTGATAATTTGGCTGGTACTTGGGCCAAGTGTTTCAATATATCATACTTTTGATCTAGAGGCCTGCGTTTCCCAATAGGAATATGCGGTTTAGCAGGTACCTTGGAAGCAGATGCTTTGGAAGCTGATGCATCTTGTATTGAAGTTGGCAACATCTTTGGTTTTGGAAAATTAGACTGATTAGATCCATTTACTTGCTGAGATAAAGAAGATGGAACCTTTAATCGGTCTTCCAAAATAACTGTGCCGAAGCTGAGTTGGCCATTGGCAGAAGAACTTGCTTGTTCTTTTTGTGCTCGCTGAAGGGCTCTACCACGAGTTTCTGCTGCATATACAGTGCTAGCAGGGGTAGAATTAGAGTAGTGGCTTTGGAAAGATCCACGTCTTCCCCTATATCCTGAACCTCTAGAACTTCCTCGGGTTCCCTTATTTGATACAGGGAATTCAGGCTCATCAAGACTGGAATATGAATCTGTTAATTGAATCATATTAACAGAACCAAAGATTAACTCTTCGTCTGATAAAGACTCTGCCTGGTTAGCCTGTTTAGGCTGTGCCGTTTGGTGGGACGGTGCCCGTGGCTTTGAAGTAGATGGCATGAAATCTGCCAGAGTCAAAGACAATTTATGCTTTGATGCATACTCATCTTCTCCTGATTCCTCTTTCTTCTTTGAATTGCGCTGCCCTTTTGAGGATTTGTCCTTTGATGGAGGCTTTACTGTAGCTTTTGTAGGAGACACAATTGGCTTCTTCAATTGTGTTCGCAAAATGGAATGGGTCCGATTGATTTTCTTTCTGACCATCCAATCATCATATTTTTTCGCAGTTTTGCTTTTGACTTCCTGCCACTCGCCTCCTTCTTCTGGATCTGTAGCGGTAATACACGCTACATGAGCTGAATAACCCTTCAATTTGACTTGTCCCAAGTCGACCATCTTTTGCAGGAGGTCTTTAAAGACAAAACACTCCTGGATGGGATGCCCCAACATTTGATGAAAGGGACAATAATTGGGACGGTCTTCATCTCCTTCCTTGTTTGGCCTCTTGGGCACTGGTAATTGAACCAAATTATTTTCCAGAGCTGAAATGAAGTAACCAGGAACTTGCTCACTTCGGAAAGAGTATGTTTTACTCTTCATATCCTCAAATTTTTTTCGTCGTTGATCTTTTTGATCATTTGGACGAAATAGCCTTTGTTGTTGGCGTTCAGGAGGTGGAGCTCTTCGAGAAGATGAAGGTTTTGAAGTAGAAATAGGTACAGGTGCCTGTTTAAGCATAACTGTAGCAGTTTCTGCTTTACCCATTCTTCTTCCTGGAGCTGATGGGATTACACGAGATTTAACCTTAGCCTGTATAAGGGAATCTTCAATCTGTTGAGCGGTTGAAGTAAGGTCTCGAAACCCTCCTGTGTATTTCACAGGGATCAATGGCGTGCGTAATTCGTCACGCAAATTTGCCACACAGATTGGCAACAATTCCTCCCGAGGGAGTGATAAACTCAAGGAATACGTTAGTCCCTTCCAACGAGCAATGAAATCAGAGACTCTTTTATTCTCCCTTTGCTTGCAGTTTGTAAGATCGAAAACTGTCGTTTTTGGCAAAGTTGAGCTAAACTGAAGAAGGAATTTTTGACAAAGATCCTCCCATCCGATGACTGACCGGGATTTCAAGCTTGTATACCAGACAAAAGCTGGTCCTTGCAAGGTTCGCACGAAGCATCTGAGTTTCACTGCTTCTTGCTGCTCTGGAGTTCCCATCATAGGATCAAAACAAGATACGTAATGCGTCAAATGTTGTTCAGGGTCGCCTGATCCATTGAAAGTAGGGAAAATAGGGTTTCCAAAACTGGATGGAGGAGAAATTGAATCTACCCATTCAGGGTAAACTTTCTTTTCAGGTTGAACTTGCGCCCGTTTCCCTTCCATAGTTTCTAACTGAGCTGTTAATGACTCAATAGTAGTTATTAACTTTTGAGAAACGTCAGGTTGAACTTGGTTTTGGGTAGGTGCAATGAATGGAGCTTGGACAGACGTGGTGGTTGGTGCTGCAACTGATGGTAGTGCTGCCAACCGTTGTTGCGTTTGACCCATAGGATTAGACCTCTGTGGGTGTACTGACAAAGGAGGATATTCTTTATCCATCTCAGTAGTTATAACAAATTCCTTCGGCTGTCGGACATCAGCATTCTTAAGAAGAATACTATTCTGAAGTAGTTCTGCATTCAACCTTATTAATTCTTTCATTTCTTCCTCCTGTTGTGCAAACCTTTTCTCTAATGAGAGCGATTGACCTCCTTCAGAGGAAGGGTGAGAAGTAACCTGATTATTACCTTTCCCCTTATTGGATCCTTTTCGGAGAGGGGGAAGTGGGTTACTTGAAGGAATACCCAGATTTTGGGTAAGCCTTTGATTACGTGTGCGCACACCTTCTTCATTTAGGTCTGTGTGCGCGACTTCTTGAGCAGGAACCTCTTCGTCGGATCCCTCTGATTGAGCCTCATCTGGTGAATCAGCAGCAACGGCATTGATGACATTAATGGATGCATATTGCATGGAATCCTTTCTATCAGCACTTCTGTGATATTTTCTTCTTCCATGTCCATGATGAGACATGGAATTCCGTTGACTTGATCCCTCAGGAACTTCTTGGAAACCGTCACTTGGAGAGAATCTCCTGACAGCTTAGCTCTTCGTTCCTCTTGAGGCTTATTCCCTAATCGAGAGAATACTGACTTTCTCTGAGGGAAGGATTGAAGATTTGAAAAAGTCCCCAATCCGGTGGACTGGGGGTGTTCCTGCTGCTTCCGCTCAACTCCTCGAATCCCATTCGTTGATTCTAAGGGTTGGGTTAGAGAAGTCCCCAGTCTGGCAAGTTGGGGTGTCTCTTGACATGCTATGTCTGAGATCTTTTTGAAATCTCTCTTGATCTTGCGAATCTTAGTTCGGAAATTAGCTGGATGCATTAACCTGTATCCACTTTTATCACCTAGTTCAACAGACCGTTGGATGATTTCCGAAACTTCTGTCATTTGATGACGTGTTTGCTCCAGACGAGAGGCTTGTGTAATATTCTCGCCTTCTTGATGTAGGAGCAATTCAACAACCTGTTCTCTATATACTTGATTTTGAGAGGAACTAGTTGAATCTTGTTCTCGAACAAGCTTTTGATTATGAACAAAGCCCATTGACTGTGGCCGGCCATGGGCAATAACATTGCATGAGACCATTTTCGGCGGGCTTTGCTGACCGGAAAGCACTGTGAAATGTAGTGCTCCGTGAACACCCCATCCTCTGATATGAACATTAGATGGAGCATTGGAAATTAACTGACGCAATCTTCTTAGTGCGCCAAGGCATGAACGTTGAAGGGTTCTCTGTTGCTTTTCAGCCTTCGGATACCGAGAGACTGATAGAGATGCCAAATCAATCTGGCGTTGTAACCCTTCTATTATCTTAAGATGATTTTCATATTCATCGTAAGATAATACCTTCTTCTTTAATTGACAAAGAGTTTTCCATATGTTGAGACGAATATCATGGATTCCATCATCCGTCAACATCTTTGGAATGTCGTACTGGGAATCAGCCAAAGGCCAAAACATGACTGGTACTTCACCTTTTGCCAGTTTTTTTTCATGTTCAGCATTTCCTCTTTATCATTAAATGAAGATTATTCTACCTATTTGGACCAGAGTTGGTGTTTCCTTGTTGCTTCATCGGATTCAACAAGATTGGTAGAGGAATCACTATTCATGCTGGAAGATGAATGACCCAGAGAAGGTTCAGAGAATAACCTGAACCCCAGGCTATCTTCTGATGGAGAAAGAGTTTCACCTGCCGATAGTAAAGCATCAGACATGACTGGTTTTACTTTTGCAAGTGCCTCGAGATAGGAGGGCTTTCTCGTCACTACATTGCCTTCTGAAGAATTTTCGAGACAACGTGTATCACTACTGCGGAGAGGACTTTCGCAGTGAAGTTCATCACCATGAGGAGGACCGTCATGATGGGTTACAACAAAAGATGAAATCTCTTGCTCCTTGGCCTTCTGACCACACAGAGGGTTTCTGTGGATCTCATCTGAAGAAGAAACTTCAAGATTGACCGAATTTTCATGAAGCAAGTCTTCATGAGGAAGTGTCTGTTGAAGACCTTCAGAATTAATGTTCCAGTTATTGGGAACTGAGGGAGTAGAATCTTGAATTCCGACAGATAAATGTCTGAGGGCTTCAAGAACTCCAGCATCGAGAAAGGCCTTGTTGCAGATTGGCCTTTGATCTCCTGACTGTGCTGGGCGAATATTTTTCTTAGATGCCTTCTTACTCGCTTTAAAAACCACTTGATGACGAAAGTGATTGCTCTGAGCAGGTGTATGTGCCTGATCAGGAAAGATGGTCAGGTTAGGCTGACGATCTCCACTCAAATCAGGTGTATGTGCCTGACTTGGTAGTCCGTATGATATGGGGGAGTATGCCCCATAACCCTCTTGGACTGGAACAGATGTGTGTGTCTGTTCCGGAGTGAATCGTTGATGTGTCACTCCATTGCTAGGGATAGATTTATGTGTCTGTCCCTGAGATGATGATGAATCTGTTATGATATCCTGGCAAGCATCCAGAATATGAGCAGGAATTTGCTTCTGCTCTTTCACCATTGACAAAATATGTTTGGTGACTTCAGTCGCCGGAATGAGGATATACGTCCATTCCGGGCTTGGAGTAGGTGTATGTGCCTGCTCCTGTCCTCCTTTTCCTGTCAGTGAATCCTGACAGTACTCAAGTGTGGAGGCAGAGAGTTTAGTCTGCCTCCTGTTTGTCGTCGGGACTTTCCGACTGACTTCTCCGGGTGCTACCAAGCGAGACTGTTGGTAGGCCTGATTAGTATTAGCAGGTGTATGTGCCTGCTGATTACACTTCTCCAAACGCGGTTGACGAGATCCACCATATGTAGTTAGACGAGCCTGCTGACTAACTGGTGATGTATAAGCAGGTGTATGTTCCTGCCTATGGTACTCCGCCGGAATTGCCTGGCGGGATCGGCTTGATGCTGTCAGACGAGTCTGCTGGACAGCTGAATTAAAACGGGCAGGTGTGTGTGCCTGCTCGTTGTTTGCCACCAAGTTAGGTTGGTGGACTTCTCCGGAGATGGAAGGGATGACAACCTGCCTATTGTTAACCGGATTCCGTCTCTGGCGGTTCATCTTGCCTGCTCGGGTTCGAGGAACCTGAGCTGAATGCCTGGAGTCGGTACCCTCATCATGTTGAGGGCGCACTACCGCACGAGTCTGGCGGCGATTGTTGATGGGAGCCCTTGAGAAGGACTCTTGTCTTTTTGAATTAAGGCCCCGAGGGACCTGCTCATTCACTTCCCCGGAGTAAGGGAGTGAATGGAAATTGCGTTCCGGGGATAACGACCCGAAACGGTTAGAGACGGTAGTCAGCACCGCCTGCTTCTTGATTGCTGGCCGCCGTTGTCCGGACGACCAGGTAGAATTGTTAACTTGGAGGGCTTGACGAGCGGCCTCCAGAGTTGGGATAGTACCGTTGCGACGGTACTCCTTAACCAGTGCATTAGAAACACAGCGTTGAAGACGCTGAGTTGGTGATGTCATCCTCAGAGCGGATGACGTTCCAGCAGGAGTAGCAGCATTGGTTTTCACAGCAGCAGACCTCACAGTAGAGGTGTTCACAGCAGCAGTATTCACAGGGGTGAATTTAAGGAAAGCCATTTTTGTAGAAGATCTTGAAAAAAGAGTGCCTGTTCCATGTAACAGACATAATCAAGATGAATCCGGCTACTGCATCTTTTGGATGAGCATATGTCAATGATTGCTTTGTTGGCCCAAGGGGCCTAACAGATAAGAAGAACATCACTTTAACTTGGTTAAGGATTCACGTCGGGTTCACCATTTTTGTTTCGCGCGGAATCCGGGGATGACCTCCTGGACGGGAGATTCAAACGTTCCGATCGGTTTCTAACGGGTTTGTTTGTAGAACCGGAAACATCCAATGATTCCACATCCGTTTGGACCTACTTTCCAAAGGCAGGCGCTCATTAGCTTGTGGGCTAATGAGGCTTGGGAATTTGCATTGGTCGAGAGGATGGGAGGTCGGACTCATCACACCTTTTTGAGGGGAATTATTGTCTACTCCGGGACTCTCTTTATAGATTTAAGTTATGTTCGTGAATCCTTATTACATTACCAAGTATAAAATGTGCTTTCCTTTAGTTTTAACAATCAATGATTAAATAAGCAAGAAATTTTAGAGAATCTTTTATATGTATTCGAGGTTCTTCATTAATAGAGAATCATCTATATCTGTTTAGAGATTCTTGGTCAATGGTATCCTTCAAAACATTTATATAAAAGTCTCTTGGTCATTATGATGACCAGGCTGGTTTTAAAGCCACTCAGTGGGGCACTTGAAGTTTATCGTCATTCAGAAGGACAGAGATTATTTCAAAGTTGGGATCGAACCCATAAATGGGCTACCTACGTATCCTTTCTTTTGGAAAAGGAATCAGAACCCACGTAGTTCGAGGAATGAGATATGATGTTTATGATTGATGGCTCAAAGATGAATGTCATAATTACTTTTACACTCTAAGCTCACGTGAGTCATGCTCGGTGTGAGAAACAAGAGGTATTGGTAAAATTTAGACAATTGTGCCATAAAAGATGCAATCATAAGAATTTGTCTTGGGGCTTATGTATAGATGACTGCTCGGATAGATGAAGGTTTAGGATTTACTTTTAGGGAGAAAATCCATGAACATGGTCCACAAAGTTATATGTGCTTCATGGAGATTTGAATACTCTAATCTTGGGGCTTACTCCTAAGGAGGATGCCCAAGTTAGGAGGGGACTTATGATTGGGTTTTATTCCTGAAAAGGAAACCCAAATCAAAGGTAATTTATGACTGGTTAAGAGAAGTTTAAGGGGACTTGGGGCTTATTCCTGAAAAGGAAGCCCAAGGTTATGACTGAGTCTTATTCCTGAAAAGGAGACCCAGGTTAAGGAACTTTGGGGCTTACTCCTGAAAAGGGAGCCCAAGGTTATGACTGAGTCTTATTCCTGAAACGGAGACCCAGGTTAGGGATTAAGGTTTGGGGCTTACTCCTGAGGAGGATGCCTAGATCAAAGGTTTTATAACTGGGGATTATTCCTGAAAAGGAGACCCAGGTTAAGGATTAAGATTTGGGGCTTACTCCTGATGAGGATGCCCATATCAAAGGTTTTATAACTGGGGATTATTCCTGAAAAGGAGACCCAGGTTATGACTGAGTCTTATTCCTGAAAAGGAGACCCAGGTTAAGGGACTTGGGGCTTACTCCTCAAAAGGAAGCCCAAGGTTTTGACTGAGTCTTATTCCTGAAAAGGAGACCCAGGTTAGGGATTAAGTTTTGGGGCTTATTCCTGAAGAGGATGCCCATATTTGAGGTTGGGGCTTATTCTTAAGAAAGATGCCCAAGATTAGAGGACTTGATTGGGGCTTACTCCTGAGGAAGATGCCCAGATCAAAGGTTTTAAAACTGGGGATTATTCCTGAAAAGGAGACCCAGGTTAAGGATTCTCTCATTTTAAAGGATGAGGTTGAATGAATGAACTCTCAATCTTTGGTGACATAAAGATGTTTAAATCACTAGGTTTTGAGAGATATTTCACAGAATTCCTTTCAGACAAGGATGTCAAATCAAGAAATCATGCCATAAATGGTTTTGAAGAGTATCTTGGAGACTGAATCTTGAATAGGAAAGGTGAAATGGCTTAAGAGGGGAAAAATGGGCAAGATGGGCACCCAAAAAGATAGGGGCGCGCAAGTATTAAAAGTCGCGCAAGTCCTGCGGCGGCGCGCAAGTATTGGCCGCGCAAGTCTACTTGTGCGACATGAGGGATACTTGCGCGATTTTCAACCAGAGTTGAAATACTTGAGCGACTCTTTATTAAACCCTTTATAATCCTCTTGATGTTCTTCCAGAGAAGGGACGCGCAAGTTATATTGAAGGAATTAAGTCGGCGCGCAAGTGTTTGATAAGTTTCAACACTTAGGCCTTCCTTCTTCTCTTTAGATCTTCCATTCTAGGTAAGAAATTACCTTAGAAGTGTTCTGGAAGCTTTGAGAAGAGACTTGGGCGTCGGAAGCTTCAATCTGAGTTTCTGGAAAAAGATCCTCTCGAATGGGGGGCCCACAGGGTCTATTTATAGGCAAAAGAAGACCCAGGGCGGTTACCGGGCGGTTACCAATTAGGTCGCGCAAGTCACCTGTGCGACCAAGGTAGCCGCGCAAGTATACTTGCGCGGCAGTGGTATCACTTGCGCGGTGGATTTGCTGTTGATCCTTTGTTCATGCCTTTGTCGATTTTTGATGTTTTCTTCAAAGGATGAATCACTTTCAGCTGAGATATTCCCTTTTCCGACCTTTAGATTCTGTGACGAAAGGAGCGTCAACAGGGTGGTATGGAAAAAGGGATTATTACATTAGAATAAATTTCACCCAAGAATGATGTTACCACTAGTTGAAAACCCGTTATGTGGGTTGTTTTATGAAAGGATAAATAGGGCACATACGACATTGTCAAGTAGTGTAATCCTTAGGATAACATGCCTGTTATGCGGGAAACTTATGCAAGGACAACTGGGGAACATACTACATGGTTAGGTAAAGGATCTCTCAAGAATTCTAGCATTATATCATTAAAAGCCAATGAAATTTTATTGAGATTTGGATTTTCCCATGCATAGATTTTGGTTTATAGAGAAATTACCAAAATATGTAATGGGTATTTCAAGTCATAATTTCCAAAGAATCAGAGAAATGGATGCTCTATATAGGCTTGACCCCAGTATAGGAATTATGGATCCTACAGTTTCAGGTCATACGACTATGACCATAATATTATGCAAATAATGGATTATACATAGTAAAATGGTCCAAGTTTATTTTAGTATTCTTTGAATAAGTAAAAGGGGAAAATTTTAAAACATGGTCTTGGAGACTTTAAGGTCGGGAGAAAGGATATGGAAAAAATATACAAGGGATGACTATTGATTAATGGGTTCCATCATATCATCATCAAAGCTTCAAGGGATAAAATATTCTTCTCCCATGGGTGAAGTTACCATTAGTTTAAAAACCTATTATGGGTGTTGTTTTATGCAAGCCTAGCCGGGGAACATACTACATAGTCAAAAAGTGACATCCTTAGGCTGACAGTCTCGTTATATGAGCTGATTTTATGAAAGGAAAACTGGGGCATATACTATATAGTTAGGTAATGGTTATCTTAATAATTTTGACATTATTTTATAGATGAAAAATGAATGTTTAATATTTGGATGTCTCAAGACAATTGTAGGTGTATTTTACACAAAAATATGCATGAGAACGATTTAATCGTTCGTACCGACACAGGCCATGAATGGGAAACCACTCTTACACGAATTTGATGTGTGAAAGGTGGGTATATTTTTTTGAAAGGGTATTTTTGACATTATGTTGTGCAGTTTAAAGTCATACAGCAAGGAAATTTCGGGGGTTGTGCAGTTTAATGTCACGTAGTAAAACATTATGGGGATGTACAGTTTAAAGTGATGTAGTAAGAACATTAGGGGGTGTACAATTTAATTTCATAAAGAAAATACATTATGGGGATGTGTGGTTTAATGTTATGCAACATGGACATTATGCCATGTAGTTTAAAGTCATTCAACAAGGACATTAGGGGCTATAATGTAATGTCTTTATCTTTGACCGTAGGGTTAATGATTCTACGATTCTTAGTAATATATCTATAAATATTCTACTATATTCAAGTATAAAGAGAAAGTTATAAGTTGTGATTTGGGGATTTCTGGATCTGAAGGGTGGTATGGGAAAAAGGTCTTATGAAATTATAAGAAGTTTCACCTGATAAATAATTTACCACTGGTTTAAAACCCCGTTATTAGTGTTGTTATATGCAAGGATGACTGGGGAAAGTACTGCATGGTCAAGAAGAGGCATCTTTAGGATGAAAAACCTATTATGGGGGAAAATTATGCAATCCTAACTGGGGCATGTACTACATAGTTAGGTAGAGGATCTCTCAAGAATTATGACATTAAATTGTTAAAATCTAATGAATATTTATAGAGATATGGATTTTCCGAGGCATAGAGTTTTGTTTGTGGAGAAAGTTCTTGAATATTAAAGAAGTATTTCCAGTCATAATTTCCAAAGAATCAATAAATGGATGTTCTATGTAGGCCTGACCACATCATAGGAAGTATGGTTCCTACCGTTTTAGGATATATGATTAGGACCATAATATTATGGAAATAATGGATTATACATAGTCAATGGTCCACGATTATTCCAGTATAATTTGAACAAGTGAAAGGACAAAAGTGTAAACCATGTTCTTGGAGACATTAAGATTAGGAGAAAGGATATGGGACAAATATACAAGGGATGATAGCTGAATCATGGGTTCCAGTATGCCATCATTTAAGCTTAAATGTACAAATGATAATTCTACCAAGGGAAAATTTCCCATTGGTTGAAAAAACTATTATGGGGGTTGTTTTATGCAAGGCCAATTGGGGAAAATACAACACAATCAATTAGGGGAATCCTTAGGTTGGATGGACCATTATGTGGGCATCTTTTATGAATGTTCAACTAGGGAATGTACTACATCTTTAGGTAAAAGAGGTATCCGGTATTATAAATTCTACCACCAAAAATAGATGAATGTTTATGAATATATGAAATTATTCATGATTATGAGTATGAAATGCAAAAGGGGAAATGAAAAATACACAAGGTAAGTATTTGGACTAATATTGGCTATGAGGTTTGAGTCCCTCGCATAAATATGAGTCATATGTGGAATCATGATATATCTTGTTTCCTTGGTGGGCTCTCTATGGAGAGGACCTAAAATAAAATATCCTGCATAGATTTTTGATAGTATGTAGAAGCATGGAATTTTATTTTACTATGTGGTTGGGTCTAGGGCATAAGGCATAGGCTTCACTATGTATCATAAGGGGATGATAATCAAGCCACACATAGTTATAAAGGTACAGTGTAGTTTGAAGTCATGCGATGAGGATGTTAGTCGATTCTGATGTGAAAAAGAATATTGTGGTAGGAACAGGGTGTAATGAATAAGCGTCACAACATATATTATCAGAACATGAATCAATCCACACATAGTTCTAACATATATGAGTTTATATGAAACGGGGGATATCATATTATATCTCCCAATGTAGACCTGACTCGTACATGTGAGTGTAGGGACTTTTCAATGTTTTGATGTGGTTGGGACTAGGATTGAAGATCTGGACATCACTACATATCTCAATTGGATGAGAATCAAGCCACACATAGTTCTTAAATAATGGTCCCCTACCCTGATTGATTTCAAAAGTGGAGGATAATGGGGGTTTCTTTTAATATGGGTTTACACATAAGATGAGAACTCATATTGAATATCATTACATAGATTTGACTCATCCATGGGAGAAAAGAGGAATTATTTGCATCATGTTGTGACTGTGCCCAATATTGAGAGTCTGAGTGTCACTACATATCTAATATGAGTGACAATCAGACCACACATGGTTTTTTAAGAAGTTCCACATGAAACTATGATTTGTAAATAGGATGTGGGGGATTTTAAATTGTGGCTGGACCATGGGATATGACCCATGTGTCACTACTTATATAAATATAATGAGAATCATGCGACACATAGTTTTTTTATTTCCATAAAGTTAAACATCATGCAGTAAGGAGAAAGGGGAACAAATGTTAAGTGATGTAAATATCACAATTGGGACCAGGAATGAAAGTATGGGAATAAAAAATTCTCTCATAGGGGTGATAATCAAGCCTCACATGGTACTTGATAGGATCCCTATGTATATATGATTAATACACAAGAAGTAAAGGGGATTTATGATTTAATTACGGATGGACCCATGATTGGAGATCAGGGCCTCACTACATATCTAAATATGATAAGAATCAGTCCCCACATAGTTTATGAAAGTTTTTCCCACACCAATCATACTTTGATGTGGGGAAGGGGACTTTTGATAACTTCTAGACTGATGGTTGGGCCTAAAGCATGACGTCTTGGAAAGGTTATTTGTGCATATCGGGTTTATGCATGGGGAATAAGAAGGGGAATTTTCTTTTACAAAATTGCTGATAGACCCAGGATTAGAGATCCAGGAACCACTAAAAATATCATATGTGATAGAATCAAGAAAAATATAGTTCTTGAAAAAGTTCCCTACACTAATTGAGTTTTAATGTGAGGAATGAAGCTTTAATATTTTTCATATATTTTCCAAAATAATGGTTGGTCTCAAGAAAAAAATGGTAGAGGAATCATGCCATATATTCTGGAGGGATTCTCATTATATATTTTGTTCATAAAGAAGGAAAAGAGGAATTTTTTCTTTTTATTCATAGATAGGCCCAATATTAGAGATATGGATTTCACCACATATCTCATTGGAATGTGAATCCAGCCACATGTAGTTCTTGAAAAACTATGCAGTTTATCATCATGTAGTGAGGATGTGGGTCACATTATGTGAAAGAAACATTATTAATGGTCCAGGGGATAATACCCAGGTATCACTATGTATCTTTCTGGGGAAATAATCAAGCCACACACAGTTCTTGATAATTATACCCTATGAAGGTCTAATCCAAACACAAGGTGAAATGGGTTTGAATGTAACTATGAAGTAGAAATGAGGTGAGTGAGGTTTAGTAATCGAAGCTAATCATCTTTTGAGGGACCAAAAGTACTACCTACTCATGGTATCTTGGGGATTTTTTTAATGTCAAATAAGGGAGATGGTAACCACATAGTTTAATGTCATGTGGCGAGGACAACCAGTACTATGTATTTTAACATCTTGTAGCTTGGACCACATGTCATATAGTTTATCATCATGTGACAAGAAAGATGATGCTATGAAATTTAACATCATGTAACATGGATGAAAATGGTTCTATGAAATTTAAATTACTTTAGCTAAGATGAATTATGCGCGATTGCACAAAGTACTTCTTCAGAAGCCTTACATTGGTTGGAGTTGTAGTGATTTCTCCATCCATTGAGATTAATGAATAATCTCTATGAGAGTTGACCTTATGTATGGATTAAGGTCCCTCCAAAATTGGATTAATCTTCATTGGATTCTTTCATGGTATCATCAGAGTCCTGAGGACAAATACCAATTCTCCTTGTAGGAACAAACAAAGATGTACTTTCTTGTTAATGGCCCGTACCATCTGGATATGATAGAACTCTAAGTGATGCAAGGTGTGAAATCACTTTTCATATATTCACTCCATCTCATCCAATAGTTTTTGGGATTTCTCATCCATGGATAACTGGTCAAAAATTATAATACAACGTGATGGAAACTGAATCTCGAAGGGAAAAAATACTTCTATCCCGTACAACAATGAGTATGGGGTTTCTCGCGTAGTAGTATGGGTTTAGTATGATAAACCTACAATGCATGAAAGATCTTGTCATGCCAATATTTCTTATCTTTATCCACCACATTCTGAAGTATTTTCAATAGGGTCTTGTTAAAATCCTATATCTATCCATTGGAATCTCCATGATAGAGGGATGAATGGTTATATTTGATATTGTATTTTTGATATAGCTTCTCCACCACAACATAATAGAAATTGGTGCACATACCATCAAAACGGTATGAGGGACACCAATTATGGTAATGATTATAGATTTGAAAAATCTAAAAATTCTTTTGGATAGGAATTATTTAAGGGGTATTTCCTTATCCAATTTGGATAGGAAATCGATAATAGTAAGGATTTACTTGATCAACATAGTCATAGCTAGAGGATATCATCCAACAACATCAATTCCTCATGTGAAAATGGACATGAGTATTTAGCTATATGTATTAGCTCTGGGGGTCAATGGATGAAATTTTCAATCACTTGGTAGGGATGATACTTCTTAGTGAATTCTATGAAACCCTGCATCATCGAAGGCTATACGTATCCATGCCTTCAGATTTGATCTGAAAGCTTATACCTTGATTGGTGGGAACCACAAGCTCTTACATGTACTTCTTCCATAATAGCTGAAGTCTCCTCCCCATCAACACATCTAAGAAGAACTCCATCAATACATTGATTGTAGTGGGCTTTATGGTGATTTGGGACATCATAAAGAGTGAAATTATCCTCTCACTTCCAGATATTCTCTCCTTCAACTCTTTCTAGTGGAAGGACTCCATATTGGAGATACTCCATGATGGGTGTAACCCATCTCATGTTAGGGATATATGGATCAGGGATTGAATTGATTTTATTGACCTCTTCTACTCTGATCTGAATAAAAGGTGAAACCATTCTATGATGGGAAAATACTGATGATTCTTCCATCCCGATTTGGATCTTCTAAAGTCATATATGAATTTAAAAATTCATATGTATGGGAATTTTATGATCATGAGACATGATTCCATATTGGATATGAGATGAATTCTTCCATTAACCCTCGAACATAATCACACAAGGGAATTATCTCTTCCTTTCTGATGGAATAGTACTCATTGATCTTCTTGATTATCAATTCAGAATCACCCTTCACCTTTAGGTGATTCACCAGTACTTAGAGTTCCAATTCTAGTCCAATAATTAGAGTGTGATATTACACCACATTATTGGTACAACCTTATGATAATAGGAAGGATTATGGTAACACTACATTTTCGAGAGAGATAAGCACAATTCCTAAACCAAACTTATTGAGTTTATGGTCTTACATTCTCTTCCATGTTCAGCTTCTGTAAGAACCATAAAAATACATCTCCCATGTTTTGGGGATATCCTGAATAGATAAGATTTAATCATTATGTAGTTTTTTATTTAATGACTTCTCTACTACAGATGGGTGGTTAGTGATGAAGCCTATCAAGGCTTGGCCTTTCACTACTTTCTGAGGCACAAAATTTGTGTCAAACTATTGTAGGATAAATTCCCAGCATACCTGGTTCCCCATGAGTATAGTGCGACTAAGGATACATTTTATAGGGTTATTTCAATAAACCAAGTGCATATTATGGTGTTGCAGGTACTGCCTCATACTGAAGATTAATTCTAGGAGTCTCTTCTCAATATCTGAATATTGAGTCTCTATGTTGAGAATGGTTTGAATGAGATAGTAAAGGCTGTTTTTGTTCCTAGAATAAATCTTTTGTTAAAGGAAGGTGCCTAGTGATCTCTCCAGGGATATCCCATAAAATATGAGTGGTTTTCCTTCAACATGTGGCATCAATACAAGTGGTATCAAGAGGTATTTCTTGGGGTCATCAAATTCTTCTTGACATTCATTGTTCCAATGATAAGTGACCCCCTTCTTCATCAATTTGGTGAAGGGTAAATTCTTTCCTATGAGGTTGGCTATGAAGTACCGAACGTCGGACAACTGTCCTTAAATTCCTCTTACCTATTTCTAGTTTCTAGGAGATGACATTCCAAGGATAGAATTAGTCTTCTTAGGATAAAATTCAATGCCATGATGGAATACAATGAAGCTCGGAAATTTTTCTAAGGTTACCCCAAAAAGAACATTTCAAAGGGTTCATCTTCAGATTATATTATCAAAGCTTGATGAAGATGGATTCTATATCTGCAAGGTGATTAGAACAATGTTTACATTTGACCACTAGATCTTCAATGTAGAATTCAACAAAATTTCTAAAGAAGGGTTTAATTATTTGATGCATATCACATTGATATGTGACATCGGTGTTCTTTATGCTAAATGGAATTATCGGATAGAAAAATAAACATTGAGGGGATCTGAAAGCTGTGGATTCTTCATCTTCTGGGGCCATCTATATTTGATTGTACCTAGAATAGAAATCCATGAAGGAAAGGGATTTGAAACCAGCTACTTCATCAATTAGGAGTTCCGTGACTGGAACTAGGAAATCATATTTGGGATAATGTTGGTTGAGATCTTTGAAATTGATGCAAAATATGATTTCCCCCTTCTTCTTTTTCAAAGGTAAGATGTTGTGTATCCATTTTGGGTATTTCAATTCTTGGGTAAAATTTTCCTTGATGAGTTTATCTACTTCATCCTCAATCATAGAGTCATGAATCAGGTGTGTCCTCTAAGCCGCTTTCTTGTATCCCCAATTATCTTTTAGAAAACAGAAATGATGGGTGGCCACCTTGAGGTCAAGGCCTGACATATCTTTGTAATTTCATAGAAACACATCCTGGTGATAATTTAAGAAAGAGGTGTATTCCTCTAATTCTTAGAGAGTCTAGGATGCACTAATTAGAGTGGGGGTGTGGATCTTCTTTTCCACCCAAATTTATTTCTCTGAGTTCATCCACATTGGTGGAGATGCATTACTCAAATGTTAGACAAGTGTCCATGAGATCATCATCATCATCCTCTCCCTCTTTTTCATGATCTACAACTTGTGATTTTTCATGGCAAAGAAATGATAAAATAAGTTCCTCAGAGGGAATAGGGGTTTCATAATTAGGATATTTAGAGGTTGAGGCAATCATTTTCGACTCACTTGCAATAATAAAGCTTTATTTGAGTCTTAAAGTAGAAAAAAAGTACCGAGAATGTGTCTCCCAACTTTATCCTGTAGTCATGATGGATTATTCCAGTTTGGATGAAAAAAATGGGATTTGTTGAGGCTTAGGGGATATAATGAAGACATTTCCACTTAATATTTTATTATCATTTGTATAATTGATAAATTATTTAGCACCGTTGGGCTCTAATGTCATGATTGAAATTAGGGAATATACAGAATGAATTCTGGAATTCTGGACCACCCATTCAATTTTATTAATAGGAAGCACGTGATCTTTACTGATCTACTTCAAAGAGTTAGCTGAGATCATCTCTAAACCATTTGGGGAATTGATTTGAGTGACATCATCATCCGTGGAATGTTTTCCTCCATTGTGATAGAACCCTACATCTATGTATTATGTTTCACTAGATTTGAATGGGGCATTATCACTATAAAATGTCCCAATTTTACTATTGATATAATATTTGAGACATTGGTGGTATAATAAAGGAATGGATGCATGATGATGTAGCTAAGGTCTTTCTAGCAGAAAATTTAAAGCTATGTCCTTCCAAACCACCATAAACCCAGAGTCGGACACATGATCTCTTATCTGAGTTTTGAGTGAGATCTCACTGAGAGGCTCTTTCTCATTCTTATCATAACCCAGCACCATTAAGGTAGAGGTAGACAAGTGAGATTCATTGATACCCAGTAGAAAAAGGGTCTGGACTTGGATGAGGTAGACACCTGATCCACTTTCAATGAAGTCTCACCAGATATCAATGTCATTTATCATGTCATATATATACAAGGGTTAGACATGACATTATATGACAACATCCTCATCTTTTTTGGAGAAGGAAATGACTATATGGAATTCTGCATCATCATTCTCCACATGATATACTTCTACAATGGTAACCTCAACTTCAAATTCACGAGGACTTGAAAATGCTTCAATGAGTACTTCCTAGAGGTCTTTTTCTAGACTTAGACCATCGAGTATTGATAAATTAGTGAGCACTTGGCCTAATATATTCAAGAAATAAAATTTTTGGTCTAAAGGTCTACAAAATACAGAATAAATATTCTCTTTTAAAGTCACTTTAGGAGATGATTTTATAGATGTAGTTGATCCGATACTTGGGATAGGAGCTAGAGGTGATCCTGTTCATGCTGGATTAGGCCAGCTAGGTCTGCCTACAATTTGAGGAGGTGACAGAATATTATCTAATTGGACTTCCAAGATAATCATGTCAGGGAAGACCCTTCCAGGTGTGGAGGAATAACTCCATTTTTCCCGTTGATCTGATTGGATAACTTTCCCATGGTTTTCGTCTACATAGGCGGTTCAAGTGGTGGTTAGGTTGAAGTGGTGGCTCCTAGCACGATCACATATTCCCCTATATCATTGACCCGAAAAAACTCTTACCCCATTTACCCAATAAAGTGCAGGGAAATTAGATTCATAATAAGAATCATCATTTAATTAGGGACCCATTAAGTGAATAACATTAATGGAACCAAAGATTAACTCATCATATAATGAAGATTCTTCTTGGGGGTCAACTTTTTTTGTTGTATTTGGCGAGGTGATTCCCACACTTTTGAGATGGTCGACATAAAATATGATAAGGTCAAAAAAAATTTATTACTTGACATGGATGTATCTTTTTCTATTTTTTACTTATATTTCCAACTATGTCACTTATTTTATGATGGGACTTTAGAGGACTGGTCTTTTGATGAAGATATATTTGCTGTAGCAGAAGCGGTAGGATGAATAGTTGGTTGTTGAAACTGTGTTTGTAGAATGGAATTTGTCTGTTTGATTTTTTTTCCAAACATTGATTCATCAAAATTTTTCACATTCTTGATTTTAACTCCATTCCACTAACCTTCCTCCTCCATATCAGTAACAGAAAAATATGATAGTTTCACTTTCTCATAAAACACTATCTTTTGTAGGAGTTCCTTGAAAATAAAAAACTCCTGGATGGGATACCTCAACATTTGAGGGAAGGGGACATTGTTTGGGAGGTCCTCATAACCCTCTTTGTTAGGCTTCTTTGGATTTGGAAACTAGAATACATTGTTTTCCAAAGTTGAGATGAAGTAGCCAAGGATTTGGTTATTTTAAAAGGAATAGAACTTGTTTTTCAACTCTTCAAATTGTCTTCACCTATGATGTTTTTGATCATATTGACAAGACAATCATTTTTTTACACTCAAAAGGTGGATCCTTGTGGTACGATGAAATCATTGAGGTAGGAGTGGGTACAGGGGATAGATTAAGTATAACTGCAGTGACCTTTACCTTTCCTATTCTCTTTCCCAGAGCTGATGAAATTACCCGAGACTTGGATTTGGTCTCTGCGATCAATTTTTACAAATGTTGAGAAATTTTAGTGAGATCCTGAAACTCTCCTGTGCATTTCATAAGGATTAATGGTGTTCACAACTCATCCTGAATATTCACTACATAGATATGAAATAAATATTCTTAAGGGGTGGTAATTTCAAGGGGTTAGTCAATAATTTCCCCCAAGCAATGAAATCAGAGACTCTTTCATTATCCCGTTGCTTTCAATTTTTTGAGATCAAATACAATATTCTTGTATAGAATTTAACTAAACTAGAAGAGGAATTTTTAATGGAGATATTCCCATATAGTGATCAATTAGGACTAAAAACTAGTATACCATATAGAGGCTGGACCTTGTAATGATTACAAAAAGCATTTGAGTTTCACTACTTCTTATTGTTCAGGGGTCCCCATCATGGGATCGAGCGAGATAAAAAATGCATCATCTGCTGCTCTAGATCTCTCGAGCCATAGAAAATTGGAAATGTAGGATTCCCAAAGTTTGGATAAGGAGGAGTAGGATCCACCCATTCAGTATACGACTTCTTTTCTGGTTGTACAAGTGGAAACCATCCTTTGAAAGCTTCCAATCGAGTAGTTAATGACTCAATGGTGTTCATAATAATTCGAGGAATATCTGTTAGATCCAAGTCCTAAATAGGTGCAGTTGATGGAGCCTGAACTGGTATGATGACTGGAAAGACCACTGGTTGCAACACCACTAGTATCTTCCATGGGTAACCAATAGGAGAATGCTGATAAGGATATTCCTAACCATATCCTAGTTGTGTACTCAATGGAGTCGATTCTTGATATTTTGTTGTGGGATACAAGTATATTGGTGGTTGAAGTCCCACATTGAGAGGATATTACCTATCTGATTTAGTTTCTACAGTAAACCCTCTTTGTTGAGGTGTTTCAACTAGAAGTTTGAGTTGAGAATATGCCTGTGGATCATATATAGAAGGAGTATTTCCACAGAGTAACTCTATATTCAGTCTTCTCAACTCTCTAATTTCCTCTTATTGCTGAGAAAATAATTCCTCTAGATAATGGGATTGTTCTTCTCAAGGGGGAATGAAATACATGGTTTTCCATTTACCTTTTCAGTTATTAGGTTCTTTTCAAGGAGGTAAAGATGTATTATTTGAGAGGATAAACAAATTTTGAGCGAGCCTTTGGTTTTTGGTATGCACACCTTCAACATTCATTTCAATGTGGAACATATCAGGAACATGAAATTATTCTTCAGAATCCTCTGAATCAGTCTTGTGATCTGGAGGGTCTTCAATGATGGAATTGATGACATTCACAGATTCATAGTGCATTTCATGCATTCTGTTAGAATATCTACAATATCACATTATTATGTTCCCTCCACAAAAACTTTTCCTCTTCATCATTGGTTCCTTAGGATCTGTTTTATGGACAATGACCTGAAGGGAATCCCTAAAGAGTCCATTAATGTTCTTTCCAAGTGATTTTTATAGATCACGAGACATGAAAAATATAGAGGATTCACTCTGTGACATCTTTCCTAATCAGGAGAAGACTAATTTCTACTGAGGAGGGGATTTTTGAGGGAAAACCCCCATCCCTGAGGGTATAAGTTGTTTCGGTTATGAATTCTCAACCCTTTAGTATTTCTTAACTGATCCTGAGGGCTGGATAAAAGAATCCCCCAACCATACAGAAGGGTATTTTCCCAAATATTTCTAGCTGATATTACCATTTTTACTCTTATAATTTTATGGATTCTAGTCTGAATGTTGAATGGATGAATTATTCAACACTCACATAAATTGAACGTTTTGAAAGACCATTGTTCTATTTATGACATTTTCTTGATCTGACGGTTGAAATCCACTAAGCAAGATGCCTGCTCAATTTTCTCAGATGCTTAATGCAAGAGTATCTCAACATATTTCTCTCTTCGGGCCTATCATCGGTGAGAGTTATTTGAGACCTATTATTATTCAACATATCTCTATTTATGAACAAATTTTTTTATTGTATCCAGATGGGGGAAATGACATTTCATGATGCAACCTTTGGAAAGATTTTATGGATTTGGATCATAGTGAAATGAAAATCTTCATGTACACCCTATCCTCAAATGCAAACACTAGATTGGGTATCTATAATTAGATTATTCAACCTCATCAATGCATCGAGGCTTTCACGTTGAAGGGATCCCTAATATTTCTTGATATTTGGATATCAAAAATCCAAGGGATATTAATAGTCAATTTTGTTCTATAACCCTTTTATTACCCTTACTTGAGTTAGATACTAATCATAGGGTAATACCTTTTCATTTAGGTGGCGAAGAGTTAACCATATGTTGAGGTGGATGTCATGCATATAATCTTCCACCAAAACCTATAGAATTATATATTGAGAGGTGGATAAAGGAAAAAAAATTATTGGTATGTATTTTTTAGCTTGTTTTTGCCTCATGATTAGTATATATTCTTAGTCTTTCAGAAGAGGTTCCTCAACCTGGTCTGACCAGAGTGGACGTTTCTTGATTATTTTACCACAAATAATGGGACCAATTGGGGTTTCCTCTATAATATTGGATGGAAAATGACATAAGGGAGGTTCAAAGAATGGAAGTTGGCTTTGGTTGTCTTCTAATTGAGAAATGATTTCACTTACCAGTGGAAAGACATAAAAAATGATTTGCCTTGTATTTACAAGTGCCTCATGATAAGAGGTCTTTATCATCACTAGATTTTCAAATGGGGAATGATTTTTACAATGAGAATCACTACTACAGATAGATATTTCACAGAGATCACCATCATGAGGATGACTATCATAGTTGATTATAGAATGGGGATGACCTTGTTGCTCCTTGGTATTCTATCCACATAGTGATTTTTCATGGATCTCATCAATAGATATCCTCTCAAGATTGACCAATGTATTTCCATTAAAAAAGATTTCATGGTTAATTTTTCGATGATGACCTTCATAATTACTACTAAAACTCCTATAATTTGGTAATAGGAGGGTAAGATCTTGAGCTACAATAGATAAACATTTGAGGGCCTCAAGAGCTCCAACATCAAGTGAAGCCTGATTATAGACATTCTCTTGGTTATCCAACAATTCTTGATGAGACTTCTTCTTATATGCCTTCTCACGACTGATTGGCACCACTTTCTAGGAGAAGTGGTAATTATGGGTAGTTTTTGTTCCCACCATTGAGTAGCCATCAGAATAGGCTGATTACCTATGATTGGAATGGGTGTATGTTCCCAACCCTATTGTCCATATATTATGGGAGAGTTTTCCTTAGGACCCTCCTATACAAGAGTAGAGGTATGTATCTACTCCGGGGTGTTATTCTAATTATCCACCCCATTTGTGGGGATAAAGTTATGTATCTATCTCTTAGGCACTACTATCATCTCCGTGATGATATCCTAGAAAGTTTGTAGGATGTGGTCAGGGAGTTTTTTCTTCCCTTTTACCATTTACAAGAGATTCTTGTGGAATTCAGTGACTAGAATAGGGATATACATCCATTCCGCATCTGGAGTAGGTGTATGTCCCAGCTCCTATCCCCTATTTCTTATCAGTGGATACTGATAGTACTCATGGGAATAGATTTGAGTCTATACTCTTATTTTAATTGGGTATTTCCTATTAGATTCCCCATGTGCTTATATATGAGGCTATAGGAAGGCTTGAAAAATGTTGGCATGTGTATTTTCCTCCTCACTTTTCACCACCAAACATGGTGGTTGAACTTCTTTGAGTGCTTCCAGATGAGAATGCTGGCACGCTTGGTGGGTGAAGGAATGTGTATATTCCTTCTTATAGGTTTCCACTATATTTGGTTGGTGATATTCTCTAAATGCTGTCAGGTGAGTTAGTTTGATGGTTATTTGATGGTGGATGGGTGTTTATGCAAGTTTTTTATTTTTGAATAAACTAGGTTGGTGGGGTTCTCCAAATGGGGAAAAGGTGTGAACATGCTTCCTATTGGTCAGTTTTCATCCTCAGTAAGCTGTCTTGTGTGGCCAGGTCTGAGGGACCTGGGCCTAATAGTCTAATGATACACCCCCATCATATTTATGGTTCACTTCCACATGGAGTTTGTGATGAATATTGTTCATAAGATCCCTTGAAAAGGACCCATGTGTCTTCGGTATCTGGAAAGAAGTGTCCTCTCGATCCAGCTCCCTAAAATATGAGAGGGACTGGTTGTTGTATTCTGAGGATAATCTCCCAAACTGGTTGAATACAATAGTCAAAACCATCTACTTCAGAACCACTGGTTATCATTAACTGTACTGTTGGTGGTGTTGGTTGAGCTGGATGTCTTATCGAGCGGCCTCCAAGGTTGGGGTCATACCATTCTGATGGTACTCTTGAACCAGTGCATTAGAGACCCAACATTTAAGATGATGAGTTGGTGATGGTCTCTTTCATGTGGATGAGGGTCCATATTGAGTAGTATATGGGGTGTTCATGGGTGTAAAATTGATTTAACCCATTGGATTGAAGGGAGTTATTGGATATAAGTTCCAGTATATATGAAAAATACAAAAAATTAACTTCGAAAAATAAGTATATTTTTGGATGAACACATGTGTGATTGATTGAACTATTAAACCATCATTTCCTTTGAGAATGTAAGGGGCCTAATAGATATGGGACAATATCATCTTGGTTAAGGATTCACACAGAGTTCACAATTTCTTGTTTCCCCTAGAAATGTGACTTTGTTTAGGATATCATTATTTCTGAACGGTTTCCAATGGGTTTGTTTGTGGAATAGAAAACACCCACTATTTATATATCCACAAGGACCTAATTTCCAAAGGCATTCACTCATTAGGGTATTTGAACCACGATGCTTAAGAACTCACATTGGTCTATAGGATGGGAGGTTAGACTCATCACACCATTTTTTGGGGAATTATTGCCTACTCTGGAACTCTCTTATTGATTTATGATATGTTCATGAATCCTTTATTAATTCCCAAGTATGATGTGGGTTATCCAAATATTAGCAATAAATTAATGTCATGTGTTGAATTTTGAATCATCTGTATGTATTCAAGGTTCTTTATCAATGGAGATAATTGTATGTATCTAAGATTATCCATTGATGGTGTCCTATTATATACTACATAGAGATTCTTTGGTCGTTTTTATGATGATTCTAGATTTATATCCATACAGTGGGGAACTCTAGAGTTTAAAATCATCAAGGTAGACTAATGTCACTCTAAAATTTATCATCATATAGGGAGGCATATGTTGTTATGATGTTGGGATAGAACCTATAAATAGGCTTCCTACGTATCCTTATAAAGGGAATTAGAACCCACATAGTTCAATATATCTTAATTGAACACATCAAACCTTTTGAGGTCATGTCATAAGGAACCAACCATACAGTTTAATGTCATGTGGTAAGTATCTCTAGGTGGAAGATTCCTAGTCAATGTTTGGTGTGGTACTTATAACTAAGAATCCTAAGGAACATTAAAGGGATATGAGATTCCATGTTAAGTTAGACCCTGATATGGATATGGATTATGGAGAACATGTTTGATTTGGGGTGTTGGATTTGAACCTTAGGATGCTTCCTATGCATCCCATTTGGATGGAAATAAAATCCCATGTAGTTCAGTGGTGAGGACACATGCCTATGGAGGCCCTCAAGGGTATGTCTCATAGGAGAGTATGAATCTTTTTGATGATAGGTCAGGGGTTACTCCAATGAAGGATATTTTGTGTGAAAGGACCATGAGGTATGTTTCAACTTATTTTGATTTGGGGGATTAAATTGGGGTTTACTCCTAATGAGGATACCCGAATTAAGGGAATTATGAATGAGTCTTATCCCTAAGGAGGATTCCCATTGAGCTCAGACCCTAAGTTGGTTTTCTATGTATCATGGTTATCAGGAATAAGATATCCCATAGTTCATTCATGAATGTGTATTGTGTGGTTTTGGTGATCGTCGGTAACCTCTAATCCCACATGAGTCATGGTAGGTGTGAAAAACAAGAGGAAAAAGATGATTTTAAAAACCACACGCTTTCCCCCCTCTGTTGATAGAATAGGTAAAGGATACAGTGGAAGAGGCCAAAGATATGACATAAGAGGAGAAGGATGATTGTGGATGAGAGGAGGGGGATCATATACCCATCCCCTATCTAACTCAGTTTCCAAGATATAGAGAGAAAAAAAATTAAACCTACTTCAAGAAATGTTATGAGCTTATACTTGGATGGATACCCTAAAATTGGTCACGTATTGAGGGAGGAGGATGTCATTCCCTTTCAAAATGAAATAAAATCATAATCCTCACCCTCCCTACTGCAGAACAGAGGCTCAAGAACTCATAGACTAGAAAATATGGACAGATTCCATTCCTCATAATCAGATATTGAAAACTCCTCAACACTGTCCCTAGGGTTAGGATATGGGTGACCGTATATATCCAAATCTATAGATGCCTTAAGGATCCTTAAACTCTGTTAGGATAAGTTCGGTAAACCTATGACCATAGAAATACAAATCCAAATGTGAGACACACTGATGTGCATTCTCCTAAGGTTTTTTAAATTAGGAGGTCTTAGTGGAGGTTTCAAAAAGGTTCCTTTCAGAAAAGGGAGCCAAGGAAGAAGAGGACCTGTCATGAGTGGCTTTGAGGAAGGCCTAATAGAAGGCTAGTACATGATATAAGGGGAGGTGAAACACAAAGGATCGTGCAAGGGGTGCATTGTTCAAGTGGTCTAGGGTAAACTGGTGGCACCTTAGGTGAAGAAAACCCTGGGTGACTAGACATGGGTGAGGCTTAGCTCAAGCCTTCGAGAGTCACCATAGTTATTCCAACAAGGGATTAGTGTGAGTTCATTTTTAAAGAAGGGTTGTCGTGCTAGTCCTCTTAAATCAGGGGGTTTCACAAATAAATTGATGAATTGTTTTTTACTTTAAATCCTATATGACTAAAGTTTTACTATCCCCATTTCATTATCTCACTTCAGGTTTTAGGAAACTACCTGCAAGATTTTAGAGGACTTGAGAAAAGTAATAGGGTGATCAAAGAAAAAATCTACATTAATGAAAATTTGTCTGTACAAATTAAGACCCCAAGGGTTTATTTGTAGAAAAATATGAGACCAAGGGTGAAGGTTTTTGGTCGCGAATGTGAGTATTACACAAGTTATTACACGCTGAAGATCCTTTGGGTACCTTGAGAGAATTTCATTTTGAGGATTTGTGATTCATTCCATTATTCATCAATCTTATCCTCCTTTTTATAAATAATATTCTTTTATTACCTTTTCATATATTTGATGAAACTGAGTGTCAATGATTATGTATAATAAAATCAATATGTTATAAGATATTTTAAATTAATTTTCACTTTTTTAATATACATCTAGTTTAAATTACAAAGAAGATGTTTCTATGGAACCAACTCCAAAAAGTTTTTCCTAAATAATTCTTATAACCAAGGGTGAATTAGGGTATGTGAAATTTTAATTTTCTTATTATTAATGATATTATCATGTAGTTATTGGGAGCACATATCTCTTACTCATGATTGGTATTAATTAACGAATGAAATAGATGAGAGATGTAAGTGATTTTACTTTGTTCAACCAAAAATGTTTACCCAAGATGAATAGAAATATACCGATGAACCCGAAGCACTAAATATCACTAATTTTGGTAATATTTTTTAGATAGACCACACTGACTGAAATAGTTTACAACCAAGAAAAATGGAATTATCAATTCTCTCCTTACACTTGGGTAATTCACTATTCCTCTAAGTGTGTCCTTACTCAACTATGTATAGTTTATGTAAACTACACCAATGATAGTATAGAAATACATTGTATCTTATTATTCTTGAATAACTCCACAAGAACCTCTAGTGAGAGAGTTACATGGATCATATTAATCATCTTATTATTCTTTTTAGTGTGTTTCTAGAATAACTCTTACTATATTCACAAACGGGGAAGGTTTTGAGATATAGGGAAGATTACCAACCTCATAAAAGATGATCAATTAAGGTTACTTGGTGGTTTAGATACCTATCGAGCTTAAGGGAATATAATGGGTCACTGTTCATATAAGATATGGTTGAGGGGAAGGTAAATAATTATAACCTTTAATTAGGGTTAGCACTAAGAATTTTAATCTCCTTGAATTACAATGGAATGTCACCCCACTTTAAACTGCAAAAAATGGTAAATCCCAAAAAATATCTAGGTTGGGGTACATGAAATTCCATACCATATGAAACATCCTTCATGGTCCAATGAGTTGTGTTTTTTCAGATAGAATTTTGGTATTTTCCCCAGGAAGTATCATGACACAAATAACATCCATCTCACAACATATCACCTTTTCATTTCTAATCATATTACTCAGGGACTTGGGTCATAGTACGATGTATACCCCAGTAAAATTTTGTATTTTAAGTAGCTAATACCTTTTATTCCTCCATTTCATGGTGAATTTTTATTCACCGTAACCTTAATTACCCATCTATGTATTCTGTAATGACATCCTTCTTGATGATATGATTAGACTTACCAATAAATTCTATATTTCACATTGACATTTAGATATACCTTCCAGATTATTCAATCAAATTTAAATGAAAAAAATGTAATACCTATGATATTATAGTAATAAATATGCATACATTTATTCCAAAAGATATACTATAACTAAAATTTATTATTATGAATAGTCTAACTAATAATGGATAATAAAAAAATAAAATAATAAATGTAAAATATAGATGTCGCCTGGCTCATGTTCTCTAATGACCCTTACAAAAATAGCACAAACAATAGAAAATAAGAATAACAAAAACCATGTAATTGACAAAATAGAAGAACTAAAAATGAGAATTATTTTTTATGGGACTAGATTGAATGAATTTAAATATATTAAATATGGAAATAAAATAACCGTTGAACATCATGACTATTGGGTATCATTACCATTTAAAATATAGCCATTATAAAGTCACCATTAGAGTTATAATATGTTAAGGGTAATTATGAGGGATAATTTATGTATATGTGAGTAACCATGGCCCCATCCAATAGGAAAATTCCTTATTAGGATCATTTATCTGATATGGGGAAGGAGGTGACAACACTACAGTTTTCCTTTGACCAATCCTAATAAGAACTTTAATAGTCAACGTTTAAGCAGAATATTCTATGGGAAAATTTAATGTTGGTATAAATCACTATTAGATCAATGTTTTCCAAATGACCCTATGAACGTACCACCATTTCACACATTAACTCAGGGATCATGTTAGTGTGATAATGGGTTATGTATCTAGGGGTTAAGTAGTATTAAAGTGTAAATTATTTTTGAAAGGAAATGGTTAATCTAATTCCATGTAACACCATGATATTTTATAAAATATATTTTTTAAAAATTAAATTTAATTTCTTCAATAGCTTGTGTTACACACAACACCGAGTTTTAATGAATCACAATATACTATTAAAATATTAATATCAAATATGATAGTTATCTCCAAGACATTGGAATGGGAAATATTAATAGGATTAAATAAATTATTAAAATTTATTGTTTACATATTTATATAAAATGATTTTTTTTGGGGATAATTAATTTTAAATGAAAATAAAACACATTTGAAAATTAAGTATATCATTTAAAAAACCATTTTTATCCGCACAAACTAGTTTTAACTCAATAAATTAAACAAACCAATTTTATTGAATGATTTTAATTAATTTTTAAATTATATATTTAATTAAAATTTTGTCATTCAACTTATGTTTTTCTTATCACAAGACAATAATAAATCCAATTTTATGCTTAAAGACTATACTTTTCAAAAAAGCAGTTTTGTCACATTTTTCACATTTGTTTTAAAATTAATTTTTTACAATCATAGAAAATCAATTTTAAAAAATTAAATTCATTTTTTAAATAATTATTTAAAAATTATCGTTGAGTATATTTTTTAAGAATATCATGAAAATCTAAATTTTTTAGTGAATAGTGAAAAATACTAGTTATTAAAAAGCGATTTTTTTCATTTGAAAAATTTAAAAGATAAATTATATATTAACAATGTTTTAAAAGTAAAATTAGTAAAATTATTTATTTATTATTTTAATTTATTATATTTTAATCAATTTTATTTTTAATTTTTATTTAAAAACATTTTAAACTTATGAATATTTTCTTTTGGAAATTCATTTTTTTGTCATGTCAATATGTATAATTTTAAATTAAAATTTTATACTTATGTGAATTGAATTTGTAAAAATGGATTCTAAAATTATAATAAACATGATTAATATAATTTAATTAGTTCATGTAAATGTTTTATCATAATTAAAAGTAAAAATAGTAAGAATTATTTATTGTGGCATGGTTAAAATTTGTTTATCGGTGGAGTTAGACTAAAATGAAAAGGTGTAAAATTTCATAGAAACATTTATTAAAAATCCATGACCATTTGATTTGGAAAAAACCAGAATATATATCTTAATTAACACCCTCTTCACATACTAGAGCCCTAATGTTATTATTAATCACACTAATGAAGGCTTTAGGTATAAACCGAAAGAGGCTCTATGAAGTAGAGGTAAAATGCTTAAACTTGAACTTTTTTATTTCTTCTTCCACATCCTTCAAATATTATTAAAATATGATGATATAATATTACTATTATCTAACATATATTGATATGTAATTTTTTTAATTGAATAACCTATACCAATTTCCTCTTCTATAAAACGGGAGATGAAATTGTAGATCATGTGTATAATGGACGAGCACCCCACGAACCAATGTCATTCATTTTCCATAAAAAAATTCTAATAGTAGGATAAAATGATGGATTTAATTTTTATATAATATATTTATGATATTATTATAATTATATAATTATAATATCACATGTACCCTATTACCTTTCATCTCGTTTTATAATAATAATTTAACTCATGTATACGGAGGACTAATGCCTCGCAAACCAATGTGATGTGTTTTTTTATTTAAAATTTACATGGATAATAATAAGGATTAATTGAATGAATATATATGATATTTTTGTCATACTTATACCTCATTAATTAATATTTCACATAAACCTTCTTAGTTTTCATTCTGTTGGGGATATGATAACGTCTCTCATGTGTACGGTGGACTACCGTGTTGTGAAGTGATGTGATTCATTATTCACTAACACTTTTCATGGGAGGTAATAACAATAAAGTCAATAAATATGTATGATATATATGAAATCATAATTATTATTTAAATTTTTATTTTTATTTACTACTAGAACTATTACTTTAATGATCAATAAATCATTTTAATTATGTGTTTAATGGTTTGACATTTTTATGATAGAATTTTATAACATAAGGTAGTTTGGTGAGAATTTGGCTATATATTGAAAAGTATAACTACCAGAAATGAATCATATTTGAACATAAGTTACCTATATAAAAGAGTTTCCATTAAGGATAAGTCACCACCAAAAAAGACTCACTGTTGACCATAATTCACCACAAGAAAGGTCTCAACATTTAGAATAAGTGACTGCCTGAAAAGACTCACCAGTGAGGAAAATACACCACTAGAAAAGACTAAATGCAAAAGATGAGTCATTGATAGGACTGTTTCACTACTAGAAAAGATTCACTATCAAGATTTAGTCACCACACAACTTTACCTTCTTCTAGAGCAGATTCACCATCAGACATCACCTGTATTTGAAGATGGAATACCTTCAGTTGAGTCACCATTGAGAGGAGGCACTTTTGAGATGAGTCACCATTGAGCCGAGTCACCATTAAGATGAGTCACCATTGAGATGAGTCGCCATTGAGATGATTCACTATTGTACATGAGTAACTACTAAACCTGACCTAACATTAGATGACCTACGACCAGTATGACTCACCATTGGCCTGACTCGCTTCCAAACTTGATTCACCACCAGAATGAGCCACCATCACTATTCTAGTATATATTTAGTTAAATGATTCTAATAGATATATTATTTAATTTAATCATGAGGATTATTTTAATGATTATTCTTAATTTAATGTATGTAAAATTAATGATTATATCAGATCTAAGTATGAGGATTCAAGGATGAATGATCCTCAAACAGTCTCTCCATCTTAAAGTGCTATATATTCAAAAATCCATCATCATTCATATGTTGTATTCATGTGGGAAAAGTGTTAACATATGATCAAGTGTTCTAATTAATGAATATCTTTACTAAAAGCATTCTTAACTGTATAAAACTATAGAAGAGTGGGGAATGAAAAATATACGAATCCCTTCAAATAGTCTGGATAAATAGATATTACAATGCTCTATTTTACTAAATTTTTTAGAGAAACAACTCCAACTACTCTCCAATATATATCTGAGGGGAATCAAGATTTTAGAGAACATCATATCGAGAAACTTTATCTTTTAAACATATTTTTTAATTTTCTTTAATTTTTTTAAATTTAATTTACAGAAGTTTGTTTTTTCCTTCTTTACCAAAACAAATTGTCTCCCACACTTAATTAGAAGATATAAGATATATACATCACTCTATTTTCATTTTTTATGTATGGTATTTTGGAATAGGTCCCTCTATGGCATGTGTTTATTTTATTTCCATGGTTATTGTGGAAGAGGTACATATGTGTCCTAGATAGCTTGTTTTTTTGTCTTTATACCCAATCTAAGTTGTGTATCAAGATTATATTTATATAATATTCTTGGAATCATGTGATTTACAAGTGTAGGGGGTTTGTTTTAGGATTGAGATTTAACCCCTTTTTTGTCTCCATAGTGTGTTTTTTATTTTGTGTCATTTCTATGATTGAAATTAAATTTGTTTCAAACATTAATCAAAACCATTACTTTGATATTAAATATTAAATTTTTTTATATAATTAGTTGATTATGAAAATTAGTTTCAAAAGTTATAATAGTTTTCATATTATTTTAAATGATAAATAATCAGGAATTGATGAATCTTTTAAAATAGCAGAAGTTATATCGATCTTCTATTTTTATTCACATGTGTTTTTAATTAAACTGGGGGAATTAAATTGCACTAGTTTTTTATATAAAATTTTATTGGGCACTCAATTCACCCCCTCTTGAGTTACTCACTCTAAAAAAAATTTGGAATTAAAGGGTTTCAAAAATATTTTCAACAATAATTTTAGTTGTGTTTTAATGATCCTAAATTTCTGTTAGTTATAAATTTTGTTCTTGAAATAGATATTATACAAGATGGTTTTTATAGTAATATACCTATTATCATTAATATAAATAAGTATTATCAATGGAAAATATAGATGAAAATTGACATTAATAGTATGTGTTTTGAAATATGGTCTGTTATAGATGATAAATATGAGAAACCTAATACTACTAGGAATACATGGGATAATGAAACAAAAACTTCTTATAACAACAACTACAATTCCAGGAATTATTTTTACATTGCCTTAGGTGATGAAGTGTTTAACATGATATCTAATAGTAAATATGCTTATGAAATATGGGACACAATTGTTATTTCTCATGAAGGAACAAATAGTGAGAAATAAATGATATTGAATATTTATAAAATTAAATAGGATAAATTCAAGAGAAAACCAAGTGATATGATTTCAGATATGTATCATAGGTTCAATTAGATAGTAAATATAATGAGATACTTTGGAAATCCAGTTTCACACAAAGATCAAATCACGTGACTGTTAAGATTTATTCTTGAATAGTAGATATGAACATCAGATTAAATAATAGAATCCTATTATATCTTTAAACTAACTGCTAAGGAATTGATGTGGAATATGATGATGTATGAGAAAGATCTTATGGTTAACCGAGAATAGGATGATGAGCCTAATATAATGTTAGTAGCCTTCAAGAACACTATATCAAAACAAAATGAAGAAGTAAAAGTTAAAAGATCTAATGATGAGGAATCACAAGCCGATAGGGATGAGGAGGTTCCCATCGTGCTAGAAGGTTTAAGTAATTCTATAATAAGAATAAATTCATTATAAAACCAAGATACAAGGGAATGTATAATAATAGAGGTAATTGGAATAAATACAAGAAAAAATATGATAATTCAAATGAAATTACCTTTAATGAGTGTAAAACAAAAGGGCATGTTACAGATAACTATCCCAAGTTAAAGTAAAAAAAGAAGTATGTTGATAAGGATAGAAAAATATAAGAAAAAACTAAATCAACCTAGAGTGCCTCTAAGGATTGATCCAGTGACTCAAAAATGACTCATGAAGAAAATACCAACTGAACAAATATGATCATCATGAAAAACATATATGAGGTACCTAAAATCTCTCATATATATAATTTTGATCATTCTGGAGAGGAAAATGATGATGATATACCAAAATTGGAATATTTTTAATATTTCATTAAGAATGGGGTTAAATTTAATGAGATTAAAGATGAATAATTTTTTTAAAGAAATATAATTCTTTATCTGTTAATATAAAATTATATTTTTGTATAGAAAATGAAAAGAATGCTGAATTGTTGAAAGGAAATACTGAATAGAAGTTTTATGATGAGAAATTAAAAAAATAAATAGATATATTCACTTATGGAAGATAACATCTCTCTCAAATATAGGGAGAACAAATTTCTCATAAATATATCACTAGTCTAGGTTACTAACCTAGAATGAGAATAATCGTTAAGAGAACTTTTGTTCCTAAATCCAATTATAGGAATTCTCCTGATAATTACTATTCAACTCAACCCAAAAAAGTTTTTATTTCCAATAGTTCAAAATTTTATTATTAGAAACCCATTAATAAAACATGGGTTCCTAAATACCTAATTACCAACATTTTTGGACCTAAGAAGATTTGGGTAACAAAATCATTTTGGTATAAAATTGTTTTGTGGGGAACCTTCATGGATAGCTCCCAAAAAATATTTGGTACTTGGATAGTGGGTATTCTAAGATAATAACAAGAGGTTACTCAAGCTTCAAGAACAAGATAAAGTTTGATCGTAAAAATGTAACATTTGGTAACAATGTTATTGGAAAATTAATTGGCCTTGGTCAAATCGGTAACTCTATCTCTGTTTTAATTTATAAAGTAATTTTTTATGGTTTAAAATATAATTTTATTATCATATCATATCTATGTGATATATGTTTTTCTTAATCTGAAAAAAATTATTATAATGTTTTCAACTCTAAAAATGTTTTATTATTAACTAATTTGAGAAAAAAAATTACATGCTTTTAATCTTGATTCATTAATTTCAAAAAATGTTTCTTTCTTAAGTGCCTTTTACATAGAATATTGTATTTTTTATATAAGACTATTCCAATATAATAATTACACACTTATAAATTTTACTAGTAAAGGGTTAGATAGGGATATACCCAAAAATAAATTCCTAAATGATAAAGTTTGTATCCCCTATCAAAAATGAAAACAAAAAATATCTTTCAAACCAAAGAAATAAGATTCAATTTCTCAACACATAGAATTGGTTCACATGGATTTTATTGTACTATATAGTGTTTCTAATTTAAATGGGGAGAATTATTTCTATGTCCTTGAAGATTACTTTTTTAGGTGTACTTGGGAATTAGTTTTAGATCCCAAATGATAAGCCATATCTCACTTTACAAAATTTGAAAAAATTGTAGAAAACCAAAGTAGACTTATGATTAAAACCTTAAAAAGTGGCCATGTCCATGAGTTTGAAAATGAATAATTTGAATCCTTTTTATCACAAAATTTATATAATGTTAAATTTTATACCCCTAAGGACCCCAACAGAATGGAGTTACAGAAGGAAGAAGTAAAACAATTCAAAATATATCCTGAGCAATTATTAATGAATATTACTTAACTATCCACTTTCAGGTAGAGGTTTTCAATACAACATACTGTATAATTTATAGAGTTTTAACAAGACCTATCTTAATGAATACCCCTTATGAACTATAGATTAATAGAAATCCTAAGTTCAATTACTTTAGTGTTTTTGGATGAAAATCCTTTTTTTTATCAACACTAAGTATAGTATTGAAAAGTTTGTCTCTAAAAGAGATGACTGGATTTTCCTTGGTTATTCAACATCTAGTAAATCATATAGACTGTTTAACAAAAGAACCAAGAATATAGAAGATTATATATACACAATGTTTGATGAGACATATCCACATGAGACTAATAAACCTTCAGAATACCTTGAGGATAGTTTTTCAACACTATAAATAAACTACAAACCTACTGATACTCCTATAAAACATACAAAAAAATCATCTAGTTCTGAGGATATTCCAGAACCCAATCCAGAACCTATAGATGTTTATGAGGTGACTAACCCTAATTTTTAAAGTTCTATTAGTATTATTAAATACCATCATTTATATTCTTTTTTTGGAGACTTGGATAGAGGTGTATAGACTAGATCTTATCTAAGAATCTTTGATGAACATCAAGCATTCTTATCATAGCTTCAACCTTAGGACATCAATGATGAAATTTATGATAAATTATGGTTAATGGAAATACAAGAAGCCTAAATAAATTTTAATGAAATAAATTTTTGTAACTTGTAGATAAACCCAAATACACCTTAACTATAGGAACTAAATGGGGGTTTGGAAACAAGTTTGGTAAATTTGGAACAATAGTGGGAAATAAGGATAGATTTTTTGAATACGATTATAGTCAAGAAGTAGGTATAGAATCCATGGAAACCTTTACACTAGTAGAAAAACTTTAATCCCTTAGAATAATACTTTCCTATGCAGAAAATTTATATTTCAAACTATATCAAATGGATATTAAGTGTTCATTATATAATAGTTATATAACAAAGTATTAAACCCACCATTTTTCAAAACCCACATTTTTCAAATCATGATTTCAAACTAAAAAATGATTTATATGGTTTTAAAAAAACTCCACGAGCTTGGTATGATAGAATCATATCTTTTATTATTCCAAAAGGTTTTTCAAAATGTGTAGCTAATCTTACCCTATTTTTAAAATAAATTTCTTTAGTTTTTGAAATATATATATATGATATTATCTTTGGATATTAAAAAAAAAATTCATTACGTACTAATTTTTCAAAGATGATGAAAAATGATTATAAAATGAGTTTAGTGGGAGAATTGAAATTGTTCCTTGGTTTTTATGATTTTTTAAAATAAAGAAGATTTTTGAAATCATAGTAAGTGCACTAAATATATTTTAATACATTTTGGTTTGGATAAAACTAAAAGTAGTAACACTCCTATGAGTACCTCCTATAAGTTGGGTCTTCATGAAGCTGGGAAATTAGTGAATCATACCAATTATAGAGGTATGATTGGACGTCTTCTCTATTTAACAACTTGCTAACATGAAATTATGATTAATGTGTGTATGTGTGCTCATTTTCATGAAAACCCAAAAGTTTTACACTTATATACTGTTAAAACGATTTTCATATACCTTAATTATAAAACTAATTTAGTATTGTTCTACCCTGGAGGATAAGAATTTTACATAGTAAGTAATTCAGATGCAGATTTTGGTGCTTGTTAGTTAGATAAAAAAAGAACCTTTGGATCATGTCGTCTTTTAGGAAAGTCTCTAGTATCTTGGTTTAGTAAGAAAGAAAATTCTACTGCACAGTCTACTGCTGACACTGAATATATAGCTACCAGTTTGCTTCTATGATCATATTTTGTGGACGAAACACACTTTTCTATATTATGGATATCAATTCTGACACGTACCTATAAATTATGAAAAAAAAGTGCTATAAATATTTGAAGAATCCAATGTCTCACTCTTGAAAAAAACATAATGACATAAGTTATCAATTTTTGAGAGATAATTATCAAATAGGTGATTTAACCCTTGAATACATTGGTACTGACCATCATCATGCTGATATTTTTATTAATCCATTGAATTCTGATAGAATTAACTACATCAAACATGAATTATAAATGATTAATTTTGGTTAAACATTAATTTTCTTGGATCCACATTTTGAGTTTACACACCATTAGAGTTTAACCACTATTGGTGTTTACCCACCATTAGAGTTTACCGACCATTGGAGTTTACCCAATGTTTGAGTTTACCTCTCATTCATGTTTACCCACTGTTGGTGCTTACCCACAACTACAATTTACCCACCGTTGGATTTTACCCACCGTTGGTAATGACCCATTGATGGAATAACCTGTCATTGATAGTTTTTATTTTATGGGTTAAATATTTGATTTATTTTATATTTAAATATAAAATTTGGATTTATATTTCTCAAATCCCCACATTATATAAATGAAAAACTTAGTCCAATTTTTATACTCACTCTTTCTCACACATGAACCCTCTCTACAACACTTTATCTTCTAACCATTAGACTTCCCTCAACCTCCCCTAAAACATTTAGCTTCTTCACAATGGTTCATGTGACGAATTTAGTAGTTTCATCTCCCAAAGAGTTAAGAAATTTGAAGAAATAGAAAGGATAATTGACCCAACCAACTGTAGAGCTAAAAAATACACAACTTGAGAAGCATACAATAGTTCCTAAAAAAGTAGTGAATGTTGAGTTGTTATTGTTAAGTAGATATTTGGTTCTTAAATTAATTTATGACCAATGATGGGTAGAGTGGTTCTCAAATAATTAGTGGAAATTCTATCCTATGTCAGTGTATTAGTTCTATCAGAATGTAAATTTTATCTTTAAGGAAGACAAAGTTTGAGATCCAATTAGAATAAATAGAAAAAATACATTCTCTTCAAGTAGATGGGTTATATGTATTAGATTCCCTCACAAAAAAGTATCAAATTATTATCAAGGATTGATTTAGACTGACTCTAATACATTTAAATATGAGTGTGACTTAGCTGAGCTAACCTGATATGGGAATTTGAGAAGACTAGCTGAAACCGAGATTGATGATGAGTTTCATTTGCAGTTTATGTTTATGAAGAACATGTTGTGCCCAAGGAAAGGTGATTTTAGTACAATTAGATTCCAATATTCATATGTACCATACATTAAAAATAGGGGAGATACAAATAACATGTGCATATATTTAATGGTTAATATGATAGGGATGTGTAAAACATCATCCAGGTCAAATTCCCTAATTTATCCCAGATTCATTTTGGCCATGCTGGAGGCTAGGGGTTTAGTTAATGGGGAAGAATAAACTTAGGTGAATTTTGGATGTTTTTGATTGACCAAGCTCATTTAACAAATAATTAAGATTAATTGGAACACTTGGAAGACGAAATGGGTTGATGATGTTTACAAGATTTATGAGGAGTTAAACACTATTGAACACCCTACAATGCCAAGTAATCTTGTGGATCTTTTCTTGGAACCAGACGAGGTGGTTTTGTACTTAAACAGGGAACCTAAATAAGTGGAGGTTTCTAATTTTGGTGAAGAGGTATATTTCTCAGATGATGAAGGTAGTGATCCTGAATTTCCTAATATCTATCATAATATCACATTCGGTCTGGCCAATCCTCATGGATCTCCCCCTATTAGAATGGCCCTTTTAAGAGAAGGGAGTGAAGAAGGAAATACTGATGTTTCTAGGGAGGAACATTATAAGAGTTCTTCTAAATATTCTAAAGAAATTGGCGATGAATATAGAAGTGATAAATAAGATTATGAGAATGGAGATGAAGAATAAGATGAAGAAGAAAATGTTGAAGAATAAGAAGATAATGTAAATAATGGAGATACTAATCAACAAGAATAAAATGAAATGGAAGATTGAGATGAAAAAGATGGGGGAAATAGTAATAGAGATATAATTTTTGGTGGTTCATATCATGAAAATATTAATGTCCATATTTTTACTGAGGGTGTTGAGATACCCCAGGAAATTTTTTTCTTCTCTAGGCTTGCCTGTTGTTCTTAGGTCTGTGGATAGACCAAGCTTTGTTTCATATGTTGATAAAGCTTCTAGAGATTATTTGGGAACATATATTTATAGAGTGGAATCCCCAAGCCTTGTAGGTCACCATTTTGACCCTAGTGATGGAAATATTGTTGAGCATACTAATGGTGAATCTATTGAGAAAATAGTTGATTATAAGATAGTTAATGAGGTGATAATTTATGTGCATATGGTTGTTGAGCCTATAGTTTTTGAGTTTTCTATTATATCTTATTCAAGAAGATTTTGAGTATAGATAGATCCTAAGGGATAAATGGTGTATCATATAGATATTTCAGGGGAGATACACATATTTTCTTCATATATTTCTACCAAATCTGGGCTAACAGAGGATTCTATTTCTCCTGTGGTTTCTTTTGTTTCCATTGATAGTGTATCCATAAGTAACTTGGAGTCCTTTAGTGAGAGGATTCTCTCGGATTTTGGTATGATGATAGGAAATTAGACACATCTTGTCACTAAGATTAGTGAAAAATATGAAAGATACTTTTATGAGATTGTGATACACCTCATCTAGCCTAAGATGATACATCACATTCAAGAAGTGGATATGTAGAATAAAATATTTTCCAGTGAGCTGGAGTCATTGAGATTAGTGATTAAGGGGATTTAGAGTACTTTTTATGCTAGTATGAATGCCCTGTTGATGAGGTTGGATTCACTTACTTCTATGAATTCTACTTATAGTTATCCACATCTCACTCCTTCATTGGAAGTTGATCTGATCTGATCAGTGGTTTGATAGGAGCTTCAAGCTGTTTCTATAGATGTACTTTATATCCCTTCAAGGAACAAGTTAATCAACTAAAATCGACGAACCATATTCTTAATATGTTTATAGAGGATATTTTTTTTCAGTGCCACATAAAGGGGCTTAAATATAATCCTTAACTTCCTCAATCTGATTAATCATTTTATCCATGTTTATAGAACCATAGTAGTGGCTTGGGATACCATTCTAGTGACTACTCATCTAACTCTTCTAACTACCAATCATGTTTTTTAGAGTTGTTATTACCCAAGATCCAACTGCACCTTTACCTACTCAGTTCCAGAGCATCAATTTTTCTCCCAAATGAGCTTTCTAGCATCTCTTTTTTATTATTATCTGAGAGCCTCCATATCTACCTACTATCCCTATATCCTCAAAAATGGATTCCAATGTCTCTTCCAATGTTACCTCTACCCATTACAAGGTAAAATCACATGTTTTTCAACCACCCAATCTAAGAATAATTGAGATTACACATTAAAATTTGATAGGGGATTCGTTGTGTCTATTTTTTGTATCTCTTTTTTGATGTAATTCAATTCATTTTTTCTTAATGGAATTTACCTTCTCATTTACCTTATGTCTCTTTTCATTTACTATTTATATGTACATTTTTTGACAATACTTAATGGGGGATGATGAATTTGGAATTTATCTACCATTTTACTATTTTTATAGTGATGCTATCCTTTGATACCATCATAATTTTTGTCTTAATACCTTATATTTTATGCCATCTATATTTAATTAATTCCTTTTATACCATCTTCATTAATTATGGTCATTCACTTTTATGGTTATGTTATTCTCTAATACCATACCTTCTAAACATATATGATATCCTTTTTAATTTAATATATTTGATAGCATTTAAATTAGTTTACCTTCTATTTTAAAGTTCTAATTTTTTGATCTAACTCTCAAAATATCTTTCTAAAGTGTTTTGAAAATATATTTTAAGAAAAATTTTATTATATACATGGTTTATAAAATTACATGATTTGTGATCCTCAAAATGGGGGAGATTGTTGGACCCATTGTTTTAATGATCATAAAATCAAGTTTATTATGTGTTTAATGGTTTCACTATTTTCTAAATTTTTTTTACAATATAAGGAATTTTGTTTAGAATTTGGATAATTGTTGAACAAAATAATCACTAGAAAAGACTCATCGTTGGAGATAATTCACCGTAAGAAATAACCCTCTATTGAGGATAAGTCACCACTATAAATGACTCACCATTGAGGATAATCCATCGATAGAAAAGGAACATCATTGAGGATAAGTCACCACTAGAAACTATTGACAATTTAAGAGAAGATATCACAAAAAAAGATCCATAATTTAAGATCAGTGACTTCAAAGAATGTCACACTACTGGAAAAAAGTGACCAACAAGATTTAGTCACCACCAAACATTACCTACCAATAGAGTAGAGTCACTATTAGAATTCACCAACCACTAAAGATAACCTACCATAATATGAATAACCATTTAGATAAGTTAATATTGAGTTGAGTAACCATTGAGATGAGTCTCCATTAAGACAATTCACCACTAAGATGAGTTACTGATGAATATGAATCACCACTAGACCTGATCTACCATTATATGACCTACATCTACCCTAAATCACCATTGGATGGAGTTACTGCTAGAGATTATTAACCATTATATTGTACCACTATCACTATTATAGGATATTTTAATTATAATATTCTAACTATATTATTGTTGAATTTAATGTAGAGGATTATTTTAATGATTATCCTTAAACTAGTGTAATTGATTTTAAATATTATTTCAAAGCTAAGTACGATGAAGAAAGATACCCAGATGATTGTTCCTAAAATGGTATCTCTATCTTGTAGCTCTATATTTTCAAATAATTCACCATTGTGCATATTATGCATGCATGTTGTCCATGTGTGAACATATGATCATGTGTTCTGATTATAGGAGATCTTAGCATGAAGCATTCTTACCTGTATATTACGGTGGAAGAGTAGAGCATATAAAACATACAAATACCTTCATACAGTCAGGAAAATGAGATATTATGACACACTATTTTACTGTAATTTCCAAAGAAATGACATGAGATCCACTATAATCTATATATGAGGAGACTCAAGGTTTCGGAGAAAATCATCTTGGAGAACATTATCTTTTCAAGATCTTTATACTTTCCCTTTCTGTTTGTTTCATTTAATTTAGAGTAATTAATTATTTATCTTGTTTATTAATATAAACTAACTAATACAATTTTATTAGAGGATACAAGATAGCTTCTTTATTATATTAACATTTATTTAACCACAGTGTTTCAGAAGAGGTCATTATGTGGCTTGTGTTTATTTTTTCCCATGGTTATTGTGGAAGAGTCCCCTACATGGCATATACAGAATGCAGATATTGTATTTATACCCAATTCAAGTTATGAATCTAGATTATATTTATATAATATTTATGTCAGTGATTGATTTCCTAGTGGAGTGGATTAGGTATCAACTTGATATTGAACCCCTGGTTTTAATTCCACTATGTGTTTTTGTTTTGTTTCATTTCTAAGATAAAAAAATAAATTAATTTAAAAATTTATATGAAACCACTACTTTGATATTTAATATTAACTAGTGTTTATATAAGTATTTTTTTATTTAAATTTATTTCAAAAGTTATAATAGTTTTTATATTATATTAACCGACCACTAATCAAGCTTCATGGAATCTTAAAAAAGAGTAGACTTTATATCAAACAACTGTTTTGAATAACTGGGTACTTTTAATTGAATTGTGGGATTCTAATTAAAATAGTTTTTCATAGAAATTTTTATTGGGCACTAAATTGACCCCCCTTCTTAATTCACTCACTCTAACCAACCATTACCTTTCTTTTTTACATCCATTAAAAAAATGTAAACAAAATTCATGTGTACGTAGATCATGTCATCTCAATGAATAATGTATTTCATTTTCTATATCTAAAATTTTAGGATTGATCCAAATTAATATATAATAATTATATATCATATTTATATCAAGGAAAAATTCTATTCATGCTAGATCCATGATCAAATTTTGATGATAAAAAATACAAAATAAAAAAATACATGAGAAATGAAGCATTTATTAGCTGAAACATGACTTTAACAAGAAATTTTTAAAAAATAAATAAAAGGTCACAAGTAAATCATATATAGTATTATATACTTTAATATTGTTTTTAATAGATTTATAATAAAACTATATTTACTATACAGAAGATTCAAATGTGTATGAAGAAAATCTAGACTTAATATAAGGGATTTTCGTCTCACTTCTATTTTTATGAGACACATGCCATATTCACTACCTGTTTATTTTATGTGATATATACAATACCCATGAATTTATTTTATGATTATTATACTAAAAACTATGGGTATTTACATATAAATTTAAGTATATCTCTTTCATGGGTTTTACAATTCAAAATTTACCAAAGCGGTAAGTTATTTTTGTCTCAAAATGCATTCATTGGGACATAAGTTATGTTATGAACCAATATTCTTTTAGAATGGGTATATAATTTCCATTTTACAAGTTATATCCTAAAAATAATTACTTTTAAGATATTTAATGTTTAATTTCATGTTATTATTTAATGTGTCTTACGATTCAAAAGATACCAATGTAGTAAAGGTTTTATATTACAATCTCATTGTTTATAAAGATTATTTATAATTTAGTTTACAATGATGAAATCTTATATTCTACCTCTCCATAAACTCATGAATTTTCTTATACTATATTTACTTATGTAGGATAAATTTTTTCCATCGTTTTCCTCTCTTAATGCATTAAACATACCAAAATAAGTTTTTTATTAAAAATCATCTTTATTTTTCTATTCGGTTGAAAATTCATTTTCTTTTATATCCATGTTTTCAAAAATTGTTTCCAAAATATCAATATAATTTATTAATTAAATTATTACCCATTCTTCAATTTTTAAAAAGTTTTTTGAAAGGAATCTTCATGTCATTTTCTTAAAAATTCTTGTTTGGACTTTATCAAAAATGTGAAAGGAATCTTTGTTTTAACATTTACAACATGAATTTAATTTCTTTTCGTAATGAAAATTATTTTTTTGAAGAATAATTTATAAATTTTAATTGTTATTTTAGAATTTTTTTTGTCAATTTATAATTTTAAATAGTTGATTTTCAATGAATATTTATTTTCCTTGAGAAATGTTCCAAGTGATTATTATTTTAAAAAATCATTTTCCATCAAAGATGAAATCCTTTAATGGTACTTAATATTTATTGGGTATATGATCTAATGATACCATATTTATTATTTATATTTATGGTTTATGTTTATTATGAAAATATGTTTATGAAACCCATTTCTTATATATGGGTTATGTTTTGGTGATATATTTATGAAACCCATTCGTTTTCTATGGGTTATTCTGTGACTCATTGATGAAATGATTATAAAACCCAATTAATTTATATGTGTTATGCTATGATGAATTTCTTTGAAATCCATTTCCTCTATAAGGGATATGATATTTTGAAGTATTTATGATCTTTTGGCGAAATTATGTATTATTTTTATGATGTGATTGTGGTTACATTTTAACCAAGGATAGTAGTTATGTTATAACTAAGGATGTTTGGGAACTATATATCCCTCTAATGAAATGAGTTATGATTTATATATCATGATATTGTAATGGGAAACATGTAGATATATTTATCCACAATGGCAAATAGGCCATTGGGTTTTATCCATAATGGGAAACAGACCGATGGTCCTGTTCCACAATGGAAAATAGGTGATAATGCATCATTAACTATGTTTGATGGTCTTGAAAGTTAAACATAACAATTTAAATCTATTCTATACCTATGTTGGTGCCACATTTTTATGTTATGATATTATGGTTCATGAAATATGATAATTTGACACTCTTTTGAATAATGTCCTTTATAGCGATAATTCTTAATTCTATGACTAATTTTTATGATCTATAATATGAAGGGTATGATTTTCAAATGTTATTATCTTATTCTCATACCCTTATGCCTGTGTTATGTTGATATCTCTATTTTTTCCCTTATTTAGCATCTAAGATCACACTTTATTATGTATCCATTTCACATGTCATAATGAAGGGTATTATATATGATATGTCTAAGAAGGGTGAAAGTTATGATGAACTTTGTCAGAGATGATGTATTTAAACAATGAACCAGATTTTTATATATGAAATTTTTTAAAGGAAATATATGTAAATGATTATAGAATGAATCATTATGTTACGTAATTAATATTATTATATAATATGTAACATATTTGTTTGAGGTGTTTTTGTCTTTACATTTGTTATTAGAAACCGTTTTAGTTGTCCTTTGGAAACAAGGATGTGAAAAAATTAGTTAAGGAAAAATAAAATTATTCTAAGTATAGGATATCATCATGAAGTATTGGTAAGGAATATATTATTTGGTTTTTCATACAATACATCCATATCTATATTCTACAACTGGATGTGATTCTGTAATATATGTACCTAGGGTTAATAACTAAAAAAATATAATGTCAACCTAAACATAATAATTACCCATTAGATGAAAATATACCTTACTTCTCACCCAAGTTGACACTCATAGGAGATATGATTTGTTTAATTAAAAATATAATTATGAAACATTATGATGGATTTGAATTGATACTATCCAAGAATGACCTAGGTCAAACGTAAGGTTTTATAGTTTGAATATAATGTTCCATGACTTATAAATAAATTAGTTTTTTTCAAAATTATGTGGATTCTAAATAAAATTATTGTTGATCACACTATGATCTTGGTTTTAGTTAATTGTAAAAACTAGAAAGAACTAGGTTTACATAGAATCTGATATAAAATGTGTTTACGAACAACCAAATGGGGTGATGTATGGAGTAAAGGATATTATTATTATTCCTAATCAATTATCATGATATATGATTATCAAATTTCACCTAAAAAACAATTTGAATCTAACAATAAGATAATGATAGAGTTTTCTAGGATCTTAGGTGGTAGAGACTATAAAGGAAAGAAGATTTACTTTCATATATGCTAAGAAAGTAGAAATAAGAACTCCAGGGATTGTCTTAAAGGAATGATAATATATTTTATATGTGGAGAAGAAGGGAACAAAGTAAGTGATTTCTGAGGAAAAATGAAAAGTACAGTTAATATAATGGGAGATAATAATGCTTTCCATAAGGAATCATTAATGGTTTAATGTTATAAATGTTGATAGAATGGGCATTATTAATGGATTTCCTGGTGGTAAGATCAAGAATTGTATTAGCAAGGTGATATAAGTAAATGTTTTTTTGATGATAAAGAGAAAAAATTACATATAAAAGGAAGGAGGTTTTTAGGAACAAGATAGAGAATCCTAGTTAATGGTTTAAGAATGGAGTGGAATGATTTAAGTGTTTATATATTGGAATTCAATAATTATATTATATGAATCATGAAATATATAAGGCTTGTTAAGTATAATTTGTTCATTATGGATTTTCAAGAATACGTTTAACAGTACTGGTGACCTATAAATGTGTTTAAATGGAAATGTGATTTTTTAAGTAAAAAAAATGATTATTAGAAGATAACCCTTAATATGTTATTTTCATTGAGAAAATTGTTTTCAGATTGGGTAATGTGATGATTGATATAGGTATAGAAAATTGGATGGTATTGATGACCTCAGAACTGATTAATGATTTTTTATGAAGTTATTTATGTTTTCATTGATGGAAGTTATATTATTTTTGGAATTTATGAAATATATTCAACAAAACATTATTTTATTTAAGGAACGAGAAAGAATGTACGTTTTTACTGAGTTCATATGGTAATTATTGTTATTACCACGCTTTAGAAGAATATATGATAAAGGTAATAATAAATTTGAAATGTGACCATTAAGAGATAATTTATATTATTTTGGGGATTAATGTTAATTATTCTTGATACATTTAGTGTATTTGTTTATAAATGTTTTAATTTTTATGGGTTTTATGGTTAACCATTTATGAAATGGTTTAAGTTGAAAATTAGATGAAGTTTAAATATTAATGTATTATTTTATCATATTAATACTTATATATATTAAATAACATGTTATAACAATGTTTTATTTGATGATTTAATTAATGACTTGTCATTATTTTATGGATCTTATAATCCATTAGAAGTTAATTTTTGTTTTTAATTCATGAAAAATTCATCATAATTTTTTTTTCATTGAGTGAGTGATTATGTGGAAATTTATTAAAGCAAAACCAATGGATATAATTTTTATTATGATATAAAAATAGTTGATACCTAGATATATCAGTCCCTTTTTAAATTCTTGATCATATTGGGACCGTATCTTATTGTATAATGCTTCCACCAAACCAATCTCAGGTTCACAATGTGTTTTATGTATCTCTATTGAGGTTATACACACCTGATCCATCATAGGTACTAAACTCAGATGCCATACCATTGGAGAATGATATTTATTATGAGGATAAATTGGTGGAAATTTTAAATATTATATATAAATTTCAAAGAAACAATACAACCCACCTGATCACAGTTTTATGGTGAAACCACCAGTTTGAGGAAGCAATGTCGGAACCTGAGAATGTAATGAGGAAAAAGAATCCTCATTTGTTTGTACTAAAGTGATGAAATTTTGAGGTATAAATTAATTTTAAGGGGATAGAATCTGATGCCCTAATAATTTATGAATTTATTATTCAAATAAATTTAACTTAGTCTATAGGTTTCATTACATGGAACATCGAGTTTTGTGAAAACACAACATACTATTGAAATATCATTATTTAATTTGATAGTTATCGCCTAGAAATTGGAATGGAAGGTATGAATAAAATTAACTAAATAATTAAAATTTATTATTTAAACATTTATATAAAATATATTATTTTGTGAAAAATAATTATTAATGAAAATAAAAACTATTTGAAAATAAATGAAATCATTTTTTTTTAAAAACTATTTCTTTGAACACAAACATGTTTTACCTTAATAAACTAAACAAATATTTTTTGGTTAATGATTTTAATTAAATTTATATATTATTTTTTTAATAAAAATTTTAAAATTAATCTTATTTGTTTTCTAAGTTTGATATTATAATTAATCAAATTTTACGGTTAAAAATTGTATTTTTAAAAAACGGTTTTGTCGCATTTCACGTACTTATTTTAAAATTAAAATTTTCCAAATTTAGAAACATTATTTGAAAAAATTAACTTTATTTTTAAATCACTTTATAATAATTTTCTTGGAGTGATTTTTTGTGATTTGTTTTTTGAAATATAAAATTTTTTGTGAATAGTGAAAAATACTATTTTTATTAAAAATTATCTTTTCATTCAAATAATTTACAAAAAAAAATTATATTTTTTTATTTTTTTTTAAAAAGTAAAATAATAATAATTATATAGTATTATTTCAATTTTTTTTAAATTTTAATCAATTTCAGATTTAATTTTTATAAAACATCCTTTTAAACTTTTAAACATTTTTTCTTTGGAAAATTACATTATCGTTGCATCTGTGGATTTAATTTAAAACTAAAATTTTCCAATTATATGAAATTAATTTAGAAAAATTGATTCAATATTTTGAATTATAATAATTAATATTATCTAATATGCTAAAAATAATTTTTGACGACAATAAATTATAAAAATAGTAAAAATTAATTTCTGTGATTAAGGTTAAAAGGAGTTACTAGTATAAGGCCCCAGCCTTAAAACTTACTTAAACTTGAGTTATTACAAGATTAAACATTGAGGATCTTTTCAGGTTTAGAGTTTTAGAGAATTAGATCATGAAACTTGCATTACATTCCACATTTAAACAAGGTGGTTACATAAAAGACAATATTCATTCTTCCCATCAATGGAAACCTATTTAAAATAAAACACGGATTCTTTCTTGACACATCCTTGACACTATCGTCACATCATGTACCTTTCCCTTGACCTGTGAAAAGCATTTCAAAAACTTGGGATGAGCATAAAAAGCTCAGTAAGGGTTATAAAAATATGGAAAGGAAACATGAGTTCATATATACATAAGAATGAAATCATACTTTACCCATAAAACATAGGCATATCAAATCATGAATAAATCATAGAAAACATAAGACATAAAGGTAACTTGAGGCATTCATAACATTCTTACGTAGGGAGTAACCCTCTTGGTTACATTTGGAATACCCATCACAGTATATTCCCTAAATCTCTTCGGAGAAACCTTAACGTTTCACTCCTTCGCGTTACCCAATGCATTGGAGAGCTATATCGGGCTCACCCGCCCTTAGTTTATCACGGAACCACCCGTTCTTCATAACAATGCCCAAGAACCATAACATAATCGTATCACATAAAACATGAATAAAGGAAAAATAACATTTCCACATTTCAGTCACAATATAACATTTTAGGATATTCAAATAATGAATCCATTAAAAAAGAAACCATTTCCAAAACCATTTAAAACATTTAATAAAGAGATTTTTGAATCAAAGTGTCCCATACCACCTTGAAGCTTTTAACATTTTAAACCATTAATATCCATATAAATAAATCCTTAAAACCATTTTGAAAACATGGATATTAATAAGAACAAATAATTAAAACATTTGAAATGATATTTTGGTTAAAGGGGTTTTACCAAAATTAGAGACACTTGAATACAATAATCGAGGAATAACATTTAGTCAGAACTTTATAATATCATGAGAATAAAAGGATTCATGATATAATACTCCAAAGGACAGTATATACACCATATAAGAGTGAATTGGTGCATAACAACAAAGAACCCTCAATAGAAATGTCAAATGTGATGGAATCCCTTATAAAGAAGGTATCCTTAAATTAAGGACAAATCAATCTCAAAAATATGTGTGAAAAATATAATTACACCCAATATAAATGGATATTAAGTTTAAAACAATAATAGGTCATTCACACATATTCAATGGATGACATATTCAATGACTACATGTTGAACCCAAAGAAATCGAAATTGGGTTAAAAAGTTCCTTTAACAGCCTAACGGCATCACATCACAATGAGTTGATGAGAGATAAAAAGTGTATCTCATCACTTGGACATAAAATTTACATCAATAAGGATATATGAGAACATATCCCAACATAAAAATATGTAAATTAAAAGACCCAACAAAATAAGTCTTTTAAAAAAGAGGAGGGTGAAAGGTCCCCTTACGGACTTGGGTATCTTTCAAAACATACACCCCATGAAAGAAGGACAATAGGTCATTGATGTAAATACTCATAAACTAAAGTATATTACACAAAGAGTAAAATAATGGGCAGTACATACACCACTCAATGGAACTTGTGGCAAATGTAGCATAAATCTCACGGGAATAAAAGTGAGATGAAAAACCCCTTACGAAAACTCGGCAGCCTAACGGCGCCACATAAAACTTCCGAATATGTATTGATGAGATCAAATAGGGTATCTCATCACATTACAATAAAATGTACAGAAAGAGGAATATAAAAGAACATACCCCAACATTACAAATAGGAGCTTAAAAGAATTGACATAAAGGAGAGTACTTAAAAAGAAAGAGAGAGGTTAGATCTCTTACGAAAGTTCGGCAGCCTAACGACGCCACTCAAAACTTTCAAAATGGATTGATGAGAGAGAATAGGGTCTCTCATCACATGAACATAAAAATTACACTAGGAGTAATATAAAAGAACATCCCAATCATAAGAAATATGAGCTTAAAAGAAATGACATAAAAGAGTGTACTTATAAAGAAAGAGAGTTGTAGGATCCCTTACCTCGGGTCCGACTTGACTCGATCGTTCTTTAATCTTCGGAATAATAAACTTGAGTTAATTTATAATTCCTTAATAACCTTTTTCAAGTTCATTATTACTTTTATACCACTTATTACCATGTCATAAACATTATGTAATCATTTAAGTTAATAATATTTGTTTTGCCGATATTTGGTTCTAAAGTCGAAAGGGGACTTCTTACAATTACATGTTGTTCGTGTGGCCAAATGTTTATTATATCAAGAATTGTATTAATTATGTATATATCATATATGTAATATATATCCAGTACATGCATGCATTTATAACATTACATAATCATTTAGAGGTAAGAAATGAAATGCACCGTTCATGGAGACGGTAAGCCGTACGTACGCATGAACACTACTTTCATTTCTATTTCGTATTTTATAGAATGTAATAATAATGATATAAAGGTATATTATAATTCCAGTATAATATAATATATAATATCATATTTCCATCCTTTATACATCCCACATATGGTATTTAACGAATCAAATCACTTTGAGGGGGCGGTAGTCCGCACTTCCTTAAATGAAGATATCGCGTATACCCATAATGGAAGCCATAAAGGTAAGACAAAAATGAAAAATACAGAAGCATAAATAAAACATAAACATATTATATATCATATATAAAAATAGTGACATCATAATGGCCACCTTTGAATGTGTTAAATGAGTATTGAACAATCATCGTTTCGGGAGGCAGAATTTCACCATCCACGGAAACCGTATGTTCTTTAACCATTTGATGTAGTTGTGTGAGAGTGTAGCTCGAATAAATCTTATAACAACATCCTAGTATATTTAAGATACTGGTGTTTTTACAAAAGAAGTAAATAAAAAGAGTTTAGGGGGTTGGAGAAGCAAAATAAAACAAATGAACATGAGAGAGTGAATTACCTTTAAAAGTGTAACTCCTTTTGATTTGAGCCTAAAGGCTTCCTTTGAAAGGATTATGCCCAAAGGGAATCCTCTATGATGAGGAGAGGGATGTGGAAAGAGTACATGGGCAGGGGTTGGCCGAGCCAAAGGTTTGAGGAGTGTGTTAAATGAGGTAGAGGTGGGGGCCTTTTATAAGAGGAGAGGAGGGGCACTTTTGGAAAGTAAGGAAATATTACTTTATTTGAAAATGTGTTTCGGTTTTAAAAGGTCCCACATTGATATAATTCGTGGATAAGGTTATAAAGGTTCGAAATAAACCCATACAATAATTTTTGGACATGTGTAGTTCATAGATTTTACATTATCTTTCCATTTTATTTTAATCGTTAAATAATAATGTCATCACTGCATCATTATGATGTCATAAATAATTTAATTTATTTAATGTCTAAAAATTATAAAAAAATTACTATGATTTAGGAAATCTTTTTATATTTCCAATGAATATTTATAATCAAAATTATGACTTGTATAACCCCACTTAAAAATTGTTTTAGTAAAACATATCATGTTTGTGTCATTTTTAATTTTAACATTAAATAAAAATATATTATTGTCATTTTCCAACTAAAGTGGCTCCATGGGGTCCCCAAGTTGGCCCATGGCTTGTATTGGTCGGCCATGACTCACCCAATAGGTGTAGGACAAGTCTCATGGTGTTTTCACATTCTTATAATATCATTTTTACCTTAAACTACACTAATTACCACTAATCGCGATTAAAAACTTAATAAGTTACTATTCACCAAAAAATTATTTTTATCCCATTGAACCACATTTTACTTCTTAATGACAACCATGTATGTCGGATTTTTGAAAATCAAAACATAATGATGGAAAAATTTCATTTAAACGGAAAATCAGTTTTTTATAAGTACCACTTAGTGGTTTCACTATTCATCAAAAATTGAAGTTTTTCAGAAAAATCCCAAAAATTCACCCTAAGCTATATTTGATATTCTGAATTCAAAAATGAAGTTCGTTTTACAAAATTCAAAACATATAAGTCAAATTAATTAATTTAATAATTAATTCTCACTGTCATGACAAATAGCGTGTTTTTATGAAACAATATGTATCAAAAGATTGACACTAGTTTAAGTCCGATTTCAAAGTGAAATTAATTCCAACGACCACTATTGGATTTAATGGTAAAAATATTTTCTAATTTCACTTTAAAACCAATTCAAAATATTATCTAATCATATAAATAAATTAGATTAAAAAGAGGTTTTGAATTAAAACACAACATTTTACACTATTCATTAGAAAATGAACTTTATCGGAAAAATACCAAAAAATTACACAAAGTAAAATTTGATGTCCCGATTCTTAATAAGAGTTTTATTTGGTCCAAAAGAATGTTTAAGAGTGAACAAAACTATATTTAATGACGGTTCTCCATCAAAAGGTGATAAGTGAACCTTAAGTGAAAACTAGGGCATATACGCCTAAAATTGAATTCTTTCCGTATTTTAAGCCTTTATCTTTTATTGTATAAATGTAAAAATATTTAAGAACATATATAATCATATTTTAGTTATTTATATCCATTCCCGCCATTACAATGGCTACATGTTAACTACCATTTAAAATAATATTATTTTATTATTAGAGTGCAACGTAAGATTCCCAAGAAACTCGTTGTTGCGTGTTGGGTACGCCATCGAGCATAGCGTCCCCTTTAAAGTCATATTAATATCTTATTCACAAATATGGATAAATATGAAAATTTCATATTCCTTATTTACCTGGGGTGTTACATCCTTCCCCCCTTTTGGGAATTGCGTCCTCGCAATTTTAAAATTGCGCTTGGAAACATCCTTGAACGTCCCACATCGGAACAAGAGTCGGTAAAACAATCACTTTAAAATAAAGAAAGATAAGCACAGAGGTCACCCGAGTTAACCCATACTAGGATTCCAAATATGAAAATATGGACATGGAGGAAAAAACAAAGGGTCATGTTCTGATGGAGAGTGATAGAAAACATGTTTAGGAGAAAGTTAACCACAAGAAAATCACAAACTTGTGATGGGTTAAACGGTGTTGGGTTCCCTAGTAGGAAAAGTTAATAGACAACATTTTTGTTTTAAGTTACTTTTTATTGAGGAATTTATTCTCAAGGAAGCATAATCACTTATCATGTTGACTTTCAACTTTTACTAGATTCCTTAGTCAAACTCATATTTTTTTTCCGAAAGACGAGTATTTAGGGAGACTTGTTTGCATTAAGAGTACTATAATCAACTTCTAGAGAATCACCTAATCCCAAAAATAGAACTATATACATCCCATGTATTTAGGCTTTAACCAAACCAAAACCAAAAAGGTTAGTACAAGATCAGATAATCCAGAAAAGGATAACCCCTTATAAAAAGAAAATCTATTCTTAATCTCCAAAATTTGTCCAACAAAACCCAAAGTTCAACGAGGACCATCCGATAAACAATTTGTCCATAAAATTCTTCAAAGTAAACCAATATAAGATTGAAACCCAAATATTTGAAGGATTTAGTCACATAGTCTTCCAAGTTAAATCGTAACATTTATCTCCAAACAACATTAGTCACTCCTAAAGTCTCTCATTGAAAAGTAATTATCCTAATCACATATCATCCATGATAGGTTATTCATTTTCATAAATAACCCAAAATCAACCTACTCTTAATTCATAAAATCATATAACTAAAAAGAATCAGTCAAACTAACCAGGGACTTCACGTAGTCCAGTGGTAGGCGATAAATACCAGTCACACTTTGGTTGTGGGTTCGATTCCCGCCGCTTTGTCCGACGCGACGGGTAGTCACACGGTCTGTGTGTTGTCCTATTTATAAAACTCAAAAAATAACCCTAACATATTTTAACCTCAATAGGTTCCTTATAGCTTTAATTTTCATCCAAATTCATTATGATCTCAACACCTTAATTCTTGAAGTCTTATTTCACCACCATAAGATAAAATAAAACAATTCCCAAAATGAATAACATCATACCTTGATCATGGCGTCCACTCGGTTTCATCATCATCTTGCTCACGTAGGTAGAAGTCCCATGCATTACAAAAATGATTTAGAGATCCTTCAAAATCATTTTCTTCCTCCATCCAAATACACCTCGTGCAACATGGGTCATATGGGTGTTCACAGAAAAACAGTTTTGGAAAATAATCATGTATGACATATAATTCCAAAACATCTGATAAAACATGATTTCTAAAACATAGTCGGACCGAAATTGAGTTGAAACTTTCTATCATTGGTCCTTTTAAAATACCATAATTATGTGATGTGAGACTATATTTTAAAAGCAAATATAAATAGGTTGCGCAAGGGTCTCCTTCCTCAGCACCATTTTGAAAATCATAATATTCTTCAAATTCTTGTGATAAGGTAAAATATTTGAAAATACCTTGATAATATTTACCTCTATTGAAAACATGAGAATATTGTGAAAATAGTATTTTTCTAAAAACAACCCATGATCCACGATGATAACGAGGTATAGAGGAGGTGTTTGATATCTCAAACAAATGCTTGCAAGTGAGTTGTATGCTAGAAAAAGTTTCACAATCATCCGAAGATGACTTTGAAATAATTATTGCAAGCATGTCATCAGGAAGAGATAGGAATGTCGTTTGAGATCCTCCTCCTTCCATTCGTAACCGACTCTACTTGACCTGAAAAAAAAAATTTAAAACAAGGATTTAACTAAAATAATAGTTATAGGGACTGATCATGTGCCTCACAAAAAACTCCTAATCCCTAAAGTTGTCTAAACCGACCTTTGATACCAACTATAAGGCCCCAGCCTTAAACCTTACTTAAACTTGAGTTATTACAAGATTACACATTGAGGATCTTTTCAGGTTTAGAGTTTTAGAGAATTATATCATGAAACTTGCATTACATTCCACATTTAAACAAGGTGGTTACATAAAAGACAATATTCATTCTTCCCATCAATGGAAACCTATTTAAAATAAAACACAGATTCTTTCTTGACACATCCTTGACACTATCGTCACATCATGTACCTTTCCCTTGACCTGTGAAAAGCATTTCAAAAACTTGGGATGAGCATAAAAAGCTCAGTAAGGGTTATAAAAATATGGAAAGGAAACATGAGTTCATATATACATAAGAATGAAATCATACTTTACCCATAAAACATGGGCATATCAAATCATGAATAAATCATAGAAAACATAAGACATAAAGGTAACTTGAGGCATTCATAACATTCTTACATAGGGAGTAACCCTCTTGGTTACGTTTGGAATACCCATCACAGTATATTCCCTAAATCTCTTCGGAGAAACCTTAACGTTTCACTCCTTCGCGTTACCCAATGCATTGGAGAGCTATATCGGGCTCACCCGCCCTTAGTTTATCACGAAACCACCCGTTCTTCATAACAATGCCCAAGAACCATAACATAATCGTATCACATAAAACATGAATAAAGTAAACATAACATTTCCACATTTCAATCACAATATAACATTTTAGGATATTGAAATAATGAATCCATTCAAAAAGAAACCATTTCCAAAACCATTTAAAACATTTAATAAAGAGATTTTTGAATCAAAGTGTCCCATACCACCTTGAAGCTTTTAATATTTTAAACCATTAATATCCATATAAATAAATCCTTAAAACCATTTTGAAAACATGGATATTAATAAGAACAAATAATTAAAACATTTAAAACGATATTTTGGTTAAAGGGGTTTTACCAAAATTAGAGACACTTGAATACAATAATTGAGGAATAACATTTAGTCCGAACTTTATAATATCATGAGAATAAAAGTATTCATGATATAATACTCCAAAGGACAATATATACACCATATAAGAGTGAATTGGTTCATAACAACAAAGAACCCTCAATAGAAATGTCAAATGTGATGGAATCCCTTATAAAGAAGGTATCCTTAAATTAAGGACAAATAAATCTCAAAAATATGTGTGAAAAATATAATTACACCCAATATAAATGGATATTAAGTTTAAAACAATAATAGGTCATTCACACATATTCAATGGATGACATATTCAATGACTACATGTTGAACCCAAAGAAATCGAAATTGGGTTAAAAAGTTCCCTTGACAGCCTAACGACATCACATCAAAATGAGTTGATGAGAGAAAAAAAGTGTATCTCATCACTTGGACATAAAATTTACATCAATAAGGATATATGAGAACATATCCCAACATAACAATATGTAAATTAAAATACCCAACAAAAGAAGTCTTTTAAAAAAGAGGAGGGTGAAAGGTCCCCTTACCGACTTGGGTATCTTTCAAAACATACACCCCATGAAAGAAGGACAATAGGTCTTTGATGTAAATACTCATAAACGAAAGTATATTACCCAAAGAGTAAAATAATGTGCAGTACATACACCACTCAATGGAACTTGTGGCAAATGTAGCATAAATCTCACGGGAATAAAAGTGAGATGAAAAATCCCTTATGAAAACTCGACAGCCTAACGACGCCACATAAAACTTCCGAATATGGATTGATGAGATCAAATAGGGTATCTCATCACATTAAAATAAAATTTACAGAAAGAGGAATATAAAAGAACATACCCCAACATTACAAAGAGGATCTTAAAAGAATTGACATAAAGGAGAGTACTTAAAAAGAAAGAGAGAGGTTAGATCTCTTACGAAAGTTCGGCAGCCTAACGGCGCCACTCAAAACTTCCAAAATGGATTGATGAGAGAGAAAAGGGTCTCTCATCACATGAACATAAAAATTACAGTAGGAGTAATATAAAAGAACATCCCAATCATAATAAATATGAGCTTAAAAGAAATGACATAAAAGAGTGTACTTATAAAGAAAGAGAGTTGTAGGATCCCTTACCTCGGGTCCGACTTGACTCGATCGTTCTTTAATCTCCTGAAAAATAAACTTGAGTAAATTTATAATTCCTTAAGAACCTTTTTCAAGTTCATTATTACTTTTATACCACTTATTACCTTGTCATAAACATTATGTAATCATTTAAGTTAATAATATTTGTTTTGCCGATATTTGGTTCTAAAGTCGAAAGGGGACTTCTTACAATTACATGTTGTTCGTGTGGACAAATGTTTATTATATCCAGAATTGTATTCATTATGTAGATATCATATATGTCATATATATCCAGTAAATTCATGCATTTATAACATTATATAATCATTTAGAGGTAAGAAATGAAATGCACCGTTCATGGAGACGGTAAGCCGTACGTACGCATGAACACTACTTTCATTTCTATTTCGTATTTTATAGAATTTAATAATAATGATATAAATGTATATTATAATTCCAGTATAATATAATATATAATATCATATTTCCATCCTTTATACATCCCACATATGGTATTTAACGAATCAAATCACTTTGAGGGGGCGGTAGTCCGCACTTCCTTAAATGAAGATATCACGTATACCCATAATGGAAGCCATAAAGGTAAGACAAAAATGAAAAATACAGAAGCATAAATAAAACATAAACATATTATATATCATATATAAAAATAGTGACATCATAATGGCCACATTTGAAGGTGTTAAATGAGTATTGAACAATCATCGTTTCGGGAGGCAGAATTTCACCATCCACGGAAACCGTATGTTCTTTAACCATTTGATGTAGTTGTGTGAGAGTGTAGCTCGAATAAATCTTATAAAAACATACTAGTATATTTAAGATACTGGTGTTGTTACAAAAGAAGTAAATAAAAAGAGTTTAGGGGGTTGGAGAAGCAAAATAAAACAAATGAACATGAGAGAGTGAATTACCTTTAAAAGTGTAACTCCTTTTGATTTGAGCCTAAAGGCTTCCTTTGAAAGGATTCTGCCCAAAGGGAATCCTCTAGGATGAGGAGAGGGATGTGGAGAGAGTAAATGGGCAGGGGTTGGCCGAGCCAAAGGCTTGAGGAGTGTGTTAAATGAGGTAGAGGTGGGGGCCTTTTATAAGAGGAGAGGAGGGGCACTTTTGGAAAGTAAGGAAATATTACTTTATTTGAAAATGTGTTTCGGTTTTAAAAGGTCCCACATTGATATAATTCTTGGATAAGGTTATAAAGGTTCGAAATACACCCATCCAATAATTTTTGGACATGTGTAGTTCATATATTTTACATTATCTTTCCATTTTATTTTAATCGTTAAATAATGATGTCATCACTACATCATTATGATGTCATAAATAATTTAATTTATTTAATGTCTAAAAATTATAAAAAAATTACTATGATGTAGGAAATCTTTTTATCTTTCCAATGACGATTTATAATCAAAATTATGACTTGTATAACCCCAATTAAAAATTGTTTTAGTAAAACATATCATGTTTGTGTCATTTTTAATTTTAACATTAAATAAAAATATATTATTGTCATTTTCGAACTAAAGTGGCTCCATGGGGTCCCCAAGTTGGCCCATGGCTTGTCTTGGTCGGCCATGACTCACCCAATAGGTGTAGGACAAGTTTCATGGTGTTTTCACATTATTATAATATCATTTTTACCTTAAACTACACTAATTACAACTAATCGCGATTAAAAACTTAATAAGTTACTATTTACCAAAAAATTATTTTTATCCCATTGAACCGCATTTTACTTCTTAATGACAACCATGTATGTCGGATTTTTGAAAATCAAAACATAATGATGGAAAAATTTCATTTAAACGGAAAATCAGTTTTTTATAAGTACCACTTAGTGGTTTCACTATTCATCAAAAATTGAAGTTTTTCAGAAAAATCCCAAAAATTCACCCTAATATATATTTGATATTACGAATTCAAAAATGAATTCCATTTTAAAAAATTAAAAACATATTAGTAAAATTAATTAATTTAATAATTAATTCCCGCTGTCATGACAAATAGTGTGTTTTTATGAAACAATAAGTATCAAAAGATTGACACTAGTTTAAGTCCGATTTCAAAGTGAAATTAATTCCAACGACCACTATTGGATTTAATGGTAAAAATATTTTATAATTTCACTTTAAAACCAATTCAAAATATTATCTAATCATATAAATAAATTAGATTAAAAAGAGGTTTTAAATTAAAACACAACATTTTACACTATTCATTAGAAAATGAACTTTATCGGAAAAATACCAAAAAATTACACAAAGTAAAATTTGATGTCCCGATTCTTAATAAGAGTTTTATTTGGTCCAAAAGAATGTTTAAGAGTGAACAAAACTATATTTAATGACGGTTCTCCATCAAAAGGTGATAAGTGAACCTTAAGTGAAAACTAGGGCATATACGCCTAAAATTGAATTCTTTCCGTATTTTAAGCCTTTATCTTTTATTGTATAAATGTAAAAATATTTAAGAACATATATAATCATATTTTAGTTATTTCTATCCATTCCCGTCATTACAACGGCTACATGTTAACTACCATTTAAAATAATATTATTTTATTATTAGAGTGCAACGTAAGATTCCCAAGAAACTCGTTGTTGCGTGTTGGGTACGCCATCGAGCATAGCGTCCCATTTAAAGTCATATTAATATTTTATTCACAAATATGGATAAATATGAAAATTTCATATTCCTTATTTACCTGGGGTGTTACAACTAGGGGTTAAAAAAATGATAACTGGTGAAATAATGTATAAACTCTTAAAAACCCATTGGATGAAAACATTTAGACCTTATCACTTCTATGGTTTTATAATACCCCATTTTAGTGCCTTGTGTTAGGTAAAAAATGTTGTTACACATTATTATTTTCAAAATATTAATGTGTGTCCTCTCCCCCACTTATAAAAAGCCAACCCTTATCCTATCATCTTAACACATAAAAAACTATTTGGTTCCTAGAATCCCTGAAAAATAATCTTCCATAATTTACTATACACATACTAGATTCTAAATTTTAATTATGAATCCCTCTTAATAAGTCTTTTGGTATAAACCTAAAGAGGCTCTTAGAAGATTAGGTAAAATTATTAAACTTTCCTTTTTGTTTAATTTAATCTTCTGCCTACTTAAAATATTCAAAAAATATTATGATATAAAAAACACTACATATCAAATATATTTATATTTTATTATGTTAATGGAATAACCTATACCAACCTCCTCATTCATCAAATGTGAAACGAATATGTCTATCTTGTGTACAACGAACTACCTTATCATGAATCGATGTTATTTATTTTACATCACCAACCCTCATTAATGAATATAATGATGGGTTTAATGTTTATATAATATATATTTTGATACTATTATATTTATATATTTATAATATTACACCTACCTTCTTACTTTATAACATGTTGGAAAACAATACCATCAGTCTTGTGTATGGCAGACTACCACCTTGCGAACTGATGTGACATGTTTTCCGATTTACATTTTATTTGAATAGTAATAAGGATATATTTAATGAATAAATATTAAAATCTTAAAATAATTATTACTTTGGAATTAATATATCACATATACCTCTTAACTTCCATTTCATGGGAGGTACAATAATGTCGCTCATGTGTCTGATGAACTACCATCTCACAGAGCGATGTGATTCATTATTTAAGAAAGCTTTTCATGGAAGGTAATTAGGTTAATGTTAATAAATATATGAAATTTATATGAAATAATAATAATTTTTTAAATTCAAATGTTTATTTATCTTTCTTTTTTCCATCTATTAAAATAAAATAGAAACAATTTTTATGCGTTCAGGAGGTGTTGCGGGTACGACGCATGGGATCTGGTTTCTGGTCGGAGCTAACGGTTCGATATGCATGATAGGCTGGTGCTTGACTGGAATTTGGTTCATGGATCATCTTGGAAATCATGATGTCGATGATTTCATAGATGACGATTAAATGCGCTAGCGTTCTTCTCCTCATCAGATCTCGTAGGGGGGAGGTCGTTCAGACCTAGTGTGTTGGACGATGTTGCTTTTGCTCGGGCTCCGGGGACAGCAGGGTTGTGGGGTTCAACGACGATGATTTTTGCGGTGCGTTGGTGAGGATGGAAGGTCGGCATGACTAGCGTTGATCGTGTCGTGTTGAAGGGATCCCAGCAGAGTTCCAGTGTTGGGACGACTGACGTGGGGATCCCGGCAGGAGTCCTGTGGTGCGACCTTGAATTGGGGTTCAGGATAGAAGTTTGTTGATGAAGTTGCGGTCCAGTGATGACGAAGATTGGAGGCGACGACCTAGGGGAGGTGACAGAACTGGTTTGGTCGTGGACGCGTGATCGGTGGTGATTACCGGTGGTGCTGTGTGGATGGGATATAGATGATGGAGACATGTGTGATCTGGCATGGTTTTGGGTCAACTTGGAGGTTTGCCTTGGGATGCAGGATAACCAATTTTCAGATAGGTTGTATGTGGAATTTTGGTACTACTAGGTGGTGGAACATGGCTATGTGTCAGTGATATTTTTACTGCCCTCGGTACGAGGGCCTATGCTTTATGTGGGAGGAGTGGCGTTTTATGGCAGGTTGAGTTGCAGGGTATGAGGGCCTCTGCTTTATGTGGGAGGATTGGTGTTTTCTCGCATGGTGGGTTGATTTGTAGTGTCTCTGAGCGGTCCAAGTGTCGGTCCAGATTTGACTTTCTGATGAATACTGAGCTTGGACATTGTTTGAGGATTTTTGGGTCTGGTTGTGCATGAGTCTTTTGAATTTTGGTGTGTTGGGGTTGCATTACGTGCCTGTGTGCTGGTTTGGAAGTGATTGTGTGCTGCATGTTTGGTATGTTCTATGTACTTTTATTTTCTTAAATAAATTTTTAGGACCGAGTTCGCTCGAGTCCTGAACTTCCTGGTACGACTTATCATGTCCATAAATGATTTATTTCATTTTTTATCTCTAAATTTTATGAATTAATATAAATTCATATATAATAAATATATATGATATTAACATCATGGTTAAAATTCTATATATGATTCATCCATAATAAAAGTAATAATACCAAAAAATAACAAATCAAAACATACATGAAAATCGAAGAAGTTATTACCTGAAACATAATTTTAACAGGGAATTGTAAGTAAATAGGCAATAAAATATCATAAGTAAATAAAATATAGTATGATATGTATGATTAAGGTTCTGTAATATATCTATAATAAAACTATTTTTATTATACAGGAAGTTCAAACATGTATGAGGAATTCGAGACTTACGGTATGAGATTTCCATCTCACTTTTATTTTCTTTGAGACACATGCCATATTCACCATGTGTTTCTATTATGTAATATATATTCTACCCATGAATGTTTTTTAAGATTATTATCATGAAAATTATGAGTATTTACATATCTATTTTAGTATCTATCTTTCATTGGAGTTATATTTCAAAAGTTACTAAAGCGGTATGGTATTTTTTGTATCAAATGGCTTTTTTTGGGAAATAAGTTATGTTATGCATCTATATTATTTAATGTTGTGTATATACTAAACCATTGACATGATATATCATTAATATATGTCATTAATTATTTTTAAAGTTCATTTTATTTTATTATTTAATGGGGGTTAAAATTCAAATGATTCTAATATTGTAAAGAATTTATGATACAATCTCATTGTTTATTAGGACTATTTATGATTATATTTATGATGATGAAATATTATGATCTACCCTTCAAGAAAATCAGTTATTTTATTTTATTGTAATTATTTATATAGGATATATGTTTCTCTTCATTTAAATCTCTTAAAGGATTAAAGAGTCTAACATAATGTTCTTAAGAAAAATATTCATAATTTCTCTCTTCGGTCCAAAACCCTTTTTCTTACATATCCATATTTAAAAAAATTTTAAAATTTAGTTAAACATTCTAAAAATAATTTAATAAATTCATTATTCCACATGTTACAAAATTTTTAAAGTGTTAATCTTCATGTCTTTTCCTAATAAGGCATATTTGGATTTTACCAAAAATTTGAATGGAATATTTGTTTTAAAATGTACAACATGGAAACAATTTCATACCATCATGAAAAATATTTTATTTGAATATTACGTTATAATTTTATAAGGTAATACTCAAATAAATGTATTTACAAACTATTTTATGACTTTATAATTATAAAATTGTGATTTTAGAAGAAAGGTTATTTTCCTCAAGAAATGTTTCATATGACTTTTCTTTCAAAATCATTTTTCATCTAAGATGAAATATATTGATGTTAATTAATATTTTCCAAGGATATGATCAAATAATACCATTTTATTCATTCTATTTATGGTTTATGTTGTTGGATTAAAAGATATTTATAAAATATTTTTCTTTTATATTGGTTATGTTATGATGATATGTTTATAAAACCCATTCTTTTTTCCACAGGTTATGCTACGATGAGTCGATGCGATGATTTTGAAACCCAATTTATTTTTATAGGTTATTCTATGATTAAATGTTTATAAAATAAAATTCCTATAAATGGGATATGATATGATGAATGATTTATTTTGTTATGGAACAATTTTGTATGATTTTCATTATGTGATGATGGTAAAATTATAATTAAGGATTTTGGTTACATTATAACTAAAGATAGTGGCTATATTATAATTAAGGATATTTGTTATGTTATAACCAAGGATGTGTGGGACTTATATATTCATATTATTTATTGGGTAAATTTTATATCTCATGAGATAACAATGGGAAAAATTCAAGAGGCTTGATTAACAATGAGAAACAGGCTGATGGGATTGATCCATAATAATAAATAAGCTAATAGGATAGATCCATAATTGGAAATAGGTGATTAGTATAACAACCCATAAATTACATAAATTTTTAATACTTTATAATTGGTGTATATTTATTACAATATATAACAAAACCATGACACGACCATATAGGTATAATGTCTTTAGAAACTAGGAAACATAAACAACTTGTTCATAAATCATCTACGCTGTCTCCCATTTATTTGATCATATCTATACTGCTTTTTGGCATATCATATTTAATACCCTTCTTCCTGACCTGGGGAAAAGAAACATAAAAAAGGGAGAGATCAAATGCTCATTAAGGGTAAACAAATGAAATATCAATCATATCATATTCTTGAGATCATAACATTTGAAAATCTTATCCTGCATAAGAGGTCATAATATCATGTCATGGGATAAATCATAGAACTGCAATGTAATACCAATAATCATAAAATAAGACATGAAACTTTGTGGCATACACACATAAGCATAGAAAATAATTTCATATTAGTCATGGCTCATTGCCAAGACCATCATAGCAGACAATGTCCATTACTGAACCGAGTTCACTCCTCGTTCCAATCATGCATCACTGAACAACATTAACTTGCCATTATAACCATGTCTATCTCATGAGATAAAAATATTTACCCAATACATAGGAGGGAGATATATTTCCCACCCATCTCATAATGCAACCATTCTTATGTGTACCACAAAATCATAAATCATACATCATAGCATAACCCATGTAATAAAATGGGATTCTTAAACATCATGCCTTCATAAGATAAAATGACTTTATAAAAATAATTCCATCAGAACATAATCAAATCAATGTAATAATATGGATATAAACATAACCCCATATCATCATACATGGAAAATAATTTTGATAAAACACTTGAACTTAGTTCTTGAGGAAAATATCCTTTATTCATCAAAAAATTTTCTTTTCTCAAAATGTCACACAATTTTAAATTAAAAGAAGTTAATTGAAAATAAAATTGAAATTTTTAATGGAATATTACATGGAAATAATTTACTATTAAAGCATAAAAATCTGCTCAGGCCACATAAGTTAAGAAACATTCTTCTCGTACTTTGGCCGGGAAAGTCAAAAAGTATCTCATACTGAAAACGACAAAAGATTATTTTCATTTCTTTTAATAAAAACTCATAAATAGGTAAAATTGGATTAAAAAAAATTTAGGAGGAAAAAAATAATATTACATATTGAGGAAACATGAGTGTGGATGATAAATATTCCCCAGTAAATACTGAAGTATAAACAATCTCGGATAAAAAAATGAGATAGTGAGATTTTCCCTTACCTTAGGTCCGATATGCTTTGTACGTATCTGAACCTCAGGTATAATACTTTAAATAATTTCATTGACTTATTCCAAAATCATAGTCATTTTTATGATATCATACATGGTCATAATTTTATCTTTTTATTATTAACATTTCATTGTTACTCGTTATTCGGGTGTTAACTGCTTTATATTCTCATGCATGTTTTGTCAAATAAATTATTATTCCTCTTTTTAGGTTATAGATATATCATTTACAGAATGTTATTAGTATAATATATATCATATTTATTCATTAAATTCATTTATATATTCATTCTTCAATGAAGATCAGGTAGAACGAATCACATCACATCGTGGAGACGGTAGGACATACGTACACACGAGCGATGATATCATTCCCATGATTATGGAATTGTATTGAAGTGTATGGTGTATAATATTTCAGAATCAATATCACTTTTAAATAATCATATATAGTAATTTATTCCATCATTATATCCATCCATGTATGTTGGTTATGAAAAAAAAGATTACACCACGACGTGGAGACGATATTCTATATGCACGCACGCACGGTGATTTCGTTTTTCATAGAATAGATAGGGTTGTTTCATATTTATAATAAAATATCAGTATATGAGAGAAAATGATTTTATTAATTTATAATGAAACAAATAAATAAGAGGAATTAGAAGAATAAATAAATTTTAAAGAATCGGTAGAAGATATTACCCTTCTTCAAAGTGCCTCCTTTAAACTTCCTCTTAGGGCACTAGAGTTGGTCTTTTGAGAAGCCAAAACCTCCATAATGTAACTAGATAGGTTTATAAGAGGAATTTTTAGGGGTTTTCCGAGATTGAAGGCTCAAAATTGAGTGAAGATGAGAGGGAGGGGGGTGCCCTTTTATAAGAGAGGAGAGGGGCACTTTTGGAAACCTCAAAAATATTAATTTATAGTAAAAACCAACCCCACATAAAAACCTCCAAAATGACTCAAATTAAAAGATGAGATGAGATAGGGTTTTAATCTCATAAACCAATAAAATTTAGACATGTTTTGATTTTATTTTAAACCTTATCATTTTGATTTATCCTTATTTAATCTATTTAATTTTATTTGTGGTAATAATGTTATAAATTTTAAACGGTTGTAACAACTTACTTATGTGTTTTTAATTGTACATAATTGGATACTTTATGACATGTTCGACCATATAAATTTTAATTTGTAATTTTTATCTATTTTTGAGTTTTTTAAACAATTTAATAATATGTTATTTTCATAAAATATCAATAGTGTCGATTTTGACACAATTCATTTATTTGAATTTAAATAAAATACACACAGAATATTTTTTTGAAACAAACTATTTAATTTATTCCTAAAATTTCATATTCATATATAAATTTTTTGGATAACATTAATTATATCATATAATATTTATTTTAATATTTTTAAAAATATTTATTTGATATTTCTTTTGATAAAATAATTACTACAACATTTTTGTATAATTATTTAATATACTTATTTTTTCATAAAAATTAAAAATAAAATACTATGATGAATATAAATATAATATATTTCATAAGAGTACTTTTAGTCGAATTTATCTTAAAAAATACTCAAATTTTAAAAAATTATGTTTATTAAATTACGAAGGTGACAACTTTGACATCATTTAAAATAAAATAATATAAATGTCATAATCTATTTTATATGACTATAAATTGTCCAAAAGTTGTCAATTGAATGTTTATGCTGTATATATACTCTACCAATAATCTTTTGTCAAGTGTTTGGTCATTTTAATGGGTATTATTATTTTAATAAAAACTATATTATTGATTTTTCACTAAATAAATAATTTCTGCCTCATTAATGTATAAGCTATTAAAGTAATTATATATTTCATAAAAATTAAAAATAAATTACCTTGATAAAGAAAACATTTTATCTTTCAAATGATTATTTATAATCGAATTTATATTCTGTATAACCTTATATTAAAAATAATTTAACTATTAAAGTTTGAGTGAGACATATTTCACTTTCCTTTAAATAAAATAAATTAATTGTCTCAATATCATCCAAGTGGGTTCCAATAGATACCATTTATACCCAAATATGTTTTTGGATAAAATTAAATCATCCAATTATATTTAGACAAGTGTTATGGTAATTTTATAATATTATTTTTACCCTTAATTACCCGATTTACCTTTAACTGTGGTAAATAAAATTTACCGTAGTTACTATTCTTAATGCCCAAAAATAAAATTATCCTATTAAAATAATTTGCACATAATGATTCCTAATATGGAATCCATTTTTACAAATTCAACACACAGAAGTTATATAAATTTAATTTAAAATTAATCCCATTGTAAAAAAAAACAGGTTTTTGTTTAAAACATTGCAAAATATTGAAATGATTTTTACCTATGAATTCATTGTAAAATTAATGATAATGAAATACATTATATTAAATATTTAAAATATATTTTATTTATACTTTAAAATCATTCAATATTATAATTTAATTATATAAATTATCTCGACGAAAAAAGTTGCTTTTAATTAAAATTTAGCGTATTTTAACTATTTATCAAATTATGAAGTTTATCAGAAAAATATCATAATTTTATCCAAAGTAAATTTTTATATCCCGCTTCCAAATAAAAGGGTTACATTTTAATATTAAAATTATTAATATTCCTAAATCTTAAATTAAAAAGGGTTTTCCATTAAAAGGCGGAAAAACATTCTTCTAATATTTATTTGATGAATATCAAAAATATAATTTTAATTATATAACATACATATATTATTAATTTCATTCACTAAAAAAACTAATATTACATATAATTGATTTACATTTATCATAGATTTTTAAAAGTTAGTTATATTTATTCCTGCTAACATAACAGTTAGGTTATAATATAATTTTTCTAATTAGGGCACCTCACAGTTTGTTTAAACTAATGATTTCTTGCAAAAAAAGCTAATTAAGACTAAAAAATATTTAAATATTTCATAAAACACATGGGAATTACATTCTATCCCCCTTAAATAGAATTTATCCCTCAAAATTCATCACATGGAAATAAACAGATGAGGATACCTCTCCCTCATCATATCCTCAAGTTACAATGTATCTTCTTCTAATTGGTGGTTCCTCCATAAAAATTTAACCAATCGAGTGGTCTTGTTTCGTAGAAATTTTCCGCTATGATCAGGAATCTCAATCGGTTGTTCTTCATAAGAAATATCTTGCTCCAGCGGTATGACTTATGAGCTTATTACATGTGAAGGATAAGGAATTCACTTTCTTAGGAGGGATACATGGAACACATCATGAACTTGAGAGAGATTCGGTGAAAGAGCCAATCAGTAAGATACCTTCCAAACACTATCCAGAATCTCAAAAGGATCAATATACCAATGGCTCAACTTTCCCTTCTTTCCAAATCTCATTACTCTCTTCCAGGGAGATATTTGTAAGAACACCTTATCTCCCACTTCAAACTCTAGGTCTTTTCTTCGATTGTCAGCATACCTTTTTTGCCGACTCTGAGCTGCTCTTATATGTTGTTGAATAGATCTGACCTTTTCTTCCATTTCATTAAAAATATCAGGTCCTAATAGTTTTCTTTCCCCAACTTCATCCCAGCAAGTTGGGGTTCTGCACTTCTTTTCATAGAGGGCTTCATAAGGAGCCATCTGAATACTGGAGTGAACACTATTTTTTAAGAAAATTCTACCAATTGTAGGTGTAGATCCCAAAAACCTTTTAAATCCATATAGAAAGCTCTCAACATGTCTTCTAGATTTTGAATTGTCCTTTTAGACTGACTGTCTATTTGAGGATGATAAGTAGTGCTGAAACTCAACTCTGTATCTAGAGCATGCTGAATAATTCTCCAGAACTTTGAGGTAAACCTTGGATCCCGATCAGATATAATGGAAAGTGGTACTCCATGAAATCTTACCACTTATTTTATATATATCCTGGAAAGCTGATCAAGAGATAAATCCTCTCTAATAGAAATGAAGTGTGCCAAATTCGTAAGACGATCAACTATAACCCAAATAGTATTATTTCCTTTGGATTTTTTGGGAATTATAGTGAGAAAGTCCATAGTAATGTTTTCCCATTTCTATTCTAGTATGGGTAATGGTTGCATCATTCTCTTAGACTTCTGTCTTTCAGCCTTAACTTGCTGAAAAACCAAGCATCGGTAGACATTTTCAACAACATATCTTTTCATGCCATCCCACCAGAAGTACTCTTTTAGGTCCCTATACATATTCATGACTCCATGGTGAACAGAGAATGGAGAAATAAGAGCCTCATCCAATATTTCCTTATTTAATTCCAATTTGGGAGGAACACAAACCCGATTCCTAAACCTTATTATTTCATCACAATCAATGTTGAATTCAGGAACATTTCTCACCTTCTTTTGTAACTCTATATCTTCCTTCTGTGCCTCTTTAATCTTTACATGTATAGATGGTTGAACATTATTTTGAGAAAGATAAGATTCTCCCCTTCCTTTATAATTTCAAGATCCATCCTTTTCAAATCCATAAATATTAGATCTTTCATGACCCTCATCATGGATAAGATGGCATGGTCCGGTCGGCTTAATGCATCTGCCACCTTTTCTGATTTCCTAGGGTGGTAATGTATGGAGCATTCGTAATCTTTAATCAACTCTAGCCATCTTCTTTGGTGCATATTCAACTCTTTTTTTTTGTAAAAATATACATTAAACTTTTTTGATCAGTATAAATATAAAATCTTTTACCATAAAGATAATGCCTCCATATTTTTAATGCCAGGATTACCACAACTAAATCCAAATCATGAGTTAAGAAATTTTTCTCATGGATTTTCAACTGTCGTGAGGCATAAGCTATCACTATATCATTTTTCATGAGAACACACCCCAATCCATTCTTGTATGCATCATTGTAGATCACAAACCTTTCTCCACTACAAGGCAGTGTCAGCACAGGTGCACTGACTAACCTTCGTTTTAACTCTTTGAAATTGTCTTCAAACTCCTCCATCCAAATGTAATTAACTCCTTTTCGAGCCAAACTAGTGAGTGGATTAGATAATAGTGAAAAATCATTCACAAAATTTCGATAATAGCCAGCCAAACCAACAAAACATCAGAAATCAGTTACTATTGTTGGTCTCGACCATCTTTCAATAACCTTTGTTTTTGCTGGATCCATAGATATCCCCTGTCTTGAGATTATGTGACCCAAAAATAAAACTTTTTGAAGCCAAAATTCACACTTGGTAAATTTGTAATAAAGATTCTCCTTTATCAGGGTCTTTAATACAATTATTAAGTGATCTTCATGTTCTTACTTGCACTTTGAATAGACAAGAATATTGTCTATAAAGACTACCACAAACTAGTCAAGATAGTCTCTAAAGACTCTATTCATTATATCCATTAAGATAGAAGGGGAATTATTAAGACCAAATGAAATCAATATAAATTCACAGTGTCTATACCTTGTACAGAAATCCATCTTTGGTATATCCTTCTTTTTGATCCTTAATTGATGATAATCTGAATGAAGATCAATCTTGGAAAAGTAATGATCTCCACGTAGTTGGTCAAATAAGTCATCCATGCATGGGAGAGGATATTTATTATTGATAGTGATCTTGTTATATTCTCAATAATCAATGCAGAGTCTCATTGATCCATCTTTCTTCTTAACAAACAGAACAAGTTCTCTTTAAGGTGATGCACTAGGGCATATGAATCCCTTATCAAGATTCTTTTGGAGTTGCTTCTTCAATTCCTGTAACTCAATTGGAGCCATTCTATAAGGTGTCTTTGAAATGGACATAGCACTCGGTATGAGTTCTATTGAAAACTCAACTTCACGATCTGGTTGAAGAGATGGAAATTCCTCTGGAAAGACATCATCAAAATCCCGTACAATGGGAATATTCTTAATCACGAGTTTCTCACCAACCATTTGAGATAAATAACCTTTATTTATTGGAATCAAGACCCATAAGATGGAAGAAATTTCCACTGGAAGGTTATATTCATCCTTGCATCAATAGATGACCGTAGATTAATCTGGAATATGAAATGTTACTTCCCTTATTTGGAAATTTATATGAGATCCATATAAGAAAAGACAATCCATGCTAAGAATCACATCAAATTCCACTATAAAAAGGATCAAAAGATTTGTAGGAAGCACTGTCCTAGAAATGTCAATTGGAGAAGAATTATAAACTTTTGATGCAACCGTCGTGCCATTAGGAGTTGTCACAGTTGACTCAACATCTAATTGTTTAGGTAGTACAGAAATATACTTAGAAATTTTTTTAGAAATAGAAGAGTGGGTGGATCGAGAAAAAAATAAAACATTTACTACTTTAGAGTGGATGGTAAGTGTACCTTTCACCACTTCATTATCGTACTCTACATCATCGAAAGAAATTGCATATGAATTTCCTTTATCTTTGGACTTAAGAGTTTTTTGACGTTGATAATGATCAAAAACCCTCAGATTAGGGCATTAATGGGCATAATGACCCATTTCCTTGCATTTGTAACATTGATGTGTAGGAGGTGCATTATATGTAGCCTTTTCTCTGTTCGCATCATTAGACATATTTTTCCCATCACTGTGGCATTCAATTTCCTGATGACCTTCTTTTCCAAAATTAAAACATTTACTGGTCCCTTTAAGACAATTCCCTCCATGTTTCATTCCACACTTTGATCATAAGGGAAAACTCATCTTCTTTTCAGTGTAGTCTTTAGATTTTCCTTTGATGTCCATTTTCCTGTTCTTATCAAACCCATATGACTGATGGGTTACTCCAATATCCATCTCAACCTTGAGAGCACATATAAAAATTTTCTCATAGCTATTGAAGTCCCTTATGGCTAACTCCATTCAGAGACTTGGTTTTAAGCCACCAACAAATCGATTGATCTTACTTTCAGTTTGGATAATAATTTCGGAAGCATACCTTTAAAGTCTTGTAAAACTTACTTCATAGGTACCAACAGATTCATCATCCTTTTGTTTTAGTTCAAGAAACTCCTTCTCCATATTTTTTTGAATAATATGATGGAAGTACTTATTGAAAAATAAGTTCTTGAACTCATCCATTCCATGGACTCAATTTCATCTCTTTGCCTCGTATTCTTGATAAGATTCCACCATTGATCAACTTCACCTTCTCAATGATATACTGTTAAGATGATTTTATCATGTTTAGAACATTATAGAATAGAAAATATCTTTTCAGTGGTACTGAACCATTGTTCAGCCACTAATGATTCAGAAGACCCTCTAAAAGAAGGTGGACGCTGCCTCATGAAGGATTCAACAGAATTTTTCTCCTTCCTTTGATCATTTGAAATTCCTATATGATTCATAGCTTGAAAAAGATGTGTGAGCATGGATACAAGGTTTTTCATTCTATATCCCATAATTTTTGGTTTCTTAGGGGGACAATCATTGCATTTCCTATCACATTCAGTATTAACATGGTTCTTTCGGGTTCCAACCACTAACTAAAACCAAGAAGCACAGTGTGAGAAACACTAATTAAAACAGGAAAACCACATAGTCAAGAATAAAATTTCACACTTTAGGTCTTATCATAGGTTATTCATGGCCATTTCTAAAACACTAGGATTGTGTCCTATGCTTAGACATATCCTTAGGGTTCTTACTAAGGTGTTCACATACTAGTTTCCAAAGGTTAACTATACCTTTCCTCTGATACCAACTATAAAAACCCATACATTACATACATTGTTAATACTTTAGTATTGATGTATATGTATTAAAACATATAAAAAAACCATGATAGGACCGTATAGGTATAGTGTATTTAGAAATTGGGAAACATAAATAACTGGTTCATAAAGCATCTACGTTGTCTCCTATTTATTTGATCATATCTAGACTCCTTTTTGGCTTATCATATTTAATACCCTTATTTCTAACATGGGGAAAATAAACATACAAAAGGGTGAGCTCAAATGCTCAGTAAGGGTAAACAAATGAAATAGCAATCATATCATATTTTTAATATCACAACGTTTGAAAATCTTCAACTGCATAAGAGGTCATAAAATCATGTCATAGGATAAATCATAGAACTGTAATGTAATCCCAATCATCATAAAATAAGACATGAAAATTTGTGGCATACACACATAAGCATATAAAATCATTTCATATTAATCATAGATCATTTCCAAGACCATTGTAACCGACAATTTCCATTACTGAACTGAGTTCACTCCTCGTTCCAGTCCTGTATCACTGAACCAGTTTAACTTTCCATTCCAACCATGTTTATCTCATGTGATACAAATATTTACCCAATGAAATGGAGGGAGATATAGTTCCCACCCATCTCATAATGAAACCATTATTATGTGTGCCACAAAATCATAAATCATACATCATAGAATAACCCATGTAATAAAAAAGGATTCTTAAACATCATGCCATCATAAGATAAAAGAACTTCATAAAAATAATTCCATCAAAAACATAATCAAATCAGTGTAATAATAGGTATATAAACATAACCCAATATCATCATATATGGAAAATAATTTTGGTAAAACACTTGAACTTAGTTCTTGAGGAAAATATATTTTCTTAATTAAAACATTTTCTTTTCTCAACATGTCACACAATTTTAAATTAAAATAAGTTAATTGAAAATAAACTTGAAAACTTGTAAAGTAAGATTACATGGAAATAATTTCCTATGAAATCATAAAAATACTCTCATTTTGTATATGTTAAAAAACATTCTTCTCGTACTTTGGTCGGAAAAGTCAAAAAGTATATCGTACTGAAAACGACAAAATATTATTTTCATTTGTTTTACTAAAAACCCATAAATAAGTAAAATTGTATTTAAACAATTGTAGTTGGAAAAAAATAATATTACATATTGAGTAAACAAGGGTGTGGATGATATATATTCTCCATTAAATATTGATGTATAAACAATCAGGGATAAAAAAAATGAGATTGTGAGATTTTCCCTTACCATAGGTTCGATATGATTTGTACGTATCCGAAGCTCCTGTATAATGATTTAAATAATTTCATTTACATATTACAGAATCATATTCATTTTTATTATATCATATATGGTCATATTTTTATCTTTTTATTAGTAACATTTCATTGTTACTCATTATTCGGGTGTTAACTGCTTTATATTCTTATGCGTGTTTTATCAAATAAATTATTATTCCTATTTTTTAGGTTATAGATATATCATTTAAAGAATGGTATTAGTATAATATATATCATATTTATTTATTCAATTCATTTATATAATCATTTTTCAATGAAGATCATGTATAACGAATCGCATCGCATCGTGGAGACAGTAGGCCGTACGTACGTACGAGCGATTATATCATTCCCATGATTGTGGAATTGTATTGAAGTATATGGTGTATAATATTTCAGAATCAATATCACTTTAAAATAATCATATATAGTAATTTCTTCCATCATTATACCCATCCAAGTAGGTTGGTGATGAAAAAAAGATTACACCACAACGTGGAGACGACATTTCGTACGCACGCACGCGCGATGATTTCATTTTTTGTAGGATGGATAGGGTTGTTTCATATTTATAATAACATATCAGTATATGAGTGATACTGATCTTATTACTTTATAATGAAATAACTAAATAATAGGATGTATAAGAAGAAATAAATTTGAAAGAATCGGTAGAAGATATTGACTCTTCCTTGAAGTGCCTTCTTTAAACATCCTCTTAGGGCACTAGAGTTGGTCTTTTAAAAGAAAAACACCTCTATAATGTAACTAGAGAGGTTGAGAAGAGGAATTATCAGGGGTTGGATGAGGTTGAAGGCTAAAAATTGAGTGAAGAGGAGAGGGAAGGGGGGTGCCCTTTTATAAGAGAGGAGAGGAGCACTTTTGAAAACACCAAAAATATTAATTTATAATAAAAACCAACCCCACATAAAAACATCCAAAATGACTCAAATTAAGATGATATGAGATATGATAGTAATCCATCAACCAATAAAATTTAGACATGTTTTGATTTTATTTTAAACCTTATCATTTTGATTTATCCTTATTTAATCTATTTAATTTTATTTGTGGTAATAATGTTATAAATTTTAAATGGTTATAAAGACTTACTTATGTGTTATTAATTGTACATAATTTGATAAATTATGACATGGTAGAACATATAAATTTTAATTTGTAATTTTTAACTATTTTTGAGATTTTTAAACAATTTAATAATATGTTATTTTCATAAAATATCAATAGTGTCAATTTTGACACAATTAATTTATTTGAATTTAAATAAAATACACACAGAAAATATTTTAGAAAAAAATATTTAATAGATTCCTAAAAAGTTATATTCCTCTATAAAATTCGTGGAGAACATTAATTATATCATATAATATTTATTTTTATATTTTTAAAACTATTTATTTGACATTTCTCTTGATAAAATAATTACTACAACATTTCTTTATAATTATTTAATTTAATTATTTGTTGCATAAAAATAAAAATAAAATACTATGATGAATATAAATATAATATATTTCGTAATAGTACTTTTAGTCGAATTTATCTTCTAAAACACCCAACTTTTGAAATATTATGTTTATTAAATTATGAAGGTGACAAATTTGACATCATTTAAAATAAAATAATATAAATGTCATAATCTATTTTATAGATCTCTAAATGGTCCAAAAGTATACACTTGGATGATTATGGTGTATATATACTAGAAAAATAAGTTTTTTTCTAGTTTTTGGTCCTTTTAATGGGTATTATTATTTTAATAAAAACTATATTATTGATTTTTTACTAAATAAATAATTTCTCTATCATTAATGTATAAGCTATTAAGGTAATTATATATTTCATAAAAATTACAAATAAATTATCATGATAAATAAAAACATTTTATCTTTAAAATGAGTATTTATAATTGAATTTATATTATGTATAACCTTATATGAAAAATAATTTAATTATTAAAGTTTGAGTGAGACATATTTCACTTACCTTCAAATAAAATAAATTAATTATCTCAATCTCATCCAAGTGGGTTAAAATAGATACCATTTTGACCCAAGTATGTTTTTGGATGAAATAAAATCATCCATTTATATTAATACAATCATTAGGGTAGTTTTATAATATTATATTTACCCTTAATTACCTGATTTACCTTTAAATGTGGTAAATAAAATTTACCGTAGTTACTATTATTAATAACCAAAAATAAAAGTATACTATTAACATAATTTGGATAAAATGATTCCAAATATGGAATCCATTTTTCCAAATTCAAGACCCATAAGTTGCAGAAATTTAATTTTAAATTAATCCCATTATCGAAAAAACGGGTTTTTGTTTAAAAAATTACAAAAGATTGAAATGATTTTACCAATGAATTCATTATAAAATTAATGAAAATGACATAAATTATATTAAATATTAAAAATATAGTCTTTTTTTACTTTAAAACCATTCAATATTATAATTTTACTATATAAATTATCTCGATGAAAAAAATTGTTTTTAATTAAAATTTAGCGTATTTTTACTATTCATAAAATTATGAAGTTTATTAGAAAAATATCACAATTTTAACAAAAGTAAAGTTTTATAACCCAATTACAAATAAAAGTTTTACATTATAATATTAAAATTATTAATGTTCCTAAATCTTAAATTTAAAATTTTTTCCCATTAAAAGGAAGAAAAAAATTCTTTTAATATCTATTTGATGAATATCAAAAATATAATTTTAATTATATAACATACATATCTTATTAATTTAATTCACTCAAATATCTAATATGAGATATAATTGATTTAAATTTATCTTATATTTTTAAAAGTTAATTATATTTATTCCTACAAGCATAACAACTAGGTTATAATGGAAATTTTATGTAAAGGGCACCTCACAGTTTGTTTAAACTAACGATTGCGTGAAAAACAAGCTACTGAAGAATAAAAATTATTTAAATATTTCATAAAACACATGTGCGTTACAATTACACCTGATCAAATGTGTTTTATGTTTTTGTTAGTTAAATTTGACAAATGAAATGGTTTATATACCTATTTCGGTGCCATGATTTTATGAAAAGACCTTACGTTTTAATAATTTAGATGATTTCAAACTCTTATGAATAATTTATTTTGTAATGATAATTATTTATAAGAGGAATCATGTTTATAAGATATGATATATAGGGTATGGTTTTCAATTGTTATTCTTTTGTTCTCATTCACTCATTCTAACATTTTATTAATATCTCCACTTTTTACCATTTCTGAGAATCTAATATCATCCTTTATTATGTTTATATTTCCCTGGTCATAAGAAAAGGTATTATGTATGTTATGTATATGAAGGGTGATAGTTATGATGAACATATTGTGAGATTATGTAGATCAACTATAAACTAGTTTTTTATGTATCCATGTTTCCAAAGTCACTAAAACTAAATAATCTTGGCTTGGATAATTTTGTTATATAATCAATATTCATATATTAAGATATAATATATATGTATGAGAAGTTTGGGTTTTTACATAACACAATTTTATAAAATGTTTCAACTTAATATAAAAGAAAAAATGTACATAATTATTAGATTAATTTTAAAATGAATTGAATATTAGTAATTAGGGTGTACAATATTTATATGGGATTAATTTGTTAATTTTTTTTTGTAAAAATAATAAAATATAAAAGAAAATATTGAAATATGATACAATACAATAAAACCAAAATCATATTTATCTAATCGTGAATCACAAGTAAAATATTTATTTTTACTAACATGTTTTTATGTCTGTTATAAATAACCAATGTTAAAAATAAAATCGAATTTGTTTCTCTTAGGATATTCAATAACCAATGTAGAAAACTATTTTTCACATCGGTTATTGAATAATCAACTTGAAAAAATCTTGCTTATTTATTTTCCAGGTCGTTTATTCACCCACCAACATGAAAAATAAGTTTTACTTGTCGGTTATTGAAAAACCAATATGAGAAATAGAACACCAAAATTGTTTAAAATCATTTATTCAAAAAAACATGAAAAATATATTTTTCAAGATTTTTTATTGAATAACTACATGAAAACCCATATTTTATGAATATGTTATTAAATAAATAACATAAAAAAATCATTATTATTTTAATTTGGGATCGGGATGAGTCATTTTTGTTTCATTATTTAATGTGACAACTCTCATTTTCCCCTAATATGGTGAACCCTAACCTTACCATCATCAAATTTTTAGACTAAAATGTAGTCATTCTTCAATATATATCCTCAAATATCTTATTTCATTGATCATTGGATTTGAATATATTTCATTAGGTATCCAACACCATATACCTTCACCTAGTTTCGATCGCTACTCATGCCTATTCTAGTTGGTGTTGCTCATCCAAAATTTGATTTCAATTTACAGTTAGTGTTTTTTTTCATTTTTCATGAATTATAGCTATTTGTATTTGAGTTTTAAATTATTATTTGATGTTTCTTTATCATTGGGTTGGAATATACCATTGTCATCCATCATCATCTGCCACATGTGACTTATTATCATTGGTTTAGATGCTAATTTAAAGATTGTGTTTATTTTTAAAAATTTTCATGCATCCAGGGTATTGGAATTTGTATTTTCAATTCCAATTTTCCATTGATTTCACTTTACCTTTCAGTTTTCATTTACCAGCATTGTCCACCATTACCCATCTCCATCCACAAATTACTCATTCTTATCATTGGTGTCTCATTCTCTATAATCCTGGTTACAATATAAATTTACAGTTTGTGTTTATTGTTTTAATTTTCAATGTATTCATGGTATTTTAACTTTTATTTTTGGTTCCAATTTTCCATTTATGTCACTTTATATTCACTATTTATATTTCTAGTTTCGATTATTCTCACATCTTAGATATTTTTTAACTTATGAATTATTGTTTTGACATTGTGGTTTGTTATTTTTTTATTAAATACTGATAATTTAATATTTTTAATGTTATAATGTTTTTTATAAAATAAGTTTCATATATATTTTTGGTTAAATATGTTATGGTATTTTTTTTATTTTTATTTATAAAATGAAATTTATAATTAAATTTGAAATTATAAAAACTTCTTTTTATTTTTTGATATTTTTTTTATAAATAACAATGATTCAAAATTGTATTATAACACTTCAGATAAGTGATGAATATGAAGAAGGTGTCGAAGATTTTTTTTGAATTTTCTAAAAAAATGTTTCAAATAATGATTTTTTTATGTCCATGCCTTAAATGTTTAAATACGAATAAGTTAAAAAGGAGAGAGATAAAATATAATTTAGTTTTTAATGGTTTTAATGAGAGTTATATCCTTAGAGTAGACATGGTGAAATTGGGAAAAAATTCAGATCTATTGATGATTATGATTTGTAATATGATAAGTCTGATCAAATTAAATAAATGATTCATGATATTAAAGTTGAGGCTGTTGAGAAAGTACAAAATATAGTGCATCTATATGGTGATGTTCAAACCCAATTATATCCAGGTTGAATATAATAATTGGTTTTATTGATATTTTTAAGATTGATTACCTTTAAAGAGAAACAATTGTGGTGTGACAAGATTTTTGTTGAGTTTTTAAAATTGATGATCGACATACTTACTAAAGAAGAAAATATTCCATATTAACATTATAAAGTGAAAAAAATATTACACTCAGTGGGACTGGGTTATAAGAAAATATATTCTTTCCCGAATGAATATGTGCTATATATAAGGGAACACAAATTTCATTCTGAGCTTTCTAAATGTGGGATGTCACAGTATTAGTTGAAAGAAAAACTAATGGATGGTTTACCTGTTATAGAGACTCATGCGAATGCATTCTATTATCATTCTTTAATTACTTATTTTAAACTTTTATATTCAAATTAAAATGATGCAAAAAGGTTAAGACAACATGAAGATGAGAGGATATGTGATGGAAAATTACATCATTTATCTAATTTTTCATAGTGGAAGAAAATTGATCAACAATTTCCTATATTCATAAATAAAGTTAGAATTCTTAGACATAAACTCTGAAAAGATGGAATGAATCCATATCAAATTCTTAGTAGAAAACATAGTTCATGGCCTATGATATTGGAAATTTATAACTTTTCTCCTGAAATATGAATGAATTGAAAATATTTCAGGTTCAGTTTAATGATATTTGGGCCAAAACATCCTTGAAATGTTATTCCTCCTCTAATGGCCCGAAGGCCTTCATTTTTACTGATTTTTTGATGGTCCACCTTTCAAGGGGTGAGGTGGAAGTCTTACAAGGCTCATAGGCGTAAGTATTATATGGCCCATAGGCCTTAGAGGAATTTATTGCCCGTAGGCTTCAAAAATTACATACAACCTAGACTAACTACTTGGAACTGCTCCTCCCCAGCATCTTTATCATGAAACCAGCTCTCCACATTCGCATGGTTTTTTTTCTAGGCTATCTTGTGCATACACTGGCTTGTCTCGATGGCAGGTGCCATACCCTATCATTCTTGCAATCCGTTTAGCTTCTGCTATGCTGAAAGCTCCTTGCTCCTCCTTTTAAAGTTTGTTCCTTTGTAGGTTGTCTGGTTTTCATCTGCACTTAAGGTGTCCCGAAGGACTTGAGGTGGCCTAAAGTACTGGGTGGCCCGAAGGCCTTAAAGGACTCGGGGACCAAATCGGTGGCTCGAAGGCCCAAATGGTTGAATATTCCCAGCTGCTGCAGTGCCAAACAGTGCCTGCTACAGTACCTGTTACTATTCTGCACAGTACCCGCTACAGTACTGCTACAGTGTGCAAATTATCCTCTACCTGGATTTGATCCCGGGTCTCCTGGATGCACTTAAGGAGTCCTCACCAACTGGTTTGAGGCTCATGTGACCTTGAAATGTTATTGATTTTATCTTTTCACCATGAATTTATGATTTGAATATTTTATGGGAAGAAGGTTTTAAGGTGTATTATTCTTATAAAATAAAATATTTTCAACCACATGAAATGATTCTATTCACTATAAATTAATTTACATCATATATAAATTTCTCTAGATATAGTGTTAAGGGGCATAAATCTTGTCTAGTTTTTGAACAACAAACTTCATATTATCAACTAAAATATGGTATAAAAATATTATACATAGGTAATCAATGTTTTTATTCTATGGATCACTCATATGAAAGATTAAAAAATGAATTCAACAGCTCATAATAATTTAATATACCTCCAAAAACTTTATCCATCGATTAGTATTTTGGGAGGGAAAAAAATTTATGTGACATTCAAAAAGATGGATAACTATTATAATGATAAATATTTTTTGGAATAAATGGCCATTATTTTTTGAGTTACCAGAAAGGATATATCTTGAGATCATAATTATAATTGATATCATGAACATGGATGAAAATATATATGATATCTTGACTGGAACGTTTTTATATATTAAAGGAAAGACTAAATGTGGGTTGAATTGAAGATTGAAATTAATCACTATGGGAATAATTTTTGAGTTAGCTCCCAATCCTGATGGAAGGTGAACATACCTTCCTTTGAATTTTCATACATTATTCAAGAGGTATGAAATTATATTTTTTCAGTTTCATCATGATATCAAAGTGCTATAAGTTTATTCAACAAATATAAAAACATTTGTGCCATTAATGTGTTTGAAGTTGATAGGTATGAAATATCATGATTGTCACGTCTTTATATAAAAGTTATTATAAATTTCATTATATGGAATATTTCACATATATTTCATAATTAATATAATAAATGTGTTTAATGTTTTCAATTCAATTTATACTAAGGTGATTAATCAGAATGCTTTGATCAATTTGGATAACGAAGTGGTTTCCATGATTTTTCAATTAGAAATGTACTTCCTCTATATTTTTTCGATATCATGGTGCATTTAATGGTTCATTTGGTGTGAGAAATAAATCTTTATAGGCTAGAATATCTATATTGGATGTGTCCTTTTGAAAGTTAAATGAATATATTGAAGGCGTATGTTAAGGATCCAAATCAACCTAAAGCATCCATTGTTGAAAAATATAATTTTGAGGAGGTTATTGAGTTTTATACAATCTACTTATTGATATTGGAGCACATAAACATGCCCATACCCCTCTATGAACAAGATAATTATGGTTTAAAAGGGGATCCATGGCTTGAAAGTAAAATCATTGACAGGTGAATAGATAAATAAGGTAAAATTATATATCTTGAATAAAATTGATGATGCTCAACTATATATAACATTTCATATTAATGTTTTAAATAATTTTTATCCAAATAAGGAAGATATGTGGATTTTTAATGAGTATAAAAAACAATTTTTTCCTTGGTTTATAGAGACCATGATTGTTAGATCAGATACATGATAAAAATTGAGATGTTTATAGGGGTACCATGTTTAAATTTTATAACAAGGTCTAGGTATGAAATTAATGGATATACATTTCGCATGAAATATTAGGAAAATATAAGTGTAGTCCAAAATAATAGTGTGTTGGTATTCGTAGAAGCAATATATTTTTAGAGTTCCAAAGATAAAAACCCAATCTTCACCTCAGGTGCATATTATGGAGTCATTGAAGAGATATGGGAGGTTGATTAAATTAAATTTTGATTTCTAGTGTTTAACTATAAATGTGTTATCAATAAAAATAGTTCCATACATGATGAATTTTAAATAACACTATTTTATTTGAATTGATTGGAATACATAAGTGATATTTTTATCATAGAAACACGTGAGAAAAAACATTTATATGCTCTTTATCAATATGATATGTGTTGGTATATTTTTTTATAATGAAAAATATAGTATGTTGGTGATGAAAATGTTATTGAAGATTTTTATTTATGTGAGATCCCAAAATCCATTTAGAAACTAACAGATAATATTAATAATCAAATCATAGACATTTTTTGTTCCATACTAAATAATCATGTGGATGAGATTTGGGAAAGTAATCCTCTAATAAATTCTTAATATTATTGGTAACATAATATTATTTTTGGTTTATTTTTTTTAGATTTGAAAAATTGTAAGATATTTTAGTTTTTGTTTTACTTATTAAAACACATATTATAACTAATAAGTTAAATTACTTTTTATATGTGTTTAGTTTTCTCTATTTTTCCATGTTTTACCATAATAAACTTATATAATTACTTATTTTGTGTAAAAATAATTTCTTTTAATCTAGTATGTTAAATAAAAAAATTGTTTTTTATAAAACTGTACATTAAAAGAACACTTTTTTGGTATATAAAATAATTTAATACATTGGATAATTTTTATTATTAACACACAATTTTTAGGATTTTTTTCATTATTTTTTGAATTTTAATCTCCCATTAATTTTTTAGCATTTTAGTTAACCAATCTAACAAATATGAATAAAAATTTGTTCATTTTAGTTTTAATATTGTTGTGTCATTTTTCATATTATCAAATAATATTTGTGTAGTGTAAATAATTGTGTAATGCATTGAAGGATTTTTACTATTCAAACACCATTATTTTATTTTCCCCTTATTTTATTCAATTTAATCTCTAATTAATGTTGTTATCATTTTATTTAACTATAAAAAAGTATAAATAACAACATTTTTAGTTTAGTTTACTTTTTGTTATCATTTTAACGTTTTTATTTTCATTTGTATGTAATAGTCAGATTTTTATATTTCTTTACTCATTGTTTATCACAATAATTTTTAGGACAATGAAAAATAAAACATTTGATTCACCACATACTTATAAGGAGGATTATACAAATATCTCTTGGGAGGACCATTCATATACTACTACTGATGAGCCTCCCCATCCTTCTGTATAAGTGGCATCTACTCCTGCATGAGTAAAAATAGTTTGAGGGTCAGTAAATGTGGAAGCAAAAATTTACCAAAATTCTCAGTTGAAAATAGCAGGGACCAGAGGATGCTGATATACATTGATGATAATGATATTCTAAGTGGTACAAATTTAAAAAAATTCAAAACTTGTATTGTATTGTATGATAAAATAAAAGGTATTATTTTTATTGTTGATTGGAGAAGTTTTGACAAAATAAAAATATCTCAATTATGGGACAAAATTTTTCTAAGATAGTTTTTTATTAGTTTACTTATCATTTAATGTTTATAATAATATAGGTTTTCCCTATTATTATTATAAGAAATATTTTATACGTGATACTGGAAGAGTCATGAGGAAATGTTTATCATTAGCCGGAGGGATTTTAAATCAACCCTCACATCATATTTATTTTTTGGGAATAATAAACTTTGAAATCAGTGTGATATATATCCATTTCTAGATGAAGATACATGGAATCATTTTTTATAAATTAGAGGACATGAAACTTTTTTGGTATGTTCGATATTACTTTTGATAAGTTCTTTATATTAATGATCATGTTAATGATTTCTTTATTCTTAATTTATAGAAAATGATGAGATATAATCAGAAGATTCGATCAAAAAATGTAAACCCACAAAAATTATATTGTGGAGGGTATATGTTATTGGATGAAAAAATGATAGTTGATAATTTTGAAAAATTGAGAGCTGAGTCTTTAGGATCCGTTGGGTTTGACCCTTCTTCCCCCTGATGGACATGAAATATAGTAGAGGGATTGATATAGAAAAAAGGATAATGACATATAAAGGATTATAAGGTTATACTTGATATTCTTTTAATATGTTTTTTTAATTATTGTAGTTAAATTAATTATTTACATATTTTTATTCACTATAGATTATTCCAAATATTCTGTACTATAATATCTTTTGGAGAGGAGAACACACGAGAGATTTATATATAAGGGTAGGATGGATATTTTAGATACAACATTGGCAATTCTTGAACACCCAGGTCATGTATGAGGATACTCGATAGGTGTATCATTAAAAAAAGTGTTTCTATGTTCCAAAGTTTCCTTGATAGTGGAGTTTTATAAAAGAAAAATATAATCTTGGGAAGCTACAGTTCAGGATATTCCTGATAAAATGGAGGAAAGGATCAGAACTTCAGTATAATCAATGTTTACATATATTCAAATATAGTTTCAGGAAACTGATCTCACTCCTCTACCTCTTCCTATTGATCCCAATCCTCCTACATATCCAACTCTGGAACCTCCTCCTCTACAACATCCCATTTATTATGAGTTATATTTTGATGATATTATGCATAATATTGTTTTATATGAGATGATATATTATATTGGTGATACCATTCATTATCAATTGAGAGAGATTGAGAATCATATGGTCATTATACAAGATATTATAGATATATTATCAATAATACCAATTCTTATAGATGAGTTTAGTATAGTTAGACAACGTATCATCTATTTTTTAGTTTTTCCATCTAGACTTTTTTAGAAAATTACCATATATATATGTGTATATTATATAATTTATTTCATTTTTTAGTAAAATTTGTTGTATCATTTTAATTTTTATATACTTATATATAGTTTTTATAGGAAAATATTCAAGGTAAAGACATATTGTATAGGTAAAAAAAATACCGACTGTTATGACTTCATATACAACTTCATCTAGTCTTGATATATTTTCAACATATTCAATTTTTTTTGGATATTTATAATATTCCAATAGAATCTGACATTTGTGGGGGTGCAATGACCATGGGTCTTGAAAAAGATATCAAAGAGTTTGTAACAAGAGATGAGATGTGAATCAACATGATGAAAGTATTCTCCATGTAAGTCAATTAACAAATATCTTTTCTTAATTTTAATTTATTGAATATTTATAATCATGTTTTTTTATATTAGGTAACTTTGTACAATTTGTATGAAAAAGGACATAACAACAGTAAATGGATTTATGGACCTATAATTTATTTCACATATAGATAGGATAATAAATGGTGTGGTAAGAACGATTTATATTACTGAAAGACATAAAAATAATGCAATTATTAATTATTGGATTATTCCTTATCTTGAAGACTATGAAAATTAGATCTCATAAATTTTTACTTAGATCTTGATCAAATAACCAATCAGATTATATTTTCTCATATATTAGTATCTAGTGGATGTTGGGAGTTTCTTTCCATCAAAGAATACACTTTACTAGCTATACTCAATCTATGGTGAGGTATGATAAACTATTATGGATGTATTGAACAATTTTGATTAAATATTTTAATACCAGTATATATTATATTGACATTTAGATTTATTTAATACATATTATTTTCAGATAGGGAATGTAATTATACTTTATAAAGACAATAATAAATAAGATCTCAAAGATTAAATATGTAAAATAAAATGAGATTTTTTATTTAAAATTAATTTGTTTTGGTTGTAAGTACATGAAATGTTATTTTGAATTGAAAAATATTTTAAACATCAATTTCATAAAAAAAGAGTAATGGAATGTGGATACAATGTCCTAAGATTTTTGTTTGAAATAATATCAATTGGGATAGCTATAAAGTTCCATAAGTTTAGTTTTTATTATAAACCATTCATTTAATTTTTCATTTTTTTATTCATAAAAAATGTTAAATGTTTTTTTTGAATTTTTAGATTTTTGATGAACCTCGGCCTTATACTTGACAAGAGAAAAGGCACATGCAAAGTAAATGGGGTAATTATTTGATAAATTTGATGGAGTTTAGTTTATTTTTAATATAAATTGTACAAATCAAAGTTAAAATTGTAAATGTTTATGAGGATGTTTTTTTTTCTACAACTGATTCTATGGCTTGTACTGTTTTTTTTCTGCTGATTTATTGTATTGTCGGGAGGGGATTAATTAATTTAATTTTATGTAAAAAATATATTTATTTCCCTTTTTTTGTATATAATTGACATGAAAAATTTAAAATGAGATTTTCCATGTCATTTTTTCTAAAATAAAAATTTGTTAAAAGATATTTTACATCGGTTTTAATTTAATATACATAGTAAACAATGAATAATATTCTTTTTCATATTAGTTTTTATATAAAAAAATGAAAAATAAAGTACAACATACCTTTCTTGTCGGTTACTTAATAAGAGATGTGAAACAAATATACAAAAATGTATTTATAATGTAAATTTTTATTAAATAAGGTTATAAAATATTTAAAACATATACTATGATAGCATCTCATAGTAAGAGTATTAATAAACAAAATAATCAATTTGAAAAATCCTTTCTTAACAAGTGAATCAATATAACTAAGGTTTTTCTATTTTCCTTATTTTGAAACTAAGGATTATAATGGAACACAAAGGGAGGTAATGAGTCACTGTAGGAGGTATTGGATCACATAATATGATGGATAAATAATTTTTTCATTACCTTTTATCATGAAATTACACTCACCATACCTACAAATACCCATACTCTATTCCCATTCCCCCCCCCCCAAAATTTAATCCCTCTATTTATTTATCTCTAAAGGATTATTTCTCAGATCTCCAACTTAAATCTAATTAGTGGGGTAGATTCAATGGGTCAACTCTAGGATATGAATCTCATGATAGGTAATAGATATTATTTCACACTCTTCATTTCCTATATGAATATATTTTATTATAATATTAATTAAAAACCCAATTAATATTATTCTATTCTTATATAACCATGTTATTATCACCCATTTTATCTATTATCAATGTTATAATTCCTAAATCTCTCTTATATTTTCGATTTCATAAGTTGTTACCCAGAAAAAGTAAGGTTTATACTTATCCAACTTTTAATATCAGTTTTTACATTCCCGTTATATTGTACCTCACAATTTCTAATTCATTATTCCAATATTGTCGTAATATCGTCTTGTGTACTTTATTTATGATATCCTATCCATGTGAGTGCCCATTTCACTAAAATTAGGATTCATTCATAAGTAGTTATTATGCATAACCATACTCATACCCATAAACACAACTATCCAAATCCCTAAGTATTATATATATTTATATTATTTTTAAATTATTATTTCTAATAGGTGTTACTTATATAAGTAATGATAATGGTGATGCAACCATTGTATCCTATATTGGTTTATTAGTGTATTAAAATTTATTTTAGCATAAATTATCCTTTTCTAACATTTAATTATGACTTAGAGGTTCTTCCCCAAGGAAATTATATACCCTTGATTCATATTAGATAGTTGGGATTATATAATCCTTCATTATAGATAATTTATTCATAATTTCCTTGGTTTCCTACCATTACAAATACATTTATTCAGTTGAATAAACATATTGATCATCTTAATATCTATATGTACTCAAAAACTATAATTCCATATTCTTTAAATAATAAGTTTAGTTATATGAACATTTCTAACCCCTAATTATTCTTAATAGATTTGAGAAAATTCATCTTTAAATACTAATTAATCCATTGATTGTATGGAAACATTTATGGGAATGTATAGTCATTTCATCCATACAGTAAAAACATATAAAACAACATCATTTATCAATTATGAATAATATTTATAAGTTATTAATTATTTAAATTTATTATATATATTTGTTATCCACTTTTAGTATATTATGGAATACATTTTAATTTTATATGGAATTTATGACCAATAATAATATAGACCATTAGTTTACATTAAGCCTTATGAGATGACTAAGATAGCACAATGAGGGAATTATTACCATTTATGAATGATATCTTGGTAGAAGGCCTTGAAAATTTGTGTATGATATTTAACATTATGTATTCCAATCATTTTCATCATTATATGATCATTTAATTTCATCCATGTGATTATATATTCCTTTTTAACAATTTATTATTTTATTTTTCGATATTCATTATTATAGAATCACTAGATTCGATATTGATATTATATAGATTATTCCATGTTAGATTCTACTATACGCTATCCTTTACTGAGAATTTGAGATCACCCTTTACATTGTTCACTATTTTCCCATGTAATGTAGTTAAATATTGTGTATGCTCATCTCTGGTATAACATTAACGATTGATTATTTGTACTCAAATGATATAAAATGTCATGTTAAAATGTAGTTTTTATTTTTCTAGTATCTTATGGATTATTAATACGTTATATTGGTACTGTAATATCACATAATATGCTTACCATGCAATAAATAACCTACTATATTTGACTGAACATGGTTGGAAGTATTATATAAAACCTTGCAGAAAAGCCTCTAAGTACAACTTCAGTCACTTCCCGTTTACCATGAATACATGCTCATCTCCCTTTGAATCTAAATAGCTCCATAAATAAAATCATTAATCAATAAAGGGTCGTAACCATCACGAATTTAAATCCCGTGTAAATAGTTATAATATTATGTTAAATAACAATACATTTTTTGTAAGAGAAAATATCTTCCTAGTGATTCATTTTCATGCCCGTGATTATTTTTTTTCCTTGCAGATATTTTTATTTTATTATGTATCTCTTTTAAGTTATTTCATACCATCCAAATATAAGAATATTTTATCTTCCTCTTATTGTGCATCCATTTTCATATTCCTTATAACCTATTATTACTAGTGATCATGATACACTAGTAAATGGAAAGGCTTCCCATATACAAGTCTGAATGAGATCATATTAATTAGTGTTTTTATGTTAGTTTGTACACCCAAAATGCATCATAAAACTTTTTACTCCAATTATTCATACATTATTTGGATTTATTTTCCATAATTGTATTTATTGGTTTGGTAGCTTCACTTTACCACTGGTATATGGGAGGTAAGGGGTGTTGGTGTTAAATTCAACTTTATACTTTTAAATAATTATCTTAATCAGGTGGTCATTAAAATGAGTACCCCAATCAATGATATGTAACTGTGGGATTTAAAAACTTGGATTGTATGTTTTTTCAAAACTTTATATCTATATTAGTTATGTCAAATGAAGTGGATTCAACTTACAAAAATTTTGAGACATGATTGACACAAACTATGGGACCCTTTAAATCAATTCCCCACACATAGAATAATTTGACTTAATAAAAAGTTTGTTATGGTATCTCATTCCTTCTTCTAATGTTCTATTTTCTATTAGATATTTCTGCAAAATCCTTAGTATCCTAGTGAAATATGGGTAAAAAGAATATTCTTTAAAATATTATATCCATTGTACTATTATCTATATGGTGCATGTTGGTTGGTGAGGAATAACCAAATTCCAAAACACTTTTCATTTTAGATTTGGGTACACATTTCTAGATCAGGACATATCTATATTGTTTAAAAATAATGGATCATCCCAAAAATGGGTTTTTGTATCATTTAGAAATAATTTTCATTATTAATATGTGAAGTGAGGATAAATAGTATTTATTTATAAGTAATTTTATATGCTATCAAACCATGTGTTGGTTTTCTGATCAACATTAAAGAGTTTTTCATCTGAAAAATAGTTAGTGTTATTCATCTCCACATCTTCTTCTATATGAGTAATATATAGTATTAATAATTGCCCTTCCACTACATTCACTAACCATTCTTTTCTTTGATTAGAATATAAAATTCTTGTATCATAATAATCCACTATATCATTAGTTGTGTCATTTATTTTTTACTCAAAAAATACTTTAAGACAATATAATCTTTTTAGATAACCACTTTGTATAGGATGAGATATTATCTTAAATTTTAAAAAGAAAGTATTAAACTAAAAATATTTTTATCTATAAAAGTGTAATTGATTTGGGAATCATTGATCATGTATTCTGAATAATAGATGGGTTGAAGGATGCGATCAACCCATTTTTAGAGCACATCTTCTATAATGAAATCACTCACAATGAAAATTTGCATGATGTATTTTCCCTAGTCTGGAAAGTCTATAATTGGGGAGTCCAAAAGATTCTTTTTTAAAATATAAATTGATTCTTTTCATCACTAATCTAACTCAAAGGTAATATAATTTTCAAAAATATGTGTTTGTGGCTAATTTATCAAAAAATTGTTTTGACAAATTTGATATATAATTTTTTATATTGATGAATTATTCTTATCCCCTTAAATATGGTAAAATCTAGAATCTCCATTATCACTTTTATTTTCATCGAATAAAATTTTGTTACTTACTTTGAAATTTTATGTCCAAGTACTGTACCTCATTGTACCATGAGGTTTCAATTCTCATAGTTAATAACAAAGAACCTTTGTTTAACACATTTTGAGAACTACGTCTTGATTAATCAAGGATACTTTTATTGATATTTTGTAGATAGAAAAGCATACATAAAGAATTATAATAATTCATCTACCATATCAGGGAATATATATTTCATTAATCATTGAAAATTCATTGGATTATTGTACATGAAAATGATACACATCGATAAGTGAAAATATCCTATGGGAAAGTGAGCATGATCTTGAGCTTATTAGCTAAGTCCATATGGATTTGGTCATAACTAAAGTAACCATCACCTAAACAATAAAAATCATGCCTATAAAATCTCTCTAATTATTGTTTATGAATGGAAATAGAAAATTATAATTTCTTGTAACTACATTAGTTTTTGTATAGTACATTCATATCCTCTAGATCATAAATATTCTTGTTATAATCATCTCATTCTCATTATTCTTAAGAACTGTTATGTCTCCCTTCTTATAAATAACAAGAATTTGATCAACCCATTCAATATCGAAAGTAAATAAGATAATTCCTACATAAAAGAGTTTTACCACCTCTTTTTTGGCCAATTATTTCATTGGTGGAGTAATTATTCTTTGGGATTAATGTATTGGTCTTGTTATTTGATCCATAAATTCCTTATTTTTACATATAGTGGTGATGAGTCTCATGGTATATGGAATTCCCCAATAATTATTTTTGATAAATCTCAAAACTACAAATAGTTTTCATTCTTTCTCTATAGATAACATTGAATTAATGATCATTGGTAAGGTCACTTGGTCATATATAATTGAGGAACATAGTGTGCTTGGTAGTTTAGTTTTCTCAATTATTATTGGATTGATGATTTATGGATTGAAATTCGTTTAAGACTACTTTTATATAGGATTTATCCACTACACAACATTAGTCTTGGTGTAGTCATCATCTTGAACTTCGTTTTGCCCACTATATCATAAATGTGATTTAGGATCTTATCCTCTTTTAATTTATAAAAATATAGTATAAATGGTTCTTATATTTATTTTTTAGAATTGAAAATAGATTGTTATTCTACCAGATCTGTTCCCCAATTCATTTATTTAATAAGGTAAAAAACGTGCACTTCATAAACCTTATAGATAAGTCTCTCTTGATTTACATCAATCAAGGCCTTGTCAATGGAAAGGAAGAGTCTTCCTAACATTATAAGTTCACCCCATTGTTCCTTTATTTATAGGAACAATAAATTATGTGGTAAATTTAATTTTCTTAATTTAATAGGCACATATGTAAAGAACCCCCATGGGCACTTCACTGATTGGTCGTCAAGTTGAAATGTTACTCTTATTGGTTTAAAATTTTAAAATATCATATTCTTAAACACACTAATAAAAATGATATTGATGATTTATCACCCATTTAATAAATATAGTTTCTAATGTTACAAGTTTTATTGATTCTTGAAATCAAGAAAAAAATCTTCTTGGTTACATCATTTTGGGTGGGATGTTTTCATTTAGATAACCATAGACAATTCTTCATAGATAGAGAAAACTTCCAAGTATTCCAACATCCATTTACATTATAATAGTTATTTAAAAAAATTATTACAAAATGGTATTTGTAAAATTGATTTAATAAATATGATTTTAATATGATTTTTTTTGAAAATATCCAGGATCATTTTATATTGAGATTCCACTTCACCTTGTCATAACCTCTCCAACAATTGGTTAGGGGTTCTATAGTGTTTTGTATCCCGGTACTACCCTTATCTCATTTATATTTGAAAGATAGTTGTATCTCCTTCCCCTTTCTCATTTAGTCCTTGAACCTCCCTACTTATATTTCCAAGAAATTACTATATTTGTCTTTCTCTACTTAAATCATATCCCTACTAGCTTAACTCTCTTTGTATAAACTATTTTATTCTTCTTTTTATCTCCACACAAGTGGATTTATTTATTCAAACTCATGATTTCTCTATAATATCATAGTTTTAGTCGGTCCCATGGAATTGGTTTGTGTGTTATAGGTTGGTGTACCTCATTAATGGTTGTATAATGTATATAAATCTATCATACATACAACTCAATGTTTTTGAGATTGGATTGATTTTTTCTCAAACAATATTGTTGGTTTATTATAGTTTCATATTTACTATACATACACTAATCTAATTTATGAATAAATTATTAAATAATATCTATGAGATGCAATTTTTTTGGAACTGGATAGGCTGTTTCTATTTGTGATGGAATTGTATTTGAATTTTCATTATGTAAAAATATTTCTAATATCAAGGGAGTGGAAATGGATGAAACAAACATTGGTTTTGAAGATAAGGTAGGTACCTAGGTGGACCTTAATTTTTATTAAAATTATTCCTTTATTATTAATGGTTCAATCCTATATTAAATTATTATAATGGGATTCCTGATTTTGATTGTTTATAAGTGTTAAGAAACTGCTATGGATAATTAATATAATTATCATAGTTCTAATAGTGGTATTTTCCCCCTTATACTACCCATCACACTTAATACGAATGTAGAAAAACACACTTCCCACATGATTACACTTTAACCATTAGTTCCTATGATGAAGCTTGTTGTGATGGAAATTTAGAGGTACTAAACTTCTTAGTAAGGGCCTCCACATGAGTAGTTAAAAGAGTGGTTTCATCGACTTAGTGGATTGTTATCCTCATTATCCCATTCTCTATTTTAAAAAGTTTATAATTATTATAGATTTCATGATTAGTGTATAGTGACTCAGGCTAATCATACATGGATATTACATCATTTTAGATGAATATACATTACATTATAGAAAAATAGGATCATGGACTGTAATAGTTTAGTTCCTTTGGAAACATAAAACACAATATTATAACATGATAAAATATCACCAACATCTACCATAAATATCTTCCCATTTAGTAATCTTTTCAAGAACACCCTACTTAAAACGTTTCTACATAACCATGGGAATTGAAACATATCAAAGAGTTAACTAAAATGGTCAATAAGGATAAATAATGAAGTCATGTAATCAATAAATGATAAAAAGGGGTATGAAAGCATGATAATAACATTGGAAAACCGTAACGTTCATATCAACGATCATAAAATTGAATCATTTCATAAATATTGTCAGTTTTTAGGACATGAATTATAAGAAAATTAAATAACATGAGGCATGAGAGCATAAAATTGGAATCAAACATAGATTTATTGAATACACATAAGAATATAAAATCTTATATCAAGGTTACCCACCAAGAAAATCAAAACATGTTAGGATTGGGTGGACCACCCATGAACCTACTTTAGGCTTGTATTGAAAACCCATGTACCCTCTATTTTTAGCTTTGGATGACCACCCATGCACCCTCTGAGCTCTTAAAGAACATATATTTACCTAATGCATTGGAGGGAGATATAGGTCCCAACCATCACATAATAAAAACCATATTTATGTGTTCGAAAATATCATAATCATTCATCATATATTAACCCATGTAGTTGGTATCATAAAAATTTCATCATTTCATAACCGGTGGATAGAAGGCAGGTTTCACAAAAATTTCAGCAAAGCATAACCCATTTAAAGAAGAGGGTTTCCTAATAATTCTATCACGATACCACCAACGGAAGAGAAATGGGATTCATAAAAAAAATTCATCATAAACATAACCCATTCATATAAATAAAAATAATGGTATCCTTGTATCATATCCCCATTAAATATAAGTCACCTCAAATAAAGATATCATATATGGACAATAATTTTGAATAACTAATAGGGAAATTTCTTAAGGAAAATATATTTTATTTGAACATAATTTTATAAATCATAAAAAAAATTAAAATAATTTTCTTTGAAAATATTTTAAAATATCATTTGAAAATATTATTGATTTTTTTAGAAGACATGGTTTTTTAGAAAAACATATTTCTAACCGAAGATAGAAATAAGGTTGGATTTCCTTAAAAACACTTTCCAAATTATATTATGTAGAAACGTGTGGAAAATGGTTCCATTAATTGAATATATCATGTGTAAAAATAGGATAATAAAATTTTGTACATTTATTGAGAGGAAGATAATAATATTTTAACTTTGGAATCATAATCATAGACAATCTCGGTAAAGTATGAGATTGTAACATAAACTTTTTTCCACTTTGGTAACATTGAATCATAATTCCCATGAAGGAATAAAATAAAATGGAACTTAAAATATAATTAATATAGTTAAATTCAAGATATTAATTTTAAAATGGTATGTATACACACATCATGAAATAATATACATTTATATCACAACATACCTCTCAAAGAAAGAAAATTTAGGGAAACGACCTTCACAGATGTGGTAACATTTGAACCATAACACCCCTAAAAGAGAGATCCAAAATGGATATATATATATATATATATATTTTAGGATAATAATAATAAAATTAATTCATTGGAATTATGTAGAACACATTGAAGATAGAGGTTGTGAATAAAGAACGTATCTCAAAAAATTAAAAAGCAATCCAAAAATCCCTTACTGTTTTGGTTAATTTTAAATTGTAAGCCCCATGAATGATATATACACAAATATATGTGAAAATAACTATACTTTTATTTATAATAATCATAAATTACATTTATGGGTAGTAAATACTCTACATCTAAGAAAAATATGGTGAATATAGTATACATATCATAGAAAATAAAATTGAGACGAGATCCCTCACCTTAAATTTCAACTTCTATCATACTCATTAAAAATTAATATATAATAAAAATATGTACATTATAAATATATTAAATATAAATTTTAATATATATATAATATAATATATTACTTTCTTATTACAATTTATTACCCATTTATTAACAATTCAATGTCAATGTTACGTTTCGGGTAATAGCCACTTTGTTTTTCATATAAGTTTTAATGTGATATATTTTTTTTCATCTTAGTTTTATAATGGTTTCATAATATTTTTAATATTATAAAAATTGTATTAATGTCCTATATATTCATTATATATGTATTTAACGTAACTCTTGAAATTTACTTATAGGAAATGAAATACACCACTCATGGAGACGGTAGGCCGTATGTATGCATGAACACTATTCTTTTCATTTTTTTAGTTAGGTTAAAAAAAGTAAATGAAATTTATTATAATTAAATAATAATATTCATATCATATATATCATTAATTTTTATTAAAACCATACTTAATACATTTCATGTTTATCCTGAATGAATCACATCTCTTCGTGGAGTGGTAGTCCATCGTACACACGAACAAAGTTTTCATATCCCCCCAAAAATAAATAATGAAGTTATATGTGATGTAATAATTAAAAAATCATAATAAAATCATATATATCATATATAAGTTTTATTTAAATCATTATTAGAGTTGATGAAAAAATTAATGACATCGGTTCACAAGGTTGTAGTCCGCCATACACATGAACTAATATTTCGTAACACATTTTATAGAAGTGTGTGGGGTTTTAGGTCTTAACCTTAACATAATAACATATTAGTATATTTAAGATACATATGATATTATATAATAATGAAATATATATATTTATTGTGGTTTTAGTAAGTAATAAAACAAAAATGTTTGTTGATGAACATCACCTCTTCTTAAGGTATCTTATTTTGGGTTGCACCAATGGCCTTCCATGGTTGGATTTATACCCAAAATAAGGATTATAGGATGAGTTTATAAAAGATTAGAAGTGTTTTATCCTATTTTTTGTTAGTAAAAATGGCATTATAGGTTTGAATAATGGTGGGGAGTGAGTTCCCTTTAATAATTGAGAGGCAATGACATTCTTGTAAATACCCAAATGTATTCACTATTGAGAGCTTTCCCTTAAGTCATGTGAATCCACAATTGAAAAATAATGGAATTGGGGGATTAATTAGTCTATAAATTCCTCCAAAAAAAATAATAAATACATTTTGTATCATGTTATTCTTATCTCCTATGTTTACTCAATTCTAACTGTATAGTTTTTTTCCAAGGTAACTTGAATCTTTTTTTTACGTAGGTAATTTATCCTTTAAGATTATAATTAAAAAGATATTTTTTTGATAATTCATACCCAATGATTATAAATGTTAATTAAAAGTCATTAAATAAAAATATTATTTTTGTGTAAAATTAATTTTAATTCAAACGTATGTAATTAGAAAAAACCCAGTTTTAACCTTAATCACGCTAATTAATTATAATTTTTTTCACTAATCATTACGATAAAAAATTATGTTAAAAATATTTAATAATTTTTTTCAAATGACACTCACCAAATAGGTAGAATTTAATTTAAAATTAACCCCATTTACATGAGAAAAATGATGGGTTTTAAAGCGAAAATGTTCAAAAGTTTACAAAATTTTCATTTCCCATTTTATTATTAAATTAATTAAAATGAACTAAATTGGATGATTAAATGTATAATTGAACTAATTAAAATTTAAACCCAATTTAATACATAATTTAACTATATAAATAAATTAGAATAATTTTTTTTTAAATTAAAATCTTGTATTTTTCAACATTCATCAAAAATTGAAAAAAAGAATCACAAAAAACCAAAAAATTCACCCGAAAATAATTTTTATGTTATAATTTGTTTTATTTTCTGAAATTAATTTCCTAATTTTAAAATATTAATTTTATTATTGTTCATAAAAATATATAATAATTATATTTTTAAGAAAATATATTTTTCTGAACATTTAAATACTTTACATAAAATTATGTATTTTATTGTTAATATATTTAATTTATATAAAACCATTATAATTAATATTAAAAAATTATTTATCATTATTCAAATCAATAATTTTAATGTCTAGTTTATAACATTCACATTTAAATAACTATATTAATAATATATCACTATTTTGTTAACAGTTAGTGTTGCATGTAACAAAGATAAGCCAATGTTTCATGTAACACAAGATTAACTTGGTGTTTCATATTACCTAAGATTATCTTATTTTACCACGTAACAAAAGACATAAAATAATTTTAATTTATTAGAAAAGATAATAATTCATAAAATATTTATGGTGTTACATTCTACCCTCTTAAAATGATTTTCACCCCCAAAATTCATCTTGGTCATCAAATAATTATTACTTGAAAGTTACATTAATAGAAACCCACATCATAAAAAATTAAACTAAAACATAATTTAAAAAGGGAAAATTGGAAATATAATGGTTATATAAAGTAAATCATAAATATTTTTCCTCATATGAGAAGATATATTAGAAGTGAAGATTTGTTCAGAGAACAAAATTGTAAATAATTATAAAGAGTGATAGAGATTAAAGATTACAAGAAATTGGATGATCTAGATATTGTTAATGATCATAAAACCATACATTTCTTAGGATCTAAATAACCATTTTATTCATAGGAAATTTAGGTACTAGGACAACATTTATTTCAAGATCCTCTTCCTAAAGTTAAAGAATTTATACAAGAATTTAAAATTTATTGATTTAATTCCATTTCATAAGAACAATATCACTATATGTTTGTTCATTGATCAATAAGCACTTCATCTCATAATCTAAGAAATAAAGGTGAATTTTCTCTGTTTGAATTACTAATGGATCATAAGATCCATAAATAGAATGATATGTCATTCCATATATATATATATATATATATTTAGTTATCATCCAAACAAATTGGTTAAAATAGTTTATCCAATAGGAATAAATAATCATGTGAATAAATAATACATTAATATCTAAAACCTAATAAAAATTACAACATAAACTATTTCATAAACGGTTAATCTTTTAAAACATCTAAAATATTAGAATCCAAAACATTAGAAATAAGGTTTCTAAATTTCTCAAAATTTTCTAAACAATAATCCCCCATATATCATAAAGTTGGTTTTGATTTTCACATACCAAACATTTTAATACCATTATCAGGTATTCTCTAAAAACATGGTAATATTTTTAATTTCCTTAAAACTATATTTAAAATATACATGCTTCTTAATTATTTATATATGATCTTATCTTATAAAAAACATTTTCATTGGAAGCTTGGGTTAATCCTTATTTAGATTGAATATGTGATTTTATAATTCTAGAATCCAAGTAGATAATCAAATAAAATTTCAGAATAATACATGAAATTCACAACTAATGATAGGATTATTGGTATTCTCTAGTTATCATGACTCACTTAATCCATTTTGGTAGCTTGATATTTCCCTTTTACTCTATCTTTATAGTGTTTTTTGTGTTATCATCGACATTAGTCTTTGGATCGAGTAACTTGTAAGAATAATAACCAAAATCATTCCAATTTAAGCACTAAAGTGTGGGAGGTTCATTTTGTAGGGCTTTCTCATTATTCACATTGTTAGATAACTTCTTCCCATCACATCATAATTTAGTCACTCCATGACCTTCCCTTCCACAATTAAAACATTTCAGTCCAATTAATATAATTACTTTAATTTATATTGCTAAACATTTTTCATAAAGGAAATATCATCTTCTTCTCTCCATGGTTCTTAGATTTTCCTTTGATCTCTGTAATCTAATTCTTGTCAAAATTATGAAATTTATTTATAACTTCCACCACCATTTCCACATTCATAGCACATTAAATAATATCTTAATATCTAATTAAGGATGTTATTACTAAAATTATTTAATTAATTGGTATTAAGACAATAAATAATTGATCAAATTTACATTTAGGTTGGATAAAAATTCCAAAAGTATGTCTTGCAAGTATTGTTAAATTTCTCTCAAAGGTACCAATAGATTCATCATCCTTTTCTTTGACTCAAGGAACTCCTTCTCCATATTCATAAGAAGAATAGTGGAAATTAGTTATAGAAATATATATATTTTTAACTCTTCCCAGTCCATGGAGTCAATTTCATCCAATTGACTCATATTCTTGATTAGACTCCACCATTAATCTGCTTCACCTTCCATACTAAAGACATCGAAGATGAATTTTTCATATTCTAAAAACTGGTGAATTGAAAATATTGGTTCAGTAGTACCAATAAATTTATTTGTTAATATAGTATTGATGGATCCATAGATGGAAGGTGGATTTTATCTTAGGAATGACTCAATAGAATGTTTTTCCCTTACTTTATCATTTGTAAGTATATCTTGATTCATACCTTGATAAATTTATGTGATCATATAAATTATATTTAGTATTCTATATCCTATAAAATTTTGATTATTAGGAGAAAAATAATTGAATTTTTCATCAGAATTAATACAGATCCCTTGGGTTCCATCCATTTACTAAAACCAAAAGCGTAGTGTAAAATAAAATAATCATAAATAGGTACTACATAATCATGAAGAAACCACTTATACGATGTCTATACCATGAAATATTTTTAATCATTAACCCCTTAGATTTGTACTAGGTCATTAATTGTCATAATATATTTAAACCCTTCATGATGGCTTGTAAGGAGTTTGTAAATATCCAAATCATATCCCCCAATAGTGTAAAACTAGTTGTGCAGCAAGTCATGATGTCGTGCACTAGTCCCCGATCAATACTTGATCAATAACAATTCTTTCAGGGTTTTTACCCCTATATACAACTATTATAGAGCTACATACACTTGTACTATCCTTACAGAGATGTAATTTATTGAGAAACACTCTCTCAATCCTTCACCAAAATTCAAGTACATTTTCATAAAAATTTAATAATCCTTAGTCTTATTCTTAGAGGCATCCATAGATATATCATTAGAAATATCCCTAGAGATCTCACTTAAGTTCTCTCATTATATTTTATAAAGGTTAACTAAACCTTTCCTTTGATACTGACTATAGAAATCTGGGCTTCTCATACATAGATAATACATATTTTTAGATGAATATGCATTACCTTACTGAAAAACATTCCCATGTACCATAATAGTTTAGTACATTTGAAAAATTGGGACACAATATTCTAATATGACTAAAATATCCCATAAATATATTTCCCTTTAGTAATCTTTACAAATAAACCCTACTTAAATCTTTTATTCATATCTTGTGGAAAGAAACATAAGGAAGGGTGAGCCTAAATGTTCAGCAAGTGTAAACAAGGAAGATATATAAGTATGACATGAGTATAAGGGTATGAGAACATGATCATAACAATGGAAAACCATACCTTGAATATAAAATATCATAAAATTGAATCATGGCATAATGATTGGAAATTCATAAGACATGAATCGTAAGAAAATAAAATTACACGATTCATGAGATCATAACATAGGAATAACACATTGATTTTTGGCATACACATAAGCCTAGAAAATATTATTTCATGGATAACCAAAAATAAATTAATAATATGTTAGGATGGAAATAACCTAATTTGTACCTATTTTAGGCTTGGATTGACCACCTATGTAACCTCTTTTTTAGATCTGTACAGACTACCCATGTACCCTCTGATCTCCTAGATAATTTATATTTACCTAATGCATTGGTGGAAGATATAGGCACCACCAATCACATAATAAAGACCATATTTATGTGTTCTGAAATATCAGAAAAATTAATTATATCATAACCCATGTAAATGGTAACATAAAAATTTGATCATATCATATATTGTAGACAATATATAGGTTTCAAAATCATTTCATTATAGCATTACACTTGAAAAGAAGTGGCTTTAATATGAATTATATCATGGTATAACCCATAGAAGAGAAATGATATTTGTAAAAATCATTTAATCAAAAACATAAACCATACATTGAAATAATAATAATGTTATCATTGGAAAATATCCATAGTAAATCATACATCACCTCAAATAAAGTTATATTAGATGGAAAATAATTTTTAATGACTACTTCGGGAAATTCTTGAGGAAAAAAACTTTTCATTAAAAATTAATTTTTAAAACATAAACCATTTTTAAAATAAATTCATTAAAACTGAGGTAAAATTTATTTAAAATATTTTTTGAAAACAATTTAGACAAGATAGTTTTTTAATAAAACATACTTCCAATTTAAGAGAGAAATATGGTTAGATTTTCTTAAAAACACTTTCTTTATTATATTATGTACAAAAGAGCATAAAATAGTACCACTAATTGAATATATCATGAATATAAATAGGAGAATAAAATTCAATATAATTCTTGATATATGGATCAAAACAATTTTTATTTGATGTATAATCATAAAAAATCGCAATAAATGTTTATATTTTAACATAAAATTATTACAACATTTTTAAATTTTAATCACAATACCCATGAAAGGATACCATAAAATGGAACATAAAATATCACAAGGATAGTTAAATTATGAAATTACATGTAAAATGATATGTATAAACACCTCATGAGATAATATATGTTTATATCTAAACATACATCTTAATGATGGAATATTGAGACAAAAATCAATTATTGATTTGGTAACTTTTGAACCATAAAACCCCTGAAAGGGAGATACTAAAATGGATAGTTAAATAATTATTAATTTTAAGAGATAATAATATAATAAATTTGTGTAAGTTTTATAAACTACAAAGAATAATGATCTGGTGAATATAGAATTTGTATCACAAAAGTAAAAAGCATGACAAAAATCCCTTAATATTTTGGTAAATTTTGAACCGTAAACCCCATGATAGAGATATTATAAAATGGATATGTAAATAAAAATAATTTTAGGTAGAAGAATTATAATGAATTTTTATTTTCATTATATACACCACTTATAAGAAATATCTGGTGAATGTAGCATGTGTCTCATAGAAAATAAAAGTGAGATGAGAATCCCTTACCATAAGTCTTTACTTTTTTCGTACTCATTCAATCATCCTATATAATAAATATATGCTTATTAGACCAATATTACAGAAATATATTAATATTAATTTATATATATCATATCAAATATTATTTTATTAAGACCATTTATTACATGTTTATTATGAATTACATGTTAAAGTTTGGTTTTAGGTAATAACCTCTTTGTTTTTCATATAAGTTTCAATTTGATATATTTTTTTCCTCATATTCTGATCATGGTTCCATAAAATCTATAATTATAACCATGATATAAATATAATATATATTAAATATATAAGTATTTCAAGAAACTGAAGAAATTTAGTGACAGGAAATGAAATACATCATTCAAAGAGACTGTAGGTTGTATGAATGCATGAACACTATTTTTTTTCATTTTAATTTTGTGTTTAAAGAAAGAAAATTAAATTTAATATATTATTATTAAATAATAAATTATATTTTATATATATCATTATTTTTAATTAAACCCACCCTTAATACATTATATGTACAACGTGAATGATTCAAAAATCTTCGCAAGGTGGTAGTCTGTTGTACACACAAACAAAGTTATCATATTAAAATAGATTGAATAATTAAGGAATGTGTGATATAAAAATTCCATAATCATAATAAAATCATAAATATCATATAATAATAGTATTTCCATATTTATTCTCATCCTTGAAAGTTTTTAATTGAATACCAAATGATATTGGTTCGTGAGGTGGTAGTCCATCATACACAAGAACGATAATTTCATAACACATTTGATGGAAGTGTGTGTGGTCTTAGGTTATGAAATTAAAATAAAACATATAATTATATGTAAAATAGTGATATTATTATATAATAATGATATAAAAATAAGTAAATCTATTTGAGGAAGAAATAAAACAAAAACATTCATTGATGAACATTATATCTTCTTTAGGTATCTCCTTTTGGTTTTCACCAAAGGCCTTACTTGGTAGGATTTATGTTCAAATTAAGTCTTATATGATGAGTGGTGGGAGTTTAGAAATTATTTTGGAAGGTTATGTTCAAGAAAAATGGCTTTATAGGTGTGAATAAGGGGGACATTGATTCCACTTTTATAATTAAGGAGGAGTGGAATTTTGGTAAATACCCCAAAATATTCATTATTGGGAGGTATCCCTTACCACATGTGCATCAAAAAGTGAAAATAATAGAGTTTTTTTTATGAATTATTCTATAGATACTTCCAATATACAAAATAAATACATTTTTTGTCATGTTATTCCTTAATCAATATGTTTACTCAATCTATCTTTATAGTTTTTACCATGGTATTTTGTATCCTTTTATTCACATAGGTAATTTATCCGTTAATATTATAAGTAAAAATAAATTTATTAGATAAATTATAAAAAATTATTCTAAATATTAATCCCATTTTATCAAATAGATATCTTATGTTTGTGTAAAATTGATTTTAATACAAACACATGTAATGGGCGAACTCTGGTTTAACCTTAACCATGTTAATTATTTTTAATTATTTTCACTAATCATTAAATTAAAAATTTAATTTGAACACAAGTGATAATATAATTTTTTTATTCCAAATATTTAATATATGTTTTCAAGTTCCACTCACATATGTGGTATAATTTAATTTAAATTTAATCTTATAGATGTGGTGAGAAAGCTGGTTTTTGAATTGAAATTGTTCAAAAGTTGATAAAGTTTTTATCTGCAATTACAATATGAAATTAATTAAAATGACATAAATTAGACTTTCAGATGTATAATTTAAGTAATTATTCTTTAAAACCAATTTAAAATATTATTTAACTATATAAATAAATTATAAGAAATTGATGTTTTCAATTAAAAATCGGTATTTTCACTATTCATCCAAAAAATGAAACATTAGAGAAAATTCCCAAAATATAACCCTAATATAATTTTAAAATTATTAATTTAAAATTTAATTTATTTAATAAATTTTTTTTTAAAAGTTTCAAAAATTAATTTTTTTATTATGCCCAGAAATTCATAAAAATCAATTTCTTTTAGAAAATATTCTTTTCAAAACATATAAAGACTTTACTAGAAATTATGTATTTAATTTTATATATGTTTTATTTATATAAAACAATTATAATTAATATTTTAAAATCAGATATTAATATTTGTATCACTAATTTTAATATCTTGTTTTTAAGGGCCATACTTAAATTATTATACTAATAACATATCATGGTTTTGTTAAAAGTCAGTGTTATATGTAACATATGCTAATTCCGTGTTTGGTGTAGTGAAAGAATAAATTTCTATTTCCTATAATGAAAGATTAATATGGTGTATCATGTAATGAAATAAATAAAATAATTTTAATTTATTCAAAAAAAATTAATTAATAAAAAATCTAGGTTTAACAGAGGGATTGAACCACATTGGGTTTTTACATTATTACCTATCCATTTACAGAAAAATACACCATGAAACAATCCTAGAGTTGTAATCCATGGTAAAAGTTTTGAATTTATATAAAAAAATTGATATCTTCATTTTTTCCATTATTCCTAACATAATTATATATTGATGTAAACTTTTTTTTGAAAATCACTCATGAGATTCCATGTTCAGGTAAGAAAAAAATATTTCTTATTTTTTCATCAATGGTAGTGATGGATAAACTAATATAATTATTTATTTGATCCTTAACTCTATCACAGAGTAAGGATGAGAACAACATTGGATGTATATAATTTAATGAAACAATGTTATATAAGAATCTCTCATAGATCTCCATGAAGATTTAAAAATGGTTGTGTGGGTCCTTACACTGTATACTACTGAATTGACCCATGTTTGGTATCATCTATATCTATATCATATTAATTTAAAAATTTATAACCTTTATGAGAGGGAAAATAATACATAGGTATACCCTATAAATGTAAGACAATCCATAATCCATCTTGGTGTTCTTATTAGGAATCAATTACGCTCTATGTTGTTTCCCCAATTGTGTGAACTAAGTATTAAATTTGTCTGTAGGGCTGTGAAAATTTTCCATGTATATATGTAATAATTAATTAATGTCCCACTATATTATAATATTGAACTCAAATGGGTCTTGTGACACCATACACTTTGACTGAGTGGTCGATGTTTTTCTCATACACTGGAAGTTCCACGAAGACAAAAACATCACACCTCACAGACATATAAGGAATAAATTTTTAAAAAATGAGGAAAAAAAGAGTTATTCAATCATTAAATTTTTTAAACTCTAAATTTCACTATGAATCCCAATAAATTATGTCAAAAATTATTGAGACCATAGACATCCTTAATTTCACAATGTAGATGAAAAGTTCAGAAATTTTTGAAACTCACGATCCTTCACTACTAAGAGAACATATAATAATGGAATACTGATTTCATCCCATGAATATGTAGTTATGATCCTTTATAGTCACTAAAAAATATTTTTTACTGAATAATTATATTTATTGTAAAGAATTATAAATATAACAAAATTCATTGTAATGAAAGAAATCAATTAATATAGAGGTTTAGGATAAATTTAAAAGGATTATTTTCAAAAGACATCACATTTATCTCTAATGTATTGGTCAAATTAGTTGGTTTCAAAGTTATTCTAAAATTACCAACTCTTTATATTCTAGCTTAATGAATTTTCCAAAGATATTAAAAATAACATGTTCATGGAATTCTACTAGCTTGGATGTATTAAGTTTGAATATCAATGAAAAAGAAAAAATTGGATATTATTTATAGATTCACTCAATAGATTTAGATATCCTCCTTCCAAAATTCTATTAGCCATATGCATATAGAGGTATGAGATTTAATTAAGTTCTAAATAAGTACCTAATCAACATTAGTCTCCATAAATGAGATTAGAAAATCATTAATTAAAATTTTCTTTTACTCTTGATTCTTCACCCCATAAGTGAAAAGATATACATGATTGATTGAAGCTAAATCATACATGGAAGATTCATCCTAAAAGATTATTTAAATGAATGCACAGTTTAACTAAATCCATGAATAAGAAAAGTTAAAAGAAACATAATAAAATACATTATTAGAAATTTAGAAAGTAAGTTTTATAAGGAAATAAAACTCTTAATTCACTTGTAAGAAAACTAGAACAAGAGTAAAAACTAAGAAAGTTAAGAACACAATATAAATATATAAGATATTTATATTCAAATTAAAAACATATCATGGGGTAATGGTTTCAATGTTTCCTGAACCATCAAAGTTAATTCCTTTACCTCCCCCATTCATACATTTCCCAAAAAGACATATATCATTATAGTTTGATTTATGTATATTTGCTTCCAATATTTAAATCCTCTAGAAATCATAACATGGGATCCCCATGAATCATCTAGAATATTTTCCTCTTCTATATTTTACTATATGAATTGAAACTTGGAATTATATGGTTATGATTGCGATTATTAAATAAGAAATACTCCATATAGTTTCTCTAACTCATTGAATAGAAGGGAATGGATGCTCCATGGTCATTTATAGATTCCTTCTACATTATCTGCTTAAACTGATATAAAATAACTACTTGATGACTAGTGGTAATACATGAGACATAAATAGAGAATAATTATACAAAATAATTTTTGATATTGATAAACTAAAACAATATTATGATTTACAATGATAAATTATACATTCTAATCCTTTTAGAGAAGGATTTATAAAAATTCCAATATTTATTTAGGTTATTGAGAGACATAAGTGGTCATGATTCAAATGAATCAATTAAAGACCAATACGACTATTACATAAAATAAGTAATGACTATTAGGATATCCTTTATTCACTCATATGAATCTTTTATGTATTTTCCATTTTTCTATTCTAGAGTTAGAGTGAAATTGATGTGTCCTGAAAAAAATGAATTCCCTTGAACAATTCTTACATCATGCATCCCATATTAGAATATTACTCAATTTAACTGCTCCTATATCTTCTTTATCACTCATTAGAAGCTTATTTACTCCTGTGGTATCTCTCTACACTATGAACACTTATCCAAAAATGTCACCCAATGTTGAGGATCTATATCCCTCCTAGTGTCACTTTGGTCTAGGTATCCTAATCTATTTCCTCTATTGATGCCTATGGTAAATATTGGACACTACCAAATATATTAATATCCTTGATCATATGTTTATACAATATATGGAACATTATTTTTATTTTTTTAACCTCTCAGGTCTCTCTCTTGGTTAGGATTCATAGTGTGATTCTACTAAAAATCTACATAGTATCTTCTAATCAAAGGTGATTTATGATGCAGTACTTCAGGTCATGTCTACGAACCTTAAACCAATCCACTTTTAATATTTCTTATACCATGTCACTCTGTAAAAATACCTTTCATTGTTTTAAATGGTTTTAATTTTTGTAAACATCTCTAACTTATTAGTAACTATTCATTTCATAAAACCTTCAATAAACACTCATAATTACATTATATTTTTCATTATTTGGTAGAAACACAAAGAAATATACTAAAATAAATGAATTATTTAAATTCACCACTAAACATCAAAATGAAACCCCAAGATATGATTTATAAAAAAATTACTATATAATTTAACTATAGGAAATCCAATCACAGCCTAATGGCCCCAAAAGTGGTTCTTTATTATATATTCCCTCTGATAAAGACTAGGATAATACTCTGTTTTCATCACCTTGATCACCATAAAAAAGTCCCAAATGGTTCCATTTGATCTTCATGATTCCATACCAAAATATCACCCATGTGATCACTTTAACATTTCTCTTATCCTGATCTAATCTATCTATACACATCCATGAAAGGAACATATTGGTTGTGATTAAAATATACCAATTAGATAGCTACCACTCCAACTATAATAATGTGTTACAAGCAAGGGAATATGTAGTAACAATTAAAAGTTAACAAATGTAAGAAATATATAATAAGTTCAAAATATAGTGACGTTAATAAAAAATAACTCCTCATTTCAAGATGCTCTATACATTACAAACATTTTATGAGCCTAAAATTTGTGTCTGATATGAAAAAAACTAGTAAATATTACTACCATTCCAAATAGAAGAGCATAAATCACTATGGGATGAATACCCATTTTATATAATATACCGTATATCATGTATAAATGAGTCTAGGAAATCTTATAGCCCATCTGATCAGGAATATGGAAAGGGGTACAAAAGAGTTGGGTTATTTTGATCCGACCTCAAACTATTAACCTATATATTAATCCTAGGTGTTGTTGATACACTTTAATTACAACCTAAATTACCCCTTTTATTATTTATTTTCAATCAATAGGTATAAATTAAACATAACCAAGTAATTATTACAAGAGAAATGCATAAAAAATCCAAAAAAATAAAATAAATTTAAAGATACTGAACATTGGTTATATAAGTAAAATTTGTTAATCTAACTCCATGCTGATCATAGGTAAAAAAAATACATTATAAAAAAGTGATTACCATGGGTATAAAATTATTTGAAAGGTCTAAACGCATAGATAAATAGTGAAGGAAAAAAAAATAACTACCATAGAATACACCCATTTATTATGTATTAAACATTTCCCATTAAATTTACATGATACGTAAATAAACTAACATTTAAAAAACTATAGGCATACCACATGGGAATGTAAACATAGTACATATAAAAATAAATCATCAAAACGACTTATTGTTTTTAAAAATCAAGGTGAAAATACCCTATTACTTATTAAAAACATATTTATTACTCTTTCAAATAACCTTAATTTTTTTATAACTTAATAGACTATGAATTTTATAGGAATAATAGATTCAATTATAGATTAATTTGACGAAAAATCCTTATGGTATTAGGAAGAAGCTTAAACCACTTATAGTATTTTTTGATCAATCTAAAACCATAGAAGAATTAAGGCCTATATGAATCTTGGAATAAAACATGATATTATGGAGAAAAACTAATGGAATACCCTGATATTTCACTAGTTAAATTTTCATAGCTAACAGAATAGAATAATATTGAAGGGGTTGGAAGATTTTACATGCCCTAATGATTTGAATAAGTTTATTACACTTGATGTTGTGATAATAGAGAAAAGAAGGGATTTAAAAGATACCCTAGTGCTCATCCAATATAAATAGATCTATCATAACTAATCTTAGTTCTTTAGATCAAGGTTTAAAGTTGGGAACATTATGAGTAGAGGATTGGGGATTAGAGTCTCAATAGAACTAAAGAGATGGAAATAGAGATAGAAAAACTCAAAGGAATACATTTAGCAATATAAAATTATGAAATTATATTTATTAAATATTTTTCTTTCTTTATGTATTAAATGAACTAACTAGAATTCACTGGATACCCACTAGACCAAAAAAATTACCCATGTACTTGGGAACCCCATTAGGTACCTAGTGTAGGACCACTGGATACTCGATATTACCCAAACCCAATAATGATTCCTATTTCCATTTCCTTCTTCATTCAGAAACATACAGTATCCTATTAAATCCAATTAAAAAAATAAATTGAAATTAAAGTATTTTACTCAGTTACTAAGGTTAGGGTTGTAACATTGTGGTCTATTAAAGTAGGTTTCATGGCTTAAAATCAATCTCATTATTTACCTATAAGGTGTACAGGTAAGTTTGGTTCATTACATAAATTAATTAGATCAATTTTTATATGATGGAGTTTGGATAATGAACTAGTATGGGTTTTATTGTTTTATAGGTCTACCAATCAATTAAAACTTTTATACGAAATATGCTAAGGAGACCAAAAAATAATGGTGGTGGCATTTTTAAATCCATCTCCATAATCATATTTCATATTAATAATTTTTAAGAGAATGGTTCATTTCTATTGGTGTGATGTATAGGTATGGAATCATGAATCATATAGATATATTCCCCAATAGTTAAGTGTATTATGTATATATATATATATTGTTTTTTCTTGAACTTGAGTTGGTATGAGTATAAAAATACTAATATTTTTTCAGGTGAGTTTTTTGATTGCTTACAATTATGAAGTTTGTGAATCAAAATCTAAAGATATAGGGAGAGAGGGTACAAGGGGAACCAATGACTGATTTTTGTAAGTAAAACCTTTCAACTAATAAGTAATAGAGACTTAACTTATATGAATTCCAAAATCATAAGTCACCAAAGAATGAGGCCTCTATTTTTACAAAGAAGATTAAGGGGTCACTAGATTAAGTGAATATAACCTTAGAACTTATTTAAGAAGTGTAGGATCAATAAAGATCAAGAGAAATGTTTTTTTCATGTAAATTCACGTAAGTGGTGGAAATTATCATTGTTTCATCATTATATATCCATAGTAAATTGGGATAAATTTTGGGATTAACTATCGATAAAGTTCTTTACCACTACTCTTTGTTAAGATTTGTTTGAAGATTTATTTTATTCCATCAAGGGATCTCTAATATTTAATAGTATGGAGTGAATTTTATGAGATTATTATAATAATTCACTAAATTTTTAGCTAATAGAGAGGGAAAAAAATACCTCATTTAGAGGGTACTATAAATAAAGATGTTTTAATATGCAAGTTTATATACTCTAAACACATATACTAAGGTTCTAAAAAAATATTGTTCATTAAGAAAAATTTTCCCCAAAAAATTGGAGTGACAAATGATGTGAATGTAGATTATTGTGTAAAATAGAGAAAGATAGTGGAACCTATCAACCACATAAAAATTAGGTTATCAGTATAGAAACCATTATTTTTTATGATAGTAGAAGGCAGTGCATACCCATTGGGTAAGGGAAGTGATGTGATTTTTAGTCTATGTGTGGGAAAGGTACATTCATATATCATGTTTCTATCCTATCAAATAATTCAGTTTAAACCAAATTGCGGTGTGATGATGGACATGCTAACTCATAAAATGTAACATAAACCCTTACAATTTCAGTAATAAAAATACTAATCAATATATTAGTCCATTATATAGGGTGGTGGAGGTAGAAGTTATCATATAAGTTTCTCATTACCACAGGTAAAGGGTAATAATCATATTTTGGGAGGAGTCATACATTATGTAAAATGTTTTAGGGGAGAATATCATCATCAACTTCATGAATAGGAAATTGATGAGCTAGATTAATTTAATATCATTTGAGGTACCATCTAATTATATTATACATTGACTTATTTATAGAGTAACATATGTTCTTTTCACTCTTTGATTTCACATACTTTAGTCAAATCATTTTTATTTCACATACATTAGTCAATGAATTTGATAATAGGATGGGAAGGATTTATGTTATCTACACTAATTTCAGCTTGACTATATGGAAGAAGTTGTGTCATGTATATGTATTGAAGGTAGAGTTGTACTGATTATTTAGAGATTTTTTATTTTTACTGATATAATTGTACAATTTCACTCATATCATGGGTTATTTTTAATTTATTTAGGACATCATTGACTCTTATTAGACATGAGTGATTTTATATAATGTAGAGGATGATAATGTGATGTTTTTTAGTGAAAAATATTATCAAATAGATTACACATGATTAGATCCCATAACATCACAACAATTATAATAGGTGTTGATTTTTAAAATAAATAAATGTGGAGATGTTTTTGAGAGTTGTGGTGGAGTTATGTAATTTTTTTAATAGAGTTTAACACAACCCCATTGATGTAAAATAGAGTTTATAATAGTGTTTTTGTTTTTTTTCTAATGTTTACATGTATCCTAATAGTATAACACCTTTGGAGGTACTATATTTAAGGATTTAGGATAACAATATACTGTAAAATGGTTTCATTGGCATAATATATCTCATATGTGAGTCAATATACTATATAAAAATAAGGTGGATAGTGGTAATTCTGCCCTAAATGGATATAATTCTTGTGGTATTTTTCATATCAAAGTATCATATGTATCTTCAAAATGAACTCTCTTTTGATAATTGGATTGAGTTTCATATTTTATAGGATAAAATTTTTATTAAAGAACTTGTGTATATCCATGACCAAAAAGGGAAGGTCTTAAATGTGTGATTTATTCTTTTGTAACCTATATTATTGAGTCTTTTTTTGGGATAATGTATGTGAGAGTGGGAGTTATAAATATAGGCTTAGTATTAGAGCTATTTTGAATAATGATTTTTAGAGAGTTAATATTTGATCTTGTGGTGAAATAGATAGTATTATTTCCATTTTGATAGGATTTTTTGGTTTTAGTTGTTTTTATAGTGAAATTTATATTTTAAGAGGCAATTTTCTTCACTTTTAAATTTTATTGTTTTTTAATGAAACTCAAGTTTTGTTTTGATTCTTAAGGATAAAAATAATTTAAGCGGTATATAATATTGAGGCCTATATTTTAAATTCAGTCCATAATTTTTTTGTTTATGTATTTTGGGGTCCCTGATGAGATGTATAATATGATAATGTAAAAGTGAAATGAAATTATATCTAACGTAATAATAATTTCATAATTACATTTTTTGTTATGTAATTCATTCACACGTTGAATGTTTCTATCTAAGCAATGTATCTAGGAACAGGTGACACCACTAGCCATTATAGAATTTTTATTTCATTTTTACTTACAAAATTGTTACATAATATGTTAAATTCGGTCATAATGTGTAGTGAGGATGTATTTTTTTATACAACAAACTATTATAAGATAACTGTCATATTTTGTTTTTGGGTTACATTTCTCATAGAGTTACATATTGTATCATGGTACTATTTTTTTATTTTGGAACATTTTTTTAAATATTCAAAGTTTTAAAGAAAAAATAATATTGTTATTGGAAGATGGAGTACAAATTTCCATGAAATCCAGAGGATCAAAGAGCTGTGATATAGTGACCCACCTTTTTTTACCAGATTATAACATTATTTTTTATATAAAAACCATAAAAATATTATAATAGAAAAGGAAAGGGTTTAGTATATTGAGAAAATTTGGTTCATATATCAAGAGTACATAATAAAATTTCAAAATATTTGAAGACTATATTCATAGTCCCCATAAAATCTCTCATGTTCTCTTTAGAAAATATATTCACCTGAGTATATTCATTAAAAATATGGTCAGCTAAATACTAAGTAAGTGGACAAAACATAGGAAGATAACATAATACATGAATCAATATAGAACATTAGTGATCATAATCAAAATCAGCATAAAATAGAAAATTTGAATCATCATGAACAAGAATAAATCATTTGAAAGAGGAATGTAAGTGATATATGTATATATATATATATATATATATATTAATGAAACATCAAAACGTTTTGGTCAAATCCCACACATAAGTCATAAACAAATATTCCATCATGTTCACACATAACATATGTTAGGAAATAGAAACATCATAATTGTGAACTAATATAGAATCATGTTCAAGATAAATAAACATAATACCATGAGATATACCACATTACCCAATTCATTGGAGGTCTATATAATTATTGCCCCACCCTTAGCGTCATAAAATGATAATAATCATTCATGAAACATGGAAAGAAAACCATAGAAAAATGTATTTCATAAAGATATTGAAAATTATAAATCAATGGTTAACCCTAGAAATTGAAAAAAGAGAAATGGAAAATTGTTTTCAGTCATTACTTATTGGAATAAACATATCAATGTTAATTGTGGGAATGGCAAACATCTCAGGACAATCAATGAGGAGTTTGAGAAACAATTTTTTTTTGAAAAATCATTATTAGTATCATAAAAATCATATGAAATAGGTATAACCATGAATATACCTTTAAATTAAAGTTAATGTTAATTAGAACGATAATTGAACAGGTTTTAGGGGAATTATAAAGAAATTATGTATAAAATAAAGAAATACCAAAGTAAAGAATCTTGTTCAAGATTCCCCATACCATACATCTCAGGTTATTTCATCCATTTTCCATATAATATGTAATGAAGCTATTTTTATTAAAACATGAAACTATATGGTAATTATGTTCTTCACTCTTTATCATTTATAATCATTGGTTTTTATTCTTTAATCTTCTTGGTTGTATGTGAGATGAGTTGGTGTTATGTTTTCCTTAAAATTATCCCGCCTTGTTTTAATTTTTTGTAATTTTTATTATTTATAAATCATGTTAAATTTAAATTATTTATAGAATACTAAAATATATTTTTAAATATTATATTTAATCTACACTAACCGTCCATATTGGAAGTGATAGGTAAAGCCTTTACAATGTCCTCATAAGCGGTTAACCGACCACAAATGGAACATTGTCAAAAAATAGAAGGATAGATATATATAATATATACTTATATTATAATTATTTTTTTATACACGATTAAAAGTATAAATATCATCATAACATACTTTTTTATTAATTTAAGAGTGTTTTAATTATAAAGGAATATAATAATGGGGAATTAGAAAATGAATATGAAATAAAAATTACGAAATGAACTTTTCTCTTTCTTGAATTCGTTCCTTTTCTAATAAAATTAACTAATTGAAGGATTCGAGTATTATGACTAAAAAAATACCTATGTATTATAAGGATCTTAAGACAGGGAATTTGGGTTGATTTTTTTCATTGATAAGTAGAAAAGAAGTGGTTTTCCATGGGGAGGGAGATGTGATATTTATACTTGAAAAAGAGGGGTATTTTATGATAAAATATTGATAAAAATATAATTTTCGAATTAAATAATTTAATATTGATATTTTTAAATTATGATTTATATTTTATTAAAAATAAATATTCCAAATCCTTTAAATCCCTTTATAAATCGAATTTTTTAGTTTATACAAAAGGAAAGAAGAAACATGAAAAAAATATTTCTTTAATGGAATACGTAATATTATTCGAATGTAGACATTAATTCAATAGGTTTTGAATTTAAATATTATGAATTATTTGAATTATTAAAAAAAATTTAGTTGATCCTCAATTTTTGGAATTTATTAGGTGATCGTGTTATCGAGCGCGTCAAATTAGTTGTTTAATTTTGACTAGAATTTCTGCAGTATAGCAGCAACCCTAGGTCGTCTCTCGACAGAGCCTTAGATCATTAATTTAAAAATAGGGTTTTGATTATGAAATTAAAAGGTGAATGAGGTTTTTTAAAACTTGGGTGTTTGAGTATTAAAGATGAAAATAGAAAATGAAAGCGATAAAACAATGTAGAGATTAACAGAATTAATTAAGCATGATCAACCCAGGGTACTCTCATGATGTTTATCCTTCATCGATTCATGATATAGGGTTATGATATTTTAATCCCTAGTTTGTAACACCTTTAAAAATAATGTTACTATGTTTATACTAGGATAACTCCTAGGGTTTAGTCAAAAACGCACAATGATTCACCGGACACCGCTGATGATTGGGTGAATTGTGTTTGACTTCATAACCGAAACTCACCAAGGAAACAAACGAAGAACTCGATGCACTATCCAGGTTTTTATGTTATTTCTTTGTGATACCATGACATAAATATAAATGACCTTGATAGTGATTATGTGAGTTCAATTGACCAATATGAACCACACAAACACCGCAATTGAAAGGGGGAAAAGAAAGTGATGAACGATGTGTGAAACATCACATGAATGGGTACCCCCAAACATGATCATATGAGTTGAGCATGAAATACCAGTACATAAATCAATAAAATAAGAATATAGGATGATGAAAAACAACACAAAAACCTGTAATTCAAAATATCATTCAAATATTACAAACATGAAGCTTGGGATTTACATCACGTTCCTCCCCGGGTGATCACAAGGAGTTTAGAAACCCATGGGAGAGGAGGAAGAGAAAGATGTTGGGGTAGAGCTTTACATAGCCTCCAAAACTGCTAGGGATGTTGATAAGACTCCTTGGGGACTCCAAAATGGCAGAACCTTGCCTCCTGGCCGAACTTTAAAATGGGGTTCCCAAGGTGTCTTTTTATTTCCAAAATGAGAAGTGGTTTTGGGAACCCAGATTTTGATAAACCACTTGGAGAAAGGTTTTCTAATATTATACAGTTGAATCTCTCTTTTGAAAAAACTGAAAATTTGTATCCCCGCGTCTTATCTATTACCACCGAAAATTTGGAATCATTTGGACAAATACAGCTCGAGATATTGATAATATACAGAACACTACTTTTGACTTTGTGCATATTCAATGGCTTGGACAGATCAGTTCGGATGGGCACCATAGAATCCAAATAAGGATTGGGTTCCTTGATATGAAATGTAGCCTATTAAATTTTGGATCGGCCCACAAAATATAATCCCATTTGGATGGATATATTTCTCATAATATTCAAAACATTGGACAGATGTCCATGGATCCATGCAATTTTGGCCTATTTTGCTTCCACTTCATCAAGGGCCCTCCAAATCATCTCCACCTACATTGAAATAATAAAAAACATTAACGTTTCCAATTATAATAGAGATTAACATTAATTAATTGATTCAAACATAAAGTGAAATGTATTATCATATTTGTAATATTAATTACAAAACTAGTTTAAAATAGTGGTGTAAGGGTGGAATAAAATAGTGAATCGTGGTACAATCACACCCCCACACCTAAACATTTTCACTCCTAGGAAAAGTCATATATCCTAATCAAATCTCATTCCAAAATCAAAGGTGGGAAAATATCCAAGATTTTTATGAAATGGAATTCATCATGTCTCGTTTATGAAATCAATTTTCCCATCATTTTTCTTTTCTCACATTCAAATTTGGTCAACTTAATTTGTTCACCCATGCAATATGTCGCAACCTACCTCACATATAGAATTTCCCTATTCACTAAAGGAACATATGAAAATGGAGTTATGATCTTTTATCAGAGTTCATGAGATCTTACCACATGCTTTCCAAGATTTTCAGTTCTCTACTGGTAGAAACTAGTGTGCTACTCAAGAGGACTTCCAACAGGCTGTTTTGAGGTTCAAGGGTTGGTAGGATTTAATGTATAAAAAATAATCTGAGGCAGAAGAGGAGTGTTTAATCTCTTACGTACAGAACATGTCAAAATTCAGAAAGTGTTCATAATGAATGTACACACTCATCTCGTCACAAAATGAATCACTTCCAACTCACTATCCTCATTGTCTATTTGTGTGGGTCATAGCCGATCAATGAATAATAATTAATAATCTTCCTCTTTTCTCCATTTTTTTCTTTTGTTCTGTTCTTCCTTTTTTTCAATGTACATAACTATTGTTTTTTTGTTTTTTTTTCAATTTTTATTGGAGATAAAGAAGAAAACATGTGTAATACAATGATATAATATGGAATGTGAACCCACTACCCAAGTAAAATGTAGGCACCCTTTCTATCAACCCATAACAATGATCATTCCCACAAATTCCAATGGAAACACCCTCTCCCCCACACTTGCTGAAATTCAAACAAGAATGTACACAAGATATGGGTAGGTAGGGATAAATTATCTTTTAATGTGGATACCTAACATGAATTTCATGGTCTCTAAGGTTTAAGAAGGGTAAAATGTCAAGGTGGCCAAAATAGAGGTTAATTGTACAAAGGGCTTTTCAATGCACGATGGCCTCTATCATGAATGTAGCACACTTGAATCTTATGGCTTTAAACAGAATTAAGGAAAGTTATAGTATCTCTATATGACCCGAGACTCTCAAGAAAGTGATTAAAAGGAAGAATATGCAATAAAGGGCTTAGTATATCTCCCGGGCAAGGGATTGAAATATTGGTCAGTGCTAATGAGGCATGGGTTTCAAAAATCCATTAAACACCTATGAATGATTTGAAAATACAAATTATAGAAAAAGATCTCATATCAACATTCATTTGAAAAACATTTTTCCAAAAATAATGGAATTTTTTCACATAATTGAATCAAAAATGAAAAAAAATATTTGGATATTATTTTAAGAACAGTGTTTATCTAAAGACACAAAATAAAGAAAAATAAATGAAAATGAATTTTTTGTTTTTTTTTTGTGTTTTTTTGTTTTTCTATAATATATATTTTTTGTGTTTTTTTAAATCCTAACTATGACATGTCACCCTCCCCCACACCTAAAAATTACATTGTCCTCAATGCATGTATTTAAATAAATAGACAAGTAAATAAAGGTAGGGAGAAGGGACAACCTGCTAAGTGGTGTCAGATTTCCATCAGTTAGATTTCCTCCACAGGATGCTGGGGAAAATCCTCATAGTAGTGTTTGAGCCTCTGGCCATTGACAGTAAACCTCTGTCCACTCTTCTCATGTAAAACCTGTATAGCACCAAAAGGGTAAACATCAGTAACAGTATAAGGACCGAGCCATCGGGAGCGAAGCATACCTGGGTGGAGCTTTAGCCTGGAATTATACATGAGTACCTTCTGACTAATATGAAACATCCTCTGATGAATCATCCCATCATGAATTTCCTTTTTCTTCTCTTTGTAGATTCGAGAGTTCTCATATGCATCACACCGAATTTCATCCAACTCCTGAATCTGCAACTTTCTATGCTCCCCTGCATCTAAGAGATTCATATTAAATTGATTAAAGGCCCAATATGCATGGTGTTCTTCCTCCACTGGGAGGTGACAAGCCTTTCCAAACACAATCCTATATGGTGACATTCTGATCGGGGTTTTAAAAGCTGTACGGTACGCCCAAAGTGCATCCTCCAAGCACAAACTCCAATCTTTCCTATTGGGTTGTACCATTTTTTACAAGATTCATTTAACTTCCCGATTTGATATTTCTTCTTGTCCATTAGTTTGGTGGTGATATACAGTGGATACTTTATGATCAACCCCATACTTACAAAGCAAGTTTTTCATGTTACGATTGCAAAAATGTGAACCCTGGTTACTAATGATGAATCTTGGTAGGCCAAACCTACTAAAAATCTGGGACCTTACAAAATCAAAAACAACTCGAGAGTCATTGGTCCTAGAAGCCTTTGCTTCCACCCATTTAGAAACATAGTCAATATCTAGTAAGATATACACAAAGCCAAATTAATTTGGAAAAGGCCCCATGATGTCAATGCCCCATGCATCGAAGATTTCACAGAATAACATGGGCTGTTGGGGAATTTCATTCCTCTTGAAGATATTCCCAATGAATTGACATCAAGTAGATGATTTACAGAACCTATGGGTATCTCTATACAATTTTGGCCAATATAATCCTGATTCAAGGACCTTTCGAGCAGTACGTTGAGAGCCAAAGTGGCCCGCACAAGCCAATTTGTGGCAGAAGCTCAAAACTGAGGTGAACTCATGGTCAGGGACACACCTACGAACAAACTAGTCACTATATATCCTCCACAAATATGGGTCATCCCAAATGTACCATCGAGAATCATGTTTAAGTCTCTGGTATTGTGAAGTGATAATATCAGTGGGGACCCTAGATGTTTCTAGAAGATTCACAATGTCCGCATACCAGGGGGTAAGGTCCAAAACATCACAAATGTTCTCATGAGGGAAGAATTATCTAATGGGGAGAGGTGAGTCAACATGATGGTTTAGTGGTGTGGAAATCCTACTAATGTGGCCAGCTACCACATTTTCCACTCCTATATTATCTCTAATCTCAAGTTCAAACTCCTGGAGGAGGAGCATCCACCGAATGAGGTGGGGCTTAGCTTCTGGTTTCTTTAGGAGGAAACAAAGGGCAACATGATCATAGAAGATGATGATTTTGACCTGAGAAGATATGAATGGAATTTTTCCAAGGAAAAAACAATAGAAAGAAGTTGTTTTTTAGTGTTTGTGTAGTTTACCTGGGAAGGGTTAAGGGTATGCGAGACATACACAATGACAGGATGAGCCTTCTCAACCCTTTGTGTAAAACTTCCCCAACTTCAAATTTAGAGGCATCACATATAATCTAGAAGGGGAGATCCCAACTTGGTGGTTGGATGATGGTTTAAAGACTCGTAAATTTCAAGGAATTTTTTTTCTTAATTTTCTTTGGAATTTTACAAGAGCGCAGTTTCTGACGGCACCTGATTCCAAGGCCCGGTGTGCCCAGAATCATTTTCCGAAGTTTGGCTCGGGTACGTTCAGTAAACGGACGAGCGGGTTTTTCTAACTTTTGAACCGGTGCCCGGAATCGAATTCTGAGGGCACCGATGAAATCACAGCGCCGATATTCGCCTAGAAACGCCTCTTCCGGAGTTGCGTTTGTTCGGGTGTGGATTTTAATTTTCGGGCTTAAGGTTAAGAAATAAAATAATTTTACGACAACTTTATTTTATTTCACTTAAGCCACTTGGAAGCCACTCGAAGCCAATTAAAAGCGGCTTAAACTGAGTTGAACCGAATATGGTACTATCCAGAAATATCCTACCCTCTTGGTAGGATATTTGTGAGGTGGGGCCCGCACGAGCCCTACCGTTTCTTTCCGCTAACTAACGCACCTGCGAAAACCCGTCATTATGAAAGTCAACCGATGCGTTTTCTTAAATTCTTAACAGATCATTTAATTGGGTGGTTTATTTCATAAATTAAATGAGTTGTTTCTTTCATTGAATTAATTCAACGAATTGATGGGTCGTTACTTACCTTTTTTTTTTGTTGGCGTAATAATAAAATAAGACCAACCAATCTTTTTGGAGGATTACTGGTTGAGAGGTTTGACAGAGTCCTCGTGCCTTTATCCTTCTTCGCGAAGAACGCCGGCCTCCGACGAAGAATGCCGAACCTGGAAATCGACGACGCGATGCCATGTTCCGCGACGCCGACGTTCCCTTCCTGCAACGTTCTTCTGCGACGTCTCTTATTCCGCAACGGATCTTTGATCAGCTGCTTGAGGTAAGAGTCTCAGATTTTCTTTTTAATCTCCTTTGTGGTTTTTTTTACCAAAAGACGGATTTAATGATTTAATTAAATTAAATCTGTTGTTTCATGGTCCGTTGAGTTCGCCGAATCAACACCGTGTTCCGCGAAGACGCGACGCCCTTCCGCGACGACGCGACGATCTCCACCTTCCGCGATGAGCAATTCCGTGAAGGACGTGCGTATGACGACGACCAACGAGGTAGGGGTGGTTGTGAACTTTTCCTTTTCCCCGTGATCGTTCATTTTTAAAAGTAAAGAACCTGGACATAAGAACAATTTTGATTCCCTTAAAATTGTTGAATTCATGTGTTGATATTATTCCTCCTGTTGTTTATCTCTAACGCGGAGGGTCCGGGCCAAACGAACACGACCCGACGACCCTCCGTCGTTCTTCGTTGTTATGCGGATTTGGCGGGCGATGACGGAATGCGCTGCAACGGAAGTTTGATGATCCCGCAGTGAAGAACGAGTCCCGTGAGGAGCAGCGGCGTAGACGGGAATAGAATCGGACCACCGGAGCAACTCCGGCGGCGCCCCGGCGCGCCTCCAGACAGGGCCGCCGCGCGCGGGACGCGGCTGAAGCCGCTTCCGGTTGTCCGAGCGACACCCCGCGGGTGCCGCGAGGTTGCCCCGCGGGGGCGGCGACTCCCCCCCCCCCCACCCGTGTCGCTCGGATGTTCAGGGAGACACCCCACGGGGGGGGGGGGGGGGGGGGGGGCTCCCCCACGCGCCGCTCGGCCGAGCCGAGCCAGGCCGGTCCGACCGGCCGGGTCGGACCGGGCCCGGACCCCCCGTCTTCGGAAGGTTTTCGTTCAAATGCCCGTAACTTGAGCTACGGACCTCCAAACGACTCGCCGTCAGCGCCAACGCGATCCTTGGATCGATACGGTCGTTTCGGTATATCGCACTCAAGGTTTCGGAATACTTTGGGTTCGGCCGGGTTGGTTCGTACACGAAACCAACCGGGCCCTCGGAGCGGAAACACTCATATCTTGAGCTCCAGACGTCCGATTGACGTGCCGTCGACTTTGGTGGATTCCTCTAAGTGAGATGGATCTTTTGGCTTACTCCGCTCGAGGTTTGGATGCCGTCGGAGTGTGGTCGGGTTGGTTCGCTCACGAAACCAACCGGGCCCCTGGAACGAAAAAGCCAATAACTCACAGACCGGGCGTTCGATTGACGCGCCGTCTGTCTCGTTGCTTTCCTCTTGATGAGACGGAACTTTTGGCACCCTCAGCCTGAGTTTTGGATGCAGATGGATAGTGGCCAGGTTGGATCGCACCGAAATCCAACAGGGCCCCTGGAACGGAAAAGCTGATATCTTTCAGACCAGACGTCCATTTGACGAACCGTCAGTGGCGTTGATGATCACGTTGAAAAACGGTCCCTATGAGTATACCCTATGAGTGTTTGGGGTATAGTTGAGTTATGGCCGGATTGGTTCGCACACGAAACCAACCGGGCCCCTGGGACGAAAAGGCTAATAACTCACAGACCGAGTGTTCGATTGACGCGCCGTCTGTTGCGTTGAGACCCCTATGACGAGGTGGTCCTTTGAGATACTTCCTTGCGGGACTTTGTGATACTTGGAGTATCGACCAGTAGCTCGTGGAGCGGACCCTCCCGGAGACGAGCGTACGAAGTACGGAGACCGTGTAGCTGACTGAGACCCGACGACTGTTGATCGAACGACTCAGTGTGTTACAGAGGTGCGCTTGGTTGTAGCGGCACATGGGAGCACTTGGTTGTAGCGGCAGACCCACGACCAAGGTGCGCTTGGTTGTAGCGGCACATGAGAGCGCTTGGTTGTAGCGGCAGACCCACGACAGAGGTGCGCTTCGTTGTAGCGGCACATGGGAGTGCTTGGTTGTCGCGGCAGACCCACGACGGAGGTGCGCTTGGTTGTAGCGGCACATGGGAGCGCTTGGTTGTAGCGGCATACCCACGATAGAGGTGTGCTTGGTTGTAGCGGCACATGGGAGCGCTTGGTTGTAGCGGTAGACCCACGACAGAGGTGCCCTTGGTTGTAGCGGCACATGGGAGCGCTTGGTTGTAGTAGCTGGCCCACGGTACTCGACAGGAAGAGCACCTCAGCAGTCTTAGGTTAGTGAGCAGTACCTCGGAGTCGTGACAGGACCACTGTACACTCCAGAGACGGAGCTCTTCAGCAGTTACGGTTTCGATAATGAAAATCCTGGTTTGAGCTGAGACTTTTGACCTTTGTGTATACCTCATGATTGAGATGGGTCACTTGATAACTTAGGTATATGTATGGGCATATACCTGGGTAGTGGTTATCCGTTGATTTCTTGATCCTTGTGTTTCCTCATGGTTGAGATGAGTTACTTGATAACTTAGGTATATGTATGGGCATATACCTAAGTAGAGGTTATCTGTTGAGATCTTCTTTGTGGTTATCCTTGTTGGTTTTAGAGAGACCGTGAGGGTCTCGGGGTCCCTACTGAGTATCGTTATACTCACCCCTGCACGGGCTATGCCAGCACCTCGTTGTGTTGGTTGCAGACAACGAGTCAGTACCTGGAGGTGGACCACTGGGCGGGACGTGCTCGGAGCGGACGGCGGGACCCGAGGAGAAGTGGAGCTATCTGTACCCACCCTTCAGGTGGGATTTCCAGTGGACAGCTCGGTGTAGCGGCTTTTACTTTACAGTTTTTGTTTTCCCTTTCGAGTTGTACTTTACTTTCAGTTGGGTTTGTATACTGGCCCATTTACTTTTCCGCACTTCAATTGTACTCTATTTTTACTTAGTGTTTACTTTTCCGATTTCTTACTCTATGGTGCTTGTTTACTTTACAAAGGCAATGCCTTCCCTTTTTTTACCGGGATTTACGCCTTGGTGCTAGTCGCTAGCCCCTGGCCTATGGAAGACGGGCTTGGGGTAGTCATGGCACGGGCCCCGAGGACGGGTCGTGACAATTGGTATCAGAGGTGGTCGGTTCTACCGCAGACTCTGATCTTTCTTCTATGTGAAGCAATAGTGTTTTGCGTATTGGGTGTGGTTATCAGTCCAGGGAGTCCAGTGTTGGTGCGGCGGCCGACGTATCCGTACACCAGGACCCTGACTTCTGATTTCCGACTTAATTCACGAAAACATTGATTGCATGTGTGTTTCAAGTTTTCCTTGTGATTACTTGTGTCAGCTCACCAGGTATACTGTTCTGACCGTGACACACCTTTTTCCTTTTCAGGATGGCCCCACGACGGCAGCCAGCTAGGGTTCCGAGCGATGTGTGTGGCGAGAGCCCACTGAGCGTCGAGGACTCGGTACAGGGCCCTTTGACAGCTGAGGCACCAGCGATACCTATACCCGCCAAGCCACCGATGCTACCAGCCCTAGCCGCTGATGATGCACGTCACCATAGTTCACTGCATGAGTTCCAGCGCCAGCGACCGCCCAGGTTCCGCGGGGAGACAGACCCTCAGGCCGCCGAGGACTGGCTGGAGGCAGTTGTACGAGTTTTCAGATTAGTGAGGACACCAGCAGACCTCATGGCGATCCTCGCAGCGAGCCTCCTGCACGCGGAAGCAGGCAGATGGTGGAGCTTGATGCTCCAGGTGCACGACGAGGCGTCTCTCCTCTGGACGGACTCTGAGAGCATCTTCCGCTCCGAGATCGTCCCAGCCACCCTCCGAGCGGTGCGCATCCATGAGCTACTACAGCTGTGGCATGGCAACTTGACAGTGGCCCAGTACTCGGCGAGATTTACTGATCTCTCGCGCTACTCCACAGATATCGTACGGGACCCGTTCTTCTGGGCCCGGACCTTCGAGCAGGGACTGAGGCACGAGATCAGGGCTTCGATGATCTCCCTCAACATTCCGACTCATGCAGGGGTGTTGGAGCGAGCCCTCTTAGTGGAGAGTTTCCTTGCTGAGCAGTCTCCAGCAGCAGGACCCACCACTTGCCGACATGCGGCAGAGTCTTCTGCAGCGGGCAGTAGACAGATGACGCAGGGGTCCAAGAGGACTAGACCTACAGGTGGTCGACAGCATGACTCTGTACCGTTTGTGCGAGGCACTCGGGGTGGGCAACGACTTGCCATGAGAGGGCAATGTTACTCCTGTGACAGGGTTGGTCACATGGCTCATGACTGTCCGACCCGCCATACAGATGACCAACAGATGAACGAAGGGCCCCCCAGGCAGAGGCAGAGGTTCGATCAAGGCGGACCGCAAGGAGCAGGCGGCCATGGCAGAGGAGTTGGCCATGCAGCTGGAGGTGGACGACGCTTCGGGGTGTTGCCACCACCACTACCAGGAGGTCCACCCCGACCGCAGGGGACAGGAGGACATGGGAGAGCTCAGCTTCAGGCAGCTGAGGCCTACGATCATGGAGCTCCGGGAGCAGATAGACAGGAGCGGGACTAGCTCCAGACCTGGAGACTTTTGTTCATGTTGTTTCTAGTTTTGTTGATGTATGTTTATAGATGCCTTGTGTCTTTGTACTTGAGCTGCAGTAGTAAAAGACACATTTTCTTGTGGCATTTACTTTCCTGTCCTCTCTTGTGTTGTTACTAAGAGGTTCCGGTTTAGACTGTTGACTTGACCCTCACCCGTGAGACATCTACTGGAGGAGACCCAGTTACCACACACTGATGCCGACAGTGTGACTAAACCCTTGGAGGCGAGAGTAATAGTTGGATCTCTTGGTAGTAGCGTCGAGGCCTTACAACGTCATCCTTGGTATGGGTTAGTACCATCCATGTCGGGATTGACTGTTTTAGGCAAAGAACGTGGTTCATCCAGGGGATGAGACCAGATTTCTCTTATCGGCAAGGAATAAATCATAGCAGCTCTAGTGGGACCAGAGGTGGTACGGGCCACGATAGAGAAGGTCCAGGTGAGCACATGGGAGTGGAAGGCTCAGATGCGTGCTCAGTACCACCTTTGTATCCCTAGTTTGTGTTGAAGCTTTACGGGGACGTAAAGCCCTGTGGCGGGAGTAATGTAAAGACCCGTAAATTTCAAGGAATTTTTTTTCTTAATTTTCTTTGGAATTTTACAAGAGCGCAGTTTCTGACGGCACCCGATTCCAAGGCCCGGTGTGCCCGGAATCATTTTCCGAAGTTTGGCTCGGGTACGTTCAGTGAACGGACGAGCGAGTTTTTCTAACATTTGAACCGGTTCCCAGAATCGAATTCTGAGGGCACCGATGAAATCACAGCACCGATATTCGCCTAGAAACGCCTCTTCCGGAGTTGCGTTTGCTCGGGTGTGGATTTTAATTTTCAGGCTTAAGGTTAAGAAGTAAAATAATTTTACGACAACTTTATTTTATTTCACTTAAGCCACTTGGAAGCCACTTGAAGCCACTTAAAAGCGGCTTAAACTGAGTTGAACCGGATATGGTACTATCCAGAAATATCCTACCCTCTTGGTAGGATATTTGTGAGGTGGGGCCCGCACGAGCCCCACCATTTCTTTCCGCTAAGTAACGCACCCGCGAAAACCCGTCATTATGAAAGTCAACTGACGCGTTTTCTTAAATTCTTAACAGACCATTTAATTGGGCGGTTTATTTCGTAAATTAAATGAGCTGTTTTTTTCGTTGAATTAATTCAACGAATTGATGGGTCGTTACTTACCTTTTTTTTTGTTTGTTGGCGTAATAATAAAATAAGACAAACCAATCTTTTTGGAGGATTACTGGTTGAGAGGTTTGACAGATTCCTCATGCCTTTATCCTTCTTCGTGAAGAACGCGAAGAACGCCGGCCTCCGATGAAGAATGTCGAACCCAGAAATCGATGACGCGACGCCGACGTTCCCTTCCTGCAATGTTCTTCTGCGACGTCTCTTCCTCCGCAACGGATCTTCGATCAGCTGCTTGAGGTAAGAGTCTCAGATTTTCTTTTTAATCTCCTTTGTGGGTTTTTTTACCAAAACACGGAATTAATGATTTAATTAAATTAAATCTGTTGTTTCATGGTCCGTTGAGTTCGCTGACTCAACGCCGTGTTCCGCGATGACGCGACGCCCTTCCGCGACGAAGCGACGATCTCCACCTTCCGCGATGAGCAATTCTGCGAAGGACGTGCGTACGACGACGACCAACGAGGTAGGGGTTGTTGTGAACATTTCCTTTTCCCCGTGATCGTTCCTTTTTAAAAGTAAAGAACCCGGACATAAGAACAATTTTGATTCCCTTAAAATTGTTGAATTCATGTGTTGATATTATTCCTCCCGTTGTTTATCTCTAACGCGGAGGGTGCGGGCCAAACGAACACGGCCCGACGACCCTCCGCTGTTCTTCGTTGTCATGCGGATTTGGCGGGTGACGACGGAACGTGCCGCAATGGAAGTTTGATGACCCCGCAGTGAAGAACGAGTCCTGGGAGGAGCAGCGGCGCAGACGGGAATAGAATCTGACCACCGGAGCGACTCCGGTGGCCCGCAGAAGCCGCTGGCGGCGCGGCGGCGCCGGCAGCCGGGAGCGGCGGCGCCGGCAGCCGGGAGCGGCGGCGCCGGCATCCGGGAGGGGCGGCGCCGGCAGCCGGGGAGCGGCTGCGCCGCAGCGCACCGCCACGGCTGAGCCGCGGCGGCGGCGCTCGCAGACCCGCGGCCGCGCGGGACGCGGCTGAAGCAGCGTCCGGTTGTCCGAGCGACACCCCGCGGGTGCCGTGGGGTTGTCATGCAGGGGCGGCGGCTCCCCCCCCCCCCCGTGTCGCTCGGATGTTCAGGGAGACACCCCGCGGGTGCCGCGGGGGTGTCACGCGGGGGTGGCGGCTCCCCCCCCCCCCCCCGCGCCGCTCGGCCGAGCCGAGCCGGGCTGGCCGAGCGAGGCCGGTCCGACCGGCCGGGCCGGACTGTGTCCGACCGGGTCGGACCGGACCGGGTCCGACCGGGTTGACCCGGTTCGGCCGACCCAGGGGGGGTTGGGCCGGGTCGGCCCTGGCCCGGACCCCCCGTCTTCCGACGGTTTTCGTTCAAATGTCCGTAACTTGAGCTACGGGCCTCCAAACGACTCGCCGTCAGCGGAAACACGATCCTTGGATCGAGACGGTCGTTTTGGTATATCGCACTCAAGGTTTCCGAATACTTTGGGTTCGGCCGGGTTGGTTCGTACACGAAACGAACCGGGCCCTCGGAGCGGAAACGCTCATATCTTGAGCTCCGGATGTCCGATTGACGTGCCATCGACTTTGGTGGATTCCTCTAAGTGAGACGGATTTTTTGGCTTACTCTGCTCGAGGTTTGGATGCCGTCGGAGTGCAGTCGGGTTGGTTCTCTCACGAAACCAACTGGGCCCCTGGAACGAAAAAGCCAATAACTCACAGACCGGGCGTCCGATTGACGCGCCGTCTGTCTAGTTGCTTTCCTATTGATGAGACGGAACTTTTGGCACCGTCCGCCCGAGTTTTGGTTGCAGATGGATAGTGGCCGGGTTGGATCGCACCGAAATCCAACCGGGCCCCTGGAACGGAAAAGCCGATATGTTTCAGACCAGACGTCCGTTTGACGAACCGTCAGCGGCATTGGTGATCACGTTGAAAAACGGTCCCTATGAGTATACCCTATAAGTGTTCGGGGTATAGTTGAGTTACGGACGGATTGGTTCGCACACGAAACCAACCGGGCCCCTGGGACGAAAAGGCTAATAACTCACAGACCGGGCGTCCGATTGACGCGCCATCTGTTGCGTTGAGAGCCCTATGACGAGGTGGTCCTTTGAGATACTTCCTTGAGGGACTTTGTGATACTTGGAATATCGACCAGTAGCTCGTGGAGCGGACCCTCCCGGAGACGAGCGTACGGAGTACGGAGACCGTGTAGCTGACTGAGACCCGACGACTGTTGATCGAACGACTCGGTGTGTTACAGAGGTGCGATTGGTTGTAGCAGCACATGGGAGCGCTTCGTTGTAGCGGCAGACCCACGACAGAGGTGCGCTTGGTTGTAGAGGCACATGGGAGCGCTTGGTTGTAGCGGCAGACCCATGACAGAGGTGCGCTTGGTTGTAGCGGCACGTGAGAGCGCTTGGTTGTAGCGGCAGACCCACGATGGAGGTGCGCTTGGTTGTAGCGGCACATGGGAGCGCTTGGTTGTAGCGGGAGACCCACGACGGAGGTACGCTTGGTTTTAGCGGCACATGGGAGCGCTTGGTTGTAGCGGCAGACCCACGACAGAGGTGCGCTTGGTTGTAGCGGCATATGGGAGCGCTTGGTTGTAGCGGCAGACCCACGACAGAGGTGCGCTTGGTTGTAGCAGCACATGAGAGCGCTTGGTTGTAGTAGCTGGCCCACGGTACTCGACAGGAGGAGCACCTCAGTGGTCTTAGGTTAGTGAGCAGTACCTCGGAGTTGTGACAAGACCACTGTACACTCTAGAGACGGAGCTCTTCAGCAGTTACGGTTTCGATAATGAAAATCCTGGTTTGAGCAGAGACTTTTGACCTTTGTGTATACTTCATGATTGAGATGGGTCACTTGATAACTTAGGTATATGTATGGGCATATACCTGGGTAGTGGTTATCCGTTGATTTCATGATCCTTGTGTTTCCTCATGGTTGAGATGAGTTACTTGATAACTTAGGTATATGTATGGGCATATACCTAAGTAGAGGTTTTCTATTGAGTTCTTCTTTGTGGTTATCCTTGTTGGTTTTAGAGAGACCGTGAGGGTCTCGGGGTCCCTACTGAGTATCGTTATACTCACCCCTGCACGGGCTATGCCCGCACCTCGTTGTGTTGGTTGCAGACGACGAGTCAGTACCTGGAGGTGGACCACTGGGCGGGACGTGCTCAGAGCGGATGGCGGGACCCGAGGAGCAGTGGAGCTATCTGTACCCACCCTTCAGGTGGGATTTCCAGTGGACAGCTCAGTGTAGCAGCTTTTACTTTACAGTTGTTGTTTTCCCTTTCGAGTTGTACTTTACTTTCAGTTGGGTTTGTATACTGGCCCATTTACTTTTCCGCACTTTAGTTGTACTCTGTTTTTACTTAGTGTTTACTTTTCTGCTTGCTTACTCTATGGTGCTTGTTTACTTTACAAAGGAAATTCCTTCCCTTTTTTTACCGGGATTTATGTCTTGGTGCTAGTCGCCAGCCCCTGGCCTATGGAAGGCGGGCTTGGGGTAGTCACGACACGGGCCCCGAGGACGGGTCGTGACAGATGGTAGGTTATGTGAGACTCTTTTTCAGTGAATTGAATGAATCCTCACAATTTTTATCAAACACAAACTCAGAATCTTTTTGCAATAACCAGGACAATGGATGTGCAATCTTACTAAAGTATTGAATGAATCAGCGGTAAAAACCAGCATGGCCCAAGAAAGATCACACCTCACGAACACATTTTGGATGTCAAAGTGTTGAAATTAATTCAATTTTAGATTTATCAACTTCAATTTACTTTATTTGAAATGAAATTCCCAAGAACTATCCACCACTCAACCATAAAATGGGTTTTCTCATAATTTAAAACAAAATCTTTTTCAATGGATCAGTAGAGGACAAAACCTGGGTGTTCCAAACAATCATCAAAAGAAGATCCATATACCGTGAAATCATCCATAAATACTTCCATACAACTCTCAAGGTACTTAGAAAAATACTCAACACACATCACTGAAAAGTACAAGGAGCATTACATAGATCGAATGGCATCCTTCTGTATGTAAATGTGCCGAATAGACAAGTAAATTTTGTCATTTCTTGCTCCTCAGGGGCTATATGGATTTGGAAATAACCCTAATAGCCAGCAAGGAAACAATAATGGGACTTACCAGCCAATTTTTATAACATTTGGTCAATGAAAGTTAATGGAAAGTGGTCCTTCCGCATGGCGTGATTTAGTCGACGGTAGTCAATAAAGACTCACCAACTGTTTTGCACATGTGTTGGAACCAATTCATTCCTTTAATTTGACACAACTGTTATTCTGGTTTTTTTAGGCACAATTTGCACTAGGATAAGAAATTTACTATCAGATATAGGATAAATGATCCCCGTAACAAGTAATTTACTGACTTCCAATTCAACCACTTCAAGGAGAGTGGGATTAAACCAGCATTGAGATTGTCTTACAGGCTTAGCCTCATCATCCAAAAGTATATGGTTTATAAAAATAGATGGTCTAATCCCAAGAATATCAGCTAATTTCCATATTATTTCCTTTTTACACTCTCTCAAAAGTTTGATCAGTTTTGATTCCTGTTGTGGAGAGAGGTTATTGGAAATAATGATGGGTAGTTGGTTAATACCCTCAAGATATGCATATTTTAAATTAAAAGGAAGTGGTTTAAGTTCTAACATTAGTGGTTTCTGTATTGAGGGAGGGGATTTAGGGAGAGTGAGGTCTATGAAACTATCTATCTGCTCATGTTTATTCTATAAATATAGAGAATCTATAGAAATGATATTTGCAGAATCATCAGCGGTCATGGGTACCTCTGAATGAACACACTCATCAATTAAAGAACAAAATTTACACTTTTCAGAACCCACACAACACTCAAAACATGAATAAAAACATAAATCATCCAAGGGTGAAGAAAACAAAAATTAATTAGAGTTTGGGTTGAGGATAGAATTGTGTGCGGGTGCATAATTTGAGAGCACTTCCATCGAATAGACATGAAGAGTGGAGTGCTCTTCAATGAGATGTTTCATAGCCTCAAGGATGTCAAAACTTACCTTTTATCCTCTGAATTCCATGGATAGTATTCCATTTTGAACATTGATGATCGTCATTGCTATTTTGAGGAATGACCTCCCAAGTATGAGAGGAGCGTGTCCTTGGGTTCAGGTATCTTCCATATCAAGAATGTAGAAATCAGCGGGGAAGATGAGATTCTTCACTATAACAAGGACATCCTCAATCACTCCTTTTAGATGTGTTGTACTCCGGTTGGAAAGTATCACGACAATGCATGTTGGTTAAAGCTCTCCAACCTGTAGAGAAGTATACACGGAGTGAGGAATTACATTAATGGAAGCACCTAAATCTAGAATAGCATCAGAAAAGAAGGTCTCCCCTATGGTACACTGTATCGTGAATGTGCCTAGATCCGTGAATTTGGTTGGCATTGCTGGTTGAATCAAGGCCGAGTCATTCCTACCCAACTTGACTCTCTCATTCCCCTTCATCCTTCTTCTATGGGTGCAAAGTTCTTTAAGAAGTTTGGCATAACGGGGAATTTGCTTGACTGTATCCAATAAAGGAATATTAACTTGAACTTTTTTAAATGTATCCATTATCTCATTATCAATATCATTATCAAAATTTTTATTAGATTTAGAGAGTCTTTGCGGAAAGGAAGAGGAATGGATTGTTCATTTGAATCATCAACGATAATTTGATTTCCCTTTTTATTTGGTTTTTCATTACATGGAATTTTTGAGGGTTGGGAAGGAGTGTTTTCAAGAGGGGGACATACCTGTTTCATAGAATCAGTAGAAGGAGAATCTTCTTTACCACTATGAAGTGTAATTTTACATACATTACCTTTTTCCTTCGAATTGGAAATGGGTTGGGATAGTAGTTGTCCAGACCCTTGCATCTTAAGCTCACCGATGGTGTTTGCCAATTGTCCCACTTGAGTTCGTAGGTCTTGAATTTCTAATTGTGTGGTCTGTTGGAACTAAAGGTTATGGGTTTCCATTTGATTCACCATATCCTCTAGGCTTGGTTAAAATTTGGGAGGATGAGGATTGTTTTGAAATGTTGATGGATAAGAAGGTTTCATACCTTGGCCTTGTTGATACCAATTCTTCTTGGGGTAGCTTGAGTTTCCTCATTATCGGTACTGGGGTTGTGCCTGCCACCCAGGGTTTATATTTGGCCTGAATTGTTCTTGCTTGAAGGGAGGTTCTTGTTGGAATGGACTCCCTAGGAACACAGCTGCACAAGACTCATATGAATCTTGAAGTTGTGGGCACTGGTTAGAAAAATGAGTGTTATAAGAAAAAATACCACAATGTAATGGAATAGAAGTAGAGTACGAGTTACCTTGTGATTGAGCTAATTGCCTTAGAAGGGTATGCATCTCATCAAGTATAGTATCTACTGTTTGTTCTAGGGTTGAATGAATTACCTCATGAACTCCCCTAGTTGGTGCAATTGCTTTTGTACCAAATTGTTGTGGATTTTGTGCCATGTTGGCTATTAAGTCACGAGCGACGGAAGACGTTTTATCAACTAGGGAACCACTAGCTGCAACATCAATCATTCCATGATCCATGGGGATAAGTCCCTCATAGAAGTATTGGATTAATAGTTGTTCACTAATCTGATGGTGGGGGAAGCTTGAGCAAAGTCTTTTGAATCTCTCCTAGTATTCATGAAGGGTCTCTTATTGTGATTATCTAATTCCACAGATTTATTTCCTAATTGATGCCTTTCTGGAGGCATGGGATTAAATTCTCTAAAAAGAGTCTTTTAAGGTCATTCCAGCCCCCAATCGTTGTAGGCAAATAGTATATCCAATCTTTGGATACACCATCAAGGGTGAAAGGGAAGGCCCTAAACTTGATTAAGTCCTCAGACACATTTTGGGGTTTCATGGTGGAGCACACTATGTGAAACTCCTTAAGGTGTTTATGAGGTTCCTCACTAGTAAGACCATGGAATTTAGAAAGAAGGTGTATGAGACCTGATCACAGCTCAAAGTTGGCTTCTTCATCAGGATATTGGATGTACGCAGGTTGGTACTCCACATAAGGGGTGGTCAGTTCTTTTAAAGTTCGGATATTTGAAGCCATGTTTTCTTGGGTTTGATTGGGTTCAATTTTGTATTGATTTAGGACCACTTGAGGTTCCAACAGGGGTTCCTCAATGTTACTTGATTGACCTTATCTAGATTCCTTTATTTGAGTGTGAAGTGACTTTTCAATTTCAGGGTCAAATTCAAGTAGTGTTTTTTTACCAGATCGAGTCATGCAAATAAGATGTGAAGTTTGTTTTTTTTGAATATGGATAAAATATCTTAATAAGGGTGAAACGTGAATATAATGTTATAATATAGATTTATAGAGAGGGATATGGAGAAGAAGAAGAGAGAGAGAGAGAAAGAACACACCAAAAACAACTAAAAATAAAGACAAAACCCAAAACAAAAACAATCAAATGGGGTAGGGTATTTAAAGTAGTACTAATTAAGAAGTAAAATAAATAAATAAAATTAAATAAAGAAAAAAAATATCTTGGCTCCCCGGAAATGACGCCAAAATTTTATCGCGTTGTCGAGCGCGTCAAATTAGTTGTTTAATTTTGACTAGAATTTCTGTAGTATATCAGCAACCCTAGGTCATCTCTCGATGGAGCCTTAGATCATTAATTTTAAAAAAGGGTTTTGATTATGAAATTAGAAGGTGAATGAGGTTTTGTAAAACTTGGGGGTTTGACGATTAAAGATGAAAATATAAAATGAAAGCGATAAAACAATGTAGAGATTAACAGAATTAATTAAGCGTGATCAACCCGGGGTACTCTCATGATGTTTATCCTTAATCTCTTCATTATATAGGGTTATGATCTTTTAATACATGGTTTGTAACACCTAGAACCATTATTTTATTGATTTTATCCTAGGATACCTCCTAGGGTTCAGTCGAAAACACTCAATGATTCACCGGAAACCGTCGATGATTGGGTGAATTGTTTTTGACTTCATAACCGAAACTCACCAAGGCAACACACGAAGAACTCAATGCGCTGTCCAGGTTTGTATCTTATTTCTTTGTGATACCATGACAAAAATTTACATGTCCTTGATAGTGATTATGTGATTTCAATTGACTAATATGAACCACACAAACAACACAATTGAATGGGGGAAAAGAAAGTGGTGAACGGTGTGTGAAACATCACATGAATGGGTACCCCCAAACATGATCATATGAGTTGAGCATGACATACCAGTACATAACTCAACTAAATAAGAATAGAGGATTGATGAAAAACAACACAACAACCTGGAATTCAAAATATCATTCAAATATTACAAACATGAAGCTTGGGATTTACATCGCGTTCTTCCCCGGGTGATCACAAGGGGTTTAGAAACCCATGGGAGAGGAGGAAGAGAACGATGTTGGGGTAGAACTTCCCATATCCTTCAGAACTTCTAGGGATGTTGAGAAGACTCATTGGGGACTCCAAAATGGCAGCACCTTGCCTCCTGGACGAACTTGCAAATGGGGTGCCCAAGGTGTCTTTTTATAGCCAAAATGAGAAGTTGTTTTGGGCACCTAGATTTTGATAAACCACTTGGAGAAAGGTTTTAGGCTATTAGACAGTCGAATATCCCTTTTTACAAAACTAAGAAGTTGTATCTCCACGTCTTATCTATTACCACCGAATGTTTGACATCATTTGGACAACTACAACTCTATATATTGATAAAATACAGAATACAACTTTTTATTTTGTGCATATTTGGTGGCTTGGACATATCAGTTCGGATGGGCCCCTTAGAATCCGAATCAGGATTGGGTTCCTTGATATGAAATGTATCCTATTAAAGTTTGGATTGGTCCACAAAGTATCAGCCCATTTGGATTCACGGATGTCTCTTACTATTCAAAACAGTGGACATATGTCCATGGATCCATGCAATTTTGGCCCATTTTTCTTCCACTTCATCAAGGGCCCTCCAAATCATCTCCACCTACATTGAAATAATAAAAACAAGTAACATTGACAATTATAATATTGATTAAAATTAATTAATTGATTCAAATATAAAGTGAAATTTATTTTTAAATTTGTAATATTCATTAAAAAACTTGTATAAAACAGTGTTGTAAGGGTGGAATAAAACAGTGAATCGTGATACGATCATTAAGTCATTATTAAATATTGAACAATGTAATTAAAACATATAGGTAAAAAAAATTTTATTTTTACTATTCACATAAAATTTTATTTTCCTCAGAAAACTATAAAAAATTCATAGATAAATTTTTACATTATAATTCAAAAAATTAAATTATTTTTATTTAATTAGTTTTCTATCATATATAATTTTAATTATTAACAAAAAAAATTATTATTATTATGAAATAGACTTTTAAAAATTAAAATTACAACTTTTTTGAGTTTTAAATTTTGATATTTATTTTATAGAACTATATTATTTACATTTCCATAAATTATTCATGGTAAATGTTTTTATATGATATTTTACTTTTTCAAGGTCAATTTACAATTCCAAGGGTTGGGTTACTATTTTTAAAAGTCATGTTATAATTCTTAATGGTCAGGATAATATTCCTAATGGTCATATTACTATTCCAATATTTATATTACTATTATAATGATAATTTTACCTCCTGTAATCCCTCTTAATTACATCATTCATGATTTAATTCAATTACTCTTTAGGTTTTGCATCATTTTTTAAATATTTCTTAGAATAATGTGGTTTTATAGTGTTTTTATGGGTGTGAAAATTAAAGGTGATCAAGGTGATCCTTATTTTCTAGATCTTGTTTTTTTTATATTTTACCATTATACTATTTCTTATTTTCATGGAAATATTTATTCTCTATATGTAATATTCTCAAATAATGAAATAATTTTTTTTGTTTTTTATTTTTTGTTTTAAGTCATTATAATATACTAAATTTATAAATATAACACATGCATGTTAATTTATAAGACAATATATATTTAAAAAATTATGGGTAATTATATTTTCCCCTTTATAAATTTCATCGCTAAAATTCCAAATCTATTCCTCGGTTGAGAATATGATAGGGTACTTTTGTTTCATATCACCCTTAGGTTCATATATTGATTCTTCAAACTTGTAATTACACTAAATAAATTTGATGAGGTGCATTTTTCTATTTTATAAAACATTATCTCTATATTCTAAGATCACTATTAGATACACTTCATTAGAGAGGTCATTCTTTAGTTGAACCACCTCCAAATTCAATACATGTGATGGATTAGGTGTGTACTTCCTTAAGTGGGATATGTGGAAGAAATCATGAACTTGAGCCATGTTTAGTGGAAGTGTTAACTAATAGGCCACAGATCTAATGTGATCAAGGATCTAAAAGGGGTTAATGTACGTATGATTTATATTACCCTTCATTATAAACCACATTACTTTATTCCAATGATATATTAAATTAATAGTTTTATACATTTTCAAACTCCAAATACCTTCTATAATTTTAAAAAAATATATTTTATTGAATCTAAAAGCTTTAATTTTTTATTGAATAGATTGATCATTATCTATTATCTATTATAAAAGATCAAGTCAAAATAAATTTAATTCACCAAATTCATCCCAATATATAATATTTTCACATTATATCCTATATATATATATATTCATATATGGCCATTTGAATACTAAAGAGGAAGTTGTTATTTTATGAGAACTAAAACAAGGTAAATTATTGATCCCATCCTCCATTAAATTTCATTGAGTTATCTCTCAGTATATTTTCATGTTTTTGAATCACCATTTTAGACTATCCATCATTCTAAGGGTGATAGGCCATACACATTTTTGATTAAGTATTCAAATCATATTGAATAATTCTCTATAATTTAGGGACGGACATTAGATAATGAGAAGATATGATTAAAATTGGTTTCATATACACACTAACCACTACCATTATAAATATATTTTCAATTTTTAAGTGATAAATATTCCAAAATAACTTCATGTATGTAGTATTTTTTATTCAATCCACCATTACTATTATGACATTTATTTCTTCATATTTCTTTGGGAGACTGGTGGCAATGTCCATAGTGATTTTACCCCATTTCCATGTTGGTATTGGAAATGAATTCTTTATCTCTTTATACATTAATCAGTCTAAATTAACTTATTCACATACTAATCACATTGAGGTGTACACTATAATCTCATTATTCATGTTTTATTGCTTGAAGTTCTCTTTAAAATCATGATACATATTTGTAATATTGGGATGGATGGAGAAAGATGATCTATGAGCATTATTGAATAGATCATTCTTTATCTCAAGTGATGATGAAACACAAATTTTATTTACAAACCAAATTACTCTATCTTTATTGATGTCAAATTCACGAAACATCCCTTCTATTACTTCAATCACCTTATTTTAAATATCATAATAATCTTTTTTGTACCTCCTTGGTATTACCTTTGATAGATGGTTGGGAAGTCATTTTTGAATGGTATAATAACTTATTTTACATTATTATTTTAAGATCCACCCTTTTTATATCCATGAATATATTATCATTCTCAATTTTCATCATGGATATAGTATTTAGTTCAATTTTTCTATGAGAACCAGCTGCCTTAATTTCCTTTCATGATGGTAGTGAATATATATACCATAGTTTTAGATTTTCTACCTTTTACTGTGTGAATATATACATCATAATCTTGTGATCTGTTTACAAGTAAACTTTCTCTCTATAGTAGAGGTGTATCCAAATCATTAAAGTAAAATCACAATTACTAAATCAAGATCATGATTTGGGTAGTTCTACTAATTTAAATTCAACAGTCGTGAGGTGTATTGAGGAAAAGATTTTTTTGTGAAACTCCTACCAAAAAATTCCACTTTATAATGTAATAGAGGGATGACCATAGGGTTATCTCACAAGGATTTTGGGGGATATGTTATCAAACTATAAATTTGACAATTTTTTTTAATAATAAAATTATATGTGGGTATTTAGAAGGAGTTAAGTTATGTTAAATAAAACTTAATCATATTAATATTAGATATTATAGTTAATAGTCTAAAATCAATACTGATATAAAAAGTTAGACTAGTGATAAGAAAAGTGGAGAAGCTTTATCCTTCTGACACCCCCTTTATTATTATATACAAATGAATTATCAAATTATATTTCTCAATGTATAATTTAATAACAAAAAAATACACCTAAATTACATAGACAACATATTGAAACCTAAAATATGGGTTTAATTACAATTATGAATGTGATATGATTACCCTAATACCTATGAGAAACCAAAGTATATTAAAAATTGTTTTCATAAAAGAGATACCTCACCAAATAAATTTTTACAATAATAATAACAAATTTGAATAATTAAGATTAAAAGTAATCCAGAATAAATTAAAAGAATTTAGATTCAAGAAAGAAAAGGACCATCTTAATTCATGAAAAATAATTAATAAATAAAAAAAATATAACAATAAAAATCACAAAATCAAAAGGGAAGAGTGTCCTCATGCCTCCACCATCTATGAACACATGTGGTTTAGACCTTTATTGATTGATTACTTCATAAAAAAATAATCTTCACCACAAAATATCCTCTAGAATATACAACTTCCACACTCTAACTTTCTCTAGAAAATAAGGGGAGATTAAAATTTATAGTGAAGAGGGGTGGAAAGTATTCAATTTTATTTCTGTAGAAATAAAATTTTCTCAATTTAGTACTAGTTTTATACTGAATACCATATAGGTTTCTTCTTCAAAATTTTCATACCAATACTAAATATTTACCCATAAAATTTAAGATCCATTTGATATGTGGCCAGAAATATATGCTTGAGTTAAATAAAATATTTTTTTGATGAATAGAAAATTCAAATTCTTTATGATTAACATGACCATAGACAATTTTAATGATCAAATTTTGATGTAGTATTTAATATAGAGATGAGTCTCAAAATGATATTTCATATACAGTTTTAATCACCTCTTTTTGAAACTTGTTTCATGAAATATATATCTTTTAAAGAAGTTATATAAATTCTAGGAGAAAAAATATTTTACAACTTGTGTAAATTTTTTCGGCCTCATATAGGTCAATTTAATACATGGTTTAGTTGGAATAAATGAAACCCACGACCAAAGGGATCCAAAAAAAAGAATATCAAAAATTTTAAGTTATTTAAAATGTTATGATCAAAATAGTAAAATGATAAAAACAATTAAAATTTTAGAATTAAGGAATTACCACAATCTAGCTAAAATCCCACAATTTTTTTAAAACAAATGATGCATTTTTTACATGAATGGAATTTGTTTTACGATTAAAATTTTAAAATAAATATAAAAATTATTGAAAATATTTTCTATATCTATTATTACAAATATAACACTTATATTATAGGAAAATTTAGAACTCAAAATAAATTTTTAGTGAGAATATAAAAACACAAGTCATTAATATTATTAAATCTTGAAATCAAGGAACCCAACTTATCATGCCTCTTCAATAACATGTATTTGAAATTATTCATTATTTTCATTCATTTTATTCCAATTTGTTTATTTATTACATACACAAGGATTCATTCCTCACCTATTTTCATCTCATCACATGATTTTTATATTTTTCAAAAGCATTCCTCTTCCAAATAAATGAAAGGTTCACCGTAATATTGAGACTTTTCAAAATATTCACCCAATTGAGTTAATGAATTGAATCGATCATGAAAATTTAGAATGGTTTAATCTAAGGTTTTAAGGTTTGGGGGTCTAAAATGTAAAAAATTATGAGGTAGAAAGTGATGTATTGGATGTTTATTGAATTAATATTTCATGATTCTAGTTTCTATTCAAACATGGTCTTATCCTATATGTATTTGGGAAACAATCTTCAAAATAAAATCAATATTTAATTCATATAATACCCACAATTTTTAAAATTCAACACCTTTATCACAACCATTTATTCCCAAAATTTCATATTTTTTAAAACCTCAATAAAGAAATAAATTTTTACCCTTGAAATATCTAGAATGGAACAATATTGTTTCTAAAAATCTCCATAAAGGTACATATTCCAATATCAAAATTTCCCCTCTTGCCTTTGATTTTTATCCACCTAAAAAAGTACAACAAGGTATATAAAGTCATAAATAATCTCCCATACAAATAATATTTAATAAAATTTTTCAATGCACATGAAGAATGGGATGGATAGGGAAACTAGATTATAATGAGGCTAACTAAACAGGTAGTTTATTCCTAATAAGGGCTCACAAAAGTTAAATTTTAACGGTAGGATGAATAAATATATTTAAATTTTTTTAAAAGGGGATTAAAATTAAAAATTAACTTCTTGAATCATTATTAGTTCATATTCATTAAAGCTCCTGGTTTTTGAAAGAAACATGGAATGTTCTATTTAAAATAATAATTATTTGGTTCACTTGAGAAGTGGGGTTATTATGATCAATATATAAAAACAATTTAGATTCCTAAAATGAAAATTATTTTCAAATTTTTATAATATTCAAGGAATATATTTTAGATACAATTTAATTTTCATGAATTTATAGGATTTTAATATGAAACATTGAACATTTCATAAATAATATATATTAACTTCCATGGATAAAGTTAGTTACTTTCATTGAAAACTGATTTCAATTCACAAATTTAATTACATTCCAATTCACATGTTTTAAAAAAAATAAAAAGATTAAATAAAACAAAAAAATTTGGAAGAAAAACTCAAGCCATAAATTTGAAAAGAAGACCCACAAAATAAAAATATACCAAAGGTGTTCCTCCCTACATACATATTTTTTTACAAGTTTCTCATTGTTAATAGTTTTTATGAGAAATTAAAATAAAGAAGACAAAAAAATATTTAAAATAAGTGGTAAGGAAACACACAAAATTATTGTCATTTTTATGAAGTAGACTTGATATATCCTTCAAAAAGCTATAATTTGTAAGACTATATAAAAATAAACAAATAAAACATTTTTTAAAATTAAAGATGGAAAATAAAAAATATATGGGAAACAACCTTAGTTTCAACCCCTAAGTGGGTTCTAGGTATTCACTTACCCTAGTCAGGTAGATCCAATAGTTTATTCTCAATACAAATGTAGATATAGTATCCTTATAATGAACCTAAAAAGACATAATTCTAAAATTATTAATCTCACACCAATTTTATAATATCCCTATGAAAAAATTATTTTGGTTCCTATATATATATATGTGTTAAATAATAAAGTGGAATAGGAAACAAAATATAAGGACAACATACCAATACAATATCTTTATATATGACCACCACTTTTTATTGAAATATAAATCCATTATGTGTTGCATATTTTATTTATTCTTGAAAAATTATTTATTATTTGAAAAAAATCTTAGTACCACCATCTTGATGTGTACATGTGTTCTCCTCAATTAGAAATGATAATCCTTCTTCAATTTCAGACATAAATTCTTTTATATCTGAAAATATATTCCACTACAATGTAGTAGGAATAAAATATACATTTGGGGAAATAATTAAAAAATTATCATCAATAAAATATAACAAAATTGGATCAAAATTTTAGAATTATTCCAAATGATTCTCTGTTTCCAGTATTATCCATAAGTGGAAAATAGTTGTATTGAATTTTAGTAGAAACATTGGTTCTTCCAATTTTTATTTAATGATAAAGGGATCATGTGTTTATTTTTATTTTTCGAAATTTTTATATAAAATGTTTGATTTTTCTTGTTTAAAACAAGGTATTTAAAATGAAATAATATTTTTAACATAGTCAACCCAATAAATTTTCAAATAAATTTTATTTATGATGTTCATATCAATATGAAACTAAAGGTTACTATTATACTTTGAATATAAAATGGGAAAAAATTTAAATTCAACTCTCAACTCATCCGCAAAAGTTTCTTTAATATAAAAATGGTTTGGGGGAATGTTTTCATTTTCTTCATCTTCCTTTTATTCAGCCAAGTTTTTTACATCTTTCATGGAACTGGAAATAATTGTTGTTTGTTTACTATGTTGTTCAATGATGAATGTGTATTATTCTCAATTTTTATGAAAAATAAATTCCTTATTAGACTCCTATTTTTTTGGTATTAAGGAAAATCATATGAGTAATCATTGTAAATATAATTTTTTGTTTTTTATACTCTAAATTTGAAGTTAAAATATGATAAATTCTAAAAATTGAAAAATAACTAAGAAAACCTACCTGAAAATGATTCCAGTTTTTAAAAGATTTTTTTCATGAAACCCCAATCAATAATCCACCAATTATAATACAGCATAGTGGTGACCATGGGGGTGTTTTATGAGAATGTTGTAGACTAAGTTATCAAACTTTCACATTGTTAATTTGATTTTATTATATTTTAAAATTATATGTAGGGATTTTAAATGATCTAAAATAAGTTAAATAAAACTAAATATGATTAATATAGGATATTAGAGTTAATAGATTTGAAATAAGATTGATAATAAAATATATACTAGAGAGAATAGTGGTAGATAAGTCTCGACCTTTAGGCACTCCCTTTATAATTTTCTATAATTAAATTAACCAATAATATTTCACCATTTATACTTAAAAACCTCAAATAATAGAACTAAATTACATATAAAATTCATTAAGACCTCAAATATGGGTGTAGATTCCCCTATGAGAGTGATTTTATTACTCGGATAACTCATAGAAACAAAAGTAACTTAAACACATTGTTCTCAAATCCAATACCTTTTCAAATAAATTTAATTAATTAGAGTAACAATTTTACATTATTAATTTTAACATCAATCATAAATAATTTATAAGAAAGTGGATTCTAGAAAAAAATAGACCCTCTCCATTCATGAAAAATAGTTTCCAGAAAAATACAAATGATAACTATGAAAAGAAAAAACTGAAAAGGGAATATCATCATTGGGATTCCATCTTCTATAACAACTTGTGGTTTATCCCTTCATGAATTTATTAATTTATGAAAATTGTTCTTCCCCATCCAATATCCTCCCTAAAAACCCACTTCGTTACTCTAACCATCCTTTCAAAAAATGTGGAGATGGAATTATATAGTGAATAGGGGTGTAAAATCTTTCATCCATCCAAAATTAACTTTGTTATTCATTAAGAAACAAGATCAATAAGATCATGGAGTAATTAAGTAATGAATTATGATAGAATCTAATCAAAAAAATATTAGCACACAAGATTGGGGTTAGGGGATCCCATATTAATAAATTTCATACAAGGGTTATCTTGGTAACACATTGAAGTGAGATAATATATATATTTTTCTCTAGATACCATGTGTGCATATTGTTCTCTAGTTTCATGTGAATCTTGAACCTATAGTTATGATAAAAATTTGACCATGTTTTAGTAATATTTTCTTGGAGATAATTGAGTATAATATATGAGTGTTTTTCAGTCATGGATTATATTATTTAAATGTAATGAAAACCTCAATCACAATAAGTAATGCACTGGACTCCACAAGTAGAGATTCAATGCATCCATAATATTTTATGAAGGTGAAAACAACAAAGCCTCCAGTGTCATAGAAAATCCCCACCCCGTCCTCGTATGAGGCCAATATTATAGGAACCATAAATTTTGAATTTGAACCTACTACTATGAGGGTTCTAACAAACCCATCTCCCATGGGTAGGAACCTTCTATGATGAAGGTAAGAATTTCATTATAGCCAAAATGATCCTCTAGGAGGGAGAATTATCGCATTGTTTCAAGAGTGCACCTAGGTCCACCACTAAGAATCTTGATTAGATCTTAATATCCAAAAATAGATGGGTGTCTATTCAAGTCATACTTTATTATTTTTGCTCCATATTCACTAGAATATATCAAATAATATTAGCACCCTCAACTTCCACTCCTGTATATTACTCCCAACTCAAAATAACCAGAGTATTAAATATCACAAATAACGATTTCCTAAGTTCAGATACTGATGAGGTGACTAAAATTTATCCACAAAATAGTTTCCCACTCCCTTGAAAAAAAATATGGTCAGACATTTCCTCCATAGATTTCGAGCGGTAATAAAATTTAGATGTTATCTTAACCAAATTTTTTCTAATCACCTCATCCTTTAAGAAATTATTGTTCTAGATAAAAATAATAGACTGTTTTATTTATCTAGTAAATATTTTCTATATATAGATACTCCCCATTCATATTTATTAATTTTTTTATGCAGGGATTTATGACACACTTTATATAAGAAGGATCCTGATGAGGCTCATGTATAGATGAATGTATCCTGATCAAAATAAAATTGGATGTTATTGAATATCTATCATTAATGTTGATCTATAATGACCATAATGATTGTTGGTGTCATGAATTCATAAAAAATATGATGTTAGGGATTTTTAATATTAGTAATATAATAGATACACCCACCCAATTATATTTCCATAATTTGATCTCCGACATCCAATGATCCAATAAGATTGATGCTAAAGCTCAGGTTAGTAGACCCGATACAACTACCATATGTTTTAGATTTTCCCCTTCAAAACTTCCCAAACCTCTCCATATTTCCATACGATATACTTTTTTACAAAATAGAACACCATTAAAAAACCTCCCATGAAATCATGTATTGAAAGAACTATATGGTTCCCACCACACTTCAAATATTGATGCCTCTTTTAACTAATTGTTTAGATGTTCTTTTTTATTCTTATCTATAAATTGTTTTTTCAATTTAGTCTTATTTTGAATATGAACATATCTTAAGTCTCTACTTAAATGTTTTCTTCACATGTATTAACTATTCACCCATAAAACATTAGATCCATTGGATGTGTGGTAAAAATGATATGCCCATGTTACTGAAGTGACTATTTAAGGAAAAATAAAGTATTCAAATTCCTCATCTTTCATGCAATAATTGACTAAATTAATGAACTAATTTTAATGTTATATTTAATGTATAGATGCACCTATAAATTAAATTTCATCAACAGTTGGAATGTCATCATTTAGACACTTGTGACTCATTTGAAAAAATATTTTCCAAAATGGGTATTTATTTGGTCCTCATGTAGGTCAATTGAACAATTGGTTTAGTTGGAATAAATTAATCCCCTAATCTAAGGGATAATAAAAAAAAGAGTTTTTAAAATTGGATTGGTATTTGAAGAGATATGATAAAAATACCAAAGTGATAAAAAAGTGTTAAAATTATAGAATTAGGGCATTTTCATAATATAGTTCAATACTCTTCAAAATTACAAAAATGATACAATTTTACTTAAAAGGAAAAAAATTTGCATATTAAATCATTAAAATACATAAAAAAAGTATTAAAAAAATTATTATATCATGTATGATATTGGTTTATCATTTTTCATTATTACACACCCTAATAATTTATTTGAAGAATTGTAGTATTTTAAAACCCCTTATCCACTAGAGGGTAGTGTGAGTACAGATGTAGTGATTATCCTCTTATTGTGATCCTTAAATTATTTCTCACATTATTTTTGTTAGACATACTTTACCTCTAACCATTTTATATTAGTTATTTAGATTTATAGTATTTATAAGTTACTCACAAACCATCGGTAGAACCTAGCTAATAAAAAATGATATCTATGACACTCGAGGGCATTGGCCATTAATAAATTTCTTTTTTATTTTTTCAGTCCACAAAAATTCCTTCACTTGTGATAAAATTCCCTAATAATGTGACTTATTTAATTCAAAATACATAGTTTCTAAACATATATTGCATATTATCATTTCTTAATGTATCCAAAACAAAGCTTAGATATTCATTATATCCCCCCTTGTTGTTATAGTAGATGAGAATATCATTAATAAACACTCACAAAAAAATTTAAATACTGCCTAGAAAAACTTAATTAAAAATTTATATAAATAATTAAGGGGAATTATTATGTACGAATATAAATAGTATGAACTCATAGTGTCCATATCTTTTTTAAAGTATAGACTTCTAAATATCTCTGCTCTTCACCTTTAGCTGGTGATATTCTAAACAATGATATTCTTTTTAGAAGTATTGGGCTCGTCAAAGTTGATAAAAAAATCCATGAATCTTTAGTAATGGACAATTTTTCTTTATAGTGATCTAATGTAGATTTGAGTAATTGATACACAGGGGTAGGGATCTATCTGTATTCTTTGCTAAGAACACTAAAACACTTCAAGGTGATACACTAGTGCATATAAACCCTTTTTTAAAATTATCCTATGAATTGTTATTTAAAAACAATAGTTTTATTATGAAAATCCTATAAGGGAATTTGGATATTGGTGTGGCTCTAGGTATAATTTCTATTTGGAACTCGACCTTATAATTTGGGATAATCCTATAAATCTCTCAAAAAAAATACTTCAGGGTTCTCTATTATAATGGGAATGTTTTATAGGATGATTCCTTAATTTTATTTAACCATCTTGGAATTATGTTCTTATTCATTGATATTAATATCCTCAAAGTTGGTATATTTTCTAAAGGAGACTCATTATTATCCCTATATTTTTAAAAAATCATAGGATGGTTCAAGATATAAAAAAATTCGTTTTTAAAACAATTTATGCCTACATTATATAATGAGATAAAATCCATACCTAGTATAATGTCAAATTCCACCAAATTAAGAATTGTGTGATTAAATGGGATAATGTTCCCATAGATGTTAACTTGAGAATATTCCAACAATTATGTTACAATGGTCACACCACTATGTTTTTAATAGACATCTCTACTTCAAGGTATCAGTGAGTTGATTTAATAGTTCTAGAAATATTACAGGATATAAATTAATGTTTAGAGAAAAAATAAGGTAAATTTTTTTCCATTCATGATTCCATTGGAAGTTTACCTTATATAATTTTATTTTTCTTTCTCCACCTTAGTGTTTTTAACTTGGTAAGATTTACCTTTATATTTTGGATTTTGTGGTTTTTGGAAATCATTACCCTTGGAGAACTTTGGTTTAGTACACTATATTTCATGGTGAAATTTATCATTATAGTTAAAGCATTAAACCATGGTTAGTGCATTAGATAGTTCCTTCCTCTCTTCCACCATTTTTATCGAATTCTTCATGTCTCTTTGATATTTAACACCACGATACCCTTAGCTATGAAACTTAAAGATTTTCCTTGTTCATTTAGAGAGATTTTCATGATTATTATTTTCACATATTTGATATGTGGGTGGTTGGATATTGTTTCTTCCTTTATCATTTGATCCTTCAGCTTGAATCAAAACCATTCATTTTGTTTATCCATATTAATGGGAACATTCTATAGACACTATCTATAATTTCAGATAACATCAATATTCATATTAATTAATCTCAAATTCATAGATATAAAGAGCTATTCGTATATTAGGTTTTAAACAATTAAATAATATATCTATTTTTCTATCATTTTTGATAAAAAACCAAAGATGTACCTTGAAAGCATTGTGGAATTTTCCTCATTAGAGAAAATATATTCACCCTCCTTTCTCTTAAGCTATAGATATTATCTCACAATATTTATTTAAATATTTAAAGGGAAATAATTATTAAATAAATATATTCTTAAATTCTTTCAACTCAATTTCTTCCATTTTATATTTCAACTTTGTATTCTTGATAAATATATACCATTTATTAGCTTCTCTATCTAAATGATCGATGGTGAGAGTAATTTTCTCCATCTCAAAATAGCGGAGTAGAAAAAAAATCTCTTCCATTGAGTTAACCCATTATTATATGACAAGTGGATCATAAGATATATGAAATACCAGTGGTACTTGACACATAAAGGAGTTGGTGGATAATTAGTCCTTAGGTGAAGGCAGATGCTTCACATGGTTCGAATTATTGTTTATTTTTTAAAACAACTAGATAAATAATTTTATATGGTTTTAGACTCTAAATACATTATCATTGGTAATGTCATTTATAAAATTGTTTAATTATCCCTAATATGGGTTGTTGGTATAGTTACTCCAATTTCCCACCATTTTCTATAATATAAATCATTTGACCAAGTAATAGGTCAATAAATGATGAATAAATAATTTATTCTCATGTGAAAATAAATTATGAAATAAAATTATATGGAATCCCTATGTTTATATTATGTTATATTTTAAAACATACTTCCAAATTATTTATATTTGGATCATCTAATTTAATCTTAAAAAAATTACACTAGAAAAATATCCTTTATAATGATTCATAAAAATCATGTGATCAAAAAAAGCATATAACTCAAGAGTTTTGAACTGGGTATGTTGTCAAAATTACTTGATGTGCATTGAGTGAAAATAAATATAATAACCAACCATTATTTTTTAGTATTTTTAACCCCAGGTTTGACTATTACATAAAAAATATCCATTTCTTTGTATCTCGATAGTGATTTCATGGCTCAAAATCCACACACTTTAGACATCACTAAAATTTAAGGATGTTTTCCTATATTTAGACTCATCCCTAAGGTTTTTAATAATTTTTTTCGAATACCAATTAGTAAATAAACTAAACCATTCTATGTTACCAACAACGACAACTCATCTATTTCATACATGAATATTACATCACTTTTATGTTAAAAAAATATAATAATATTACTATCAAGAATATAAAGTTGTAGAATCTTGGGAAAATTTGTTTAATATATCATGAGTAGATAATACATTTAAAAATTATTTATGTATATCATTATAGTTATCAAAAAATAACTCTTGTTGTTCTTACCACACAGATTCACCCAAGGATATTCCTAAAAAATAGGGTGTGATAAAACCACATTAAGGGAAGAAAACATAGAAAGAAATCACAAGACACGAATCAATATAGAATATGAGTGAGCATAACAATCATCTTCATAAATTAGGAAATGTTTCATAATAATAATAATGAATGACTCATTTGAAAGATTCATGGTATAACGACCCATACTTTACATACATTGTTAATACTTCAAAATTGAAGCACACTTATTACAATATATAAAAAAACCATGAAAGGACAGTATAGGTATAGAGTCTTTAGAAACTGGGAAACAAAAACAAATGGTTCATAAAGCATATACTTTGCCTCCCATTCATTTCATCATATCTAGAGTCCCTTTTTGGCATATCCTACTTAATAACCTTCTTCCTGACCTGGGGAAATAAAACATACAAAAGGGTGAGCTCAAATGTTCAGTAAGGGTAAACAAAAGAAATATCATTCACATCATATACATAAGAACATAAATTTTTGAAATCTTAACCTGCAAAAGAGATCATAATTTCATAACATGGGATAAATCATAGTAGTGAAATATAATCCCAATAATCATAAATTAAAACATGAAACTTTGTGGTATACACACATAATCATAGAGAATCCTTTATTGTTATTCAATACTCATTGCCAAGACTATCTTAGTGGAAAAAGTCCATTTCTGAACCGAGTTCACTCATTTCAGTCCTGTTTCACTGAACCGATTTAACCTACTGTTCCAGCCATGTCTATCTCATGAGATATAAAATCCTTACCCAATGAATTGGAGGGAGATATAGGTCCCACCCATCTCATAATTATACCATTCTTATGTGTGCCACAAAATCATAAATCATACATCATTGCATAACCCATGTAATAAAAATGGGAATCTTAAACATCGTGACATCATAAAAAAATTCATATAAGATAAAGGAATTCATAAATATAATTCCATCACAACATAATCAAATCAATGTAATAATAGGGATAGAAACAGAACCCTTTATTATCGTAGATGGAAAATAATTTTGATAAAACACTTGAACTCCATTCTTGAGGAAAATATCCTTTCTGCTTCAAAAAAACTTTTCCTTTCTTAACATGTCGTACAATTATAAACAAAAAGAAGTTTATTAAAAATAAACTTGAAAACTTGTAAAGGAAGATTCTTGGAAATAATGTTTTAAAAATCCATTCATGCTGTATAAGTTAATAAAACATTCTTCGTACTTTTGTCGGAAAAGTCAAAAAGTACCTCGTACGAAAAATGACAAAAGATTCCTTTCATATCCTTTACTAAAAACTCACCGAAGGGTAAAATTGGATTTAAAAAAAATTGTAGGTGGATGTAAATAATATTACATATTGAGGAAACATGGATGTGGATGATAAAATACACCCCAGTAAATACCAAAGTATAAACAATCTCGGATAAAAATGAGATTGTGATATTTACCTTACCTTAGGTCCGATTTGCCTCGTAAGTGTCCGAAAATCCTGTATAATGATTTAAATAATGTTATTGACTTATTAAAAAATCATAATTATTGTTATAATATCATATATGGTCATATTCTTAGCTTCTTAGTAGTAATATTTCATTGCTACTTGTTATTCGGGTGTTTATAACTTTTTGTTCTTATGCGTGTTTTGTCGAATAAATTCTTATTCTTCTCTTTAGGTTATAGATACATCATTTCCAGAATGGTATTAATGTACTATATATCATATTTATTCATTAAATTCATTTATATAATCATTATGCAATGAAGATCATGTAGAACGAATCGCATCACATCGTGGAGACGGTATTCCGTACATACGTACGAGCGATGATATCGTTCCCATGATCGTGGAATTGTATTAGAGTGTATGTATATTATTTCAGAATCAAAATCAATTTACAATAATTATATATAGTAATTATTTACACCATTATACCCATCCAAGTAAGGTGGTGGGAGAAAATAGATTACACCACGGCATGAAGACGGTATTCCGTACGTACGCACGCGCGGTGATTTTGTTTTCCATAGGATGGATAGATGTTGAAATAGGGTTGTTTCATACATATAATACCATATCAGTATATGAGTGATACTTATGTTATTACTTCATAATGAAACAACTAAAGAAGAAGAAGTTGAAGAAGAAAGAATTTGGAAAGGATCGGTAATGGATATTACCTCTTTTTGACGCGCCTCTTCTTAACCTCCTCTTAGGGCACTAGGGTTGGTCTTTGAAGAATACCAGAACCTCTAGGATGATTCTAGGGAAGTGGGGAAGTGAAATGGGTAGGGTTTGTCCGAGATTGAAGGCGCAAATTGGTGTGAGGAGGAGAGGGAGAAGGTTCCCTTTTATAAGGGAGGAGAGGGGCACCTTTGGAAATACAAGAAATATTAGTTTATATTAAATCCCAACCCCACTTAAAAACTTCAAAATGAAACATATCCGAAGATTAGATGAGATAGGGTTGTAATATCATCAAAAAATAAAATTTAGACATGTTAGAAATTTATTTTAAACATTATCAACTTGATTTACCCTTATTTATCAATTTAATTTTATTTGTGGTAATAATATTCTACATTTTAAATTATTATTAATAATTACATATGTGTTGTGAATTTTCCATAATTTTACACTTTATGACATTGTAGACCATATAAATTTTAATTTATAATTTTTAAATATTTTTTGTGATATTTAAACAATTTTATAATATGTTATTTTTATAAAATAACAATAGTGTCAATTTTGATACTATTCATTTATTTGAATTTAAATAAAATATATACAGAGGATATGTTTTAAATAAAATCTTTAATAGATTAATAAAATTTCATATGTTTCTAGAAAATTAGTGGAGCACATTAAATAGTGCAGATAATAATTATTTTAATATTTTAAAACCATTTATTTGATATTTTAATTAATAAAATAATTTCAACATCAATATTGTGTCATAATTAATGATAATTATTTAATCCCTAAAAATTCTAAATAAATTCCTATGATGTAGATAATTGTATTAGCGTTCTGGAGACTATTCATGTTCGATGTTTCATTAAGTTTATCACCAAATTAAAATTATTATACTTATAAGATTTAAGAAAGTGACATGTTGTCACATTCTTTGGTTTTAATAATAATTAAATTATTTTCATGGAAAAAAGTCTATTAAATGAATCTAATCTGACCCTTAGGTGATATGGGTCTACTTTTAGTCATCCAATAAGATTTTTGCAGGTGTTAGGGTAATTTTATAATCTTATATTTACCCTTAATTACCCGATTTACCTTTAACTATGGTAAATAAAATTTACCGTAGTTACTATTCATAATGCCAAAAAAAAGTAGCCTATTAACATAATTTGGACCCACTGATTCTGAATATGGAATCCATTTTTTTAAATTCAAAACATATAAGTTGCAGTAATTAATTTAAAATAAATTCTGTTGTTAAGAAAACGGGTTTTAGAAGTTAAAACATTGCCAAAGATTGAAATGTTTTTACCTATGAATTCAATGCGAAATTAATGATAATGGCATACATTATATTAAATGGTAAAAATATATTCTATCTATACTTTAAAACCATTCAATATTATAATTTAACCATATGAATTATCTCAATGAAAAAAGTTGTTTTTAATTAAAAATTAGCGTATTTTTACTATTCATCAAAATATGAAAGTTATTAGAAAAATATCAAAAATTTATCCAAAGTAAATTTTTATATCCTAAATCAAAAGAACAATTTTATTTTGTCAAATTTAACTGATAAATGTGTCAAAAACTAGATTTAATGTGGGGGCACCATCAAAAGGCGGCAAAACTGCATTTTTTGATAAATACTTATTTTACCCAAAAAAATTATTTTGTTCTCTTACCATGTTCTAGAAAATGTGTAAGATGTATAATAATGTTGTAAAATTTAAAATTCAGTTAATACTATTCATAAAGGCTAGTTTATAATATTATAATAATATATCGTTGTTTAGTGGAACTTGGTATTGCGTACTACACATGCTATCAAGGAAGGTCGTGATTGTGTGTAGCGAAAGATTCCTTTGATGATTTATATAACATAAAAACAAAATATTTCTCATAAAAGTTTTGGGTGTTACATTCTACCCCCCTTAAAATGAATTTCGCCCTCGAAATTTGTCACTTTGTAACAAACAGATGAGGATACCTCTCCCTCATCATATCCTCAAGCTCCCATGTAGCTTTTCTAATTGGTGGTTCCTCCATAAAACTTTCACCAAGCGAGTGGTCTTGTTTCGTAGGAATTTTTCACTAAGATCCAGAATCTCTATCGGTTGTTCTTCATAAGAAATATCTTGCTCTAGTGGTACAACTTCTGAGCTGAGTACATGTGAAGGATCAGGTATGTAATTTCTCAGGAGAGATACATGGAACACATCGTGAACTTGAGAGAGATTCGGTGGAAGCGCCAATCGGTAAGCTACCTTCCCAACATGATCCAGTATTTCGAAAGGACCGATATATCTAGGGCTCAACTTACCCTTCTTTCCAAATCTCATGACCCTCTTCTAGGGAGATATTCGTAAGAACACTTTATCACCCACTTAAAACTCTAGGTCTTTTCTTCAGTTGTCGACATAACTTTTCTGTCGACTCTGAGTTGCTCTTATGTGTTGTTGAATAGACCGGACCTTTTCTACCATCTCATCAACAATATCAGGTCCTAATAGATTTCTTTCCCCAACTTCATCCCAGGAAGTTGGAGTCATGCATTTCTTTCCATAGAGAGCTTCATAAGGAGCCATCTGAATACTGGAGTGAAAGCTATTATTATAAGAAAATTCCACCAAAGGTAGGTGTTGATCCCAACCACCTTTGAAATCTATAGAGCAAGCTCTCAACATATCTTCTAGAGTTTGAATTGTTCTCTCAGACTGACCATCTTTCTGAGGATGATAAGCAGTGATGAAACTCAACTCTGTATCCAGAGTATGCTGAAGAGTTCGCCAGAACTTTGAGGTAAACCTCGGATCCCAATCAGATATAATAGAAAGTGGTACTCCATGCAATCTTACCACTTCCTTTACATATATCCTGGCAAGATGATCCAGAGAGAAATACTCTCTAATAGAGATGAAGTGTACATACTTTGTAAGATGATCAACTATGACCCAGATAGCATTATTGCCTTTGGATGTTTTAGGAAGTCCTGTGACAAAGTCCATAGTGATGTTTTCCCATTTCCATTCGGGTATGGGTAATAGTTGTAACACCCCCTTAGAATTCTGTCTCTCAGCTTTAACTTGCTGAAAACCAAGCATCGAGAGACATATTCAGCAACATCTCTTTACATTCCATCCCACCAGAAGTACTCTTTCAAGTCCCTATACATCTTCATGCTTCCAAGATGAATAGAGAATGAAGAACTATGAGCCACATCCAGTAGCTCCTTCTTTAATTCGGGGATGGGAGGAACACAAACCTGATTCCTGAACTTTATTATCCAATCACAATCAAGGCTGAATTCAGGAACATTTCTCACCTTATTTTGTAACTCGACATCTTCTTTATATTCCTCTTTAATCTTCACATGTATAGATGGTCGAACATTCATTTGAGAAAGATACGATTTTCCCCCTTCCATTATAATTCCAAGATCCATCCTTTTTAAATCCATAAATATTGGATCTTTTGTGATCCTCATCATGGATAAACTGGCATGGTCTTGTCGACTTAATGCATCTGCCACCTTGTTTGCTTTCCCAGGGTGGTAATGAATTGAGCAGTCGTAATCCTTAATCAGCTCCAACCATCTTCTTTGGTGCATATTCAGATCCTTTTGTGTGAAAATATACTTTATACTTTTATGATAAGTATAAATATCACACCTTTCACCATAAAGGTAATTCCTCCAAATCTTTAATGCAAAGATTACCGCAGCTAACTCCAAATCATGAGTTGGGTAATTTTGCTCATGTATTTTCAACTATCGTGAGTCATAAGCTATCACCATATCATTTTGCATAAGAACACACCCCAAACACTTCTTGGATGCATCACTGTATATCACAAACCTTTCTCCACTACAAGGCAGTGTGAGCACAGGTGCACTAGATAACCTTCTTTTCAACTCCTTGAAATTATCTTCACATTCCTCCGTCCAAACAAACTTAACTCCTTTTCGAGTCAACTTGGTGAGTGGATTAGATAATCATGAAAAATATTTCACAAAATGTCGATAATATCCAGCCAAACCAAGAAAACATCGGATCTTAGTCACTGTTGTTGGTCTCGACCATCTTTCGATAACCTCTGTTTTTGCTGGATCCACAGATATCCCCTCTTTTGAGATTATGTGACCCAAAAATGATACTCTTTGAAGCCAAAATTCACACCTGGTAAATTTGGAATAAAGCTTCTCCTTTCTTAGGGTCTTAAATATAATTCTCAAGTGATCTTAATGTTCTTCCTTGCCCTTTGAATATACAAGAATATAGTCTATAAAGACTACCACAAACTGATCAAGATAGTATCTAAAGACTCTATTCATCAGATCCATGAAGATAGCAGGGGCATTAGTAAAACCAAATGGAATCACTATAAATTCATAGTGTCCATACCTTGTACGGAAAGCCGTCTTTGGTATATCCTCCCTTTTGACCCTTAATTGGTGATACCCTGAATGAAGATCAGTCTTGGAAACGTATTTATCTCCTCATAGTTGGTCAAATAAGTCATCAATGCGTGGGAGAGGATATTTGTTCTTGATAGTGATCTTGTTAAGTTCTCGATAATCAATGCAGAGTTTCATTGATCTATCATTCTTCTTAACAAACAGAACAGGTGCTCCCCAAGGTGATGCACTAGGGCGTATGAACCCCTTATCAAGATTCTCTTGGAGTTGCTTCTTTAATTCCTACAACTCAATTGGGGCCATTCTATAAGGTGTCTTTTAAATAGTCAAAGCACCTGGTATGAGTTCTATTGAAAACTAAACTTCACGATTTGGTGGAAGACCCGGTAATTCCTCCGGAAAGACATCATCAAACTCCCGTACAATGGGAATATTATTAATCGTGAGTTTCTCACCAACCATTTTAGATAAATAACCTCCATTTAGTGGAATCAATACCCATAAAATGGAATAAATTTCCACTGGAAGGTTATGTTCATCCTTGCATCGATAGATGATCATAGATTGATCTAGAATATGAAATGTGACTTCCCTTCTTTGGCAATTGATATGAGCTCCATGTAGAGAAAGCCAATCTATGCCAAGAATCACATAAAATTCCACTATAGGAAGGATCACAAGATTTGCAGGAAGCACTTTCCCACAAACTTCAATCGGAGAAGAATTATAAACTTTTGATGCAACTGTTGTGCCATTAGGGGTTGTCACAGCTAACTCAACGTCTAATTTTTGAGGTAATACAGTGATATACTTAGAAAATTCTTCAGAAATAAAAGAGTGGGTGGATCCAGAATCAAATAAAACATTTTCTACTTTAGAGTGGATGGTATGTGTACCTTTCACCACATCGTTATCGTACTCCACATCGCTGATAGAAATTGCATGTGACTTTCCTTTGTCTTTAGCCTTAAGAGTTTGTTGATGTCGACCATCATCATCAACCCTTGGATTTGGGCATTGATTGGCATAATGCCCCATCTCCTTGCACTTGAAACATTGAAGTGTAGTAGGTTCATTCTATGTGTCCCTTCCTTTGTTTGCATCATTAGACATCTTCTTCCCATCATTGCAGCATTCAAATGCCCGATGACCTTCCTTTCCACATTTGAAACATTTACTTGTCCCTTTAAGACAACTCCCTCCATGTTTCTTTCCACACTTTGAGCATAAGGGAAAGCTCATCTTCTTTTTAGTGTGCTCTTTAGATTTTCCTTTGAATTCCATTTTCCTCTTCTTATCAAACCCATATGACTGATGGGTTACTCCAATCTCCATCTCGACTTTGAGAGCACATCGAACGATTTCCTCATAGCTATTGAAGTCCCTTATGGATAACGCCCTTCGAAGACTTGGTTTTAAGCCACTAAAGAATCGATCGATATTACTCTCAGGTTGGATAATAATACCAGAAGTGTACCTTGCAAGTCTTGTAAAATTTGCTTCATAGGTACCAACAGATTCATCATCCTTTTGCTTCAGTTCAAGAAACTCTTTCTCCATCTTTGTTCGGAGAATACGAGGGAAGTACTTATTGAAAAATAAGTTCTTGAACTCGTCTCATTCCATGGAATCAATTTCATCCCTTTGCCTCGTATTCTTAATAAAATTCCACCACTGATCAGCATCTCCTTCCAAACGATACACTGCTGGGATGACTTTATCATGATCATAACATTGAAGAACTGAAAATATATTTTCAGTGGTACTAATCCATTGTTCAACAACTAATGAATTAGTAGACCCACTGATAGAAGGTGGACGCTACCTCATGAAGGATTCAAAAAAATGTTGCTCCTTCCTTTTCTCGTTTGGAAGTCTTGTATGATTCATAGCTTTATAAAGTTGTGTGAGCATGGGTACAAGATTTTGCATTCCAGCTCCCATAACATTTGGTTGCTCAGGGGGACAATCATTGCATTGCCCGTCACATTCCGCATTAACACGGTTCCTTCGGGTTCCAGACATTGACTAAAACCAAGAAGAATAGTGTGAGCAACACTAATTATAATTGGAAAACCACATAATCAAGAATAAAATTTCACACTTAAGGTCTTATCATAGGTTGTTCATGTCCATTTCTAAAACACTAAGATTGTGTTTTATGCTTATACTTATCCTTAGGATTCTTACTAGGGCTTTCACATCCTAGTTTCCAAAGGTTGACTATACCTTTCCTATGATGCCAACTATAACGACCCATACTTTACATACATTGTTAATACTTCAAAATTGAATCACACTTATTACAACATATAACAAAACCATGAAAGGACCGTATAGGTATAGAGTCTTTAGAAACTGGGAAACATAAACAACTGGTTCATAAAGCATCTACTTTGCCTCCCATTCATTTCATCATATCTAGAGTCCCTTTTTGGCATATCCTACTTAATAACCTTCTTCCTGACCTAGGGAAATAAAACATACAAAAGGGTGAGCTCAAATTCTCAGTAAGGGTAAACAAAAGAAATATCAATCACATCATATACATAAGAACATAACTTTTGGAAATCTTAACCTGCAAAAGAGATCATAATTTCATAACATGGGATAAATCATAGTAGTGAAATGTAATCCCAATAATCATAACTTAAAACATGAAACTTTGTGGTATACACACATAATCATAGAGAATCATTTATTGTTAGTCATGACTCATTTCCAAGACTATCTTAGTGGACAAATTCCATTTCTGAACCGAGTTCACTCCTCGTTTCAGTCCTGTTTCACTGAACCAGTTAAACCTGCCCTTCCAACCATGTATATCTCATGAGATATAAAATATTTACCCAATGAATTGGAGGGAGATATAGGTCCCACCAATCTCATAATGATAACATTCTTATGTGTTCCACAAAATCATAAATCATACATCATTGCATAACCCATGTAATAAAAATGGGAATCTTAAACATCGTGAAATCATAAAACAATTCATAGAAGATAAAAGAATTAATAAATATAATTCTATCACAACATAATAAAATCAATGTAATAATAGGGATAGAAACAAAACCCTTTATTATCATATATGGAAAATAATTTTGATAAAACACTTGAACTCCATTCTTGAGGAAAATATCCTTTCTGCTTCAAAAACACTTTTCCTTTCTTAACATGTCGTACAATTCTAAACTAAAATAAGTTGATTAAAAATAAACTTGAAAACTTGTAAAGGAAGCTTCTTGTAAATAATGTTTTAAAAATCCATTCATGCCTTGTAAGTTAAAAAAAACATTCTTCGTACTTTTGTCGGAAAAGTCAAAAAGAACCTCGTACGAAAAACGACAAAAGATTCCTTTCATATCCTTTACTAAAAACTCACCGAAGGGTAAAATTGGATTTAAAAAAATTGTATGTGGATTGAAATAATATTACATATTTAGGAAACATGGATGTGGATGATAAAATACACCCCAGTAAATACCAAAGTGTAAACAATCTCGGATAAAAATGAGATTGTGATATTTCCCTTACCTTAGGTCCGATTTGCCTCGTAAGTGTCTGAACCTCCTGTATAATGATTTAAATAATGTTATTGACTTATTCCATAATCATAATTATTGTTATGATATCATATATGGTTATATTCTTAGCTTCTTAGTAGTAATATTTCATTGCTACTTGTTATTCGGGTGTTTATAACTTTTTGTTCTTATGCGTGTTTTGTCGAATAAATTCTTATTATTCTCTTTAGGTTATAGATACATAATTTCTAGAATAGTATTAATGTACTATATATCATATTTATTCATTCAATTCATTTATATAATCATTATGCAATGAAGATCATGTAGAACGAATCACATCACATCGTGGAGACGATATTCCGTACGTACGCACGAGCGATGATATCATTCCCATGATCGTGGAATTGTATTGGAGTGTATGTATATTATTTCAGAATCAATATCACTTTACAATAATTATATATAGTAATTATTTACACCATTATACTCATCCAAGTAAGTTGGTGGGGGAAAATAGATTACACCACGGCGTGGAGACGGTATTCCGTACGTACACACGCGCGGTGATTTCGTTTTCCATAGGATGGATAGATGTTGAAATAGGGTCATTTCATAATTATAATAACATATAAGTATATGAGTGATACTGATGTTATTACTTCATAATGAAACAACTAAAGAAGAAGAAGTTGAAGAAGAAATAATTTGGAAAGGATCGGTAATGGATATTACCTCTTTTTGACGCGCTTTTTCTTAACCTCCTCTTAGGGCACTAGGGTTGGTCTTTGAAGAAGACCAGAACCTCTAGGATGACTCTAGGAAAGTGGGGAAGTTAAATGGGCAGGGTTTGGCCGAGCTTGAAGGCTCAAATTGGTGTGAGGAGGAGAGGGATGAGGTGCCCTTTTATAAGGGAGGAGTGGGGCACCTTTGGAAATACAAGAAATATTAGTTTATATTAAATCCCAACCCCACTTAAAAACTTACAAAATGACTCATATCCGAAGATTAGATGATATAGGGTTGTAATCTCATCAACCAATAAAATTTAGACATGTTAGGAATTTATTTTAAACATTATCAACTTGATTTATCCTTATTTATCAATTTTATTTTATTTGTGGTAATAATATTCTACATTTTAAATTATTATTAATAATTACATATGTGTTGTGAATTTTCCATAATTTTACACTTTATGACATTTTCGACTATATAAATTTTAATTTATAATTTTTAAATATTTTGTGTGATTTTTAAACAATTTTATAATATGTTATTTTTATAAAATAACAATAGTGTCAATTTTGACACTATTCATTTATTTGAATTTGAATAAAATATATACAGAGGATATGATCGAACTAAAAGCTTCAATAGATTAATAAAATGTCATATGTATCTAGAAAATTAGTGGAGCACATTAATTAGTGCATATAATAATTATTTTAATATTTTAAAACCATTTATTTGATATTTTAATTAATAAAATAATTTCAACATCACTATTGAGTCATAATTAATGCTAATTATTTTATACATAAAAATTATAAATAAATTTCTATGATGTAGATAATTGTATTAGCTTTCTGGATACTATTCATGTTCGAATTTTCATTAAGTTTATCACCAAATTAAAATTATTATACTTATACAATTTAAGAAAGTGACATGTTGTCACATTCTTTGGTTTTAATAATAATTAAATTATTTTCATGGAAAAAAGTCTATTAAATGAATATAATCAAACCCTTAGGTGATATGGGTCGACTTTTAGTCATCAAATAGGATTTTGGCAGGTGTTAGGGTAATTTTATAATCTTATATTTACCCTTAATTACCCGATTTACCTTGAAATACGTAAATAAAATTTACCGTAGTAACTATTCATAATGACCAAAAATAAAAAGTATCCTATTAACATAATTTAGACCCAATGATTCTTCATATGGAATCAATTTTTCAAAATTCAAAACATATAAGTTTCAGTAATTAATTTAAAATAAATCCCATTGTTAAGAAAATGGGTTTTAGAAGTTAAAACATTGCCAAAGATTAAAATGTTTTTACCTATGAATTCAATGTGAAATTAATGATAATGACATACATTATATTAAATGGTAAAAATATATTCTATATATACTTTAAAACCATTCAATATTATAATTTAACCATATAAATTATCTCAATGAAAAAAGTTGTTTTTAATTAAAAATTAGCGTATTTTTACTATTCATCAAAATATGAAAGTTATCAGAAAAATATCAAAAATTTATCCAAAGTAAATTTTTATATCCTGATTCAAAATAAGAATTTTATTTTGTCAAATTGAACTTATAAATGTGTCAAAAACTAGATTTAATGTGGGGGTGCCATCAAAAGGCGGCAAAACTGCATTTTTTTGATAAATAATTATTTTACCCAAAACAAATTATTTTGTTCTCTTACCATGTTCTAGAAAATATGTAAGATGAATAATAATGTTGTAAAATTTAAACTTCAGTTAATACTATTCATAACGGCTAGTTTATAATATTATAATAATATATCGTTGTTTAGTGGAACTAGGTATTGCGTACTACACACGCTATCGAGGAAGGTCGCGATTGCGTGCATCGAAAGATTCCTTTGATGATTTATATAACATAAAAACAAAATATTTCTCATAAAATTATCGGGTGTTACACATGGAATATGTAATAATCATAATAATTTAAAATCATAACTTTGTGGTAAAATCCCACACATAAGTTGTGAACAAAGATAACATCATTTTTCATGAATGACAAATGTTCACAAATCACGACATCATAATTATGAAAAAAAATATTTCATCATGTTCAGGAATAATTCTCATAATATGAGGAGATATATTACATTACCCAGTGAATTAGAGGGATATATAATTTTAGGCACACTCTTCACATCAAAAAATTATCACAATCAAATATTACCCACAAATAGAAAACATATAACAATCATAATCATGAAATAAACCCATATAATGGAACGTGTTTTAAAAAGATTTTTTAAATAATATATCAATGAATAACTTATTATATTACCAAGGGAATAAGGTAAAAAATATTATTGAACATTAATTATTTGAATACATATATCATAGTTTATAGTGTGAATGGGAAATAACTCTGGATGAATCAATGAGAAGTTTGGGAAAATATTCTTTTTTAAAAATCATTTTATGAAAATCAGAAAAAATATCAATGAGTTAGAAGCATTAATATCAAAAAAATAATGTAAATGTTAATTCAAAGTGTAATTTAAAGGGTTTTATAATAATTATAAAAAAATTATAGAGGTAGAGATGAAAAATTTAATGGAAAGAACCAGGTTCAACAATCCCCTTGCATTATGTCCCATGTAATTCCATAACATTTTAGCCTCCTATAAAAAACTTATGTTATTTTAAAATTTAAATAATAGTTTAATTAATTTATTTTTCACTATATATAATTTATAATCATTTTATTTTATTTATCAATAAACTTTTTAAGGGTGATTTATTTTAATGTAATTTTTTCCTTAAAATTATTCAATATTGTCTGGATTTTATAATTTTAGTTATTTTTTACTAACATCAATAGAAAATATTATCTAAATGATAAAAATAAATTTTAAAATATGACATGTAATCTAAAAAAACTATTCACATGTGCGGTGATAGGTAAAGGATTGATAATGTCCCCATAGGCGGTTAACCATCCTTTTATAGGACATTGTCAAAACATGAATGCAAGATATATATAATATATTATCATATTATAAATAAAATTAATATAGAGTAATAAAATTTTAAATACCATATTCACATTCTATTTAATTTTTTAGGAAGGTTTTTATTAGAAAGAAATAAAAGGATGGATAATTAGAAAATGAATATTAAATTAAAAGATGAAATGATCTGACCTATTTCTTGATGTTTTCCCTTTTCTGTAACCCCTAACTTATTTAAAGATGGATTTTTATGAATCTATGGAATAATTAAGGATTTTAAGGGTATTTAGAGATGTAATTTTGGTATATTTGTTAATTATATAACATGATGGGAATTGGTATTCCATGGGGAGGGAGAGGGGGTATTTATAATTGAGGAGCCATGTATTTTTAGTTTAAAATATTAAATAAAATACAAAATTTAAGGTAAACCTTATAATAGATATAATTTTGACATTATTAATTATATTTCATTGAAAATAAATTTATTTATGAATTTAACGTTATTTATAAACTGAATTTATTAGTTTAATCAACATCAATGAAGAATAATAAAAAATTATTTATTTATTGGAATACTATATATTTTTTGGCTTTGAATTTTTTTGTTTGGATTTATAATTCTAAGAATTATTTTACTTATTAAACATGTTTTTGGTTTCTATTAAAATTATAGAATTTTTTAGATCATTATTATATATTTAATGATTTAATTAACACATACTGGTTACGTAAAACAATATTTTTACTATTCACATAAAAATTAAAGAGACTTTGAATATTATAAAAAATTGAATCTTAGACTATTTATACATGCTAATTCCTAAAATTAAATTAATTTTATTAAAATAATTTTCTATCATATGTAATTGTAAATATTTTACATATAAATTATGGTTATTATGAAGTAATCTTTATCAAACTTACACTTACACCTTCATTGAGTTTTTTTACTTTAATATTTATATTATGGAATTATAATATTTATATTCATTTAAAATATTGTTGGATAATATTATTTATATGATATTTTATTATTTATATGTTATTTTTTGGGGGTTAGGTTACCATTATTAATGGTGCGATTACTATTCTGAATAGTTAGGTTACTATTCTTGATAGTCATATTAATATTTTAATTATCATATTATAATTCCAATGTCCATATCACATTTTATAATACCACTTACTTCCTTTATTCATCATAAATATATATTCCTATCATAGTTATGTATTATTTATTTTCATAAAATATCGATTGGATTACTAATGTTTTGTTTCTATTTTCGAGTGTTATTTTTGAGTGTGATAATTCAAGGAGATCAACGTTTTCCAAAATTTTCTGTTCTAGTTGTTTTTTGTGTATATTATCACATTTAACTATTTTATATTTCATTATAAATATTTATTCCTTAAATTTAATGTTCCAAATTAATGAAATAAATAATTTTTTTATTATATATTTTATATGTTTATTCTATACTATATTCTTAAATATAACACACAAAAATTTTTTAGAATTGAATTTTCATTTCTAATATTATGGTTTATTACATGAAATGTAAAAATATTCATTACATTGTAAATAAATTTGATTACATGTATTTAAAATTTTATTATTCACCAAATGTAAAGAAAGTTAAGGGGGATTATGAATGTATTTTTTTATTTATGGTCGATCGACACATGTTGTTCCATAACTAAATACATTACACCATGATTTTTTAAATGATTTATTTAAATATAAAAAATTAGTTCCACTTAGTTCTTCTATGGAATGGTTCTGGGTGAGATTAATTGTTTTATAGGTTCCCTGAATTTCTATTTTACTAAAATTAGCCTAAAATTGAGTAAGTATATGTAATACTCATTAATAATTTCTTATTATATCTATTTACTATTTCCTTTGGGGTCATCTAAATTTGGTTGTTAGAAGAAATGTCATAGAAGAATAATTTTTTAGATCTATTGGGAGTTTCTTATTATGATAAAGATATTTGATTATTGAGTTATATACATTAACAATGAATTATGGCAGGTCATTATAAATTCTACATTTTAATAAAGTTGACTAAATTTTATAGTTTTTTTTTATATTTTAACAGGTAATTAGTTTGAATCATACATAAAATATGACAGATAAACTAGATTAGTGAAGTCTGTGTGGAGGTGAGGATTTATTTGACAGAAAAAAATAAATTAAATAGAAGTTATTAATTATAGTAATTGTACTAGGTATATTAGATTGAATTAATATTAAGAATATATTAAAATATTGGTTGATAGTAAATTTGGAAATTAAGGAAATTGATATGTCATTGTGGTTTCCTTTGATGAGGTTGTGTAAAATATTATTTCTATTGTTGTTTGGTGAATGTTTTGAACTCTAAGAGTTGTTTTTTAAGTACTATAATTCAAGGAATGATGAAAGTAATTAGGTTATCAAATAGTGGTAAACTATTTTTGTTTTGGGGTTTAATAGAGGTTCATTAAGGTAGTCATCCAAGAAAATATAGATGTCATTAAAGAGTTTGTGGAGTGGTATAGTTGAGGTTAGATAATTTTGGTTTGGATTTTGTGTTTTTCTTTTAATTAAGATATAGATTATGGTTAAACATTACTTTTTTTTTCTAATATAATTTTATTGATGGATTATATGAGGTTAAGATTATGTTATGGAATTAATCTAACCCTTTTTCATGATGTGACTACACTAGAGTCATGGTATCAATCCCTAGTACATGAGGTTATGTTAGGAATGTGGTATTCTCACTATAGATGGTATTTTTGTTCTTACATTTATATCACTATATTATTATTGTTTTTAATCTATGTAGTCCAAATAATGGTGAAAAAAATTTGGTGGTTAGTGGTACTATTGTTATATGTGTATGAAGTATGAGTTAGTAATGGTTATGGTTGGATTTTTGGATATGAGATAGGGTATGATATGCGATGAAGATTATATGTTTTTTCCTTCCTTGTTTTAATGTGTTTAAATAATTAATAGTAGTTAAAACCACTATCTGTTTTTTTCTATTGGTTTATAATGAATATAATGGCAATATGCATGATGTCAATATGTATTGGATAAAAAAATCTTGGATTATAGATGGAGATCCCCTGATTATTGATAAGATGAATTTTGGAGTTCCCAGCAAAGGTATTATTTTTGTTGATGAATCGTGGATATCAAATTAGGATTAAAGAACTACCTTATAGCTTGGAATTGAAGTGATATATTGTTATATTCATATAAAAATAGATGTTCTTCAATTGTACCTATAGAAAAGGTAGAGGTGTAGTAAGTTTCTTCCATTAGATATTCTATTTTAGATCCATTCATATAGAAAGGATATTTGGATAAAAGTGCTTACAATATTGAATAATAGTTCTATATGTTGGTAAAGGTTTTAAAATATTATACAATCTTAGGAAGTTTCTTCATTGTGATTCATATATCAACTTGGTTTATGAATATTTGAATATAGGGTGGTTCAAATTTATTTCCATTGAGTGTAGACCATGTTGGACATATTATATTTTCTAAGAAATTAAAAAAATTTGTTTAGGACCATCCATGTGATTATTATAAATCATGACTAATTTTTGGATTAATTTACACTTAGATGAAGTTATTGATGTTCAGTTGAATTAGTGGAAGCTTATTAAAATATTGAAATAGGTATTTTCATGGTAGATTTATATTTTATTGATATAATAATTGATTAAGATTTTTAATCAATACAAAGTATTTTATTCATATGATAACACATCCCTAAATAATCCAAGAATTTTGAGATTCTTAAATAAATGAAGTATATCTACATGGAGAATATTGAGAATGTTTTAACATATTTTCAACAAATTTGGATCAATTCTATAATCTATATGTTTTAGTGAATTATTAAAATTCATAGAATTCATTAATATTCACAAGGTTAATTTTAAAACTCATAAGGTTGTGTTAGAAATTAATATGGGTGATACTATGAATTCATAAGGTAATATTAATAAAAAAATACAATTAATATAAAAAAGTGATAGACATTGTAAGGTTAATTTAATCTTATGAAGAGGATACTAAGAGAAATTTTGACAGAGGTTGAAGACTCACTAAGTATAGAAAGGGTAATTAGGAATTAGTAAAAGTAACTTCAAAACTTTGTAAGAGTAAATAAAAACTTCATAAGAGTCATACAGTACTTTTTAGGATTAATATTGAAACTTTAAAAGAGTATTTTCACACTTTATAGAAGTAATTAGAGGCATTGTTGTTATTTTATTACTTAGAAAGAGTTAGTAAGTGAAGATGATAATGATAATATAGAAAACTAAAAGACTTCATATGATTCCTAAAATACTTTAGAAGAGTAACTGGAATTTTGTAAGAGTCATTGATGACTTCAGAAAAGTAAATTATTATTTTAGAATTGAAATATAGTACTTAATAAGAGTGATGTGTGACTTTATAAGATCTATCAGTGTAGTGAAATTTATAGAAGAAAAATATTCTACGATTAATTATGTAACTTCATAAGAGTTATTTCTGAGTTAATAAAAGATTTTAAGTGCATTTTTACATAATTTTTAAGTGTAACAACAAACTTTATAAGGGAAACTGGCTAATTTTGTAAGACTTAATAATTATGAGAATGTAAGGTGATTAATTTCATGTTTATTTTTTTGGATGTTAATTTAGAAAATTTAGTTTTATTCATAAATGATCTAAACATCCAAATTAGGTCAATAATTATGATTCTATCCATTCGATGATGAATTCTAGGGATGACGAGATAATAGAATGTTGTGGAGAGGAAAAATGTGTCGTGAAGAAAACTAATGATAAATTCAGTCCAAAGATAGTTCTAATTTGTTATGATAAAATCCCACCATGAACAGTTTTCTATACTAAAATAACTGATGAATAAGGGATGGTTTGAGAGAACTTTATGACATGACACTCTGGGCTGTGACCAGGCTAGATACATTTCCTCTCCTCATGCATTTTCAATGATTTAAGTGCATTTAATTGTTTTTGGGATTTAAATGAGTTAAAATGCCATGATACATTTTAATTATCTTATATAATTAAAATTATGTATCTTAAAATGAATTTAAATGAAATTATATTTGATGAATAAAACTAAATACTAAATTAAAATAATGAAATGAATGTCCATATTTTTGTAAGTGTAAAGTTCTAATAAATGTTAAATAATATTAGCATGGTTTGGTGAATAAAAATCAGAAGAACAATATGGGAAAGATGATATATTTTTACCTATAATTTTTATATACATTATGAGAGTTAGATAAAACTGGAATCACAACATATCTAATGATATTATGTATTAATAGACCGAGAGAGATCCAGTAATGCTCTAGAAGATATTATTCATGTGTGATGGAGAAGAAAAATAAGATAAGGAGAGAATCTCAATTTAGTAAAAAAATATTACCGTCTGAAGAGGAAAGGGAGATCCTATCTTATCAAGGTTTAAAATTTTATTATCCAAATAAGATCAAAGAAACACTAAATATTATTATATAATGATGAAGAAGATCAAACATGTATTGTCTAGGAGGTATATGAGATCATTATATTGATATTACCTCAAAACAAGAGTCGACCTATTTCATTATTATAGATTGATACATGTTTTTTATTGCATTATACCTTGTTAGTTTCAGGATTATAGTTCCCAGGATATACCCTTACCCAAGGTTTTCATTATAATAAAATAAGAGAAGTGTGAAAGTTGGATGTCAACCACTGTATACTAGGTATATATTCATCAATATCAGAGGTGAACGTCATTAAAAAATCCTGGTATCCATGTTTCCTTTCTTCACTACTTTAGTAAATTAATTAAAACCATAGTTGAGGTTTGAGTGAGAGATATTCATTCACCGAATATGTATGAAGGTAATATAAGGTTTAAAAGATTTATTTGGTAATGAATCAGCCAACATTGATTCTCCCCCTCTAAGTGTTGGAAATATCCCCAATACATCATAAAAATATATTATTATCTTTTCATAAATACTTTTCTATTTAATATATCATGGGATGAGAGAGGTTATAGGAGGAACCTACTAAGTGTACATATATACTTACCCTTATTATGGGGTTTTTCAGACATATTAGATTGTGATGAGGGTGGTGTCGAGTGACATTAGTTTAAGCATGGGTGGATTTTTCTTGGAGTTGGTAGAGTCATATGTTGGCATTTTTCCATGTAGTTGAAAAATAGTGTTCTAGTTTTTTGATTCTTGTGACATACTCGTGCATGTGTTCACAATTTATTTGGAAGTTGGTATTCATTTTTATGGTTATGTCTAATATTTGGTCATCAATTTAATTTTTAAAAGTGTAAATCCTCCCATAATTTTTGTTTTATATCATTTGTTCTAGTCTTTAACTCATGATCTATTGGATGTGATATTCCAGTGGGGGTGGTGTTACTCTTGATCTCATTATTTGCTTGGGTAGAGTCTTGGTGGGGTTAGGTCCTGACAGTGTGTGCATGTTTGTGTGTGAGATAGTTATGTATATATATATTATGTATATTTTTGGTTTTATTGTACACAATATAAAAATATATTAATATATTTATTGTGTGAATTAACATATATACTTTTTATTATTTTTTAATTTTAAATTATTTTATTTTTTAATCATTTTGAGTATATACATGAAATATATGTTTTGTGATTAAAAAACCCATGAAATATATATTTATAAAATAATATTGTATATATATGTTTTTTGTTTATTTTTTATTTTTTTCATCATTTATGTATTATTGGTTTATATTTTATATTAAAATATTAGTCAGAATATTTTATTGTTGTAAAAACATTTATTAACATAAACATTTTTTTTATAAATAAAAAATTATTTTATTAATATATATAAATATATATGTGATAAATTGTTCACTTCCATGACTGTTACATTCACTACTAGAGATTTTTCTACTAGAAATGAGGGGAAGTGGGTGGCCTTTATTTGGAGACCATTACAAAATTAAACAATAACACAAATATTTATCTCCCCCACCACTCATTTTATTCTTTATACCACCATCACAACCCCAACTACAACCTCTGGACCCCATGCTTCCTATCCCCATATATTCTTCTCTCTAAGCCCAAATCCTGACTGATGGATCCTCTCCTCACACAATCCCACAATGTGAAGGCATCCTACCAACCCTAAAATGATTTCTCCTCCACCACATCACATTCTCCTCCCCCATTTTTAGTAATTTATTTTTAAATCATCACCATTCTCTTATTCTACTAGAACCCAAGAATTTTGTTGGAGTAATTTTAAATAATTCGAGGTATAAACATAAATCTCCTTAAGAATCACTCTTTTTGGATGATTAATTGATTAAATTTTGAATATTAGGGTTTTGAAGGTAATTGGGGATTTATTTGGTTTTAAACTGGACTTAAAATGTATACATTGATATATTAGATGGTCTATTTTAGTATATATCTATTTGGAATTATTTCATTTAATTTTAACTTGTTTAGGTGGTTTTGTTTTTTTCTTATTTTATGATCAACAATTTCAATTGAGTTTTATATAGTTTGGATATTTTAGTTTGGTTAAATATGATCTTAGTATATTCAATTATATTTTGATTTATCATTATTAATTCAGTTAACCTTAATAAATTTTGTCTCTGGCCATTTCATAGTTCATTTAGTTATGATTTATTTTTCTAAATTTTGAACTGACTTGATTAAACACTATATAAATTAATAATAATATATTATAATATAATAAAATCATATATAATTTTATTCAATATAAAAAAACAAGTTAATTTTTGTCAAGTAACTTTAGTTTATTATAATTCCTTTCATGTAAATTTATTTATTTTTAGATTAGTTATGCTTGGATTAATTAGGTATTGATGAGTTCATTATGGATTAGGACAATTTGTGGACAATTTATTATATTATATTTAGTTTAACATGGATTAGTTGATATTTTTAGTATACATTGTCTCAATTATATCAGATTTGGTTTAGTGTGATATAGATTAATTGAGTTCAATTCAGTTTTATATAGTTCATGTGCATAGTTTAATTTTTTATATTTTGAGTAGTTTTGATTTTTTATGTTTATTATAGATTAATATGATTTGATTTTGTTTCATTTTTTCGGTTATATTATAGTTCATATCAAGAAAAGTAATGATACTTTATTTTAGATTTTCCATATTTTTGTTCACGTTGTGTCTATTTGATTCATCTAAGTTCATTTCAATTATATTTTAGTCTAACTTTTTATTTTAGGTATTTCTTTTATAGATGTATACGTATATATATATATATATTAGAAGGATGTACATATGAATGAATAAATATCCCACCTGGGGAATCTCTTTCATTTATTAATTCCTTTTTAAGGCATCTTTCCATCTGGGAGGACTCCATGGTATTCTTACTACCATCCCCACCAGCGATGCATCAACACCAATATCATCATCCCAGCTTGACCAAATTAGAAATACACTCTTACTGACATTTTTTATAATTTCCAAACCCAACAATACTTCCTCCCATATGTATATTTATTTCCCATTAAAAAAACATGAGATTACATCTAGTAAATCTCATATATATTTTCCATTTTTCATTTCTTTTATTTGTCATAATTACATTTAATTTTTTTGATTGGTTTTGTTTTGATTAGTTTGAATCAAATTAGGTTTGTTTTGGTTTGTTCAATTTTTTTTTTGTTATAATTATTTTTAGCTCCTATAAGGTTTATTATGTCCATCTAGGTATATTTAGTTTTTGAATATTTTTATTCGATTTCATTTAATTCACATTTTATTGGGTTATTTACATTCCATTAAGTTATTTTCATGGTGGATTTTTATATTTTATTTATTCTAGATTAGTTTTATATGTTTTGAGTGGGTTTACATCAATTCCTTTATATTAAATTTATTTGGGTTTTATTTATATCAATTTTTATCCATTATGAACAATTAATTTTTACACTTTCATTTACATTCATTGATTATATTCTATTACATATAGTCAGTTATGATTTATTTAGTTTTATGTCACTTAGTCCAGGTCTGTTCAGTTTTGATTTATTTTATTATTTATCTATATTTTTTATTTTTTATGTATTGAATGAGTCAAATAATAATTTTTGGATTTTTAAACCCATTACTATCAACCACACATTTAATTTTTTGAAGAATCTATATGTATTCACTACTATTTCAAATTTTATAGAAAGTCTTTAGGGGATATAATGGTTATAAAATTATGCAAAACACATATATTCTTATTTTTTCCACATTTTATATTCAATGATCATTAGGAATTCATAATCATTACTTTTATGAAAATGAAAACATATAATGTTTTCATAAACTAAAAATTTACTTTTAATTTATTATCTTATAGTATTTTTGTTTAAACATTATAAAGTTTTATAGATATGAAAATATTTAAGGTGTATTCATAAAAATTATTCTTTAATATGAAACATGGTCTAATATAAAAAATTGTATCTTTCAAGTAGACACATGACTATGCTTTTGGAAAAGGTTTTAAAAGCTATTTTATAGTTATTTTATTGGTTAAATCATAAATATTTGATTTATATATATTTTGAAAACCTTTTTTTAAAACGTCTGTTTTTATTTATTTGAAAAAATATAAATTTTCAACCATTTCAATAATAATAGCATGAGTTTTTGAAATGGTTATTGTTCATCTTAATATTAAATTTATCTATATTACTGATTATATATCATTCTATATATTATATGTTTTAAAATTAGGTTTTATTCTTTAATATATAGAATATATTGCATGGAATGAGACATAAAGAACTACTATCTACCAATATTATCTTCATATGTAAGTTGTTAAAAAGGAAGGTATTTGTTTATTTAAATTTTTAAAAAAATTACATGTAAAGGTTCATTTTGAGCAAAATTGTGATCAAGAAATTCTTAGGTAATATTAATCAATATATTTTCGAAAATCTTTCACCTATGTGTCTAATTTACTAGATATTTTCAATGATAGTGGGGGTTTTTGTCTATATTAGTTCATAATCATGTGTTTCTACTTTCTTTTAGTAAATGTAACAGTTGATACATTAAAATTTAAATATTATGTGTACTTGTCTATTAAGAAGGGAAGTAGGAACCATATTTTCATTATTTTGAAAAGATGTGTCACTAATTTTAAATAAATATTTAATTTTAAATTATATACATATGCCTGGAATAACGCCATTTTGTTTTAAATTTATTATTGTAATATGCAATTGTATCATAATTCCTTACTTTTATTTTGAAGGAACTTATTCAAAGGTAATGTTTAAATTTCAAAGTCCTTATTTCACATGAGTGGGCTTTATTTTGTGTTTTTTATTTTCCAATTTTAGTAATTTAATACATGTTTGGTATATGTGTTCTTATGTTCATAATTTTTATTTTCTATATATGGTAGTTTATTTAAATTTTAAAATTTATTTATATATATACCCTCATATAACTATATTTGAGAACCTACTGTATTTTTTCCACCATATTTAAGTGATGAAAGGTTTTATTATTTATAATTTTAAAAATATTTCATTGGACTTTGAAAACAAAGCCTATTGGTGATAATTTATTTATCACTAAAATATTTTTTTTATAATTAAAAAATTGAATATTTTTATTTTTATTTTATTTAAAAAAAAAAGAATATATGTGGAGGTTATACCTCCCATATATTTAATACCTTCTAACATTCCCCATAATATTTTTCAATTTTGATAAGTTTTTCTATATAAGAATATAAACTTCTTACTAAAAAAAGTTTTAGCCAATTTTTAAGTATTATTCCTGAAATTTTAGTTTAAGTCCATAAGTGTTTTTTCTTAGAACCAATCATGCACCACTAGGTTATTGAAATCTTCTTATTAAATGGGACAAGTGTTGTCCAAAAAATTAAAGGTACAATTTTTGAATTTTTTCTGATATATTCCAGGTTTATTAACATGTATGGTTGATATGGAACTTTTGATAATTATTTGATCAAATTATTCTTTTGGGGTGAATAATTGTGAGTGCAATACTTGTTTTGGTATATATTGAATGGGTTGTAATTTTTTACACAATATTTATTGTATTATATATTATTTATCTCATAAAAAAACCACTACTTGATGTATGTTATTTTCCTTTACTTTTGATTATTGAAAAATATTATTGTCATGTATGGATTCATGGAAATTATTTAATTAAATATATTGTGCATGTGATCAAGAATCAATAAAAAAAGTATGGAAATGTTGATACTTATGTACTATATATAAGATCCACTTGGTTAGAATTATTCTAGCTAACTTCTTTGACTAATTTTTATATTTTCATCTAGTTTAATATCATTGATGATAAATGCTTCATTAGTGGTTCACTATATGTGAAGGTTCACACATAGAGTATGCACACACAAATAGACACACCCACACCCACACCCACACCCACACCCACACCCACACCCACACCCACACCCACACCCACACCCACACCCACACCCCCCATACACACACCCACACACACCCACACACTACACATCCACACAAAAACAAACACCCACACACACAAACACACACACACACACCCACACCCACACAACCAAACCCAAACCCACACACACACATGCAGGCATACGAACACGCCCACACCCGCATCCACACCCACACCCACCCACCCAGACACACACACACACAAAGACCCACCTACACCCACCCACATCCCCCACACCCACACCCACACCCACACCCACACCCCCCACACATACATACACATGCACACACACACAAGCACACCCACACCCCCCACACACACATAAACACGCACACACACATGCACAACCACACACACACGCACACAAACACACACACGCACACACCCACACCCACACCCACACCCACACCCACACCCACACCCACACCCACACCCACACCCACACCCACACCCACACCCCTACAAACACATCCACACCCAACCAAACACACCCATACACTAACCCACCCACTCACCCACACCCCCCCCCCACACACACACATGCACATCCACACGCTCACACCCACACCCACACCCACACCCACACCCACACCCACACCCACACCCACACCCCTACAAACACATCCACACCCAACCAAACACACCCATACATCAACCCACCCACCCACCCACACCCACACACCCATGTGCGCATGAACACACACACACACACACAAACCCACACACACCCGCACACACCCACACCCACCCATAACCACATACACACCGACACCCACACCCACACACACACACCCACACACCCACACAAACACACACACACACACACACAGACTCTCACTCCGCCACACAACCACGCATACACCCATGCATGCACCTACACATGTACACACACAGACACCCACATGAACATGCACATGAGAACACCCACCCACCCACCCACACCTACCCAACCACCCACAGACACAGACACAGACAGACACACATAAAAACATACATACATACACATAAACATACACAAAAACATACATACATACAGACACACACACACACACCCACACACACATATAGGCATACATACATACATACATACATTCATAAAATCAAATACATATTTACATACAAACAAACATACAAACACACACACACACATATATATATTCTCAATACATATATTTTATATATATTTTGAATATATTCTCATATATGATTTGATTATATATTCAGATAAAGACACACACACACACATATATATTATGATATATATCTTGAATATATTTTGATATATACACTGAATATATATAGTTATTTTTTAGTATCTACTAAATCCCATTAAAACACATTTATATTGCTTTCAAAACATAGGAAAATGATCCCTAAGTCACTTATGTTCAATATGAGTCAAACACAAATCAATCAAATGCTTTGATTTCTTTTTAGGATAAAAGACACCATTAAAACTTTTATCAATTTATTAATATAGAATTTATCCCATCAGTGGGTCTGAAACGAGGAAACAATTTTTCAATGTCATGAAAATATAAGATAATGATCCATGGATTATTTTTTAATTATAGGAATCAACCATGCCTCAAACTGATGCAAATATAGGTCTATATAATGGAAATTGTGATATCAAATTATTATAACCTTTTAATAAAAGATAAAACACCTTGGAAGTGGGGATAATAGATAAAATGAGATCATATTAGCATGGAAACATTGGATAATGATCTATTAGTCATTTAATATCTATATGAATTAACCATGTGTTAATATGAAGCCTGGTTTTATCATTAAAATTATACCAACCTAGTCTTCTTATAAATGGATATTACATATTTTTAGATGAATATTAAATAAATTACACAAACACATTCCCAAGTATCATAATATTTTAGTGATTTTTGAAAATTGGAACACAATATTCTAATCCAATGAAAGAACTTCAACATATCCCATCATGATCTTACCCTTCAGTACTCTTTATAAAAATACCTTACTTAAAATTTCTTCATACAATGGGAAGATGAAAAACAAGAAAGGGTGATCTAAAATGCTCTAAAATGGTAAAAAAGGAAGATATGTAACAATGAAATAATCATAAGTGGCTCAGACTATGATCATAATAATGGAAAACCATTACCTACACATCAAAGATCATTAAATTAAATCATGGGATAACTACCCTCTCGTTGAGGAGCGAGGAGGTGTGAGGCTCCACGAATGAATTTGACGTTCATTATCCCACAACAAAGCAAGAAGGCGGGATGTCCCATGAACCCCTTTGACATTCACAAGCCTGACGCGGAACAAGGAGGTGGGACGCCCCGTGAACCCCTTTGATGTTCGCGAGCCCACTGTAGAGCCAAGAGGCGGGATTCCCCATGAACCCCTTTGACGTTTGTGATCCCAACAGGGATCTAAGAGGTAGGACGCCCCGCTAATTCCTTTGACGTTCACGACCTACCATGGAGAAAAAGCTTTCTTCGCGATGAGTGATATTTTCTTCGCGACGCCTATTGCCTATAAATACAGGGCTCCCCTTGAGCCCAACAGATGGATCATCCAACCTTTAACCTTATAAGCTCTCAAAACCGCAAAGCACTCCTTGCTCTATGGACCATGATCTTCTCAAGGTACTTTTTATTTGCGAAGTGCCTCCCCTGTTGCTTTAATTGAACCCCTCTTCTGAGAGGGATGACTTTTGCGAAGCCCACGGGCCATCGCGGAGGATGTAGATCCCTACGAGGACTCGAATCATCGTGAAGAATTTATACTTCATGAAACACCCTCCATACACATGCGAACCACATGCTAAGGCAAGGTCACTGTGCTTCACGAAGCACATTTCTTCAAAACACTTTTCTTTGTAAGGAACCCTTGCTTCGCGAGGCATTGCTTCACGAATGCCTTTATACTTCGTGAAGCTCCTCCCCTATGCACCTATTCCCTATCCCTATCCCAGGAGACTACACTTCATGAAGCACATCCCTTCACGAAGCCCCTCCACTTCATGGAGCACCAGAGCTTCACAACTATTCTACCTATGAACCCCTTTTCCCTGAAACTCCTTTTCCCGTGCGACCCTTTAGGTTTGCATGAATCAATTTCAAATTCCCTTAGATGAATTTTTTGTTGTGTTGCTTTTCCTCATACTTCTTCACATAGGAATGCTAACGGATATTGCTTCTTCGCATAGCCACATTAATGTGGACCCCTAATGGGATCACCTCACAACACCCCCTAGCCACGACATTGCATGTACCTTCTCTTCACCAAGGTGTAGAGGGTGACCGCTATGTAAGTCCTAGTGTTTTGGAATGAACCCACCTCGTACAAGCTGAAGAACGTTAAACGGCCATGCGCCTTAATCCTCAGCACATGATGTTAAACTGTGACCTCACCCTATGCATCATATGTGGGGTGTCCTGTCTCAGATATTCTTTACACCCAATGGTCTCCACAGGAGTGATATCATTACTCACATGGAATAAAATCCTCTTTATCAGGGAGCCGTTTGTCTATAGGGACAGGGTAACAACCCTCGTGTAAGCCCCTAGATTTTTCTTGCAGGAGGTAGCATCCCTGCTCCACCTTTCATCGGTACAAAATACCTCTCCTACTAGGCTTCGTCACCACACAGGCCTCCACCTTGGAGTAAGTCACAATCTCAATCTCCATGGGCTGGAAACCGTGTGTAATCCCCTGTTTCCTCTTTGGGATACTAACCATGCATGAGCCCCACTCCACTTCCCACAGACGCACCTTCCACGACGTGATCATTAGGCCTTTTCTGCCTCTTGTTTCTCACATCGAGCATGACTCACATAGGCCTATAGTAAACATTGACAATCATATCCTATCCGGGAATCCTAGAGTGTAAGCTCCAAACATTACCTAAACTATGTGGAATTTGATCCTTGCTAAGGTGAGGTACGTAGGAAGCCTCAATGAGGTTCAATCCCACCACCCATTGGTCGGTCCGACCCCCCTCATGTTAATTCACCAACCATAAACCTGAACTACGTAGACTTTGATCCTTGCCAAGGTGAGGAATGTAGTAAGCCTCCCTAAGGTTCAAGCCCACCACCCATTGGTCGCTATAACCCCCGTCATGTCGGTTCACCAACCATCAACCTGAACTATGTGGAATTTGATCCTTGCCAAGGCGAGGTACATAAGAAGCCTCCCTGAGGTTCAATCCCACCACCCATTGGTCACTCTAACACACTTTATGTCTTCTCACCAACCATCAACCTGAACTACGTGGAATTTCATCCTTTTCAAGGCGAGTTATGTAGGAAGCCTCTCTAAGGTTCAATCCCACCACCCATTGGTCGCTCTGACACCCTTCAAGTCTGTTCACCAACCATTAACCTAAACTACGTGGACTTTGATCCTTGCCCAGGCAAGGTATGTAGGAAGCCTCCCTGAGGTTCAAGCCCACCACCCATTGGTCACTCCAACCACCTTCACATCGGTTCACCAACCATAATCATAAAATATGAGGTATTTGATCCTTTCCAAGGCAAGGTACGTAGAAAGCCTCTCTAAGGTTGAAGACCAACACACACTGGTTCTGACCATCTTCATGTTTGTTCCATGTCCCATTACCTGAACTACATGGAATTTGATTCTTTTCAAGGCGAGGTACGTAGGAAGACTTCCTAAGGTTCAAGCCCACCACCTATTGGTTGCTCCGACACCCTTCATGTCGGTTCTCCAACCATCATCCCAAACTATGTGGACTTTGATCCTTGCTAAGGAAGGGTACGTAGGAAGCCTCCCCAAGGTTCAATCCCAACAACCCACCAAACCTGACCACCTCACATCAGTTCACCACCGTCCTGTGTAATGTCAAACTGTATTCTCCCCCAAGCAGCGGTAAGCCGTTGTGCCCCAATCAGTCATAAGCCGTTGTGTCCCTCAATCAGTGGTAAGTCATTGCATTACCTATTCAGCAGTAAGACATTGTAATTCCCTTTCTTGGGACCCATATATTTGGTCCGACCTAGAGGCGTCAGAACAACTCGGTCTGCTAACCATGCATGACCCCATACACATCAATGGGTTGTTTCCCTATGTGTACACCCCAATTCATGCCCATTTTCCGGTATTCCCTTTGAGCCTATGTGTTTCAGGAAGGTCATCCCCCAACCTAGAGGTTCCACTTCCTCCGAGTCCAATACATGAACCCATTCTCACGAGTCACCTCCTTAGGTGTCCCATTGCCCTACCGAACTACACAGACTTTGTTTCCCTTCCACGGGGATACGTAGGAAGTCTTATCGAGACTCAAGCCCAACATTATCATCATCCTCATGGTGGTTCCATCTCATTCCCCATCCGCATCAACTAACCATCTGTCACCCAACTTGATTTTTACCCAGACCGCCACATCCCAGTGAGATCATGTCGGCTCACCCCTATATCAGTGTACCCTCCAGGGGTTACAGTCATATGATCAACTCTAGTCAGTGTTATGATCAGTCTGATCTATCTCTTCTAGATGTTAAATTTATGACATACCCTGTGTTAAACATAGGAAGCTGAGGAAAATCTTAGAGACATGGCTAGGGAATAAGATTCCTCAAATTCGACGCGGGATGCCTCGGGCTTCCACGCCCTCAAGAATCCCTATAATAAGTGGAAGAATCCCAGACGTTCCAGTCTTACAGCATCCAAACATGCCAGTGATGTACAATGTGACTACTACCTAGACTGAAGGTTTGTACCCTGACTGGACCCTTTGGAATGTCCTAACATAAGCACTGTAATTAACAGAAATCCATAAAGATATGGCACTGGGAAGAGATTCACGCACAACGTATTAAATCTATAAGGAAGACTCGGACTAGGTGACGAGTTCCAAGGAGGAATCCATGTAAGAAACAACTGAAATCCCATCATCCTATTTCGATCAAGGATAAAACATCCCTGAATAAGGAACGAATGCTGCCCGCCATTGGAAAGCAGGAATGCGGGGCAACAAAACAGTGATGTCGTCCCCCAACAAGACGGACACGTGCACCCCGGTGAAAGCATCAAAAATAGAAATGGTAAGCCTGATGTGAAGATATTCTACTCAATATGGATATTATTAGAATTTTAGACATCATTGGATTAGCATGTCATCAGATCTAGCTATCCGGCACCGGGTCCCACCTAAAAAATAGCAGGCCTAGAATAAAACTCCCTAGAAGTTGGGGAAGTAGAGCGTTGGACATCCTGATCTGTGATGTTCTTAGTGTGGACCCCTCTTACTATTCATGGAAGATGGCATGGAATTGGGTCATTGGTCGCCGATTCCTTTTTCTTTCAGTACTAACGAGTTAATCTCCCTACTCTTCAAGAAATCAAGTTGCTGCACCAGGAACTCGATCGCCGCCTGCACACCGACGTAGGGGCATGGTCAGTACTAGCACAGTAGTCCTGTGTGGCTCTGCGACTTCTACAACGGTCTCAATGACCATGACCATGGGGCGCCCATGCCCTATCTTCCTTATCGAGGTTGTTTAGTGGAGGGTGATCAATGACCTCATACACCGGTATGAGGAGGAGGGGATCATCCCTGTGAGGGATATGGCCCACCTGGATTTAGAGGTGTGTACGCCTCATTGTCGACGTTGCCCCCAAGGGCTGCGCATGGAGCCACTACTCCCCACTCCAATATATAACTGTTTTGAGAGCCTGTCCCTGGAACACCTCGATGACTCCCTGCCCTATGCCAACGAGGTAAGGGACGTCCGGGCCAGCCCGATCAGACACCCATTCTAGGGACTCCTATCGAGGGCCCTTGCTCTACTGCATCAGTACTGCCGCCCGGTCTTAATAAACAAGAAGCAGGTAAGCCACGTACCTGCACAGCCGACTTCGGTCCGTCCGACTCGACACCAGCATCGAGTGTAAGCTGAAGAGGATGCCCACTAAGGGGAATCAATGTTAGAGGATGCTCTATCCTAACCCACCACTGACGCATATCACCAGCTCCCTATATACACTGAGCTGGGGAATTTTTACGCCTGACCTAGATCGAGGCCCCAACCACCCCATGGGCAAGTTGGGCCGACTCTCTTTGTCTCTAGCACAAGCAGTGGTCGCCGCAGACTCACCTGCAACAATGTCACCCAGTACATAGGTCCTCCCTGTACTCTTACCAAGGAGAACACGGGCCTTACCCACTTCCATGCTCGACATGGAGGTCTGCCCCATGCCACCTTTAGTCCAAATGTGGGTCCTCCCGGTGGTGATGATGTTCAGAATGGAAGTCTCTCCTTTGACCACTACACCAGATATGGAGTCATTATACCTGCCACATGCCATTGGTACGAGGACGTTGCATATCTTGTCACTCTCTAGTATGGGGGCCCTCCCCATGTTCTCATAACAGTTGGAAAAAGTCCTCCTCGCCCTTGAAATCAGAGGTATGGAGGTTGGCTTCACTTCACCAACACCCAGCACGTAGATTCTACCTGTGTTCAGTTCGACCAGTACGAGGACCTTCCTCGCACTGATGTCACTAAGGGAAATAAACATGGAGGTCCTCAATATGATTATACAAGCTCCGGTGGAGGTCTTACCCACTCCAACACTACTCGTGGAGGTACTCCCCATGTCCCCTATGATATCTGTCCTAGTGCTCCACGCACCCCGGCCTACTCAGGCAGAAACCCTCTCCGCCCCAGCACTAGTATGGTCAAAGGACCTCCTCGTGATAGAAATATTCCCTATCCAGAAGATCCATCCAGGGGCAGGAAGGTGGGTCGTCGCCTCCATACAAAGAATTTTTGGAAGGTCCGGACAGAGATCAAACCAGTCCGCTTCTCAAACTCCGAAGCAGAGTAAGTATCAGCGCGGGAACCCTCCCCTTTCTCCTCCGAATCAAGGGCTGGGGAAGGAATGATGCACATCATCCCAGTACTCCCAGAAAGCAGAGTCCATCGAATTCCCACCTCCCTCAGTAGGTATATCTATGAGGAAGAAAATTTGTCAACCCCACAAGTTACGGTCATGAAATCAAAGCTGACGTCACCAGAAGAACTCTCTACCTCGACTATAGATCATGGAGAGCTATTCTGGGGATAAATGGAAGACATGCAACAACATGGTCCATCGCCACTAGCCCTAGTCCATACACCAGGAACTACAGTGGTCAGACCATCCTATTGTGATGTAGTAGACAGGTCACTACACTCTTCGAAGGACAACCCGAGATTCGGTGACCAGTCAGCCCGTTCACCATATTCTCCACCAGCCAGCCTACCATCCTAGCGGTCCGCCTTAGTACCGTTTCCAGTTCCTCAACCACCCCTAGATGATGAATGGGGAAATCAAGGGCTAGATCCTGAATCTGAGCTAAGGAGATTGTGAGATATCCTCCCAACAGACCACTTCCCTGAGATGTTCTGGCTAGTTGTAGCACCAAATTTTAGTGCACCAAGATCCCTTACCCAAGAGAAGTTTGAATGTTTCTATCAAACCCTTTGGGAAATGCACTTTCTCCTTCATAATCAGTGAGTGACTTATCCCATGAGATAAATGCATTTCAAGGACATCGGTGAGCAATTCTGTTTGGTCAATCTTATCACACTCCCTATGGCCCAGTGCCCTGAGTCATCAGGCCACCGTAGAGCCCACCAATATAAGTGCATTTAGAGATTCAAGGTACTTCGAAAGATTTTCAAGGAGTCTTCCCCCCACGTGCAAGTCTGTGGCTGGGGGCCGTATGTTGCCCTCTTCTTCATTCCTATCTGGCGGTATCCCGACCCACCATGTGATATTGAGGACATTCCCCAAGGTAGAGTCATGGTCAACATGGCCATCCTAGCAGAAGAGGAAAATGAGCTGGAGCTCCTTAACAGGGACATTACCCCTGAGGGCGTACCACCACTATTGGATCTATCGGGACGGGTTACTCGCAAAATGAGAAATTTGTTGGGTCTCCATGCCCCCAATGATGCATTAGCCCTTAGATGAAATCATGGTAAGGGTAAGAAGCATCTTGGAGTCACCAAACCCTTCGACCCATCCAGATCAGTGTAGAAGACGGAGGAAGACCCCGAAAAAGACATGTTGCATCAGTAACTTGCCGAATAGAAGAAGTTGGTCAATGAACTCCTAGCTGAACGAGATGCAGATCGATGGAAAGACTATAGTAATCCTAGGCCAGTGTAGTTGGGGAAAGAACAACTTCCCCTTCGTGAGCTGCTTCTAGGTGACGCTGACTATCCGACCCCCACAAATAGGGTTGAAACCGAAACTTAGTGTAAGAGGGCGCTGTATGTCTTACCGAATCCTCCAAAATGGCGTGACAATCCAAGGGACCTAGCTTGGGTTCCCCAAGACGCCATGCGGGTTGTGCCACCAGCCGCTCCATGAGCCATTGGGCCTGCTTACCATGCTTAAGAACCTACCAATGCACTCGTGGTTAGGGATCCCCATCAAGATAGGGACCCCGTCCAGATGATCCAATGGCAGCACTCATTTCCCATCTTGAGGCGTTGGAAATGTGATATATGGCACTCCCACTTGATTTCAATCCATATTCGGCATGGTGGATGATATGCCAGCACCTCTAGGTTATGGAAATCCCACCTTCCCCCCCCCCCTTTAATGGGATGGGTGACCCCTCGCAGCATCTGGACCACTTTATTTCAAGGTGTGGGCCCATGTCAGGGACTCCATCACAACAAGTGGCTACCGAGCTCCGGTGTTTTGTACAGACATTGGAAGAGCCTGCATTTGTCTAGTACAACCAACCCCCCATCGGGTCAATAGAGGGATGGGTGGTTCTTCACAGATAGTTCCTGTTCCAGTTCAGCTCTACCACGTGGAAGAAAAGTATCGCATACCTCTTCAAGTGAAAACAGAGGCATGACGACCGTGTCGTGGACATTATCGCCCAGTGTAAGGGGCTTACAAACTCCCTTGACATGCTACTAACTCAGGAGCATTTACTGACAATGTGTGTGGGAAATGTTAAGATGGAATTGGTTCCCTCTCTGATCACCCAGAATTACCCTAGAGGATTCAGAGACTTCTCTGATAAGGCCCAATGCCTCGAGGAATCCCTGAAATAGGCTAGACAGGCACTTATGTTTCCCCTGTAATTATCATGAGGAGGGCTGTCAGAGACGATCCCGCCACGGTGGCCCAAATAGAATCCCCCAGACAACTGGAATTTTCACCAGTGGAGCCGCCTCCGCATCCTTGTAGAGGCCCACCACCATAGGCGCAACCTCTGGCCCAGTAGCGGCCGCCTCAAAATTGGCAGGCGCCCCCGTGTAACGCGCATCCACCACCCCGGTGGGATAATCAGGCTCCGCCTCCTCGACAAGATCTACCATCTCTTCGTCAGGGCCAAGCTCCAAGGCCCCCCTTCTTGGACAGAAGAAACTAGACCTACTCATTCAATGAGAATTAGGTCCCCTGCTATTTCTGAAGTGCCTTGGAACAAGGGATTGTGCATTTTACTGAGTGTAGAAGGCTAGAAGAGGTGAACCTAACTGATTACCTCAACTACTACCCCTATCAATGGATCTTGGGTAACAACCTCAAATAGTGCTATGTGTTTGAATACTTGCTCCAAGATAAGTTCGACAACAATATAGTCAGGCTGGGCCCATCCCCGACACATGTAACATGCATCTTTGTGAGGTCAGACCATAGTAGTGACAGTGTGGGCGAGTGGAATCAGGTTTCTAGCAATGGATTCTAGAATTATGAAGATTGGATGGCTCGAAAAATAGTTTCCCATGCTCATGGTGTCGTTCGAGCACGCCTGAATCGTCCAGAGCCTTCAGAAGTTGCAGCCACCACTTCTGCGTCGTCGTCTCAACCCTCCTCTTCCCAAAAGAGCAAACGCCGACGACGCAAGGGAAAGCAAAGTCCCCTGTCGATTCCATCGTCATCCCATACTATTGTAGACTTCATTCCCTCATATATGGATATTCCTCCCTAAATCCATCCATTAGTGGATGACTCTTTAAGTGACTGTGAAGGGTATGCCTCGGTTAACACCGTAGAGCTGGTAAATCCCTACATGATTCCTGGCGATGAGGAGCGCCATGCGAATTCTCCCAACATCCTCAGTCATCGTCAGCATTGACGTAGCCATGGATATATGGGCTGTCGAAGTGCCTCAGTCAGCACTTCCAGCCCGGATGTGCATGCTACCGAAACCAGGAAGCAAGATCAGCACAGAGCTCAGCATGCACAGCCTCCTCGTCTAGTGTCATCTGGCTCGCCTCTGCCACAATTTGTGCTACTGGACCAAGCAAGGCCACCTAGGTCTCAACGTGATCATCCACGCTCCACCCCGGACCGGTCCCAGTCGGCTAGCCCTAGTACAGTAGGTACTCTGCATGCTTCGAATAGTGGGCAGTAGGATGTTCCCAGTACCAGTCAGCCGCTGGTCCAGTTAGCAGGGCCCACCATACCCCCTGTCATAGAGCGGCCTCCTGCAAGAAATATTTGAATCCTGGAACATAAGTATGATGTTCTCAAGCATCTTTCTAGTATTACAGCAAAGATCTCTATCCTTGAGGCCCTTCTCCTATCATCAGATATGCGTGAGTCCGTCGCTGAGGCCTTAAGAAGCCCCCTCCAGTTTGAGACGGAGGTAGTAGCTACAGAGTCCTTTCATAATGAAGCGATTGAAAACGCTGAATGCCAGACCATTATCTCATTCTATGGAGATGATGGAGGCTCCCCCATACTGGGTCACATTCTCCCGCTGTACATCATTGTCCAGTTCAATGGCGTGGAGGTTCATCATTTTCTTGTTGACACGAGCTCTGGAATTAATCTAATCCTGACTCAGACACTGCAAAAGTTGGGGTTATTTGAAGATGACTTGACTCCCTCTGACCTAAAAATCTTGGGATACGATAGGATAGAGCAGACCCTGGTTGGAAAGATCCATTTGAAGACCTAGTTCGGTGGCCTAGTTTCCAACACTGAGTTTATGGTTTTCTCCCAAGACACCGCGTACAATGCATTGATGGGCAGACCATGGATCCACCTGCACACGGTGGTACCCTCATCGTATCACCAGTGCCTCTAGTAATCCCTCAATGGTTGAGTGGGAGTGATCCAAGGTGACATGTCTCCTTTTTCCTCTTATAAATCCCGCTCCCTGGATGCCGACTACCACAAGAGTAAGGACAAGAAGATTCATACCGACGAGGTTGATCATGCCACGACTGCGACTGACCCACAGATAGATCTAGATTATGCCTATGTCTTTCCAATCCACCGATTGGAGGCTACAACACTGGATATGGGAAAATTATTCATCGTGTTTTTGATGTGGGGGGAACACATTCCCAGGTCTATGCGATGAAGAAATATCACCTCGTACTCTTATACAAATCAGGCTCAGGTTATCTCGGAGCCTCCTACCCCCATAAGGTATCGGGATGTCTGCCCCATGGAAACAGAAATATGCCATACGTGTTTGTTCTGTTGGGATGGAATTAATCGGATCAATTAAACAAACCATTATTGCTTCGATATCATCAAGTTCGGCCCCTTGGTTCGAAGGCCAGATGAGATTGGATCGACAACCTTCATCACTATGGTTTCGGCGGCACATGAGTCTTCCGATACGGTGTCCATTACCGCTCAGGCGGGGTACCAGCATCCCATCGGGATCTGCCAACTCAGAAGCGACTCCTCTCATTGAGGATTCCCCCATCCACAAGTGAAGGAGAATATTTAGAGGATGAACCCTACCTTTTAAGAGGGCGTCTCTGCCAGAGTCAACGATTTGGTATAGGTAAACCTCGGTAGCGAGGCAGAACCGAGACCCACATTGATCAGTGCAACCATGTCCTTCGAGGAGCAACAACAGTACATAGTCTTCCTGAAACAACACCATGATGTGCTCTCCTGGAGTTATGATGAGATTCCAGGACTATATCCTCAGGTATCCATCCACCACTTCGGTCTCCCTGCAAATCATTGCGGGTTCAAGCAGCCTCCCAGGAAGATGCACCCTTCTCACGGTGCCATGGTAGAGGCAAAAGTTGATAAGATCATTAGATCCAATTTCATTAAGGAAGTCCAGTACCCAAAATGGCTATCCAACATTGGGCTAGTTCAGAAGAAGAATGAACAGATCAGAGTTTTCATCGACTTTCGGGATCCCAACCGCCACTGCCCAAAGGATGATTTTTCCCTTCCTGTGACGGAGTTGTTGATTGACGCTACAACTAGATTCCAAGCCCTCCCCTTCATGTATGGGTACTCTGGGTAAAACCGGGTCCGAATGGCCCCTGAGGACAAGGAGTCTACAGCTTTCAGGGCACCATAAGGTACGTTTTGTTACCAAGTCATGCCCTTCAGCTTAAATAATTCAGGTGCCACCTATCAGTGGGTCATGCATCACATATTCAATCCCATACTCGGGAAATTGGCGGGATTCTATGTGGACCATCTAGTGGTCAAATCTCGCCAGCTCCATGACCATCTCAAGGACCTTGAGAAAGTGTTCGGTTTCCTCCATTCTCGCCACCTAAAAATGAACCCATTGAAATGTGACTTCGGGGTCACCTCTGGGATGTTCCTAGGCTTTTTTGTTAGATAATGGGGTATCTAGATCGACCCTGAGAATATCAAGGCCATCATCCAGATATCTCCCCCAAGAAACATTCAGGAACTTCGGGGCTTCCAAGGCCACTTGGCCTACATACGTCGATTCATTGTGAATCTGGCTGACAAGTGTAATCATTTTTCTCATCTTATGAAGAAAGGCATCGCCTATGAATGGGATGAAGAGATCTAGACTACGTTCAAGGAAATTAAGCAGTATATTCTCCAGCCTTCGGTCTTGATGCCACCCGTCTCTAGAAAACCACTGGTCTTTTATGTGACTACCCTGGAACGATCTCTCGGCACCCTTCTCACACAAAATAACAATGAGGTAACTGAAAACAGCCTCTACTACCTCAGCCTCATGCTCCTCGATATGGAGAAAAAATAACCCCCCATCGAGAAAAGACGACTTGCACTCTTATTCACATTATAGAAGTTGTGACATTACCTGCATCACCATGAGGTACATCTGGTGTCCTGAGTAGACCAAATAAAGTACATTCTGAATCGTCCCATGCTGACAGGCTGCCTACCACGGTGGGAAGTAATCATCCAGCAGTTTGACATCAAGTTTTTCCCTTAGAAGGCTATTAAAGGGAAAGAATTGGAATATTTCATTGCTGCCAATCCAACCCCCACAAACTAGTCTCTGGACATGGATTTTTTTTATGAGGCAATCTTATCAGTAGATCATTCCATTCCGTGTTAGTAGATGAATTTCGATGGTGTTTCCCGGAGCCCCACCGACAGAAGGCTCAATGATCCCAAGCTCAATAGGGTTGGCTTGCGTATCATCTTTATTACCCCAACAAAATCCATTCTTCTATACTCATTCATGTTTTTAGAAGGCTATGCCAACAATGAAGAAGAGTATCAGGATCTTATCACTGGCCTCGAGCTGGCCCTTGAGATTGATGTGCCCCGTTTTCATGTGAAAGGGGATTCTGAACTAGTCATCTAGCAGAGCAATGGTGACTACGTCTTCAGAAATCTAGAGCTCGTACCATTGTTAGAACACACTCTCCAGCTAATGGCCCAGTTCCCATCTCGGGCAGAAGTTACTCATGTCCCTTGATCTCAGAACAGTCAAGATGATCCCCTGGCCGGCCTAGCTGCATCACTTGCAGAACCCGAGCAGGATGACCTGATAATCCACATGGCACATCAGAGATTCATTGCTCCCATCATTCCAAATGAAGATGATGGCCCATGGAAAATCCATATTACCACTGGCGCCTCTATGCTAGGACCCCCAGGTCCCCCAGATGTGGTGATTGAAGTAGCTCTCGGTTGGAGGATTCCTTTGGTTGAATGCCTCTAACACGGTAATCTTCCGATATATGGGGCCGAGCGCGAGTGAATACGATGACACACATAGTAGTTTACCCTCCAAAGTGGGCCCGATCTTGGAAGATCCTCTGCAATCACAGTTTAAATAGTGTTATCCTCCATTTCATTCAAGGAGTCAAGATTTCTTAGGTCATGCGGGAGGTTCATGCCGGTTCCTGCGGTGCCCACCAGACTGGGCCGAAGCTATCCCATTAGATACGAAGACTAGGGTACTTCTGGCCTTCATGATCCATGACTGCATCGAGTTCACCAAATGGTTTCATTCATGTCATGTTCATGAAAAATTTGTGCATCGGCCACCGGAGCCTCTCCACACTACCAAGTACTACTGGCCCTTCGTAGTCTGGGGACTGGATGTCGTGGGACCGTATCCACCAGCGACAGCTCGCCAATGTCGGTTCATCCTGACCGCTACAGATTTCTTTTCCAAGTTGGCATAGGGAGTTCTGCTCAAGGAGTTCAAGGAATGTTCTATTGTTGACTTCATGAGATCCAATATCATCTACTAGTTTAGAGTCCCTCACGTCTTCCTCACTGATAATAGTACCAACTTCCAGGAAACCGAGTTGAAGAAATTGTACACCAAGTACAACATCCATTCTAACCATACCTATCACTACCAAATGAAAGAAAATGGGCAGATCCAGGCATTCAACAATCCCCTCTCTAAATTTTTTCAGAAAATGGTTGGTCAGAACAAGAAGAGTTAGCCGGACAAGCTCCCCAACACCCTTTGGGATTATCATACAACGACTCATAATTCCACCCAGGTGACTCCATATTCCTTGGTATATGGAACTAAGTCCATCTTTACTATCATGATTTGTATTCCTTCATTACGCACAATGGTCTATGATCAGCAGGCACCAGAGAAAGCAGTTGAAATCCATCTGGACGAGTTGGAAGTACTTGATGAAAATAGACTTTGTGCCCCATACAATATGGGAAGGCATCAGAATAAGATAGCTAGAGCCTTCAACAAGAGGGTTCTCCTACGCTATTTTTTACAAGGTGATTTAGTCCTGCATTTAAGGACGCCAATGATTCCTGGGCAGAAGCCACCGAAATTGGAGCCCAAATGGGAAGGACCTTACATAATTCACAATTTTTACCCCAATGGTGCATACTCCCTAGTAACTATGGATGGTGAGCGTATAAATCCTCCCACCAATTCCAAGTTCCTCAAGAAATACTTTGCCTAATTCATATGGTCCTGCATGACCCTAAACTGCCTGGTCCTACAAAACCCTAAACTGTCTGGTCCTGCATGACCCTAAACTACCTGGTCCTGCCTGACCCTAAACTGCCCGGTCATGCATGACCTTAAACTATCGGGTCCTGCATGACCTTAAACTACTTGTTCCAACACGACCATACACTGTATCTTGTCCTACATGACTTTAAACTACGAAACGTCCCGCAAGACGTTAAATTGTATGTCTTCCTGTAAGACGTTAAAATGAACCCTTAGAAATATGTGTGGCTTGATTACCATATGTATGGGATACATAAGAATGATTATACATTTCGTCTCGAGTCCAACCCCCAAACTCTTATCTTTGACTATTCCCCCTGGGTATAGTTCTCTCAGGGGATCCCCACATGGTGTAGTACGTGATTCTTTGGCCCACTCATGTCCAGATGATGACGGTCGCACCATGTTCTCCCTCCTCATTATTCTAATACCCTATGTCCTTATGGCATGACGTTAAACTGCATGGCCCCTTCATAACTATGTGTGGCTTGATTCCCATCCTCATGAGATACGTAGGAACACCCAGACATTTCATCTTTTGGCCCAGCTGAAACTACATAATCTCCCCACGGGTCGGGAAATATGGTTTGGTGCAGGCTTTTGCCTCAATTCACGTCGAGTTCATCATAACCCCGCCATACATCCTGATCCCCATAGACTTCCACCTCTTTCACCATCCTGCTTGGCGTTGAAATTCATAGGCACACTTATGCTTCACTCACACACCTTTTTTGGAACTCCATCATCTTTCATGTTCAAAAGGGACCCCGAATAGCATGGATACTCAGCTCAAGGGACCTCCTACCATTACAGGACAACATCCTTGAGGATTTTGAACAGCTAATTGACATGATCCCCACATTGTGAACGTGGTCAGTGGGAAATCTTTATTTGTTGTTCCTATTCCAGGTCAGAAGATATGGATGCTGCATTTCGAACATGGTCAGTAACTATCCTTTGGCATTATTTCCACCCCATTATGTCCCAAATATTGAGTGTAGTGGTTCATTTTTCCTTGCATACATTCAATTTTCGGTCTCCTTCGATTGATTACAGCTATACGACCCTTATATAATAGGGAGGGCCAAGTCCTAGTCCTTGTTTCCCACATCGAGCATTGCTAACGTGGGCTTAGGAACTATGATGAGGCAACACCAGCATAAGAAGTTATGTGGTCACAACTGATCGAGACGCCTAATCTTTGGCCCCTCGACCCTTTTCGGTCCCCTATACCAAGTTCTCATTTAGGGTTGTATGACGTGGTGTGGGATTATGTCCTCGTTCACATCGGTTTACTCACTGGGCCATACACATCCCTGAATGACATACCTTACCCCTACCTTTGTCCTCACTGAAAGACATTAAAATGAAAACTGGCCAGGACCTTCCATCTGACACCTAGCCTCAGTCCCCTTGGCCTTCTTGAGCCCGTAGCCCAAGTTCTCACTATGGGTTGTACGGTGTGGTGTGTGAGTATGCCCTCACTCACACCGAGTTTGCAACAACTATTCCATGTTCCTATTTCTCCTGAGAGTTATATATCCCCTTGTTCTATACTCATCTATTCAAATCGGATTCTCTCAAGTTGAGCCCCTCGATCCTCTTCGGTGATTCAACAATGTGCCCAAGAGTTCTCTGGTTTAGATCCTAGAGTTGTCAGATTATACCAGGAAATGCTTTCACAATTTTTTCAAGCTTCATGTTCCACTTCGTTAGGTATTCCATCACCTTTCACATCATAAGGGAGCCCCAAATGGCATGGATGATCAGCCCAAGGTCCCTCCAACCATTAAGTGACAACGTCCTCGAGGGTTTCGAACAACGAATTGATATAAGTCCCACATTGAAAATACGGTCAGCGGTCGGCGCTTGTTTGTTGTTCCCATTTCAGGTCACACGGTATGGATGTTGTGTTTCCAAGGCGGTAAATAGTTGTCCTCTATTGTCACACCAACCCCATTAATCCCAAAATGCTGGTTACATGATTCACATCCTTGTCCACTTCATCACGTCTAAGTAGAACTTCAAAACTCTTGGTACTATTCCTCAGTGCGCATCCGGCTTCGCACCGATTTCCCTTTGGCGTGTGTTCCAAGTATTGAAAACAAAAAAAACCACTTCTGCCTTTGTTTCCCCCACCGAGTTTGACTCACGTGGGCTTAGGGATCGGGTTGAGGTCCGCACTTACTTGGAAGGATTCCTCTCCTCTATGGTCCAAGCCCTATGACCATAAAGTAAGATCCCTTTTTAGAACTACGTATAGCTTGATTCCCATTCCCATGGGATATGTAGGAATTCCTAGACATCTTGTATTTGGGTCTAGCTCGAGTTCCACTAATTTATCTCTTCATTTATGCCTTCGGGGCTTTAAATCTTATAGTACTACATGGTGTGGTATAGGCTTTTATCCTCATTCACGTCGGGATTTCATTAGCCACACCACGTACACCCCTTTCTAGAAGTTAGCCCCCCTACTTCTTATCCCACACGACATTAAACTGTATGTTGTCCTGCATGACATTAAAAGGCACCTTCAAGAACTATATGTGGCTTGTTTCCCCATCTCATGGGATACGTATGAACATCCGAAAATCTCGTCTTCAGGTCCATCTCAATTGGGAGCTAGTTTCTCCTATCCCTTATCCTATAATATTTCTTGGCCCCTCGACCCAAGGTTTCATCCTTGGAATTGCACACGGTATGGTGTGTACCTTTTCCTCATTCATGTCAGGGTATTCTTTATCACGCCATGTGCATCCCCTTTAAAACCTCATCTCTCATATATACGTATGATCCATATGACTTTAAACTATGATTCTTAGTGCCACATGACTTTAAACTATTGCATCTATCCTGCATGACATTAAAAATTCATGGTTGGCCCCATAACATGACCCTAAACTGTGACATTATCATCCTTGCTGCACGACGAAAAACGGCACTGCATTGTGATGTCCTGACCCAAGGGGACATCATGTTTGGTATCAGGTACACACCATACCATTTGTCAACGCATGAATATGGATTGATTACTATGGTGATACCTGGACTTTCCATCCTAGGTCCATCGCTTCATAAAAAAAACACATCCATCCTGAAAAAAACAAAAACAAAACAAACAAGATCTATCAGATGCCGCTTCTCTTAGTGCAAGGGCCAGACCCACATGAACTCTTATCTCTAGAACCAGTATCCTACCATGTAACCCCCAGAAATACATCTGTCTTGATTCCCATATTCATGGGATATGTAGGAACACCCATACACGTCGTCTCTGGGTCAAGACCAAGCATCAAAAATCTTGTTTCCACCTCTTTTTCAGCCCCTTGGACCGGACTATTTCAGAGAACACTATAACCACAGTTCTACCTTGAAAAAGTTTTGGATGCCCCACGATAACGTTGGGAGGCAACAGTTTCTTCACCAGAGAAGTTCTGTTTAGAAGAAGAAATGATCCATGATCGGACCGGTGTGCCCACCTAATTTGTTCTCACTAGGGTGGAGTAACACCAAGAGTGTTGGATTCCATTCTAGAAAACCACCAATCCATTTCCATGCTTTTCATGACTTTTATTCAGACCCTCGTCCTCTTTCATGTCTAAAGAAACCCCTTAACAGTATGGACACTCGGCCTATGGCTCACCTACTATCTTGGGCCAACGTTCCGAAATACTAATGAATGATATTATGAGTTAGGCCCCGTGTTTCTATCATGGTCAGTGGTTGTCCCTCATTTGTCATCCCCATTTCAGGCTAATACAATATGGATACTGTGTTTTGAACATAGTCAATAGTTATCCTCTATTTTAATGCCACCCCCACTGTGTTCCAAACTTTAGGTATCGTGATTCACACTTTCCATCCCGCTATGTGTGGATTAAGTAAAACTCCCCTGGAATTACCCCAGTCATGCACTAGAGCACATTGGATGGACGATATGTTGATTGTTCTGAGGCCCTCATCCTCTAATCAGGCCTCTACCATTTCTTCCCAGAAATCTAGATTGGTTGTTCAAACCCTCAGATTCTCAAATCTTGGGTTGCAGTCTTATATTTGGGTAGAGTAATAGGGTGGTCATCCCATGTTTCTCACATCGGACCTGACCCTTGTGAGCTTAGGGATTTATCACTGGACACTCCACGAATATGATGGGAATGCAACAAACCAATACAAATAACAGAACTCATGCATGCATCTAGCATAAAACAATCAAAGTATTAAAGTACATTTGAGGGTTTCTAAACACTACAGTACCCGAGGTTCGATCCCTCCCATGGAGGGATTAACCCCGTTAAAAGAATTTTACAGCTCTACCACCCTCTAGCTTGTAAAATCCAGGATTTGATTCTGCCTGCTCAGCTCCTGTTACTCCTAGACAGTGATGGGGCACAATTCATCATCAGCAATCTGAGCCCACTCCACACTGCTCTAGATAATGATCATTTCTTCGGAGGATCACTTCATTCCCTCTTTAGCCACTACCAGCTGGGCCTTCAATCACAATATTAGATCAGATTGTGCGTTGAGGAAGGTTGAGTGCTCTTCTGCCCAACTCTACAGCTGCTGGAACTCATTTTCAGCCTCCTAGAGCCTCTTGATGTTCACTGCTTTCCTACGCTTCCAGACCACACCAAGGCCACGATCGTACTCCCGAATCTTCTCCGCCATAATATCTCAGATGAGAAGGTGGGGACGCCAGACATCCACTACCACAACACACAGTTCATGTAGTCACGAGTGAAGTCTATCCATCTCATCCATCCATTGTGTTTGGGGGGTGTCATCGATGAAGTGCTTGATCAGATTCCACGATCAATGAAATAATATTTTGCTTTCCTCTTCATTAGAGGTTATCTCGTCCCATTCGGCATGTTTGGCAGGGTCATATGCAGGGAACGCCCCCAGGAACTCGTCAGCAGGGTCCACATCTTGCATTTGATTGAGTATGACTGGACTTGGGCCGTCTGATCGATCCTCATCATTGGACCCCACCTCAATAATCTCGGGCTCAACCCTGCTGATGGTCCCACTAGTGATTGGGAGTGTCATAGCTTGATCAGTCTGGGTATCCGCCTACATGATCATTGGCATTCCTCTGGGAAAGACGCTGCCAGAAGCCCTGACCAACCTCACCAAGGTGGCCCACACCATTTGAAGAACTGTGCGCACCAAAAAGGGTTTTGGATGTCAGATCACATGGTCAATGAGTGACAATCATGAATTTGGTAGAGGATACTTATGGAGGTTGAATTACTGGTCTCGTTCTTGGGTTGAAATTGTTGGGATCCCAAGGCGTGGCCCCCCATATGTGGTCGGAATGTCTAAAAGCTCCGGAGAAGCCACCTAGGGTGTCCTGGACCCACTGGATGCGTTAATCAATGCAACCGCAGATGAAGATCCTGAATGTCCCTCATTTGTATCTGTTGAGGGGTGAGAATGGGTTCTATGTATGAGACTCTCCTACACAGTTCAATTATTAGTAAGGAGTCCAAAATGACCTGGGACCAGACCCTGAGAAAGGGTCTTGGGATTTTAGTTCAAGGGCCTCCGCAAATTCTTCAAGGTCCGAGTCTTGATCGCCAACTTCTCCCTCCTCCAATGGGATCCCTCTACCGGCCTCCTCCCCCCATATGTACTCTTTCAATTCTCCCGAAATAAGGAAGCACTCTATCAGTTCAGTGGCCGATAACTGTAGAGGGTCCGTACGATCTAGCATCACCGTGACACGATCTATCATTGTATGCGAGGCACCCCGGGAATGCACAAATTCCTCCAGCTCTGCCGGGTATTGCTCTGCCTCCTCCTGGGAGACCACAAATCCAGCCCTGATAGGGCCTATCCCCGAAAAATTCATCCCGAGATGGTTCAAGTGTTTCCACATCTCAGACGGTCCTAGGAATTACAGGTTGACTTCTCAGATTTCCCAGGCCTCCGGGAAGACAATATACTCCAACATTTCTATAAGGGACAACCACTTCCTCGGAGCCTGGGTGGATATACTATGGAATCCTCTTGGTGTCCTATCCTCTAGATAAACCCGTTCTTTAAGGACCACCAGGTCCGCTACCGCTGCTGGATCCACTTCCACTACCTCCCCCTCAATCGGTGCAGGCCTTGCCGCCACAACAACCCCACCACCACGATATGCCCTTGCCACCTTCTGGCCCTAGCCCCGAGGTTGGTAAGACTCAACATCACTGACCCGAATGTTTGGATGCTTTATCATCTCCCTCGAGTAGGCCGCCTCTTAGCTTTGGGAATACTCCTTTACCAATCCGAAAACCGCGGTAGGTAGAGTCAGCTCGTTCCACATCTTCCCGTATTCTCATGTGAACATGAAACACATCTGCCTCATCACACATGGGTTTTCCTCGTGAGGCACCTTTAGATAGTCCTCTGGGGTCAGTATCTGCAGACACTGAAATTGCCTGGAAAATTGGTGTGGGGTGTACGACTCAAAGAGGGGCTCATGGTCCACCCTTTCCACTAGCACTCCAAATTGAAAAGCCAAGAGATTGGACCAGTTCTCTTCCATTCCTTGGCCGTCATTGGTAAAATCACTTGTTGGAAACATAAATGGGTGAAAGTTGAATTCCTCTACCTTCTACACCCGGTTCTATACCAACGGTGTGGTCAACTTGGCTGAAAAGCTTCCCATGACATTCATTATTGATGGGAGGATGTTCGATCCCGGAGGTGAGATGGGGTTCAGGTATTCATAAACACCCCTAACATGGGCCACTATCCACCCATACAGAAGGTGGAATAGACCGTATATCCTCTACGGCCTCTTCCCCTCACTGATGTGCCACAAAATCTTGTATATCTTGGCGAGCATCGGGATCCCGAGGTTGACTTTCCCTCCTATCACCAACATGGGAACCATTATGAATGTTCTTGGTCGCACGCCCATGTTTGTATCCCACACTAGCAGGATCTAGCCACAGATGAGAGCCGTGATGAATGTCACCAGCCTGACTATCAGCTGCTGCTCAGTGCTGACAGTAAATCCCCAGGTTTTTCACTGGTTGTCCTCCTAGAGGCACTAGTATGAGTGCTCCTTGCCCTGTTGAGCCCCCTTTGGTCATGTCTGAGGCCCTACTGAAAACTGTTTCTCTTTCTGAATATTTAGAAACTGCTTGAACCATCACCTAAAATAGACATCCCTCACTACTTCCTTGTCCACTCAAGGCACCAGCCTCATCAACTCCATCTCCAATAGTGTCATGTGCTATGGATCCTCCCACGCACCCATAACGGGGAGAAATTCATCATACATCGCCCCTAATATCGGGACCCCTGAGATCTGGTGCACATCCCACAAGCTAATTCCAACCTCCCCATGGTGCAAGTGGAATGTATTAGTCCTCGATGGCCACCTACTCAGCAATTCCAACATCAGCTGCTCAGTTGGTAATTGTGGAATTGGGATGCCCAAGCCACCTTATACATGCCCACTCTTCTCAGCTCCACCCCGAACTCCTCACATGAGGCACCTACCTAGTAGGCCCAGGCCTAGTGATCTGTGAAGTTTCCACCCTAGTGTAGGTCCCACTCGTTAGACCATGCCTTCCTCATGTTCCTTAAGTCTACCTTCAAAATTTTCTTGTATAGAGGGGGGGGGGGACATCTCCGGCTACAGTGCCTTCCCAACCACGTTGTTCTGGTGGTTATAAAGGTAGTCATCATTCATAGGCGTGAAGTCTTCTCGAGCATGGCTGTCAGCCACCCTGAACCATTGGAACTGAAACAACATACTCCTGAACCAGTAAGATGGCTCATCCTTACTTGTTTCATGAATTCAGATTCCATCCCTCAGCCCGAAGACTTACAATGGAAGCCTCTTGCATAGTGGATAGTTCCTCTATATCTCCGATAGCAGCTCCACCAACGAATCGTGGTCATAATGGATTTGTATTAACTCTCCTAGGCCCAATATATTCTACATTTACTCCCTTCAAGCAGTGTTCTCAAGGACCCCCCCTGGAATCCTTTCACAGAGCCATTCAGTATTGAGTTTGAGTGATTTTTGGGTTTGGTTCGCGAAGATCGTTCGCGGTGCGCGTTCACGAAGAATGTTCGTGGTGCGCGTTCGTGAAGACTGTTCATGGGACCCTGTCCCGGCCTACCAATTCCAAGACACAAAGCACTCCAATGTGAAGTCAAAGACTCTCTATGCACCGTGAAGCAGAAGGCCCGATTCACGGAGGGCCATCACGGAGTACGCGGGAGCTTCGTGAATCGAGAGCACTAAAAGTAAAATTCACGGAGGAAAGAAAGGAAATAAGAGAGTTCAACTCCCCTAATTATAGACAACAACCTTCAGAGCTTCACAATGAATCCTTACCATGATGAAATTTGTGGCACGCTTAGCCTGCACGTCGCCTATCCATCTCACGAGCTGTCTTCATGAAACATCTTTGCGGACGACTGAGGGATTTTGGGGATTGAACCTCAGACTTTGACCCTTGATTTCTCCTCGGATTTAAGTTTGAGGGGGGAATTTTTGACGCCAAGTTTTGGGATGAAGAAGTACAAGAGGGAAGTATCTGGGGCTGCCTCACGAAGCCCTTTTGTGGAGCCCCATGGCCCCACTCCGGTCGCAGAGCGAGGAGGTGGGAGGCTTCGTAAATGAATTTGACATTCTTGAGCCCACCACGGAGCAAGAAGGCGGGACGCTTCGTGAACCCATTTGAAGTTCGTGAGCCCACCATGGAGCAAGGAGGTGGGATGCCCCGTGAACCCTTATGATGTTCGTGATCCCACTACGGAGCCAGGAGGTGGGATACCCCGCGAACCCCTTTGACATTCGCGACCCTCCGTGGAGCATATTCGGTCTTCGCGCCGAGCGAGTTCTGCTTCACGACACCTCTTGTGTATAAATACCAGGCTCCCCTTGAGCCCGACAAGATAGTTCATCCGACCATTCACCTTGTGATCTCTCAAAATCGTGAAGCACTCCTTGCTCTATGAACCATGATCTCTTCAAGGTACTTTTTCATGGCGAAGTGCCTCCACCGTTGCTTTAATTGAACCCCTCTTCCTAGAGGGATACCTTTTTCAAAGACCATGGGCCTTCAGAATGGAAAAAGATCCCCACGGGGACTCGAGTCATCACAAAGCATTTATGCTTCATGAAACACCCTCCATACACACGTGACCCACATGATAAGGCAGGGACACTGTGCTTCTTGAAACATATTTCTTCACTACACTTTTCTTCACAAGGCACCCTTACTTCGCGAGGAATTTCTTCGAGAATGCCTTTCCACTTCGCGATGCTCCTCTCATATAAACCTATGCCCTATCCCTAGCCTAGGTGGCTGCACTTCATGAAGCACATCCCTTCACGAAGCCCCTCCACTTCCTGCAGCACCAGAGCTTCACAAGGATTCTACCTACGAACCACTTTGCCCTGAAAATCCTTTTCCCATGTGGCCCTACAGGTTTGAACAAAGCAATTTCAAATTCCCTTGGCTGATGGTTTTCATTTCTTTTATTTGCCTCATTATTCTTCGCATAGGAATGATAACAGATATTTCTTCTTCGCATATCCACGCTAACGTGGACCCACAATGGGATCACCTCACAACACCCCCTAGCCACAATGTTGCCTTTCCGTTATCTTCACTATGGCGTAGAGGGTTCTATCTATGTAAGTCCTAGGGTTGCGAAGTGAACCCACCTCATCCGAGCTGCAGGATGTTAAACTGCCAAGCACCTTCTTCCTCAGCACATGACATTATAATGTGACCTCACCCCATGCATCATATCTGGAGTGCCCTATCTCAGACATTCTATACACCCAATGGTCTCCATAGGAGTGAGATCATTCCTCACATGGAATGACATCATCTTTATCGGAGCAGCGTTTGTGCATGAGGTTAGGGCAACCACCCTAGTGTAAGCTTCTAGATTTTATTGCAGGAGGTAGCATCTCTGCTCCTCCTTTCTTCGGTACCAAATCCCTCTCTCGCTGGGCTTTGTCACCACCCGGGCCTCCACCCTGGAGTAGGTCCGAATCTCAATCTCCGTGGGCTACGAACCATGCGTAAGACCCTATTTCCTCTTTGGTCCACTAACCACGCGTGAGCCCCACTCCACTTCCTAGGGACACACCTTCCATGATGTGATCATCAGGCCTTTTCTACCTCTTGTTTCTCACACCGATCATGACTCACATTGTCTTAGAGTAAGAATTGACCATGACATCCTATCCGAGCATCCTAGAGTGTAATCCCCAACCATTACCTAAACAATGTGAACTTTGATCCTTGCCAAGGAGAGGTACGTAGGAATCCTCCTTGAGGTTCATTCCCACCTTCACGTCGGGTCACCAACCATCAAGTTGAACTATATGGACTTTGATCCTCGCCAAGGCAAGGTACGTAGGAAGCCTCCCTGAGGTTCAAGCCCACCACCCATTGTTTGCTCTGACCCCCTTCATGTTGGTTCACCAACCATCAACCAGAACTACATGGACTTTGATCCTTACCAAGGCGAGGTACGTAGGAAGCCTCCCTGAGGTTCAAGCCCACTACCCATTGGTCTCTCCAACCCCCTTCACATCGGTTCACCAACCATCAACCTCAACAACATGGACTTTGATCCTTTCCAAGGTGAGGTACGTAGGAAACCTCACTGAGGTTCAAGCCCACCACACATTGGTCACTCTGAACCCCTTTATGTCGGTTTTCCAACCATCATCATGAACTACGAGGTCTTTGATCCATTCCAAGGCAAGTTACGTAGGAAGCCTCTCTGAGGTTCAAGCGCAACACCGAATGGTTCCAGCCATCTTCACATCGGTTCCATGACCCATTACCTAAAGTACATGGACTTTGATCGTTGCCAAGGAAAGGTACGTAGGAAGCCTCCCTGAGGTTCAATCCCACCACCCATTGGTCACTCCGACCCCCTTCACATTGGTTTGAAAACCATCATCTCGAACTACGTGGACTTTGATCCTTGCTAAGGCAGGGTACGTAGGAAGCTTCACCGAGGTTCAAGCCCAAAAACCCACCGAACCTGACCACCTCACATCGGTTCACCACCATCCTGTGTGATTTTAAACTGTATTCTCCCCCAAGCAGTGGTACGCTGTTGCACCCTAATCAGTGGTAAGCCGTTCTGTCCCTCAATTAGCAGTAAGCCCTTGCGTCCCCTATTAAGTGGCAAGCCATTGTCATTCCCTTTACTAGGACCCACATCTTTAGTCCATCCTAGTGGCGCCAGACCAACTCGGGCTGCAAACCATGCATGAACCCCTTAAACATCATCGGGTTGTTGTCCTATGTGTACACCCCAATTCAAGACCATTCCATGGTCTCCCCTTAGAGACTATGTGTTTTGGGAAGGTCATTACCCAAACCAGAGGTTCCACTTACTCTGAGTCCAATACATGCGCCCATTCTCATGGGCCACCTCCTTAGGTGTCCCATCGCCCTACCGAACTATACAGACTTTGATTCCCTACCACAGGGATACGCAGGAAGTCTTCTTGAGACTCATGCCCAACATTACCATCATTCTCATGGATATTCCATCTCATTTTCCATCTGCATCAATTAACTATCTGTCACCAAATTTGATTCTTACTTGGGCCGCCACATCCCGGTGAGATCATGTCGGCTCACCCCCTATATTAGTGTACCCTGCAGGGGTTATACTCATTTGATCCACTCTAGTTAGTGTTCTGATCAGTCCGATCCATCTCCTCTAGACGTTAAACTTGCGACATACCCTGTGTTAAGCATAAGAAGCTAAAGAAGACCTCAAAGACATGACTAGGGTATACAATTCCTCACATTTGATGTGGGGTGACTTGGGCTTCTGCGCCCTAGAGAAGCCCTATAATAAGGGGAAGAATCCCAGACGAGCCAGTGTTCTAGCGTCCAGACATGCCAGTGATGTCGAATGTGACTAATCCCCTGACCAAAGGTTGCTACCCTGACTGGACCCTTGGAATTTCCTGACAGAAGCAGTGTAATTAACCGACATCCATAAAGATATGGCACTAGGAAGAGATTCACGAACAATGTATTAAATTTATAAGAGAGACCCGAACTAGGTGACGAGTTCCAAAGAGTAATCCACAGAAGAAAAAAACCGGCATCCCATCATCCCATTTCAATCAAGGAGAAAACATCACTGAATAAGGAACGGATGTCGCACACCTTTGGAAAGCATGAATGCGGGGAAACAAACAGCACCGCCGTTCCCCAACAATATGGACACGCGCACCCTGGAGAAAGCGTCAAAAACAATAGAAAACATATAAAGTAACATATGAAAATAATTTAAAACAATTTTTAAAATTTAAACATTTTCAAAATCCTTTTTTTTAAATAATATTTGAAACTTATGAAGTATTTTTTAAAATCATTTAAAATAGTTTTTTAAAAAATATATATATTTTAAATAATTTTCCTTTAAAAGGACTGTAAAATATCATTTAAAAACCTTTTTGAAAAAATTATTTGAAAAAATTATATTTGAAAAAATAAAATTTTTGACCGAAGGGAGAAATAAAGTTGTATTTTCAATAATGTTTTTTCTTAAAAATTTAAAAAATTAAATAGTGCAAAATATGTACCATTACTTAAATATATCATGTAGAACCAGATAATAATAAAATTAATGAGAAATATTGATAGTAATATCATGATATTTCAATATGAGAGACATAATCACAAACAATCCCTATAAATGGAGAGTTTCAAACAAAAAAACATTTACAAATTATGAAACCTAGAATCATAATCCCCAAGAAGGAATAAAATAAATTGAAACATATATTATCATTAGGATTATTAAATTCATGAATTTAAATTGAAAAAGGACTTTATATACACCTCTTGAAATAATATAGGTTCACAACATAACATATTCCTCAATGAAGGAAAATTGAGAATAAATCCCTTACTATTTTGATAATATTTTAACCATAAACCCCATGAAAGAGAAAAACTAAAATGGATATGTAAATAAAAATAATTTTAAGTATAATAATTAATTATATTTATGGTCAGTATATACACCATATTTGTAACACCCCACCCCTATCTCATTGTCTTGAGGGGGGAGGTGAGGGTTACTTGGAATTAAGTGACGTTCCCAAGGCACGAAAGGCTGGTAATAAATGCCGAGAGATTCCCAAACAAGTTGGGGAACAATTTCCCTTAAGACAAAACCAATCAAACCATCCACTATCAATCACTATGTGATGCATGTTAACCAAAAAATTCAAGCATGTATTCCCAAAGGACAACCAAGATGTTCCACAATAAAACCCAAAACCAATACAACCAAAACCGTATCAGAGTATTATGAGGAAGACTCAACAAAAGACCCAAAATAAGCCAAGGAACACTCCATGGCTCCACACCAAGCTCCGTGCTCCAAGATCTACCTAGAAATCATGATGCACCACTAAAGGAGGGTGATGCCTTACCATTTCCCACGTCACAGTATACAACATCTGCAAAGACACCAACATTCCAAAGCAGGGGGTGTGTACTAAAACGTATTAGGATTTCACCAAATTACTTCCCTACACATGCCACTAGGATAAAACCCTTAGCACATTTATATAAAATAGTTTAAATAAAATAATCACAAGTGAAACCATTTCCATAAGCTAAACACACCCTTACCAAGCCATCACACCAAACCAACAACCAAGGGAAAAGCCAACCAAACTTTCCACAAGCCATTTCATCATTTACACAACAATTTCCAACATGCAAAGCAATGCACAACCAACAACCAAAACAACCAAATGGTGGAGCTTCCATCTAACCCGTTCACCCATTCACACATAGTGGCACTTCCCGTCCTCTTATCCTTTGATGGTGGCCCTTCCATCCACTATCCATCCTCTTTTTATAGTGGTACTTCTCTCCACTTCCACACAACATTCCAATCAATCACAACAAAGAACATAACCCACCAATGTCACAAAAACATGCAATCAACCAGTTCCATCGCATACCAATCTATTTCAATAAATCATCCATTTATTGAGAAACATTTTCCATGCCAAACCACATTTCAATAAAAACATCTTTATTGAAAACCATTTTTCATAAACCATTTTCCCAAATCAATCTCAACAACCCATTTTAAAACCTCTATTTTAAAATCCACATCAAAAGCATTTCACCACAAAACCCCCTTTTCCCCAAAAATCCCCAAATGTATTTCCAACCAAATTTTCACAACAAAACACAATTAATTTCTATCCAACCAAATTAATTGTAACCAAAAACCACTAGCTCTAACCATGTGGAGTCGAGAGAGAATCCACCTACCTTTAGGGTTCCTAGGAAATCGACCCACGAGTAACCACACCTCCAATCCGGAGAACGCACCACCGAAACCTCTATAGATCCCCTTCCCTAACATTAACAAGCCTTAAAAGCATCATCCAAGGCAACTAGAACCCTATATCTACACAAAACAAGTGTAGATCTAGAAAACAAAGAAAGATAGGGATGTAGATCTAGATGAAAACACAAGGAAACTAAGAGGAGAGACTTACCCGGGAGAAACCACCTTCAAATCGCCTTGAAACCCCTTTGAATTGCTTCTAAAATGAGTGGGAGAGCACCTCCAACCCCCGAGAATAGAAAATCCTGAGTGAGGCTCGAGTGGGAGGAAATTTGGAGAAGAATGAGGCAAGACCGAGTGAGCCTGGGTTTTAAAACCCCATTTTTAAGTGGCCGCATGGTTAGCCCACACGGTTTGGAAAACCGTGCGCTAACTGTGCACATGATACTGCCTCAGAAGTAAGGTTCCATGCAGTTGCCTCGCATAGTTTGTAAAACTGAGCGTAGGCCATGCGAAGCCTACTGTTTCCCCCTGCACGTTTTCCTGGGGAATCCGTATAGTTTCCCTTAGCCGTGCTCAAACCGTGCACCCATAGAAAAGCCTCCAAACTCGTCCAAAACCATTACAAACTCTCACAACCTCCTCCCAACTCATCCCATGCACTTTAAACCCATAAAAAGGCATAATAAAGGCTACATATCTCAAATCGGGGGTACTAAATTCTCCCCACCACTGGTCTTTCCATCCTCGGAAAGTAGTGAACCCGCCCTTTGCCGAAAGTGCTCGGGCTACTGCTTGACCATCTCTTTCTCCTGCTCCCACGTCTCCTCTTGAATCTGACCATGCTACCAAAAAACACGAACTAAACCCTTGCTTTTACGATACAAGACTTTCTCTTGCCTATCGGCAACCCACACTGGAAAGTGCACCAACGAAGCATCCAGTTATATTTCAACATGATCCTATCGAATCACATGGTCACGATCCGGCTGAAACTTTTTCAACTGTGACACATGAAACAAATTGTGCACTGAACTAAACCTAGGTGGAAAATCCAAATGATAAGCCACCTCACCAACCCCTTCAAGAATCTCAAAAGGCCCAATATACCTCGAAGATAAATTTCCCTTCTTCCCAAACCTACGATGTCCCAGCCTAGGAGAGATCCTCAAGAAAACATGATCACTCACCTCGAACGACAACGATCTTTGACGATGATCCACATATTATTTTTGATGACTCTGAGCCATATCCATTCTCTTCTGGATCAACTTGATATTCTCCGTAGTCTCCTAGACAAGGCTCAGTCCAACCATCGAGGACTCACCCGTTTCCACCCAACATAGTGGAGAATGACACGACCTCCCATAAAATGCTTCAAACAGAGCCATATGTATGGATGCATGATAACTGTTATTATAAGAAAACTCAACCACCGAAAAGTGTTCCTCCCAAGAGCCACCAAAATCCATGACACAAGCCCGCAACATATCCTCCAGAGTTTGTATCATCCTCTTGAATTGACCATCCGTCTGAGAGTGATACACCATGCTCATAGTCAACTGTGTCCCAAGGGCTTGCTGCAAGGATTTCTAGAAACGGGATTTAAACATCGGATCTCTATCTTATACGATCGAAACTGGAACACCATGCCTCTTTACGACCTCCCGGATATAGATTTTGGACAAATCCTCTACCGTATGATATTCACTAATTTGGATGAAATGGATCGACTTTTTTAGCTGATCAACTATCACCCAAATGGAATCGTGATTTTTGATCGTTCTTGGGAGAATTGTGACAAAATACATCACTATTTTCTCCCATTTCCAAACAGGGATTGGTAAAGACTACAACATTCCTGCTGGCCTCTGATGCTCTGGCTTGACCTGCTGACAAGTCAAGAATCTCGAAACAAACTTAGCCACACTTCTTTTCATACCAGCCCACTAGAACCATACCTTCAATGATTTATACATTTTCTGAATTATAGGATGAACATCCAATCTGGAATGATGATATGCCCTGAGAAGATCCTCCTGAAAAGCAACTGGTACAACCATCCGATTCTGAAAACACAAAACCAAATCTCCATTCAGTTTCCAATCCTCATTGGTCTCCCCACCATTGAGTCTCGACCTCATAGTAACACACTTAGAATCAGATATCTGTGCCTCTTTAACCAGGAAAACCAAGTCAGGAATAAAAAACCAGAAAGAAGACCACTCTATAATCCTAGTTGTCACATGCCAACTGGATATCATTTATAACCGACATGAACTACCATTAGTCTGATGCCTTTTTCACCATCTGAGCATATGATTTTATAATTAATGTATCTGCCACCAAATTTCCCTTACCTGGTGCGTACATTAAGTCAAAATCAAACATCTGTAGATATTCCATCCATCTCCTTTGCCTCATGTTCAAATCCATTTGTGAGAAAATGTGTTTAAAGATCTTATGATCTGTATATATCGTGAATTTCTCACTGAAGAGATAATGACACCACACTTTCAAAGCATGGACCATTACCGCCAATTCCAAATCATGAGTTGGGTAGTTCTTCTCATGCACCCTCAACTTCCATGAGACATATTCAACCACATGATTCCCTTTCATGAGAACGCACCCCAACCCTGATCCCGATGCATCACAATACACCATGTACCCTCTTCCTGGTTATGAAAAAACCAAGATTGGGGTCGATGTAAGACGACCCTTTAGCTCTTCAAAACACTGCTGACACTATTCATTCCACTGGAATGAAATATTCTTCCTTGTCAAAGCTGTCATCAGTGAATCCAAACATGAAAAATCATGAACAAAACGCCGATAATACCCAGCTAGACCAAGGAAACTCCGTATCTCAAACACATTCTTTGGAGGTTGACAAGATATAACAACCTCTATCTTTTCTAGATCCAATTAAACACCTCTTTTAGAAATCACATGGCCATGAAAATGAACTTCCTGTATCCAAAAGTCACACTTTGACAATTTGGCATACAACCACTGATCCCTCAAGATCCCCAGTACTGTCGCCAAGTGCTTCTCATGCTCCACCCTTGTCTTTGAATACATCATAATATCATCTACAAACACCACCACAAATGAATCCAGATATATCTGAAATATTCGATTCATCAATTCCATGAACACTGATGGAGAATTCATTAGAACAAAGGGAATAACAACATATTAATAATGGCCATATCTACTTATGAAAGCTGTTTTAGGAATATCGTCCTTCCTCACCCATAATTGATGGTATCCCGACCTTAGGTCGATCTTGTAGAACCACTGGTCTCCCCTAAACTGGTCAAAAAAATCATCAGTTCATGGAAGTGGATATCTATTCTTTATCGTAACTTGTTTAAGTCTACAATAATCAACACATAGTCACAAAGTTCCATCTACCTTTTTCACAAACAACACTGGCACTGCCCACGAAGATGTTCTACGCTGGATAAAACCTTTGTTTTCTAACTCTTCTAACTAGACTTTCAATTCCCGCAACTCAGTAGGGGTCATCCGATAAGACGTAAGTGAGATTGGACTAGTCCCCAGAAGAAGATAAATCTTAAACTCCACTTCTCTTATGGGAGGTAACCCAGATAATTCTTTAGGGAAAACGTCCATGAACTGATACACCACTACTATAATAACTCTACTCAACACCATCTACCGATTCTAACGACAACACCACCAACTGATACGATAACATGCATACTGCTAGTGCCAAAAAACCCGTTGCACCTTACCTTTAATGCCTCTCTCCTCTAAAGATATGTCTAACTCCATTATGTGTTGTAAAATCCACTGTTCACGCATCACAGTTGATGTGGGCCTTAAATTCCACTAGAAAATCCATTCCTAGGATTACATCATACCCATCTATTTCAATCATTGAGGAATTCCACATTAACTCAACCTTGTCCACAACAATACAAAATTCTCTACACAAGAAGGCTCGAAACACTCTTCGACCTAGAGGAGTTTGAAGTTTCAAAACCAAAGGCATCATTTCTACCCTTAAACCCAGAAAATCAACCACACGTGCAACAATGAAAGAGTGTGAAGCACCCATATCAAACAACACTTTCATCAAGGTAGAATTTAAAAGAATAGTACCTCGCAACGTGGATGGTCCCGACTGATCATCCTCTACAACTTGCTCAGCTCCAAACACATGTTTTCTTGCCACACTCTGCTCTTTATTGCCCTGCTAAGGCGTCATGGTATTATGAGAATCACCATGACCCACTTTACTCTGCTGTTGAAGGGTATACTTGTAACACCCCAAGATTTCATAGTGTGTTATTTCTTCAAAATAATTCAATAACTTGCACTACACGCAACACTTAGTTCAATTGCACCATGACTTACCAAAAAAAAAAGCCATTAAAAGAGTTCATGAATAATATTAACTAAATTTTAAACTTTATATTATCCTTATAATTTTAGAATCCATATTATGAGTTTCTTAGTCATAATGCAAGAACAGATTCATTTTCAGTATTGCACTTTTATCAACTTTTGATAGTGAAACCTTTTTAAATACAATATTTTAAACTTTTTGACTAAATGGAGACATCAAAAAATTTAAAATGAAACATCCCAAGCTTCCACGGTACGTTTCCCTTCGAATAATGCGATAGCGTGTGTTGTACGCAACCTCGAGTTCTAACACACGCCACAACTAATTAAACTAGCCGTTGTGAATAGTAATACCTAATTTTTGAAATCATATATATTTTATATTTTAAAATGGACTTCATTTTTGGATTCGGAATATCGAAATTAGCCTAGGGTGAAATTTTGGTACATTTCGGATAACTTTCATATTTTGATGAATAGTGAAAATTTCTAAATTTTAATTAAAAACAACTTTTTTAATCAAAATAATTAATAGTGATAAATTATGAATTTGAGTGGTTTTAAAGTATATTTAGAATATATTTTTACCGTTTAATATAATTTTGGTCATTGGACATAATTTTACAATTAAACCGAACATAAACAAGTGTCAATCTTTTGATAGTTATTATCTCTTAAAAACACGCTTTTTGTTTTGACAGCGGGAATTAATTTTAAATTAATTTCTGCCACTTCTGTGTTTTGAATTTAGGAAAATGGATTCCATATTTGGAATCGGGATGTTCAAATTGTGTAAATAGGTAACTTTTATTTTTACACATTTTGAATAATTACTGCGGTAAATATTTTATTTACCATGGTTAAAGGGTAAATCCGGTAAATAAGGGTTAAAAAATAATATTATAATAATACTAAATTACCCTAAAACGTGTCTTAACCCTATTGGTTGATACATGGTCGACCATGGGCATCTTTGTGTCAATTTTGGGACCCCATGGATCCACTTGTAAGTGATAATGACACTTTATTTTAATTAAGTTAAAATGAATACAAAAATGACACAAGCATATATCTTTTAGAGGAACAATTTTTACATAGGGTTATACATGTTGGCTTTTCGATTATAAATATTCATTAGAAAGCTAAAAAGATTTCCTACATAATGATATTTTATTTATAATTTTTAGACATTATATAATTTATTTTATTTATGACACAATGATGATGCAGTAATTACTAAAATAGTGAAAAATAAAAATAATTGATCTTATAAATACCCAAATAATTATAATATGAAACTTTTAATGAATTAAACTAATTTTATATGATAATATGATATATTAGGATTGATTTAATTGACTTTGTTTGAAGTAATCAATCTGTTAGGAGTTTCACAAAAATCAACTATTGAATAGTGTCAAAATTGACATAAAAGAGTTCTTAAAACAAATATTATATTATTAATTGATATTAAATTCCTAAAAATCTAAGGTTCGGCCAAGAGACTTATATTATGATAGGTTACTCATTAATGGACCACTTGGGGGTCTCTTGGATGTATATAGTAAGTTTATTAATCATATTATATAAAAATACAAAGAGACATTGTAAAAGTGAAACTAATTAACTTAGAGTTAATACTTAAAGATAAGGTTAATATAAGTACCCAAACCTGTCTAAATTCTATTGGATGAGTTGTTTTCGACCTATCCACACCTCATACTTTGAATAGTCAACTTTGGAGCCTTTGTAAACCGAATATGAATTTATTATAAATTAATATTTCTAACTTTTCCAAAGGTGCCCCTCACCCCTCTTATAAAAGGGCACTCTTCCTTCTCATTTCTTCACACCTTCAAAGCCTTTTGGTTCGGCCAAACTCTGCCCAAATACTCTCCCAACATCCCTCACTACAACCTAGAGGCCTTAGTTTGATCAGAAAGCCAACCTAAGGAGCCCTTTTGATCAAATCAAAAGGAAGAACCCGAAGAAGAGGTAATGATTTCACCACCCTTTTCTAAGTTCATTTCTTCTTCCACTTCCTCTTTCTTTGTTCTTAGCATTCTAAAATAATAACTCCAGTATCTTACATATACTGTGATGTTATTATAAATATGGTACAACCATATTCAGTATTCTATCCACCCTTTGAATAACATGTCACCATACGTGCGTACGTACGGCTTACCGTCTCCACGTCGTGGTGTAATTGTTATTCAATATAATATTATTTGGATGGGTATAATAATGATGTGTAACTCATGTAAATAATAAATATAACATGTTAATGATTCTGTATATATGATATACCATTCATTTATATATTATTTTAATATCAAAAGAATGATATTGTCGCTCGTGCGTACGTACGGACTACCGTCTCCACGAACGCGATGAGATTCATTCTCCATCGTATCCATTCAAGTATAATTATCATTTGATGATTTAAAAATGATGTTTAAGGACTGGATATCATTCTGGATATGAATAAGATACAACAACCATGGCTTATGTAACAAAACATATAAAAGAAAATGAGTAAGTTAACTCCCGAAACGAAGATAATTCTAAGATATTATTAACAAATCAATGTTAAAAGATCATATATGATATCATATTAATATATATGATTCTTGTATAATTTAATAACAACTATTTCACCATTATACAGGAGGTTAACCTACCCCAACCAAGGAAAAGTACAAGGTAAGGGTTATTTCACAATCTCTTCTTTATCCGAGGTTGTTTATACGTAATAATCTACTGGGATCTCGTTATCATCCACATCCATGTTTCTTCGAAATGTATTTCAAAACATTTTTACTATTTACAAGAATATGGGTTAAAGTCATTTATACCCTTGTTTGACTTTTTATAAGAGGTTTATAAAGGAATCTTTCCGTCGTTTTCAAAACAATGTTCTTTTTAACCTTTTCGACAGAATTGAGGTAAGAATGTTTTTTAACTTATACGGCGGGTGCGGTTATTTTCCGCCGTTATAAAATCGTCGAAGCTTTACATACAAGCTTATAAGAATATTTTCAAAGAAAATGTTTTATTTTATATGGATCTTAAATGATTTCAAAATAAAAGGAGATACTTCTTTAAAAAGAATTTTGATTTCATCTATGTCAACATCCTTTGATGGATTTTAAGATTATTTGAAGTTGATTTATTATGATACAAAAATTCTATATTGAATTGAAGGTTTTGTGATATGTTTGACTGTGGATGTGCTATTTTTATACCATTCATAGTTTATGGTGAAATTATTGACATTTCGTATGCTAGTTTTAATCCGAATGTTTATGTTATATTTCAAACTTTTCTTCAGATGAATGTGCTAAACAAGTATGTTCCGGGTTGGGGACCGGTAAAAGTAAGCCCTCCAGGTTGGGGACTGGTAAAAGTAAGCCCTCCAGGTTGGGGACTGGTTAAAGTAAGCCCTCCAGGTTAGGGACTGGTAAAAGTATGCCCTCCGGGTTGGTGTCCGGTTATTAGAGGCACTCCGGGTTGGTGTCCGGTTATTAGAGGCACTCCGGGTTGGTGTCCGGTTATTAGAGGCACTCCGGGTTGGGTTCCGGTTAGAAGTAACCCCTAGGTCTTGGGATGAGGCCTAGACAAAGAAAATAACGTTTAGCATTATGCATTCCAACATTATGAAAGTGGTTATTGATTTTTTGCATGTGATTATTCGATTAGTAGAATATCCATGTGAATAAGTAAATGGCATTATTTCATTTTACTTTTGCCATACCATGTTGAAGTTAAAGTTTAAAAGGCTTTTGTTTTAGTAATGCATTGCCTTAAATGTTTATTCTTATTTATGAAAGTTTCCGCTATATTGTTATCCTTACTGGGCATTTGAGCTCACCCCTTTTCTATGTTTTATTTTTCCCAGGATGTGAAGAAGTAAGTTATGAATGACCTGCAAGGATTTTATGAGGGGTTAATAGTGTGGATTGTGGAAAAATTATGTTGTTGTATTAGTTTTTCACTTTGAAATGTAATGTAAAACTTTATGATTATATCTAGTGTTTCCAAGGCTACTAAACCAATCGGTCTTTCGAGATTTGATCTTTCTTGTGATCATGCCAATGTTACGAAGTAATGCACCGACTCTGGGTAGCTGGGGTCGGGGCGTTACAGTTGGTATAAGAGGAAGTTTAGTACAAACCTTGGAAGCTAGATTTAGATAAACTCTGATTAGAGCACGTAGACCTAAGATTAACTTTGAGGATTAGTATAGAAGAACTTCCTAAAATTTTGGTATTGTAGAGATTTTGTGAGTTTTCCGAGCAATACATCCCTGTCTGGATACGAGCAGGTAGAGGCGGCTCTGGCACAGATGTACCTAGGGGTAAAACCCGAAAACACCGCTTTGAGCTAGACTCGAACGGGAACTGGTGCACGACAACGGGCCTTGCTGCACTCTTGGTTACGACACTCCCGGGGGATATGCTTAGGATAACTCTCATTTTCTTTACAAATCATTATGAAGGGTTTATGAGTATATACTTCCTCAAAGAAAATATTTTTATGATTATGGATTATATCCATAAATAGTCCAATTTATGTTAAGTGTTTTATAAGTATGGGATTATGTATTTTGATTCATAAACTGATCTAGTTTATGCCATTGTTTAGAAATGGCGCCCAGTAGAAGGAATGAGAACTCCAGAAATGCACATGATCCAAAGAGAAGGAAGGATCATATCTTTCATGGTCTTAAGCTAGAATTTATAAGAGAAATAGTCTCCCATGTATTATCATCATATGAAGAAATAATATCATGTGTTGATAAGATAAGTAAAGAGTTTACTGAGTCCTATGGCTTTGAAGGGAAGCAAGAGAAGAAAAGGATGGAAGAGAGAAAGATGGATAAAAGTAAGAGGGAAAAGAAGAATTTTCCCATATGTGGTAACTGTGGAAAGAAACACCCTGGAACTTGCCTGAAAGGAATGGGAGTTTGTTATAAGTGTGGAGGAAAAGGGCACAAAGTACGTGACTGCAAGGGTAAGAAAATGGTTTCAAATGTACAATGCTTCATTTGCAAGGAGTTTGGACACTACGCGAACCTATGTCCCAGTCATCAGACTATGCCGCAAATGATGCTATTGGATAATAATCAAGTTATGATACTACCACATATGAAGAGGAATGATTAGAGTTCTTAAGTTGATTATGTCAATTGAGTGTTGTATCAACAATGTACTTGTTATAATAATTATGGAGTATATAAGGATTGTACTGCAGTACTATTTCATTAAGGACTTGAGATTGTGTGGAACAAAGAAAAGTGACTCAATAGCAGGATAAATTTTTGGAAAATATATGGTTGAGAGAATGATAAATCATAATATAGTTCTGATACTGAGGTAGTGATTTTGGAATAATAAGTGATTGTTTTGGATAAATTGTATTGGATATTCTTGACTACCTTGGAACTGATTAATGATTTGTATATTCCATCATTGTTGGGTTTTAAAACATTTTTGGATTAATGAAGTATATCCAGCATTCTATATGGAATAAGGGAGCATGAATGTAATCAATAAGGAATATGGTAATACATGATGAAGGTATTCATATGCTATTACGGGATAAAAAGGATCTATATTATGTTTACCTTCCTTATAAATGTTAGACTGTGAGTTTGGACAGAAGTATTTTGGATAGTTCTAGTTTGGATTATTTTGGATTGCCATAAAAGGACAACCCGGAGGTCGGGCGGCAACCCGTCGCGTCCAGCAAGGCTGCGAGACTTGAACCCGCAACCAAAGGGCGACAAGGGTGTATCACCTACCACTATCCCACGAGATGTCCTGGATTAAATAAAGTAGTTTTTTAAAAGATCTGGTAGATGAATTATAAATTCTTTTATTTTGGAACCCTCTATGAATAGTATAAATAGAATTTTTTTTACGAGTGAATGATGAGTTTTGGTAGAAATTTATTAATGGATAAAACTCTAATTATAAAGTAAGTATATCTCCTTATGATCTTAGCCAATCTCATAAATATATTCCTCAACATTAATAAAAGGAACTTAGAACAAAAATGTTGTCCTAGATGGTACCTTAAATCATCACTAATTCATGGCTTTGGGATTTTTGGCCTTTTCATAGCCATGTTCTCTACCACTCTCCATCAGATAATTGATGGTTAGATTTCTCTTCCATATCCATATTTTCCTACATGGAACCCTAGTATGTGTTATTTTCGGTAATCTTCATACTTTCCACTCTTTATTTTAAATAGAGGACTCATTAATTCATTTTTCGATGTGGGATTTCAACTAAGATATTTTGAAACGTCAAAAATGTGTTATCCTAATACCCTATGTTTTGTTGAACCGATGGTATTTCAAATCATCATAGATTGATGAATTTAAGGACCTCAATTATACACTTGTTTGTGATTGATGACCTCAATCACTACCTATAAATATTTACGTTTTTCCTCCGATTATATGTCTCTAATTTCCACCAATGTTCTCCTAATCGAGATCATAATTTGGTGGTGACCCTTTGATTTCTCTTTTCCTCATATTAAGACTAAATTTTAGTAACCCAATTTCCGATGTGGGTTTTCCCACAAATATATTTTCTACTTTCAACCTTTTATTTTTTAAGAACAATTTCAAATTGCGAGGACGCAATTTATTGAAGGAGGGGAGAATGTAACACCCCAAGATTTCATAGTGTGTTATTTCTTCAAAATAATTCAATAACTTGCACTACACGCAACACTTAGTTCAATTGCACCATGACTTACCAAAAAAAAAGCCATTAAAAGAGTTCATGAATAATATTAACTAAATTTTAAACTTTATATTATCCTTATAATTTTAGAATCCATATTATGAGTTTCTTAGTCATAATGCAAGAACAGATTCATTTTCAGTATTGCACTTTTATCAACTTTTGATAGTGAAACCTTTTTAAATACAATATTTTAAACTTTTTGACTAAATGGAGACATCAAAAAATTTAAAATGAAACATCCCAAGCTTCCACGGTACGTTTCCCTTCGAATAATGCGATAGCGTGTGTTGTACGCAACCTCGAGTTCTAACACACGCCACAACTAATTAAACTAGCCGTTGTGAATAGTAATACCTAATTTTTGAAATCATATATATTTTATATTTTAAAATGGACTTCATTTTTGGATTCGGAATATCGAAATTAGCCTAGGGTGAAATTTTGGTACATTTCGGATAACTTTCATATTTTGATGAATAGTGAAAATTTCTAAATTTTAATTAAAAACAACTTTTTTAATCAAAATAATTAATAGTGATAAATTATGAATTTGAGTGGTTTTAAAGTATATTTAGAATATATTTTTACCGTTTAATATAATGTTGGTCATTGGACATAATTTTACAATTAAACCGAACATAAACAAGTGTCAATCTTTTGATAGTTATTATCTCTTAAAAACACGCTTTTTGTTTTGACAGCGGGAATTAATTTTAAATTAATTTCTGCCACTTCTGTGTTTTGAATTTAGGAAAATGGATTCCATATTTGGAATCGGGATGTTCAAATTGTGTAAATAGGTAACTTTTATTTTTACACATTTTGAATAATTACTGCGGTAAATATTTTATTTACCATGGTTAAAGGGTAAATCCGGTAAATAAGGGTTAAAAAATAATATTATAATAATACTAAATTACCCTAAAACGTGTCTTAACCCTATTGGTTGATACATGGTCGACCATGGGCATCTTTGTGTCAATTTTGGGACCCCATGGATCCACTTTTAAGTGATAATGACACTTTATTTTAATTAAGTTAAAATGAATACAAAAATGACACAAGCATATATCTTTTAGAAGAACAATTTTTACATAGGGTTATACATGTTGGATTTTCGATTATAAATATTCATTAGAAAGCTAAACAGATTTCCTACATAATGATATTTTATTTATAATTTTTAGACATTATATAATTTATTTTATTTATGACACAATGATGATGCAGTAATTACTAAAATAGTGAAAAATAAAAATAATTGATCTTATAAATACCCAAATAATTATAATATGAAACTTTTAATGAATTAAACTAATTTTCTATGATAATATGATATATTAGGATTGATTTAATTGACTTTGTTCTAAGTAATCAATATGTTAGGAGTTTCACAAAAATCAACTATTGAATAGTGTCAAAATTGACATAAAAGAGTTCTTAAAACAAATATTATATTATTAATTGATATTAAATTCCTAAAAATCTAAGGTTCGGCCAAGAGACTTATATTAAGATAGGTTCCTCATTAATGGACCACTTGTGGGTCGCTTGGATGTATATAGTAAGTTTATTAATCATATTATATAAAAATACAAAGAGACATTGTAAAAGTGAAACTAATTAACTTAGAGTTAATACTTAAAGATAAGGTTAATATAAGTACCCAAACCTGTCTAAATTCTATTGTATGAGTTTTTTTCGACCTATCCACACCTCATACTTTTAATAGTCAACTTTGGAGCCTTTGTAAACCGAATATGAATTTATTATAAATTAATATTTCTAACTTTTCCAAAGGTGCCCCTCACCCCTCTTATAAAAGGGCACTCCTCCTTCTCATTTCTTCACACCTTCAAAGCCTTTTGGTTCGGCCAAACTCTGCCCAAATACTCTCCCAACATCCCTCACTACAACCTAGAGGCCTTAGTTTGATCAGAAAGCCAACCTAAGGAGCCCTTTTGATCAAATCAAAAGGAAGAACCCGAAGAAGAGGTAATGATTTCACCACCCTTTTCTAAGTTCATTTCTTCTTCCACTTCCTCTTTCTTTGTTCTTACCATTCTAAAATAATAACTCCAGTATCTTACATATACTGTGATGTTATTATAAATATGGTACAACCATATTCAGTATTCTATCCACCCTTTGAATAACATGTCACCATACGTGCGTACGTACGGCTTACCGTCTCCACGTCGTGGTGTAATTGTTATTCAATATAATATTATTTGGATGGGTATAATAATGATGTGTAACTCATGTAAATAATAAATATAACATGTTAATGATTATGTATATATGATATACCATTCATTTATATATTATTTTAATATCAAAAGAATGATATTGTCGCTCGTGCGTACGTACGGACTACCGTCTCCACGAACGCGATGAGATTCATTCTCCATCGTATCCATTCAAGTATAATTATCATTTGATGATTTAAAAATGATGTTTAAGGACTGGATATCATTCTGGATATGAATAAGATACAACAACCATGGCTTATGTAACAAAACATATAAAAGAAAATGAGTAAGTTAACTCCCGAAACGACGATAATTCTAAGATATTATTAACAAATCAATGTTAAAAGATCATATATGATATCATATTAATATATATGATTCTTGTATAATTTAATAACAACTATTTCACCATTATACAGGAGGTTAACCTACCCCAACCAAGGAAAAGTACAAGGTAAGGGTTATTTCACAATCTCTTCTTTATCCGAGGTTGTTTATACGTAATAATCTACTGGGATCTCGTTATCATCCACATCCATGTTTCTTCGAAATGTATTTCAAAACATTTTTACTATTTACAAGAATATGGGTTAAAGTCATTTATACCCTTGTTTGACTTTTTATAAGAGGTTTATAAAGGAATCTTTCCGTCGTTTTCAAAACAATGTTCTTTTTAACCTTTTCGACAGAATTGAGGTAAGAATGTTTTTTAACTTATACGGCGGGTGCGGTTATTTTCCGCCGTTATAAAATCGTCGAAGCTTTACATACAAGCTTATAAGAATATTTTCAAAGAAAATGTTTTATTTTATATGGATCTTAAATGATTTCAAAATAAAAGGAGATACTTCTTTAAAAAGAATTTTGATTTCATCTATGTCAACATCCTTTGATGGATTTTAAGATTATTTGAAGTTGATTTATTATGATACAAAAATTCTATATTGAATTGAAGGTTTTGTGATATGTTTGACTGTGGATGTGCTATTTTTATACCATTCATAGTTTATGGTGAAATTATTGACATTTCGTATGCTAGTTTTAATCCGAATGTTTATGTTATATTTCAAACTTTTCTTCAGATGAATGTGCTAAACAAGTATGTTCCGGGTTGGGGACCGGTAAAAGTAAGCCCTCCAGGTTGGGGACTGGTAAAAGTAAGCCCTCCAGGTTGGGGACTGGTTAAAGTAAGCCCTCCAGGTTAGGGACTGGTAAAAGTATGCCCTCCGGGTTGGTGTCCGGTTATTAGAGGCACTCCGGGTTGGTGTCCGGTTATTAGAGGCACTCCGGGTTGGTGTCCGGTTATTAGAGGCACTCCGGGTTGGGTTCCGGTTAGAAGTAACCCCTAGGTCTTGGGATGAGGCCTAGAAAAAGAAAATAACGTTTAGCATTATGCATTCCAACATTATGAAAGTGGTTATTGATTTTTTGCATGTGATTATTCGATTAGTAGAATATCCATGTGAATAAGTAAATGGCATTATTTCATTTTACTTTTGCCATACCATGTTGAAGTTAAAGTTTAAAAGGCTTTTGTTTTAGTAATGCATTGCCTTAAATGTTTATTCTTATTTATGAAAGTTTCCGCTATATTTTTATCCTTACTGGGCATTTGAGCTCACCCCTTTTCTATGTTTTATTTTTCCCAGGATGTGAAGAAGTAAGTTATGAATGACCTGCAAGGATTTTATGAGGGGTTAATAGTGTGGATTGTGGAAAAATTATGTTGTTGTATTAGTTTTTCACTTTGAAATGTAATGTAAAACTTTATGATTATATCTAGTGTTTCCAAGGCTACTAAACCAATCGGTCTTTCGAGATTTGATCTTTCTTGTGATCATGCCAATGTTACGAAGTAATGCACCGACTCTGGGTAGCTGGGGTCGGGGCGTTACAATACTGCTGCCCCCGTCCCGTCGAAGCATACAACATATGTGATCCCTGAGGAGTTTCATGCGCACCCAACTTTGGAGCATTCTGAAAATAACACTATAGACGCCCCATCTGCTTACAATTATGAAATGATCGAAGTTATGCCATACAATCCCGCTTGATGTGGCTCGTGTAAACACAATGAAAACATCCTATCTTGCTTTAGGTCTTAGGAGGAAGATTCAACGATCCTGTCGTCAGATTATATTCCATATTCCGACCCTAGGAATAAGTGTCCCTCCTTCGATTGAACCCAGCGTTAGAGTTCCCACTATTCCCCATGGGTACCACCATGCTTCCTCCACCCAGAGCGCCCAACAGATCCCGCTCAGCCACCGAGGATCTATTCACCATCTCTGTGTAATCATATATACAAAGTACTTCTCTCTTTGAACAAATTTCTTGCCTTAACCCAACTTCAAAGATAATTTCCTTAAATGACGTGCTACCCACCACCTCAGGTGAAAACCTCACTAAGTTCATAAACATAGCTGCATACTCTGTCATAGATATAATCTCTTTCTTCAAACTGAAAAAATCAATCATACGATGAATTATGAACATATGTGGGTAGAATTATTTATTAAACAATTCTTCAAATCCTTCCCACATCACACCCTGGCCTGTCCCCGCTTGGACTACCAAATCCCACCCCTGAAGGGAAATATCTTCCAATATATACGTGGCCAACTTCACTTTCAATTCTACTGGTGTTCCCAAGAAGTCGAAGATATTTTTCATTCTATTCAACCATTATTCTGTCCTCTCCAACTATAAATTAGCCCTGAAGATGGGTGGATTCTGCTTTTGAAACCGAACTACATGATCCACATGCCTTGGTTCATCCATTTTATTTCCACTTTCCACTGGTTGGAAATCTTGCACCATTCTTTGCACTAGATGCTGGTTCACCTGAGGTTTAGGTGCTACCATGTTCCCAGCAACCTCCTCTGGTTGGTCTCTACGACGCCTACCCGGTTCCATTTCTATAAACAGAAATAAACACCCAAGAGTCTCACTTCTGTAGACATCACAAAATCCCATTTCAAATCACAATACACAATACTATGACAACAAGGCTTTCCACCTTTCCACATTTACCATGTTTCGCCATTTTTGAAAACCAAACCATTTTCAAAATACCACCAGTTTCCATGTTTCAAATCCTTTCAGTTTGAAACCCAATTCAGATTTTTCAAAATCCACACATTCATATCACATCATAAATCATTATACCCTAATGAAATATTCATCCTAGAGGGAAGTTATTTCTACCTTATATACCATGCACATCTCATTGGCTACACCCACGACAATGAGATTTCCAATGCCTATAAGTGTCTCTAAAACACTTATGTACCCAACTCCCTGGTAACTTGAATTTCAGAATAAGAGGTTTAGCTACGTCCTTTTATGCAATACATTCCATGTTTTGACATTTCTACTCCTTGATACCTTCCCAAATCAAGGAATATATCACAAAGAATTTCAACACCAAAACCAATGATCAACACCAATGATCTAACAACTGCTCTCACTTGAAAGCTAAGTACCGAACAAACTGATACCACTTGTAACACCCCGCCCCTACCTCATTGGATTGAGGAGGCGGTGAGGGTTACTTAGCCTTAAGAGACATTCTCATGGCACCAAAGGCCAGCAATAAATTCTGAGGGCTTAACGAACAAGTTGGGGAATGATTTTCCCTTAGGTCAAAACCAACCAAACCATCCACTATCAATCACTATATGATGGATGTTAACCAAAATATTCAAGCATGTATTCCCAAAGTACAAAACAGTTGTTCCACAATGAAAACCAAAACCAATAAAACCAAAACCATATTAGAGTATTATGCGGATGACTCAACAAAAGACCCAAAATAATCCAAGGCACACTCCATGGATCCACACCAAGCTCTGTGCTCCAAGCTCTACCCAGACATCATGATGCACCACTAAAGGAGGGTGATGCCATACCTTTTCCCACACCATGGTACACAACTTCTGTAAATAAACCAATGTGACAAAGCAAGGTCTGACTACTAAAATGTAGTATGATTTCCCCAAATGACTTCTCGACACATGCCACTAAGATAAAACCGTTAGCACATTTATATAAAATAGGTTATATAAAATAATCACAAGTGCAACAATTTCAATAAGCTAAACGCGCCCTTACCAATCCATCACACCAAACAAACAACCAAGGGAAAATCCAACAAAACTTTCCACAAGCTATTTCATCATTTACACAACAATTTTCAACTTGCAAGCAATGCAGAACAAACAACCAAAGAAACCAAATGGTGGAGCTATCGTCTAACCCGTTTACCCATTCACACCTAGTGGAACTTACCATCCACTTATCCTTTCATGGTGGACCTTCCATCCACTATCCATCCCCTTTTTATAGTGGTACTTCTCGCCACTTCCACACAACATTCCAATCAATCACAACCAAGCACATAACCCACCATTGTCACAACAACATGCAATCAACCATTTCCATCACATACCAATACATTTCAATAAATCATCCATTTATTGAAAACCATTTTCCATGCCAAACCAAATTTCAATAAAAATATATTTATTGAAACCATTTTTCATTAAAATCTCTATTTTAAAATCCACATCAAAAGAATTTCACCATAATACCCCCTTTTCCCCAAAAATCCTCAAATGGATTTCCAACCAATTTTTTACAACAAAACACAATTAATTTCAATCCAACCAAATTAATTGTAACCAAAAACCACTATATCTAACCAAGTGGAGTTGAGAGATAAGCCACCTACCTTTAGGGTTTCTGAGAAATCGACCCACGAGTAACTGCACCTCCAATCCGGTGAACGCACCACCAAAACCTCTCTAGATCCCCTTCCCTAACATTCAAAAGCCTTAAAAACATCATCCAAGGAAACTAAAAACCTATATCTACACACAAAAAGTGTATATCTAGAAAACCAAGAAAGATAGGTATGTAGATCTAGAGGAAAACACAAGGAAACCAAGAGAAGAGGCTTACCCGGGAGAAAAACCACCTTCAAACCGCCTTGAAACCCCTTTGAATCGCTTCCAAAACGAGTGGGAGAGCCCCTCCAACCCTTGAGAATGAAAAATCCTGAGTGAGGCTCGAGTGGGAGGAAATTTAGAGGGAAATGAGGTAAGCCTGAGTGAGCCTGGGTTTTAAAACCCTATTTTTAGGTGGCCGCACGATTAGCCCATGCGGTTTGGAAAACCGTGCGCTAACCGTGTGCACGCTACTGCCTCTGGAGAAAGGGACTACACAGTTTCCTCACACGGTTTGGAAAACTGTGCATAGGCTATGCGAATCCCACTGTCTCCCCCTGCACGTTTTCCTGGGGAATCCACACGGTTTCCCTTAGCCGTGCTCAAAACGTGCACCCATAGAAAAGCCACCAAAATCGTCCAAAACCATTCCAAACTCTCCCAACCTCTTCCCAGCTCATCCCATGCACTTTAAACCCAGAAAAAGGCATAAAAAAGGCTACATACCTCAACCTGAGGTACTAAAATGTATAATAAATAGGTGTTGAATATTACATTTGTCTCACAAAAAATAAAAGTTATACATGAATCCCTTACCATATGTCTTTACTTCCATTGTACTCATTCAAACTTTCTGTATAATAAATATAATTTTATTATAAATCTATTAAACACACATATTAATATATATATATATATATATATATCATATCATATATTATTTTTTATGACTTTTTATTACCTGTTTATTTAAAATTCCATGTTAATGTTATTTTCTTGGTAATAACTGCTTTTTTTGTATATGTTTTAATTGAAGTATTTTGGGTCCTATTACTTCAATTAGGGTTCCATAATCTCCATAATGATAATAATATATAAAAATAAAATATATTAATTATATATTTATTTATAGTAACTCATTAAATTTAGCGATCGGAAATGAAATACATCGTTCATGGAGACGATAGGTCGTACGTACAAATGAACATTGTTTTTTAATTTTCTTATTGGGATGAAAGAAAGAAATGTAAATGAAAAATATATTAATTAAATATTAATATTTATTTCATATATATCAGAAATATTTATTAAACCCATCCTTAATACAATCTTTTTATAACATGTATGAATCATATCACTTCACAAGGTGGTAGTTTGTCGTACACACAAATGATGTTATCATATTAACACAAATGGAAATCATGATGGTATGTGTGACATAAAAATAAAAGAATCATAATAATATCATATATATTATATAATTATCTGATAAATAGTTTTTACATCATTATTCCCAACCATGAATGGTTGTAATGGAAAAACAAAAGACATCGGTTCGTGAGGTGGTAGGTCGCCGCACGCATGAAGGATGATTTTGTAACCCATATGATGGAAGTATGTGTTGTTGTAGGTAATAAACTTAACATAAAATACAAAATTATATTTAAGATAATTTTTTATTATATATTCATGATAAAAAAATAATTAAAGAGTTTTTAGGAAGAAATAAAACAAAAACCTTTGTTGATGAATTTTATCTCTTTTTCGGGCATCTCCTTTTGGTTTGAACCAAAATCCTTAATTGGTTGAATTTATTCCCAAAGTAAGTCTTATAAGATGCTTTAATGGAATTATATAAGTTATTATGTCAGGTTTTGGTCTATTAAAATGGATCTAGATATGTGAATATTGGGGGATATTGAGTTCCCTTTTATAATTGAGTAGTGTTATTCTTGTAAATTTCCAAATTATTCACTTTTGAGAGGTCTACCTTACCTCATGTGCCTAATGATTTTCAAAATAATGGAGGTTAGCTATGACTTGGATTATAAATACCCCCAAAACACAAAATAAATACATTTTTATCTATTTATTCTATAGTATTTAAGTTTAATCAATTAAATCATTATAGTTTTTACTAAGGTAACTGATATATTTTTATTTACCAAAGTAATTTATCCTTTATTATGATAATTAAAAAAATATTTATTATATAAATAAAAAAAATTAATTAAAAAAATTAAGTTAAATTAAATAAATAAAAATCTTATGTTTGTGTAAGATTAACTTTAATACAAAAACATGTAATACACAAAACCCTCTTTTAACCATAATTGTGTTAATTAATTTTAACAGTTTTCACTAATTATTATGGTAAAAATTAATTTTAACTTATTATATAATATAAATTATTTTTATTCTTAATATGGAATACATTTTTCAATATTACACTCATATAAGGGGCATAATTGTATTTAAAATGAATCCCACAAATGTGACGAGAAAGTGGGTTTTTAAAGTTAACATATTCAATAGTTTACAAAGTCTTTATATCCAATTATAATATAAAAATTATTAAAATGACAAATATTTGGATTAAAATATGAATAATTGATCTAATTATACTTTAAAACCATTTTAAAATATAATTTAACTATATAAATAAATTATACAAAACGCCAATTTTCAATTAAAATTCTATATTATTCACTATTCGTAAAAAGGTGAAACATTTCAGAAAAATACCAAAAACCCATACAAAGATAATTTTTACACTATGAAGTATAAAATTAATTTTATTTAATCAAATTAATTTTATAAATTTTTCAAAAATTAATTTTATTATAGTTTACAAAAAGATATAAAAAAATTATTTTTTTTTCAAAAAATTCTATTTCAAAACATATAATGAATTTACTGAAAATTATGAATTTTATTATCAATATGTTTTCTTTGTATAAAAACATTATAATTAATATTTAAAATATAGTTATTTCTATTAATATCACTATGTTTAATACCTAGGTTATAATGGTCACGATAAAGTAACAATATTAATAATATATCATAGTTTTGTCAACCACCACCATAATATTTTTATTTATTAAAGAAATCACCTTTATGGAAAAGGTGGGAAACCTTCTATATACATAATCATATAATCAACCAAAAACATATGTAATGGAAACTCTTTAAATTTTAGTTTAATCCTTTTCGAAACCTTACCTCTTTAAATACTCAATTGTAGAGTGTTGGCCTTTGCATTGAGATCCTCTTTTATGAGGTATTCAATATTGTCATCCACTTTGTCCTAGGTTTGGATAAAATATTCTATAGAGGTCTTATTTTTGTAGGTTCCCAACTCCTTTTGTATTTGTTTGACCTCTAATTCATTCTCTAATGATTCTTCATTGAAAATGATAATAAGTTCCCAATCATCACATTCCATCAGTTCATTGCTACTCCAGGGGGGATATCTAACTGAAAAACATCATTTTTTTGTATACACTAGATCGATGATAGGTGATTCTACTTCTTGGGATTATTCCTCCTTGTAATTCCCTGAATCCACATTCTTTTCAGGTCATTTAGGCTTGCTCTTGGGGATTTTATCCCCATACACTAGAGAAAATTTACCTTTTCTTGAAAATCTTGTAACATGGGGACTTGGTAATTGTAATAGTCCTTTAGTATTCACACTATCTAGGTGTGTTTAATAAATCCATTTGATTTTAGGATAGAGTTATTTTCTTTCATTGATTAGTATCTCAAATAGTCCTTTGTATTTTGTACTTCCATGGACTCTACTTACCGATAGTCCGAGGTAGAGTCAGTTTCCCCTTCATGGTGTCCAGCCTTATAGGGGAGTACTCATTATAAGCTATCTCCACTTCAATCCTTTCATCATGTGCATTATAGTCACCCTCTTCCAAAATAGTAAACATATTATGGGATATATTCCCTTTGAGACTTTCCTTAGGAGTGCACATGAGCCCCATCCCAGTTGGGGAGGTATCCTTAAGTGCATCCAAAAGACCCAGGTTCAAAACCAGGTAGAGGCATATTTCCAGGAGGCTGTAGCAGTACTGTAGCAGGTACTATAGCATAACTGTACAATGTGCGGGTATTTTAGTAGAACTGTACACTGTACAGGTACTGTAGCACAACTACACACTGTGTGGGTACTGTAGTAGGCACTGTAGTAGTTACTATAGTAGGTATTGTTCGATACTGGAGTAGGTGAAACTATTCACCTTGGGCTACCTGTTTGGGCTTTGAGTCCTTAAGGCTTTCGGGCCACCCAGGACTGCGGGTCAGTATGGTTTTTGGGCCACCTTTAAGGCTTTCGTGCCACCTCAAGGCCTTTGGGACACATGCAGTTTCCCCAAACACACTACAAAAAAGGAGAATCCCCAGAATAGGATTCAAAGCAAGTGTACTCACCAGAGTAGAACCAAATGGATTTTTCAGAGTGAGAGGGTATGGATATGCCATTGGGACCAGCCTGTGCATGCAAAGGAAGCCTAGAAAGACGATCACGTGAAGGTGGAGAGAAAATATAATGATGCAGATGCTAGGGAGGGGAAGTTCCTTTTAGATAGTCTGGTTGAATTCCCTAAGACCTTCAGGTCATGTAATATCCTAAGCCTACGGGCCATGTAATCTCTGAGCCTACGGGACTTGTAAGGGTTCCCCCTTATCCCTTAAAATTTGGGTTATCAACAATGAATAAAAATGAAGGCCTTCGGGCCATTCGGGTTTGCCTTAGGGGTAGCCTTTATACTAGTATACACGAGTTTTGAATAGGATGGGGCCTTTGAAATAAAAGTGTATGTGTCCATGGAACCCAAAACACTCACCTCATCAAACCCCTGATCCTTGTTTTGTCTAAACTACCTCATCCCTCAAATACCACTCATATATTATATTTCTAGTGGGATTAATCACACTATAATTTCCTTTCCCATCAGGTGGATCACCTACCAAAAAATTTGGGATTTTCCAAATATATATTGTCTCAGGCCTGGAGTCCACTAATCTAGGTAATCGAACCTCTTCAGTTCTTGGGTTCTACATCCTATTTGGGACACCTCTGTCATATTTCTTATGGTCGAATGTGTCCACCACATTTGGTTAAACACCCTCTTCCCAACCTCACAATGAAAATCCTTGGTTTCATAGATCACCAAGTGAATAAAAAAGGTAGGAATGGTCTCCTATGCCAATACTTTAAAGTTTTTCTCCTTAGGATGGATTGACTAAGCCACATCACTACCCTAAAAAATTCCACCCCTTCCTAAGATGTACTTGATTGGTTGAAACTATTCCCACCTCGACATACTAATGCTAAGTGCCCAAAACAACCACAAAAAAACAATATTCAGTCTATATTTCATAGCATGCCATTTGATGGTAGAAAGGTTAACCATCAATATCAATGTAAATATAGTCCAGAAGAACCATTGTCACATCATCTTCAACATAAATCCTTGGTGAGACAGGATGTACTATGGAATTGGTACAAGAATCCAAGCAGAGGTAGTTCCCTACCATGTTGTCAATAAATTAGAGAATCTTTTGATTATGGAATTGTAATGGGAGTTTAGGTAAAGATATCTAGAGCATAGTGAATAGAGAGACATACATTAGGTGAAAATTGAAGGACCAATAGAAGTGGATAAAATAAAAACACTCTACAGATCACAGAGTAGAATCCCAAGCATAAATCAGGTCGTCTTGATTCATTAATGGATCTCAATATGATTCACATATAAAATACCAACAATTTCTTAGTCCTCTAGATTTTAGGAAGAGTACATGAACCTATAAAAGGTGTCTATAGAGGGACGTTTCTTTCCAAACCGGGCCACTTGAGTGATATCCAAGAGTGATGATGATTTCGTGAACTCCAATTAATAAATCAGGACCTTGATAACTCTATTCGCGGAATATTGAACCTTTGGGATAACATCTATTGAAGGGAAGTGAGTTAGGGAAAGTGGGTCTGTGAAAGGGGAGAAGTTGGGATTGTGATAAAAAAGTGAATAAAAAAAAGGATAAGCCCCCCTCCTTGGCCATAACGTACTGAGGAGTGGTGATTGCATTTCCGGCATGACCTATGGAATCGAAGAGAATGGAAGCATGGTAGGGAAGATGCAAAAATTACTCCTATCATGGTTTTGTTAAAAGTTATTGTTGTTTGTAAGGAAAGGTAAGCCACTGTTTCATGTAGCACATAGATATCTTGTTTCTTCATATAGTAAAATATTAAATTTGTTTTACATGCAACTCAATCCATAAAAAAATAATTTATTCAAAATAATAATAATTAAAAAAACTTGGGGTGTTACATTATACCCCCTATAAAATGAATTTTTACATATAAATTTATCTAGTTCATCAAATTTTTAATACTTGAAATTTACTTTCATAGAAACTTTCTTCATAAAAATTAATATTAAAAGTTCATCTAAAATGGTAATGTCAGAAACAAAATAGTTACCTAAAGTAACTCATAAATAAGATTCGAAATAGTAGAACATGGTTTTTAAGTAATGATATAGACATGGAAGAAATGAATAAATAATTATAGATAGTGAAAGAGATAATAGATCCAAATAAAGTGGGTGACCAAAATAAAGTTAATGATAAAAAAACCATAAATCTATGATGATCAAAGGGACCATTTGATCATTAAAAATAAATGTATTGGGATAACATTTTCGTTTCATGATCTTTTTCTTAAAGTTAAATAATTTTCCCAAGAAGATATTCTTATTTGATTTTATTCTATTTTATAAGAATAATATCACCGTATGGTTGTGTTTATCAGTTTCAGTTTCATCTCTTACTCTAGGAGATGAAGGTGAATTTTTTGTGTCTAAAACACTATTGGATTGTAATATCATTAAATATAATTATAATTATTTCTGAATATATTTAATTATTGTTACAAAGAGATGGTTAGAATAAGATATCCAATATTTATAAATCTTTATGTGATTAAATAATATATTAATATCTGAAAATTCAATTAAATTTTCACATAAACCATTTAAAAATAGTTAAACTTTTGACCCATTGGAAAGATTAAAATCCAAAAATTTAGAAAGGTACTCCTTAAATTTATTAAAATTATATTAATATTGATCCCCCATATATCATAAATCATCTCTTAATTTTCACATACCATACATGGGAATACCTTTATTATCGTTTCTCCTGAAATATGGTAATAACCTGATTTACCAAAAAACCATATTGAAAACATACATTCTTCGTCATTCCTTATATAAGATCTTATCTTAAAAAAACATTTTCATTAGAAGCTTGGTTTCATCATTATACTGATAGAATATGTGATTTCATTATTCCAGAATCCATGTAGAAAATTACATAAAATTTCACTAAAGGATGAAAAATAATATTTTCATTCAGATCATTAATAAAAAATAAAATGTGAAATTCCCAAATAAAGATATAAGTATAAATATTACCTAATTATCATGGTTCACTGTATCCATTAGGATATGAAAACAATTCCCTTTATACCTTTTCTTTAGTGGGTTTTATGGATTATCATCAGCATTTGTCTCTGGATTGGGAAATTCTTAGAATAATTTCCAAACTCCTTGTAATTGAAACACTAAATTTTAGGAATTTTTTATGGGGTTTTCTTATTATTCACATAATTAGATAAATTTTTCCAATCACTTTAACATCAATCTACTCAATGAACTTATGATAAACACTTAAAACATTTTTTATTCCCCTGAAGAAAATTCCCACCCTGATTCTTCCCACACATTATGCATAAATGAATGATCATATTCTTCTCTTCATAGTTCTTAGATTTTCTATTAAACTCTATATTACTTTTATTTCCAAAACCATAAAATTTATACATAACTCTAAGCTAAATTTACACTAAGATAACACATAAAATAATCTCTATATCGCTACTAAATTCTATTATTGCTAATTATCTTAGAGACTTGGTTTTAAGCCATTAAAGAATCAATCAGCTTTACTTCTAGGTTGTATAATAATACCATAAGCATACCACACAAGTCTTGTAAATTTTTTCATCATATTTACAAATGTATTAATCATCGTTTTATTTATATCAATGAACTTTTTCTCTATATTTCTGTGAATAATACAAGGAAAGTACTTATTTAAAAATAAATTCCTGAACTCATCCCAATCCATCTAGTCAATTTAATTATGTTTCCTTATATTATTGATAATATCCCACCATTTACATGCTTCAACTTCATTAAAATGGATAACCAAGATGACAATTTCATGTTCCAAATACTAGAGAACATGAAATATCATTTCATTGGTACTGATTAATTTTTGATAAATTAGAGGATTGGTGGATCCACTGATGTAAGGTGTATGTTGTCTCGTGAAGTAAATAATGGAATGATGTTACTTACTTTTCACATTTTTTATTCTAGAATGATTCATAGATTTAGAAATTTATGTGAGAATTGCAATAAGTTTCATCATTCCTGCTCCGATAACCTTTGGATTATCATGATAAAAAACATTTTATTGTATGTTACACCCATAATTAACATAGTTCCTCTGGGTTGTATTCATTGAAATAAATCTTAGAATAATAAAAAATAATCATTAGTATTAACTACATAATCATGAAAACAACTTATAAGATGTCAATATCATGACAGATTTTTAATTTATGAAAACTTATATTTGTCCTAGGTCATTCATATTCATCATATATTTAAATACATCATGATTTTTTTCAATAGTTAGTGAATTTAAAAATCATATCCCCTAGGAGCTTAAAACTAGGTGTGTATTAATGCCATTTTTCATGCACAAGTTCTTGATTGAGTCTAGAAAAATATGATGTTTTTAGGGCTATTACCCTGATGTACATCTATACCCGAGCCACATCCACTTTTAGTATCCATAGTGGGATGTAATTTATTGGGAACCACTATCTCAATCATTTACCAAATTTTTTAGATATTTTGTTAAAATTTGACTCATCCTTAGACTTATTTGTATAGATATCCATAAAAATATCCTTATAAATATCTATAGGGATATCAATAGTGTTTTCTCAATCTAGTTTCCAATGATTAACTAAACCTTTCCCTTGATACCATCTATAGAGACCCAAACTTATCTTATATGGATATTAAATATTTTTATATAAATATTAATTACATTACACAAACACATGCCTGAGGAAGACAATATATTAGTGATTTTGGAGATTTGGAACACAGTATTGTAATTTGATGAAAGATCATATAAATCTCTCATAAATTTCCCCCCTTTAGTACTATTCACATACATAGTCTACTTAAACTATTCTTCATCACCTAGGGAAAATTAACATAATATGGGAGAGTCCATCGATTAGCATTGTGAGGTTTTAAAGGATTATCCAACTAATTTTCAAACATGGGACCTCATCATACACTTTGAAGAAGATATGTTGGAATATTCACTCCAGATTAATACCTTGAAAAAGGATACTGATAGGATGGCTGAGATACTTCTACTTGTGGGAAAAAAAGAATGATTGGATCAATAATAAAGAACACATTCTGGTAATAGGTTTCAATGTAGGGAAAATAATAATGGAGGATTATATCCAAACATGGTACATGATGGCATACCAGTTCAAAGATCTTATCAAAGATGATCCAACTACTGAGGTAAGTAGTATCCATTGGAATTTATTTAAGGATAATTTATCAAATAGGCTGAAATTATACTTTAATCTCATGAGAATATTGTAGGGTACTTGATTCTTGTATCATGTACTCATGGTTTCTCACTTTACTTAAATGTTCGTGGAAAATAAAAAGTAAGTTTTAATTATAAAGAAATGAAATAATATAAAATTGGCATAAGACATATATTTTTGGCATACACACAAGCATAAACAATTTCATATCAACGCTACCCCCTTGATATTACTATTCCAAATCCATTATTTTTGTATTTTCAAAATCCACATTAGGATGAGTGGTAACCTAACAGATTTTAAGATATTAAAAATTTCAAAACAGAACAAGGCGTCAAATTCAAACAAAAACCATGATCATGTATGGTCAGTGACATCCACATCACCACCGAATGAGGGAAAAGATAAGATTCAATTTTCACCCAATGCATTGGAGGGAGCTATATATACCACCTTCCACATAATTAAATCATATACATGTGTTCCATAAGATCATAAAAATTCATCATATCATAACCCATGAAATTAAATGGGTATTATAAACATTTCATCATACCACAAATCTTGGAAAATAGAAAAGTTTTTTAAAAACTTCATCAAAGAATGACCCATGTAAAGAAGTAGTTTTAATAAAAAATTTATCATGGAATAACCCATGTAATATAAATGGGTTTCATAACAATCGTGAAATAAAAAAATAAACCATTCATATAAAGAATATAAATGGTATCCTTTGATTATATCTCTAGAAAATAATAGGAAACAATAAATAAAGTCAAATTAGATGGAAAATAGTTTTAAAATGTCATTTAAAAAATTATCAAAGAAAATATCCTTTCCACTTCAAGAACACTTTTTAAACATGAAACATTTGAAAATAATTTTTTTAAAATAACCTATAAAACCTGTAATGAAATATTTGAAAACAATTTAAAATAATTTTTAAAAATAAAAAATTTTAAAAAAACTTTTCTTTGAAAATAAAATTTCAAATGTATAAATTAATCTTTAAAATCATATAATTTTTTTTAAACATTAAACGTTTTCCAAATCCTTTTATTTAAAAATAACTTCTAAAACTTATAAAGTAAGATTTAAAAATCATTCAAAACAATTTTTAAAAATAAAAATTTCCAAAATCATTTTTCCATGAAAATGAGATTAAAATATAATTTAAAAAATTATTTTGAAACCTTATTAGAAAACATTGTTTTCTATGAAAATTGATTTCTGAATGACGGTAAAAATAGAATTGGATTTTCTAAAAACAAAAGATTAATAATTTTAGGAAACAATTAGTGTAAAAATGGTACCATTACTTTTATATATAATGAATAAATATGTGAGAATAAAATTCATGATAATTATTGAGATTTAGATCATGATATCTCAACATCAGTTATTTAATCATAAACAATCCTAATAAACTGTATAATTTTGACATAAAACTCTTACAAATTTGGTAAACTTGAATCAAAATATTCATAAATAAATAACATAAATTTAAACATAAAATATTATTAGGATTAATAAATTAATTATATTACATTTTAAAGGTGATTTATATACCCCTCGTGAAAGAATATAGGTTCACAATATAAATTATTCCTCAAAGAAGAATAATTGAGACATAAATCCCTTTCTGTTTTGGTAACTTTTGAACTGTAAAAACCATGAATGAGAGACCCTAAAATAGATACTTAAATACCAATAATTTTATGTTTCATAATAATAATTTAAATTTGTGGTCAGTATATAAACCACATAGAAGAAAGTGGTGGTGAATATAGCATGTGTCTCACCAAAAATAAAAGTGAGATGATAATTCCTTATCTTATGTTCTGAATTCTGTTGTAATCATTAAAAATTAATATATAATAAATATAAGTTTATTATACATAATTTTAAGAAATATATTCATATATATAATATTATATATGATTTTCTTATGACGTTTTATTACATATTTATTAACAATTCCATGTTAAATTTAAATTTTGGGTAATAACCACTTTCTTTTTCATGTAATTTTTAATTTGATATATTGTCAGTCCTCTTACATTGGGAATGGTTTTATAATATTGATAATAATAACCAAGATATAAATATCATATATATTAAATATATATGTATTTAGTGTAACTAATGAAATTTAGTGATAGGAAATGAAATATATCGTTCACACAGATTATAGGCTATATGTACGCATGAAGGCCATTTTTTTCATTTTCTTACTGGGTTGAATGAAAGAGAAGAAAATAACAAATATTATCATTATAGAATCATAATATATTTATATATAATATAAAGTTTTATTAAATAAATCCTTAATATATTCAATGTATAGTGTGAATGAATCACATAGCCTTATGAGATGGTATTCCACCATACACACGAATGAGGTTATTGTATTCCACCAAATTTAATGCATGAAGGTATGTTTGATATAAAAATTTCCTAATCATAATAAAATCATAAATATCACATATATATAACATATAAATATTATTTCTATCATTACTCCCAACATTGAAAGGTGTTAATGGAAAAATGAATGACGTCAGTCTATAGGGTTGTAGTCCACCATACACTCGAATGAAGATTTTGTAACACATTTTATGAAAGTGTGTATTGTTTTTTGTTTTAACATTAACAAAAAAATATAAATATATGTAATAAAATAAGGCCTTTATATAATCATTATATAAAAATAATTAAAGGTGTTTTGGGATGAAATAAAATAAAAATGTTTGTTGATGAACATTACCTCTTCTTTGAGTATCCCCTTTTCGTTTTCGGAAAAGACCTTCCATGGTTAGATTTATGCCAAAATTATAGATTATAGGATAAGTATAATAATGATTATAAGTTTTTTTTGGATAGATGGTTAATAAAAATGGCTTGAGAGGTGTTAATATTTGGGGAGACTAAGTTCTCTTTTAAAATTGATGAAGAATGACATTTTTGTCAATACCCAAAAGTATTCACTATTGGGAGGCCTCCCCAACCTCATTTGCCTCCAAATTTGAATAATAATTGAGGGTATGGATTTATTGGTTGATAAATTCCTCCATCATGAAAATAAAAACATTTCAAATCATTTTTTTCCTAAGTTGTTATGTTTACTCAATTTTATCTTTACACTTTTTACCAAGGTAACAAGTATCATTTTATTTACCAAGGTAATATATCATTTAAGATTATAACTGAAAAGATATTTTTTAGATACTTTAGACCCAATTATTATAAATATTAATTACAATTATATAAATAAAATTCATATATGTGTGTAACATTAATTTTAATATAGACTCATGTAATGTGAAAAACAATGTTCTAACCTTAATCTCGTTAATTAATTTTAACTATTTTCAAGAATTGTTACCGTAAAAAAATAAGATGAAATTATTAGACAATATAAATTATGATTATTTAAAATATGGAATCCATTTTTCAAAATTGCACTCATAGAATTGGTAAAATTTAATTTAATATTAATCTACAGACATGTAAAAAACAAAATTTTAAAGTGATAATGTTTAAACATTTACGAAGCTTTTATATCCAATTTCAATATGAAATTGATTCCAATTAAATAAATTGGATTAATAGTTTTATAATTTGACTAATTATAATTTAAAACCAAATTAAAATATAATTTAACTATATGAATAAATTAGATGAAAAGTAATTTTTTAATTAAAATTTCATATTTTTCACTATTCAATAAAAAATGAACTATTTTAGAAAAATCCACAAACTTCACACTATGATAATTTTAAAATAATGAATTGAAAAATAATTTTTATTTTATCAAATTAATTTTTCAAAAGTTTAAAAAATTAATTTTATTATTCTTCACAAAATGTAACATCTCCCTACTATTTCCAAGTATTCTTAAATCACTCTTTTAATCATGCTTTTCTTGGGTTTAGTTTTGGGTTTCTTTGTGTGATAGCATGAAAAATTCTGAAATTTCTGGTGTTATGAATAGTTGGGTCATGGTTTACCCAAACTGTTTACCCTATTAGAGAAAACTATGAAAACCAAGGTAGTAGGAGTTTTCATGGTTAGCGTGTGGTTTGACAAACCATGCACCCACTTAGTATAAACCATGCTTTTTGGAAAAGGGGGTTCATGGCTAGGGTGCATATTTTGGTCTAACCATGTGGCCCTTCCTAGATAACAATGCATATGTGTTTTTTTAATCTGATTTTTTTTTTAAAATTCTAGAAACCCACCTTTTAGGTCCCTTATGGGCTTGTATGATCCCATAACATTGTCTCCTTCCTTGGATAATCCCAAGAAAAGTTTTTGGCCCCTCTACACCCTTCAATAAGATAATTGAAGGTTGGATATTGGATTTCAATCTTCTCCTGGTTTGATTTTTATTCAAATTATGTATCTCCCACTATATCCCTTCTCCTTCCTAGGGTTTTTTGATCACCATGTTTTTGGAAAATCAAATACCATTGGTTTTCAATCATAAACCTTGGTTTGATTCTTGGTTTCCCATTTTTATTTTTTCTCTATTATAGAATCCCAAGGCAGGTGGTTCTAAATTCATTGGAAAATTTCATTAATCCTCAGTTAATTTATTTGATTTAATTTCTTTCAATTGAATGTGTGGGGTTTTATTATTAAAAAATTATATTGTTAAAAACCCAATTCCATTGAGTTGGTGGGTTTTTATTTGAAATTGAATTTTTGTATAAAATTAGGGAAAACCATAATTCCATTGAATTGGGGATTTATTGTGAAATTGATGGGATTTTGTGAAATTTAAATTATTGAATTTAAATTGCGAAATTGAATTTTTAAATTGAATTGTGAATTTATTTCAAATTAATTTTTAAGAAAAATAGTTTAAAATGGTTTTGATATAAAACTCTAGGTTTTATCTTGAAAAAATGCATGTTTTGATTAAATCACCATTTTGGTTTTTAAATAGAAAATTGGAATATTTTAAATGGAAAATATGATGAATTTTATTTTAATAATTCTTAACCTAACTTTACCATAGTTGATTTGTTATTAGAGCACATGAATGAATTAGGAAATTAGTTAGTTACTCGAAAAACACTCTACGATTTACAACATTCCAAAACATAAATGAAACAGGTTACACCCCCAATAGAATGGAGATGAATTTTCCTTTGGTTGTACCAAATGGATGTGCGTATACACTTATTTCCATTTCACTTTGAGTGTGTGTAGTCCGTTATCGTAGAACTATTGTACCTTTATGCATATGGCCATGTTGCCTGCTTGTTTATATCTGAAATGAATGCATTCCATTATTGTAAAATTTTTTACATGCCATCTGAATTTATATAAAATTTTATATATAAAATTTTTATTAATCCATTTATTTAAAGTATTTCTATAATTTAAAATGTAAAGTATGATTTTTTCAAATATACATTTGAAATGATAAACTTATTTATTTTAAATTTAAAGCTCTTTATTTGGTTAATTAATTATTGGTATCTATTATATAATCCTTGGTGAGACCCCACTGGGATTTTATCTCACACCCTACCTGTGTATTTGGGTGTTTGTAGATTATCTCCTTCTAGATTTGAGTAGAGGTAAAGCACCACTTGGCAGCGGTTTTAGCTATTGATCTGTGGACTTGGTGAGTTTCATCTGTTGAGACATGGATAGTCATCATATTTTTTATGGCACTTGGATATAATACTTTTGTTTTTTTATACATTTTGAATTTAGGCACATTTATCCATATAGATTTTTCTTGCATATATACTTATTTCTTTATATTTATTCCATGAAGTTGGTGGAATATTTATTACCACTTTTAATTTGTATTATGCCAAGTGTTAGTCACCAATGTATGGGGATAATGAACATCCTTTGGGCCATGTCATTGTTGTCTCAGTTATCAGGTTACGGGTGTACCTGGGCTAGTTCGTGACAATGGGGTGTCAAAATGAGATCGATATTTTTATCTTGAAGTCATTATTCATAGTGTAATATTGTAAAGGATTGGGTGGTTTTTGCGGTTAAATTTAAAGCTAAATCTAACCATAATAAACCATAAGTCATGTGGAGTGGTTTGGAAAATATGTCTTGATGATTAATTATAGTTTTTTCTCGGATTTTGAATTGGATATATTGAAATCAAAATCCTTTTCATTATATTCATTGGGATTTATTTCCCTATTCCTCTATTTCATTGTTAAATCTATTTTATTTTATGTTGGATTCTGATGTTGTGTAGCATCATGCCTCCAAGAATATGTGAAAATTGGATCCAAGAGGAAGCTACTACTGAATATTAGTGAGATAATCCTCTGGTGGATCCAAGCCTGGTTGATGTGATTGCGTGTACTGTCCAAGATCATGGACATGCACCCACACTAGTTCTTTTTTAGGCTCTAGATATGGAACCTTAGGGGGAAATTTTTTATAATCATTCTTTAGATTTCCTTTTGAAAAATCCACTAGCGTTCAAAGTCTCAAACAATTATCAATAGGTTGATGAATGGTTGAGCAGGATTGAGCGTCTGTTTGGGTTCTTGTAGACACCTAATTAAATCAAGATGAGGTATCCCACCTTTGTACAGGAAGGAAAGAGTAGTAGATTTTTGGAATCTATGGTAACAGTGAAGAAATGTGTGGTCTTAGAATCGAAATACTTCAAGGATATTTTCAATGAACTATTATATCCAGAGTTAATGGTGTTGTCCAAGTCTATTCAGTTTTTCAAGATTCATTAGGATTAGAGGACCATGATAGAGAATGAACTGTTTTTGATGATATAGTGTAGTTTTCACCTGAGATAGTATTGAACAAGAATATTAAGACTCAATGATTCATGTTTAAATAAGATCTGATATTCATTCTTTAGTTTTATTTCAAAATATTCCTTTGTTTGTTGATATGCTAGATAGAGAATTGATGGTCAAGATATACCTGGATAGTAAGTCTGGGTTTTTGAATGTTTATTATCCCCGTAATGGGATTTTTTACTGTAATGGAAATAATAAGCACGATGATTCTCATGGTAGTTATTGACATTAGGTTTTCTTTAATCATCCTACAGTACATGGAAGAGGCCCTTTTATTTGATACAAGTGTGGACAGACTAGGTATTCTAAGTGGGTTTTCACTGAGACACCCAAGGTATTTGGATTCTACTGATACTTGAGGAACCTACAAAATTTCTTCCATGTATACTCCACTAATCATAGTGGAACTATATCATCAAAACCTTCAAACAATATAGTGAAATTAGTTTCATCATGTACAAATGAGTCTAATCCATATGCATTTGGAATGAAGCTTCTTTACACAGTGGAAGAGTATCCAATGGAAAAAGATATGAGTCCAGGAATTTTGAGAGGTACCACTTCTATAGGTTCATCATTAGTGACTACTCTACTTGATATTGTTGCATCTCATTCATTTATTTCTACTTTTTTTTAATATAAAAAATCTTCCTACGACGATTTTGTATTATGAGATGGATATTACTATATCCTTTAGAATGAAGAGAGATCATGGTCTCTATATCCCCACTTGTGTCTTCTCTGTATAAAATGTTGATCTTACATGGAATTATTTTGGTTCTTAACGTTAATATTTTTGAATTCATATTCGGGAGGGATTGGATCATTGCTAATAAATCCCAGATTTATTCTTATCTTCAACTGCTCTCTTTTACTGCACCAGATGGGGTTTTCCAAATCATTCAAGGATAATGGGACCCAATGTCGAGTAAGGATATAAATTCTTATCCATATTTTATGGAATTGATATCTATGTTTTAATTTGATCTGGAGTGAGAATATTTGAGTGGTGATCTCCCTCCCATGATCGTTGAGTTTCATGGAATGTTTCTTATTGAATTCTCTAGTCTTCCACTGGTTAGGGTGGTAGATTTTTCTATCAATTTAGTTCCAGGTACTCAACCGGTTTCTATTCCATCTCACTACATGGAACTAGCTGAAATGAAGGAATTGAAAAATCTTTAGATGTCCTTCTAGAGAAAGTATTTATTTTTTTGAGTGTGTCACATTGGGAGGTGGTGATTATCTTTTATAAGAAAGATGGTGGTTCACTTTTCCTTTCTATTGATTTTTGAAAACTTACTTGAGTTATGGTAAAGAAAAAATATTCATTGACATGGATTGATGGTATGTTTGACCAGTCAAGTAGGGTGAAGTGGTTCTTGAAGATTGATCTTTGGTCCGATTACCATCAGTTGAGGATAAAAGAATCTAAAATTCAGAAAATCTTCTTTCAGAGTAGGTATGAACATTATGTGTACCTTGTCATGTATTTTTTCTAAGCAGTGCTCTATAAATAATTATAGTTTTGATGAATAGGTTTTTCCATGAGTATATTGATACCATTGAGGTAGTCATTGGGGATGACATATTAGTTTAATATAAGTCTCAGTATGATCGTATTTGGCATCTTAGAGTAGTTCTGGATTTGTTGAGAAATCACTGAATTTATTCCAAGCTATCAAAATTTGATTTATGGATTTGGGAAGGGATGTCCTTGGGGAACATCATATTTTAGTTGATCATGAAAATGTGAATGATCTTATGAAATGGGAGGAGACATGAAATGTCTCCGAGATTTAGATCTTATATTTCATAGTTAGGTATTATCATTGTCTCATAAATAAATTCTCAACTTATGATTCATTGATAAAGACTCTGATGCACAAGGGTGAAATGTTTTCATGGGAGGAAAAATTTTAGAATTATTTTTTTGAGATGAAACATTCTTTTACCACTATGTTAGTGTTGACTCTTCCAGAGGCCACACATAACTATGTGGTATTTTTTGATGAACCAGGTTTAGGTTTGGGATGCATTCTTATCGAAGTTGATCATGTCATTTCTTATGGACCTCATCAGCTTAGGCCACGTGAGGAGAACTATCTGACCCATGACCCCGAACTCATATATATAAAGGATGCACTTAATATTTGGTATCATTACTTTAATAGAGAAAGTATAACCATTTTTTATACCATAAGATCTTGAGTTATATATTATCTCAAAAACAATTGAATATTTTCCATAGGCGTTCGGTGGAGTACCTGTAATCCTTCGACATTGAAATCACCTATACCCCGGGGAAAGGAAATGTTGTTGCATATGCTTTGAGTAGGAAAATTATGACCCAATATTTGAATAAATCTTTTGAATAGTGGAACATGATGGATATCTTTTCATAGTTTCATATTGGATTCTTGGAATTAGGGGATGTTGTTTCTTTTTCCAGTGTTTAGTTAACCTACACTTTTCTCGAAATTATTCTCTAGGACAAGTAGATTGTTGATGATTTATGTAGCATTATAGACTCTGTTTATGGTGGGGATACTATATGTGACATGTCATTCCCACCAAGGGCATAATATTCTATCATAATCACTTATTTATTCTTTTTGTGGTAAGTAAAGCTGTGATGGAAGAGTTCCATAACTCCCAGTAATTTTTTCACTAAGGAAACATGAAGATGTTTGATGACATGCATCGTAGATTCTGGTGACCATGTATGACATGGGGAATTTATGAAATTGTATCCCACTTTTATACATTCCAATATTTTAATATTGATCACCCAAAGAATATGGATTTTCTTTATAAAATTGGAGTTCCAAAATAGAAGTGGCTTGAAATCAATATGGGCTTGATGTTTGGGTTTCCGAATTCCCAGAGAAAGAATATTGCGATATGGTTTGTGATCAATAGGCTGACGAAATTAGATCATTTTATACTAATTCATCGTAAAACCAATGTTGAGGAGTTCAGAATTCGTTATGTGAAATAGATTTTTCTATTGTATAAATTTTTATATGATATAGTATCTGATAGGAATCCTCTATTAACTTATCATTTTTTGAGAGGTCTTTAGGAGGAAATGGGATCTCATGTTCATTTGAGTACAGTGTACCATCCGTAGTAGGATGGAAAGACAACAGGTGCTATTAAAATTCTTGAAGATATTCTTTTCCACTACATTCTTAACTTTGTTGGAGCTTGGGATAACCATCTAATACTGGTTGAGTTTTTTTATAACAATAGTTACCAATCTGTGAATGTAACAGATCTTTTTAAGGCCTTGTATAGAAAGACTTCTAGATCTCTATTGTGTTGGTCTTAGTTTGCTGGAAGTTCCTTGACTGGACCAATCTTGGTTCAAGATACATAAAAAAATATTAAGTTTTTTTATTAGAGAATATTGATAGTATAGATCTGATAGAAGTCATATAATGATAATCATAATAGACTATTAGAATTTTCAGTTGGTGACCAGCTGTTCCTAAATGTTTCACCCCATTTGGTTTATTGATGGCTTGGGAGGAAAGAGAAACATTCTCCTCATTTTTTGGTATCTTTTGAGGTTTTTGAGTAGGTGGGGAAAGTGTCTTACCATTTAACAATTCCACCACAGCTGATGTTGATAACTAATGTGTTTTATGTATCTCAGCTACAAAAGTATCTTTTTGATCCATCCCATGTTATTAGATAGGGTGATCTTGTGGTTTAACCTGATTTATTTTTGACTGAATTCCTAATTAGGATAGTTGATTCTGAAACAAAGGTAATTCATGGGGGGAAGATACCATTGGTTCAAGTGCTATGGCAGCTTGTGTTTTTGGATTCTTATGATAAAAAGGATATGTAGGTATAAATGAGAGAGTAGGGCCTCATCGTTTTTTACATGGAAGCTTCTGAATAGGCTTTCTGGGGAAATAAAGTTTCTATGGTTGGGAGGTTGTAACATCCTAGTACTATTTTTAGGAATTCCTAAACACTTCTTCTTATCATGTTGTGGTTGGGTTTCATTTGGGGTTGTTTCAGGTGAATATTTTGGAATTTTTTAAAGTTATTTGGGTTTTCATAGTTTCCACACCATTTTCCCAAAATATTCTGCCTGCTAGAGAAAACTGTGCAAACAAAGGCAGTAGGATTTTCACTTTTGGCACATGGTTTGAAAAAATTTTCTCCAGCTTAGTATAAAAAATAAACCTTGGAGAAAGGGGTGTGTGGCTAGGGTACACATCTTGGTCTAACCATGAATCCCTTCCCAACTAACAATTCGTACAATTTTTTTCAATCCATTTTTTTTAATTCTTAAAAAACATATTTATGTCTGTGATGGGATTTTATGGCCCCATAGAATTTTTTATTCCTTGGAGGATCACAACAGTAGTTTTTGGTCCCTTAATAGCCTTCCATAAATGAATTGAGTTTATGAGAATTATGTTCGATATTCTCCCCGTTAGATTTCTCTTCTCGTTCTCTATCTCCTAGTATCTATCTTCTACTCCCTAGGGTTTTTTTGGATAGTCATGTTGTTGGACGATTTAATAAACTTTGTTTTAGATCTTAATACATTGTTTGATTCTTGGTTTCCAATTTTCATAGTTCACTATTGGCGAATCCTGATTAGGGATTGGAATTTTGATATATAGTGATCCTGAGGTAGGTGGTTCCATTTTAATTGGCCAATTTAATTAACCCTAAACTACTTAATTTGATTAAATTTATTTCAATTTAATGTATGTGATTTTATTTTTATGAAATTAAATTATTGAAAACCCAATTTCATTGAATTGGGGTTTTTTATTTGAAATTGATGTCTATCATAATATTGGGGATTTATTGTGAAATTGATGGAATTTAGTGAAATTTATGTCATTGAATTTAAATTGTGTAAGTGAATTGTTAAATTTTATTTTGAATTTATTTCAATTTTTTTAAGAGAAAAATGGATTTAAATGGTTTGGATATAAATCATTGTGTTTTATCTTGGAAGAAGTCATGTTTTTCTTAAAACCCTATTTTGATTTTTAATTGAAAAATTGGAATATTTGAAATAGGTAATGGGATGATTTTTTTTAAGAATTCATAAGCTAAATATCTCATCTTTTATTTGTTATTAGATAACATAAAATCCTTAGATAGTCAGTGAGTTATTCAGACATAAATCTACAATTAACCATGTTTTAAAACATAAATGAAACACCTCACATCCCCGATGGGGTGGTGATGAATTCTCATTTAGACACACCAAGGGGAACTGTGCATACACATATCTCTCTATGACTTTGACTGTGTGGAGTCTATTATCCTAGAACAATCATACCTTTTGGTATAATATTGTGTTTCTCACTTTTTTATTTGAAATGAATATATGAGATTGTTTTAAACTATTTTACATGCCTTTTAAATTTATATATAATATTTTATATGAAATGTGTATTAATCCATTTGTTTAATGTATTTAAATTATTTGAAATGTAAAACTTGATTTTTTTCAAATATTCTTCTTAAATTCCAAACCTGTTTATTTAAAATTGAATTCCCTTTATTTGGTTAATTAAATATTTGAATCTATTATGGAATATTTGTGAGACCCTACTAGGATTTTAGCTCACACTCTACCTATGAATTTTTTGTGTTTTTTAGATTATCTCTATCTATGTTTGAGATGTGGAATAGCAACACTTAGAGGTGTTTCTAGCTGTTGATCTGTGGACTTTGTGGTTTGTATCCATTGGGACTTGGGTGGTTATCCAGTTTTGTTTTGGAACTTTGTTGTATTATTTTGGGTTGATTATCCCTATCTAAGTTCTCTTACACTTCTCACTATAGAGTGTTCATGAGTGAATACTGACTTTTTTATCTTTCTTATATGATGTTTGTGGAAAATTCATTCCCACATTCATTTTTTATGATGCCAGGAGCTAGTCGCAAACCCATGGGGATTAGAAATTCCCTTTGAGTCAGGTCAGTATAGACACAATTATCGGGTTTCGAGGGTACCCAGGTGGGTTCATTACACAAAAATACATAAAAATTAGTTTTCAAGAAAATAGTATTCTAAAAAAGTATAAATAATTTTCCAAAAATTATGAATTTTATTTTCAATATTTTTCTTTAAACAAAAAAATTATAATTATTATTTAACATGTAGTAATTAATATTCTTATCACTAAGATTAACTGCTATGATATAATGGTCATGTTTAAATAACTATATTAATAATATTTCATGGTTTTGTTAAAATTAGTGTTACATGAAACATTGGATACGCTAGTATTTCATGTAACACACACTTAAGTTGGTGTTCCACATAGAACAAGATTAATTTAGTGTATCATGTAACACAATCCATAAAATAATTTTAATTAATTAAAAAGTATTTATTTCAAAAAAACTTAGGGGGTTACATTATACACCCCTTAAAATGAATTACACCCTCTAAATTCTTCTAGGTAATCAAAATTTTAAGACTTGGAAGTTTGTTTTATAGAAAATTTCTTCATATGAACTTCATTTAAAATGGTATCTTTGGAAACTTATTGGTTAACCAATTAAAATCACTACTAGTTTTATATATATTAACATTTATGGGAAGTGATTATTTAGAAATAGAAGAAAAGCATAAATAATAATAGATATTGAGAGAGGTCACTAATCATAAGAAAATTCTTGATTAAGGGAAAGTTAACTATTAAAAATCCAAAAATATATGATGATATAAGGGACCATTCAATTCATTGGAAATGAAGTTACCAGGTCAAATTTTTTGTTTCAAGATCCTTTTCCTAAAGTTGAATAATTTTTACAAGAATATATACTTACTTGATTTCCTTCCATTTCATAATCACAATGTCACCCCGAGGTTGTTCCTTTATCAATTTCAACTTAATTTCATACTCTAATAAATGAAGGTTAATTTTTTGTATTTTAAACACTAATGGATCATAGTATACATATATAAAAAGAAAAATCATTATGTCTATGTTTAATTATCATCAAAACTAAATAGTTAGAATAGTTTATCCAATACACATAAATCATCATGTGATGAAATAATAAATTAATCTCTAAAACCCCAATAATATTTCAATATAAACTATTTCAAAAATGGTAAACCTTTTAACCATTATGAAATATGAAAGTACAAAACATTATAAATTGGGTTTCTAAATTTCTCAAAATCATATTAACATTGATCCCACAAATATCCTAAAGTAACTCTTAATTTTCACATGCCAAACATGTGAATACATTTATCATGTATTCTGAAAAATCAAGGTAATAACCTAAATTACAATAAAAAAGTATTGAAAATATAAATTCTCACTCATTTATTATATAAGATCATATCTTATATGGGAAAAGTTTCATTTGAATCATGGGTTCATCCTTGAACTGATAGAGTATGTGATTTCATTATTCTAGTATACATGTAGATAATCACATGAAATTTAACTAAAAGATGAAAAAAATATTTTCATATCACTCATTCAGATAAAATCAAACCTAGAATTCCCAACTAAGGAGAGGAGGATAAATAATCATTAATTATCATGGTTCACCTAATCTATTGTGATAATATAATATTTCCCATTTTTCTTTTTATTTAGAGGTTTATATGTCTTATCATCCACATTAGTCATTGGATTGGGGAACATGTTAGTATAATTCTCAAACTCCTTGTAATTGAAAAAATAAAGTTTGGGAGGTGAATTATATGTGGAGTTATAATTATTCACATAATTAGCTAACTTATTCTAATCACTTCATCATTAGGATTTTCGAGGACATTCCCTTCTACACTTAAAACATAAAGTAGTCCCCTTATAAAAATCCCCTCCATGTTTCATCCCATACTTGGTGAAAGAAGGAAAAATCATATTATTATCTATATGGTTCTTATATTTTCTTTCAAACAAAATTTTCCTTTTCCTTTCAAAACCACGGGATTGATACATGACTCCAACCTCCATTTCCACCTTTCTAGCACATGAACAATCTATTCAAAGCTATTGAAGTCTCTTATGGATAATTTCCTTTAGAGACTTGGTTTTAATCCACTAAGTAATAAATCAAAACTAAATTAATATTATATGATAATACTATAATAATACCTTGAATTTTTTTAAAAAAAGTTTCTCATAAGTACCAAAAAATTCGTCATCTGATGGATTTAGCTCAAAGAACTCCTTCTCTATTTTCATATGAATAATACGAAGAATGTACTTATTCAAAAATATATTATTGAAATATACCCAATAAGTGGATTAAATTTCATCCTATTCCATTGTATTAGTGATAATATTACATCTTTTATACACTTTAGCTTCCAAACATTATATAACCAGGATGGTGTTTTCATGTTTTAAACACTGAATAATGGAAATATATTTTCTCTGAAAATAACATCTGAAATTTATATAGGAATATTTAAAAATAATTTAAACTATTTTTAGACACAAAAAATTTTCAAAAAAATTTTACTTTATAATGATATTAAAATATTATTTTAAAAAATTTGAAAAATTTATTTAAAATTATTCTTTTGGAAGAAAATAGATTTTCGAATGAAGAGATGCTAATGTCTGATTTTAATAAAAATATTTTCATAATGGAATTAAGTACCAATGAGTGGAAAAATAGGACAAATAGACGAATATATCACAAATAAATAGATAATAAAAAAAATCATGATAATTCTTGAGAGGAAGATCCTGATATTTCAATATTGGATACTTAATCATAAACAGTTCCAATAAATGGTGAGATTGTAACATTAAACACTTTCCACTTTGGTAACCTTGAATCATAAGACCCGTGAAGGAATAACATAACATGAAACTTAAAATATCACGAGGATGAATAAATAAATTATATTACATTTAAATGGGGTTTTATATACACCTTGTGAATGAATATAGGTGCACAACATAACGTATGCCTCAAAGAATGAAAATTGAGATAAAACCGATTACAATTTTTGGTAAAATTTGAACTCTAAAAACCATTAAAATATATCCTAAAATTAATAAGAAAATATAAATAATTTTAAGTATAATAATCATAATATAAATTTATATTAAGTATATACACCACATAGAATAAATAGTTTTTGAATATAGAATGTGTATCATAGAAAATAAAAGTGAGACGAGAATTTCTTATCTTAAGTCTTGACTTCAGTCATACTCAATAAAAATTCCTTTCTAATAAGTATAATATTATTATATATATGTATATTATATTTCCATATTAATATATATATATCATATCATATATGATTTTTTATAACCTTTTGTTACCCATTTATTAACAGTTCTATGTTAAACTTGTGTTTTGGGTAATAACTGCTTTGCTTTTTGTATAATATTTAATTTCATATATGTTTGGCTCTCATAAATTGGTCATGGGTCCATACTATACAGAATTATAACCATGATATAAATATGATATATATTCATTATATATGTATTTATATTAGCTCAATAAATTTACTGATAGGAAATAAAATACACCGGTCATGGAGATGATAAGTCATACATACGCATGATCGCTGTTTTTTTTTAATTTTCTTATTGGGTTGAAATAAAGGAAAGCAAAAGAACTATATTATAATTAATTAATCATATTTAGTTATAATATCTCAATCTTTTTAACTAAGACCATTCTTAATACATTCCTTGTATAGTGTAAATGAATCACATCGCTACGCAAGGAGGTAATCCACAACACACACGAACAAAGTAATCATTTTCAAACAAATGTAGAGAATGATGTTACGTGATATATAAAATTAAAATAATAATAAATATATCATAAATATAGTTTATATAATATATAAATAGTATTTCTATCATTATTACCATCTCTTAACTATGGTAATGAAAAAAAAACAATATCGGTTCGTGAGTCGGTAGTCCGTCTTACACACAAACGATGATTTTGTAACCAAATTGATAGAAATTTCTGTAGTTTTAAATCATAACCTTAAATAACATCCTAAAAATATATTTTACATATTTTGGTTATTATTTAAACAGGATATTAATATAATTAAATATTTTTTAAGAATAAATAAAAAAAAGTTCATTGATGAACATTAAGTCTTCTTTAGGTATCTCCTTTTATTTTTCAAAAAAATTCTTTCTTTGTAAGATTTCATCAAAAATTAATAATCATACAACATGTTAACATAAGTATAGATTTTTTTGTATGGTTTTTTTGATCCAAATGGCTTGAGATGTTTTAAGAAGGGGTGATAATGAGTTCCCTTTTATAATTGAGGAGTAGTGTTATTTTGGTAAACAACCAAAATTATTCACAATTGGGAGGTCTTCTATACCTCATGTGCCTCAAAAAATGAACAATAATTAAGGGTTGGAATGAATTGGTCAAGAAATACCACTCCCCCTACATTAAATAAATACATTTTTACCAATTTATTCTTTATTCTTTATGTTTACTCAATTTTCTCTTATAGTTTTTACCAAGGTAAATTGTATATTTTTATTTACCTAGGTAATTTTTCTTTTAATGTTATAATTAAAAATATTTAATTTATATAATTTATTACCACATACACTAAAACACAATTCCATTTAATTAAATAAGAATCATATGTGAGTGTAAAATTAATTTTAACACAAACACATATAATGCTCAAAACCATATTTTGACCTTAATCGTGTTTATTAGTTTTAAATATTTTAACTAATAATTATGGTAAAAAATTAATTTGACCTTATTATAAAACAAAAATTATTCTAATTCCAAATATGGAATTAATGTTTCCAAATAACACTCATATAAGTGGTAGAATTTAACTTAAAATTAATAATATGGATGTGATGAGAAAGTGGGGTTTTTTTAAATGTTTAAAAGTTTAAAAAGTTGTTATTCCCAATTTATATATGAAATTTATTACAATTTACTTAATTAGATTAATAGATTTATAAATTCACTAATTATACATTAAACCAATTCAAAATATAATTTTATAGTTTATGTAAATTACAAAAAAGCAGTTTTCAATTAAAATTCAGTTTTTTTCATTAGTTATCAAAAAATGAAACATTTCAGAGAATTTGAAGAAATTGAAAAAAATATAATTTTAAAATTTTTGATTAAAAAATATAGTAATTTTTTTAAATTAATTTTCTAAATTTTTAATAAATTAATTTTATTATTGTATAAAAGGAACACATAAAAATAATTTTTAGAGAAAATTATATTTTCAAAACATATAATGACTTTATCAAAAATTATATATTTGTTGTCAATATGATTAAATTATATAAGAACACTATAATTAATATTTAAAAATTAGTTATTAATATTCATATCAGTATGTTTAAAAGTTAGGTTATAACAGACACATTTAAATAACTTTATGAAGAATATATATGGTTTTGTTAAATGTCAGTGTTTTGTGTAATGCAAGATAAGTATGTGTTCTAAGTACCATAAGATTATAATGGTTTTTTTATAATGAAATATTAACATGGAATATAATATAACTCAATCTATCAAATAATTTTAATTTTGTTGAAAAAAATTAAGTCATTAAAACTCAAAGTGTTGCAAGGCAGAAGAGCCTCAACCCAGTTGGTGAGGACTCGACAAGTGAATCAAAGAGATCGAAGATAAAATTTGGGCAGAGACATATTTCCAGGTTACTGTAGTAGTACTATATCATCACTTTTCGATACCATAGTACCCAAGAATATTCATCTGTTTGGGCTTTTGGGCCACTAGTTTGGGCTCAGGTCCTATAAGGCCTTCCGACTAGTAAGGCTTTCGGGCCACCTCAAGGCCTTTGGGCCACCTCAAGGCCTTCAGGCCACCTTAAATTGCACTTCAATGACCAGAAAAAATGTATAAGGAATATAATCCAGATGGGGATTCAGAGCAGGTGCATTCACCAGAGTAGAAACTTAGCAAATTTGTTAGAAAGAGAGTGTATGGAATTGCCATCGGGACCAACCTGTGCATGCATGGGAAACCTAGATGAACAAGCCATACTGAGATGGAGATCTGATATCATGATGAAGAATCTGGGGAGGAGCAACTCCAAGTATAGTCTGTATATTTCCTAAGACCTATGGGTCATGTAATCTCTAGCCTACGGGCCTTGTAAGGGTTCCCCCTCATCCCTTGAAAGGGGGGTTATCAAAAATAAATAAATAAAGAAGGCCTTAGGGCCATCAGGGAAATTTTTTGCAATGATAAGAAGTTTTTTGTGGACATCACATTCATATTAAAATGAAGTATTAATTAAAAGGGGTGAAATTCAATAAAATAGACTTTAATTAGTAGAAAAACATTAGATAAAAATCATCAAGTTATTTTTAATTTTTTGGAATCAACTGTGCATCAATCAGATGTCTGGATTACTCAGTATGATCCAAAATGTCATTTTGGATTTATTCTTTCATTACAATGAAATATCACTATTAAAGGGGTCAGAATGAAGAAAAAATATTTGATTTGGTGTCAAAACATTATATAATAATCATTTATTTATTTATGATTTATAAAATTCCACCACAAATCAATCAGATTCTCGAATTTCTCAGTATTATCAAAACAACTATTTAACCTTTTAGACATTAATTAATAAAACATACCACCTTTTACTGGTTCATAACATATTTTTTTACAAATGATGTAAAAATCATAGAAATAATCCTCAAATATTTTTTATCTATAGGAATCAACCACACCTCAAACTGATCCTCGTATGGATTGGTATAATGGGATTTTTCATTTCATAATATTAAATCTATTTAAGAAAAGAAAAAACACCATGGTATGGGTTAAAACTAAGAAAGAGAGTTCATATTAGTATGAAAACATAGGAAAAATTTTTCCATTCATTTATGATTTGTAAGAATCAACTATGCAATAATATGATGCTAGGTTTGATCGATATGATCAAAAGTGTTGTGTAGCCTTTGTATTTTATTAAAGTGACATATCATGTAAAATGGTTCAATACAATTAAAATTCCCTTAGATTTGAGGGAAAGATTTGGAGAATTATAATTTATTAATTTATGATCAATAGAAATAAATCTTACATCAATCATATACTATGATTATGTTAAAGTTGGTGTCCTAGAACCAATATTTGTACATTCATTAAATGAATATTTTATGTATTAAATATTAAATTAAACATATTATTACATATTTTTTATTGTTCTGTATGACTTTAATGTAAAAATATCCTAGAGTATTTGTTGAACTGATAAGTTTCTATTAGTTCCCTAATATGATGATAAAATTTAAGTGTTAAAATGATATTATTAATTCTATTTTACAGTTGGATAAAATACTATGATGGGACACATAATATATATACCATAAGGTGCGAGTACTCTTAATTTGATGATACTTATTCTCATGAAGTTCTCACTTGGTAATCTCCAAGATGGGGGATTATGAGAACATACCCTCCAGTAAGAATTTCACTTGTTTTTTTTTTCATCGAATATTCATATCTACAAGAATGTGTAATGGTTCTTAGACTTTATGATTATAATTAATGCATTCCATGACTCACACATTTAGATTTTTTGATGAAAACCACCATGCCATATGGTGGCAGAAACTTGTGTAGATTGGGTGCATCATGAATTACATGTTATTAATAGATAATTGAAAGAAGGATTTGTACCTTCCATATTTATGGATGTTGATATCTCTTCCCTTTGATTGAAATGGAACTTTCACCCTAAATCCCATGGACATGGTGTAAAGATGAGTTTATTTCAGATATCCAAAGAACGATGTATCAAGAATATAGGTTGATGATATTGTCATGATACCTGATTAATGAGATATTATGATAAATGGATTATATTATAGAGTGATAATTCTTATGTGGTTGTCACATTTATGACTTTATGTTCTTTTTCTTGGGTTCCTTGACCCGTTGCTAGAGAATAATCCTAGACTATATGCAAACCCGCCTAAATCCAATGAGAAATAATCCAAGAGGGTCACACACTAAGTGTTTCTGTTGGTCTTGATAAAAATATATTTTAATTTAATTAATAGAATAAATATTATTCTTAAGACCGAGGAATAATTTTATTCAAATTATATTGATATCGTAAATTAAATAAATATTTACTTACTAGATTGTAAATAGAATTTATTTTTTTATTTTATTGAATATTTAGAAAATATTTATTTACTAGTTTCTGAATATATTATTTATTTAATATAATAAAATATTTATTCAGGTGCTCCATAAATTAAAAAATAGTTCAAATAGACCAAGACCATATCCAGTGATAAAATAATTCTTTACGAGTCGGTAAATATTATTTATCCTTTTTTTCACAAGTTGGTGCACCACAAAATAAAGATATTATTATTATGTGGAATGAGATTTCATTAATAGTTATAATAATATTTAATGGCTGTTATGCAATTAAATTTTGTTACTAAAATCCAATATCTATAAATAAATGACAATTTCTATTGTATAATTCATTCAAAACAAATTCCTAGTTTTGAAATAGAGAATTATTACGCACAAAAAATTCTCCCTCGACTCCTCCTATATTCCTATCAAGAATGAAAAATGCAATAGATAATTTCTTCAAGAAGTAATAATGAGCAATCAAGTACGAACAATGCAAGACATTCAATTCATCAAACTATTAATTGGATAACAAGTGACATTTATTAAAGACCATTAGAGCATCTGTGGATCAACACTAGAGGGATTCTACCCTTGGATCCCCACAAACGCAGTGAAGGAAATCCAGAAGGGCCTTTTCAGATCATAAAAAATCATCCACAAAGAATGTTCACAAGGCCCAATTATTTATTTCATTAGATATTAATTAAATAAATTATAAATTTTACATGCATGATCCTCTCTCTTGGTTTTAGGAAACAATAATTAAAAGAATTTTTAATGTATCTCCCTCCACTACAATGCTTCTGATGCACTTTGAATCTACAAGTGGTATGAGAGCGGTCATGTTTAAATTTATAATTACTTATTTGATTGTTGATATATGTGAAATGATGGTTATATTTTCATTTACTTTTATTAATTCCTTAATCATATTTAAATTAACATGTTATCAACATAGTAATCCATTTTTTTCAATGCTTCATTTTATTATATATTTAAAAAAATGAAGAACGAATGGAGATTCCATCGGAAAGTGAATTTTTTTTATGGTATAGTTGGGTTACATGTTGTGTGTTTGGAGAAAATGATGTATACACATGTACATTTAATCTTGATGAACTATGTAATTAAAAACACACAATGCTTTATTGGACACCACGTGTTGATCGGGCCAACATGGCATGCAGAAACTTGATACATGGGGTGTATCAGGTATATAAACCCCATTTAGTAGAGCCAATTTAACACACTGAAGACCTAGGCATGTGACTTTGAAATATGATAACTAAGGTACATGACATGTAGCTATATGTACATGATACATATTATCCCATTATTGAAAAAATCAAGATTACATTAAATTTGAAAAATTCCAGTATTAAAACCTTATTTTATTGATTTTCACACCATTGTGTGTTTAAAAATTTAATAATGGTTTTAAAGAATTTTAAATGCTTAATTAATTTAGTGTAACTATTATTTCATTAATGGTTCTGAGGTTTATTTTCCACGAATTCAAAATTTATGGCAATATTCAATTAAGTTTATATGGTCATTAAGATGAAAGGGTATTAATTAATTAATTAATTGCATGTAAAACTGATCCTGAGCTTGAGAAAGACCTATCTATGTGTTGGAATTTATTTAATTAAATTTATTACATGGTTTTGGAATTATTTAATATTAAAATAAAATATGACATGTGATTCATCCCTCCCTCCATTATTATGTAGGACCTTCATGTACAAGGATATTTATGTAATTCCCTTTAACTAATCCTTTGGTTCCCCTCACCTATGTGTGAGTAATAAAAATTTTAATTAATGGAGTGTCTCAAGGTTCATGGAGATTGTTCAAGATGAAACCATAATGGTTCCAAATCAATGATACATAGCTGGACATGTATTATTTTTTAGCTTATGTGAAGTTTGGGATAAGGAGTTATTTCCCCTAGGTTATGGGATGATTGTTTGTCTTCTAAATAAATCAACTATCAAATAATCTCATGATCGGTTCATTTAATTATTTATTTATTTTCTATCTAATTCATTAAATTTAAATTTATTGAAGCAAGAATGCAATCACATAAATGAATGAATAAATATGAAAAGATGAAATTCAAATAAAATTTATTATGTGTAATTTTTTATCCAAACATGTTTAATTAATTAAGTAAACATCCACTTAAATATTAACAAGATTTTTTTTATATAAAAGCGGTGACATGAATTGGTCTCCAATTTCATACCCCTAAAGGAGTTTATTTAAGTAAAAAAGAAACAATACAGACACGAGGTGTAAAGAGATTACACCATTAGGGATTTAGGGGAATATAATCCATGATTTAGATAAAAAAACATGCAAAAGAACAATGCCGCAAGTGAGCGCCTTCTAGAGTAGTCTCAGAAGTTGAAGGGAGGTAGAGACTCCCATGCAAGATTTGAAAACTTCACGGCCTCCCAGTGTGAGTTCACCTGACAGAACCACTAATTCATTTTCATTCAAACCCATACAGTCAGCCCCCCTCTCATATCACTACTCATGCGTTGATACCTCCATCCTCCTTTTCTAAATTTCATTGCAGATCACATACAACCCAAGGGATCGACCACAAACATTAGAAAATCCAAGTCAAGATTTTTGGGCTGGGGTGTAACAACCCAAGTACTTATAAAACTATTTTCTTTCAATTTGAAATTATATGTTTTCATTAATTATAAATTAATAATGAAATAATTTATATTTATAGAAATTAATGAATTTATACTGATGGAATAATAACTTGACTTTAGGAATAGTAACACGACCATTATGAATAGGGATTTGGCTAATATAATAATAACCTTACCTATGATAGTATAAATAAAATTTCTTATCTTATAAGTGTAACCATGACATATTTATATTATGGAAGAGGTTAATAAATATTTTTATAATTATAAATTAATTTTTGGTATTTTTTGGGAAACATAAATGTTTATTTATAATTTAATAATTATTTTAATTTTTTTTAATGTTTATTTAAATAAAATAGATTCATAAATTAATATTTTCTTTTCTTATGTTTATAATATAATTTTATGTGACATTGATTAATTTTTCAAGGTGTTATAAAATCCGTTATAGTTTAAAATTGTTATTTTTCAAATAAATTATGATTTTATTTAAAAATTAGATTTATCATATAAAGAAATTTATATCGATAAAATTGTGTTGATTTTTTAATTATTCATGTTGAAAAATGTTTGTGGTGAATTTTTGATATTTTTTTGAAATATATTAATTCTTGGTGAAAAGAGAAATACAATAATTTACGATATATATACATTATAAGTTAAATTAACTATTCCTAACATCATGAATGATGTAAGAACAATAATCTAGAACTTATATTGACTATTTTAGTATATTTTAGGATAATTATCAAACTATTCATACTCTTTTTACAAATTAATAAACTAATGAATAAAATAATAAAAAAACCCTCCTCTCCTCGACTATAAATATCGTCCCTCACCTTCTCTTCTCCTCACACCTCTCAAGCCTTGAGAATTGTAAAAATTCTACCCAATACTCTTCAAAATTCACTTAAACATGTCTAAGACATGATGATCTCACTAAAAGACCAAAACCAAAGGCCTAAAAGCTGTTTTCAAGGAGGATCATTCTGAAGGTAAAAATCCTCATTCATTTTATTTTATTTTACTTTCAATTTTTTTATTTTCTTTACCTCCATTATCCTACACTTATCTAAGAGGAATGAAAAATATAGTATCTTATATATAAGTCAATTTTATCATTTTTATAGAAAAATTACTCACCATAACTTTTCTCCTCTCCCTTTTATTCTAAAAATTAAAACATCACCCATGATGTGTCGAATTACCAACATCCTGGATGATGTGTTTTCAATTTCCATTACCACGTTCATGGATTGTAATAAAACCATTTATTGGTTGAAACAGATAGTAAAGTTTATGATATAACCTATTTTATATTCTATAATATATATATAATATTAAATTTCATAATTAAACTAATTTGTGATTATTGAAGAACCACCAAAATGATCTAAACAAATATCATTATTGTTTATCTAATGATTAAACATAATATCTAAAAAAATCATTTATGGTATGATTAAATATTTTGGAACCATATTAATACCATTTCATTCCACTTATATAGTTTTACCTCCATTCTATAGGAAATCCATTACGAACTGACCATGGAAACATTATAAAAAATTCACCTGAAATATTGGAAATAACAAAATATAATTCATAATTTGATGGAATGTTGTTATAAAAAGATCAAATAGGGTGTTATAAAAATAAATATATTTCTATAAAATATTAATAACACTAATTTAACTACTGTACAATAGTATTTAACACTTTTTATGTAATATGAACATGAGGTAAGGGAATTCTTAACCCAATTCTCATTCGTTGGGTTAAATTTCTACTTCATTGTTTATTTCATGATAATATTATTTGGAAAATTTATTTTGATTATATTATGTTTTATTATGTTTATTTAAAGTTAATATACATATTTATTTAATTTTATTAATTCTCACTTCAAATATATGATATTTATAAGGGTCCACTCTTTAAAAATCATCATTTAATTTCCTTTTTTAAGTAATGATTTATATTATGTAATTATTATTTTTTATGATTATGTTATAGTTATTGGAAATTATTTTTGATGAAGGGTGAGACCTATATCTCCCTATTATGCATTGGTTATGTTTGTGTTGGAGCTCAGACAAATGGTTACTCCAAGTGTAACTATGATTGTTTCACCATAGGGTAGCAGTGAGGGTTACATTGTAAGGTAGGTGTGAGGGTTACAAATACTAAGGTTGCTGTGAGGGTTAAAATATTAAGTAAGTAATTAACCAAGTTTACATTATGGTATTATTTAGGTTTTTTATGTTCTATGGTAATATCATGTTTTCAAAAAGTAACAATTTGATACATATTGGGTGATAAGGATGTATTTGTGAAAATGATTTCACATGTTTATAAGTATTCATGTACTACTTCTTTTTATCATTATTTTTATATCCCTTACTGAGATTTTTGTTCTCATACCATGTTTTAAAATGTTTTTCATAGGTATTAAGGATGTTTAATAGAAAAGGAAAATCCATGATGAATGTTTTGAATACTTTTCATGAAAATATTTCATGTTTACAATAAAATATTTTTCATTATGAAAAAATGGATATTGTTTTAGTTGTATCCACCTTATATGTTTATGGGTTGATATATTTACATTATTTCCTGACTTTCTAAAAATCTAAACCAAAAATATATTTGATAATGTAAATAATTTATTTCTAAAGGAATTTACTAGATTGTGTAATGTTTAAGACAAGGTCCTTATAGTTGATATTAGAGCACGATTTAGATAACTTTAGGTGGTAGAATGATGTTAGTAGAATACCATAAATTATTTTTACCTTATTTTTATATTGAAATGGTATATAATTTAAATAATACCATTTTTCTGCATCTAAGATATGTCTGTTCAGGATGGTTTTACACAGAAGGAACATGGATGATGAAGTTAGAAGGCACTGATTGGCCAATATCTTTCTGAATCTGAAACAAATAATGGTTTATAGAGATAATATTTTAATCATTTTTTATATTTAATTCAATGATTTAATCCCTAAAAATTGAACAAGTTGAGTTATTTACATCAATTTTGGATTTATGATTTGTTTTGGGCTAAATGTGAAAAACTGCTTAATTTGGAAATATTGATAGATTTTACTCACTTTGGTAATTCACTCATATCTTTTAAAATACAAATCCAATTGATGTGATTCTTTTTTATTCGGTTCATATAGTTATTGCCTTCATATTTTGTTTTTAGACCAGGATTTAATTCATCCATGAAAGGGTCCCCAAAATTTAATCAATGTGGACAATTATTTTGGACGACCGTGTGAACCCCACCTAACTAAATAAATCATAACTAGTTCTAAACACCTCAAAATTGGGTGATTCTAATTTTATTTTCATTAATATTAAATTTTGAGTTCTGATGTTGATGATTTTGAAATTGGACATCATTAAGGCGGTCCATGGATGCTAAAATGTTGGGGAATACAAAAGAAAACATTCCTCTAGATTAAATTCTCAGAATTAATTATCCATATCTCATAATCCACATGGAGGATAAATCTGAAAGTTTTTGAGGAAACGTAAAACCTATTTTTTTAAGAACTTTATAGAATACATCATTTCACAATTCGGCCATGAAATGGGCCTAACATGGTCATACTTTCATTAAATAGAATCTACAGAAAATTTTAAAGGGAGATTTTGAAGATCTTAATTTTGAAGACCAAAGGATGGAACCCCATTGGCCTATATAAAGAGAAGTTTACCCATGATGAAGGAGAGTTTGACACCAATGTTGGAGTGGAGGCCTAGGGACATGAAACTAACATAGAAATTTTCTTTTCTCCTCTTTTTATTTTTAGTTTTCTTTTCTAATGTAATGCATTTTCATATTTTTAATTCAAGTGTTTCCATTTTCTTCCATATCCCTTTTTATTCAAACCCTAATCTAATTATTCTCTTTTATTATTATCCTATCCATCGTGACCTCTTATCCTCAATAATTAAAAGATAAACCAAGGCATGTCCCTGGGGTTGGTTTCACGATGATCTTAATTATTTCACTTTAAATTCAAAATGTTTTAAATCTATTTGTGGAGGAGGTGGGAATATTACACGGGTGTGGAAGTCGTCCACCACTGTAACGCCCTGACCCCAGTTACCCAGAGTTGGTGCATTATTGTGTAACATTGGCTTGATCACAAAAGATCAAGTCTCGAAATACCGATTAGTTTAGTAGCCTTGGAAACACTAGATACATTCATAAATGTTACTTTACATCATAAAGTGAAAAACTACAATAACAAAGTCTCCATAGTCCAAACTCTTATCCTCTTCTGACTATCCCTGTAGTTCATTCATAAAATACTTATTCACATCCTGGAAAATATTAAAACATTGAAAGGGGTGAGCTCAAGTTCTCAGTAAGGATAACAATATTGCGGAAGCTTTCATAAATAATCATTAACATTTAAGGCAATGTATAACTAAAACAAAAGCCTTTTTAAACTTGAACTTCAGCATAATATTCCAAAACTAAAATTAAATAATGCCATTTACTTATTCACATGGATATTCTACTAGTCGAATAATCACATGCAATATCAATAACCACTTTCATAATGATGGAATGCATAATGCCAGACTATCATAACCACGTAGCCAAGGCCTCGTGCCAAGTCTACAATAAGATTTGGTCAAGTCCTCGTGCCAAGACACTATTTTGTCTCATGAGACCTACCGATGCATAGAGGAGCTATAGCGGGCTCCACCCGTCACTTATTAAGTCCAATGCATTCCTCATATGAACAGGTTTAAACATATCATAAACCATAACATAATCGTATAACATAAAACATGCATAAATGAAACATAACATTTCCACATTTCAATCACAAGATATCAATAAAACACATTGATATAATAAAAAAACACTTTCAAAACCATTTTCAATACCAAAATAAAAGAAAATTAAAACTTTGTAATTATTTTTCATTTAAAAAAGTTATGGCTTGTAGAGGAAGCCGAAACTCAAATAATGGTCATGGTGGCGAAGAAGTCATTGTCGCCACATAGGTACGACAAAAAAACATTCCCTTTTTGCATTTAGTAAAATTCTTCATATAAAAAATATTCCTCTTGAATAAATGTAAAATTCAAAGGGGTTTATACACCGTATAAAATAAAGTTGTGTATAAAACAAAATATGCCTCAATGAAAGGATATTGCGATGAAGTCCCTTACAAAGATCATTTTTTAAATAAAATAGATCTATTATGTGTATTTATTATAAGTACACATAAATAAAGTACAAATACAAGATTGGACATAATAATATCATGACATAATTTGAAAGTAGGAGATTAACCCAAAGAACGGAAAATGGGTTAAGAAGTTCCCTTACAAAGATCATTTTTTAAATAAAATATATCTATTATGTGTATTCACTATAAGTACAAATAATGAAATTACAAATACAAGATAGGACATAATAATATCATGAAATAATTTTAAAGTAGAAGATTAACCCAATGAATGGAAATTGGGTTAAGAAGTTCCCTTACCTCGTGTCCGACTTGACTCGATCATTATTTAACCTCCTGAATAATAAACTAGAGTTAATTTATAATTTCTTAAGAAACTTTTTAAATTTTATTATTCCTTTTATATCACTTATTACCATGTTATCAAAATTATGTAATTATTTATGTTAATAACGGTTGTTTTGTCGATCTTTGGTACTTGAGTCAAAAATAAACTTCTTATAATTGCAAGTTGTTCATGTGGTAAAATATCCATTATATCCAGAATTATATTCATGATTTAGATAACATATATATCATATATATCCATTATATACATTCATTCATAATATTACGTAACATTTAGAGGTAAAAAAATGAAATGCACCGTTCATGGAGACAGTAAGCCGTACGTACGCATGAACGCTACTTTCATTTATATTTCATATTTAATGGAATTAAATTATAATTATATAAAGGTATATAATAATTCCACTATAATATAATGTATAATACCATTTACTCCATCCTTTATACATCCCACATATGACATTAACGATTCAAATCACTTTGAGGGGCGGTAGTCCGCACTTCCTAAAATGAAATTATCGCGTTTACCGATAATGGAAATCATAAAGGTATGCCATAAATAAAAAATAAAAAATCATAAGGAAAACAAAAACATAATATATATCATATATAAAAACAATGTCATCATAATGGCCACCATGAGAGGTGTTAAAAGAAGATTGAACAATCATCGTTTCGTGAGGCAGAAATTCGCCAACCACAGAAACAGTATGTTCTTTAACCATTAGACGAAGGTTTGTGTAAGTGTAAATAAAATACTTATCATAACAACATAATAGTATACTGATGATACTGGTTTTGTTAAAAAATAAAGGAATAAAAAGATTTTATGGTGTTGGAGAAGAAAAATAAAACAAAATAACATAAGAGAAGACATTACCTTAAAATCGGGTAACTCTTTTTGATTTGAGCCAAAGGCTTCCTTGGGAAGAATTCTGCCCAAAGTGAGGCTTCTAAGAGTAAGAGAGGGAAGGTGAGAGAGTATTTGGGCAGAGGTTTGCCGATCCAAATGGCTTGGAAGGTGTGAATAAGGTGGTAGTGGTGGGGGCCTTTTATAAGAGGAGAGGAGGGGCACTCTTGGAAAGTCACGAATTGTTACTTTATTATATAATGAGTTTAGGATTTTAAAGGTCCCAAACTTATATATTTCTAGTATAAGGTGATAAGGGTTCTAAATATACTCATCCAATAGGTTTTTTACAAGTTTATATCTTAGATTTTACATTATATTTTCATTTTATTTAAATTGTTAATTAATGAGGTAATCGCTGCATCATCATGGTGTCATAAACAATTTAATTTATTTAATGTCAAAAAATTATAAAAAAATATCATGATGTAGGAAATAATTTTATCTTTCCAAAGAATATTTATAGTCTAAAATTTAACTTATATAACCCTGTGTAATAATTTTTTTAGTAAAACAACACATGTTTGTGACAATTTTATTTCTACTTTAAATAAAAAGTTATTAATGTCATTTTCTTACCCAAGTGGCTCCATGGGGTACCCAAGTTGACCCATGGATTTTCTTGGTCGGACATGACTCATCCAATAATGTTAGGACAAGTGTTAGGGTATTTTAATATTTTTATAATATCATTTTTACCTTAAATTTCACTAATTACCTTTAATCGTGATTAATTAAACTTAAAGGTTACTATTCCCCAAAAAATTACTTTAATCCCATTGAACCACATTTTAATTCCTAATGACAACCATGTATGTTGGATTTTTTTAAAATCAAATCACAGAAGTGGTAATGTTTCATTTAAACAAAAAATCAGTTTTTAACTACCACTCAGTGGTTTCACTATTCATCAAAAATTAAAGTTTTTCAGAACAATGCCAAAATTTCACCCTAAGCTATAATTGATATTCTAAATTCAAAAATGATGTCTATTTTACAAAATTCCAAACATATAAGTTGAATTAATTAATTTTATAATTAATTCCCGCTGTCACAACAAATAGCGTGTTTTTAAGGAACAATATATATCAAAAGATTAGCAATTGTTTATGCCCAATTTCAAAGTGAAATTAATTCTAATGACCACCATTGGATAAAATGGTAAAAATATATTCTAATAATACTTTAAAACTACTCAATAGTATAATTTATCACTATAAATTATTTTTATTAAAAAAGTTGTTTTTAAATATTTTTCACTATTCATTAAAATTGGAAGTTCTCAGAAAAATACCAAAAATTCAACATAGGCTAATTTCGATATTCCGAATCGAAAAATGAAGTCCATTTTGAAATATAAAATATATATAATTTCAAAAGGTGGGTATTACTATTCATAATGGCTATTTTGATTGGTCTCGGTGTGTTAGAATCTCGAACTTGCGTATAATGCAAGCTATTTCATTATTGAATGAGAAGTGTATCATGGAAGCTTGGGGTGTTACATTTTCTCCACCTTCAATAAATTGAATCCTCACAATTTGAAATTTTTCATTGAAAATAAAAGGTTGAAAATAGAAAATACCTTTGTGTAAAACCCCAAATCGGAAATAAGGTTAATATAATTTAGCCTTAATAAGAGGGAAAGAGAAATGAAAAAGTCACCACCAAATTATGATCTCGATAAGGAGAACATTGGTGGAAATTAGAGACATATAATTGGAGGGAAAACATAAATATTTTTAGGGAGTGATTGAGGTCATCAATCACAAACAAGTGTAAAATTGAGGGCCTCAAAGCCTTTAATCTATGTTGATTTAAAATATTATTAGTTCAACAAGACATAAGGTATTAGGATAACACATTTTTTTGTTTTAATATCCCTTTACTAAATTTTAAGAATTAAATTTTTCATATAATAAGAGATAGGTATATATATATTTATGCTTGACAAGTGGAGTTTCAACCTTCAACTAATTTCTACCTCAAACTCATCTTTCACTCAAAAAGATAATAGAACTCAAAAATATTATATTTATCCTAATTGAACAAGGTTAAAAATATTAACACATACCATTTAGATTAGGAAAACTATTTTGTAATAACCAGGGACTTCCTGTAAGCTAGTGGTAGGTAATAAAGGCCTGTCTCACTATGGTTGTAGGTTCAATTCCTACAACTTTGTCTGACGCGACGGGTTATCCCCCAACCTACAGGTTGTCCTTTTCCTAAAACTATAGTATTATAATATTTCAAAAATAATCTTCATAAATGTTTTAACCTTAAACAATACTATCAAAAGATCAACTTAATCCATTCCAACATTTATAGTTATCCAAAATACTTCTGTCCAACTCACAGTCCAAATTTTATAAGGCAGGTAAATATAATGAAGATCCATTTTTTTCCACGTATCAACATGTGAACACCTTCATGATGTATTCTTTTAAAACACTGCAACATCCTGAATTACCATAAATCCTTATTTATTACATTCATGATCCCTTATTCTTTGTAGAATATTAGATATACTCCTTTTATCCAAAAATGTATACAAATCATTAATCATTTTCAAAGAAGTTAAGGATATCCAATATAATTTATCCAAATAAATCATGTATTATTCCAAAATCACTCTCTTGATATCAGAACCATATTATGGGTTATCTTTCTCTCAACCATATATTTTCCAAAAATTTAACCTGCTGTGGAGTCACTTTTCTTGGTTCCACACAATCTCAAGTCCTTGATGAAATAGTGCTGCAGTACAATCCTTATATACTCCATAATTATTATAACCAGTGGTCATTAATACAACACTCAAATGAAAAAATTCTTTAATACCAACAGAAGAACTCTAATCATTCCTCCTCATCTGTGGTAGTATCATAACTTTATTATTATCCAATAACATCATTTGGTGCATACTCTGATGATTTGGACATTGCTTTGCGTAGTGTCCCCACTCCTTGAAGATGAAGCATTGTACATTTGAAACCTTTTTCTTACCCTTGCAGTCACGAACTTGGTGTCCTTTTTCTCCACACTTATAACAAACTCTCATTCCCTTCAGGCAAGTTCCAAGGTGTTTCTTCCCACAGCTATCACATATTGGAAAATTATTCTTTTCCCTCGTCCCATTATCCATCATTCCCTCTTCCATCCTTTTCTTCTCTTTCTCCCCTTCAAAGCCATAAGACTCAGAGAATTATTTACTTATCTTATTAACACATGACACTATGTCCTCATATGTTGAGAACACATGGGAGACTATTTCCATTCTAAATGTTAGCTTAATACCGTGAATGATATGATCCTTCTTACTCTTTAGATCATACGTATTGATGGAGTCCATATTCCTTCTACTGGGTGCCATTTCTAAACAATGGAATAAACTAGATTAGTTTATGAATCAAAATACATAATTAAAAACTTGAAAAACACTTAACATAAATTGAAATATTTATGGGTATAATATATAATCATAAAAATGTTTTCTTTGAGGAAGTATATACTCATAACCCTTCATAGTGGTTTGTAAAGAAAATGAGAATTATCCTATGCATATCCCTCGGGAGTGTCGTAACTAAGAGTGAAGCAAGGCCCGTTGTCGTGCACCATTTCCCGTTCGAGTCTAGCTCAAAGCGGTGTTTTTGGGTTTTACCCCTAGGTACATCTGTGCCAGAGCCACCTCTACCTGCTTGTATCCAGATAGGGATGTATTGCTCGGAAAACTCACAAAATTTCTATAATACCAAAATTCTAGGAAGTTCTTATATACTAATCGTCAAAGTCTATCTTTGGGCTATGTGCTCTAATCAGAGTTTATCTAAATCTAGCTTCTAAGGTTAGTACTAAACTGCCTCTGATACCAACTGTAACGCCCCAACCCCATTTTCCCAGAGTCGGTGCATTATTGCGTAACATTGGCATGATCACAAAAGATCATGTCTTGAAAGACCGTTTAGTTTAGTAGCCTTAGAAACACTAGATACATTCATAAATGTTACATTACATCATAAAGTGAAAACCTGCAATAAAAAAGTCTCCATAGTCCACACTCATATCCTCTTCTGACTATCCCTGCAGGTTATTCATAAAATACTTCTTCACATCCTAGAAAATATTAAAAATTGAAAGGGGTGAGCTCAGATGCCCAGTAAGGATAACAATATTGCGGAAGCTTTCATAAATAAACATTAACATTTAAGGCAATTTATAACTAAAAACCCCCTTTTTAAACTTGAACTTCAGCATAATATGGCAAAAATAAAATTAAATAATCCCATTTACTTATTCACATGGATATTCTAGTAGTCGAATAATCACATGCAATATCAATAACCACATTCATAATGATGGAATGCATAATGCCAAACTATCATAACCACGTAGCCAAGGCCTCTTACCAAGTATAAAATAAGATTTTGTCAAGGCCTCGTGCCAAGACACTAGTTTGTCTCATGAGACCTACCGATGCATCGAGGAGCTATAGCGGGCTCCACCCGTCACTTATTAATTCCAATGCATTCCTCATATGAACAGGTTTAAACATATCATAAACCATAACATAATCGTATAACATAAAACATGCATAAATGAAACATAAAATTTCGACATTTCAATCACAAGATATCAATACAACACATTGAAATAATAAAAAAACACTTTCAAAACTATTTTCAATACCAAAATAAAAAAAATTAAAACTTTGTAATTATTTTTCATTTTAAAAAGTTATGGCTTGTAGAGGAAGCCGAAACTCAAATAATGGTCACGGCGGCAGAGAAGTCGTTTTCGCCACATAGGTACGACAAAAAAACATTCCCTTTTTCCATTTAGTAAAATTCTTTGTATAAAAAATATTCCTCTTGAATAAGCATAAAATTCAAAGGGGTTTATAAACCGTATAAAATAAAGTTGTATATAAAACAAAATATGCCTCAATGAAAGGAGATTGATACAAAGTCCCTTACAAAGATCATTTTTTTAAATAAAATAGATCTATTATGTGTATTCACTATAAGTGCACATAAATAAAGTACAAATACAAGATTGGACATAATAATATCATGACATAATTTGAAAGTAGGAGATTAACCCAAAGAACGGAAATTGGGTTAAGAAGTTCCCTTACAAAGATCATTTTTCAAATAAAATATATCTATTATGTGTATTAACTATAATTACACATAAAGAATGTACAAATACAAGATAGGATATAATAATATCATGATATAGTTTTAAAGTAGAATATTAACCCAAAGAATGGAAATTGGGTTAAGATGTTCCCTTACCTCGTGTCCGACTTGACTCGATCATTCTTTAACCTCCTGAATAATAAACTAGAGTTAATTTATAATTTCTTAAGAACCTTTTTAAAGTTTATTATTATTTTTATATCACTTATTACCATGTTATGAACATTCTGTAATTATTTATGTTAATAACGGTCGTTTTGTCATTCTTTGGTACTTGAGGCAAAAATAAACATCTTATAATTTCAAGTTGTTCATGTGGTAAAATATCCATTATATCTAGAATTATATTCATGATTTAGATATCATATATATCATATATAACAATTATATACATTCATTCATAATATTACGTAACATTTAGAGGTATGAAATGAAATGCACCGTTCTTGGAGACGGTAAGCCGTACGTACGCATGAACGCTACTTTCATTTATATTTCATATTTAATGGAATTAAATTATAATTATACAAAGTTATACCATAATTATAGTATAATATAATGTATAATACCATTTACTCCATCCTTTATATATCCCACATATGATATTAACGATTCAAATCACTTTGAGGGGGCGATAGTCCGCACTTCCTAAAATGAAATTATCGCGTTTACCGATAATGGAAATCATAAAGGTATGACATAAATGAAAAATACAGAATCATAAGGAAAACAATAGAATTATATATATCACATATAAAAATAGTTTCATCATAATGACCACCATGAGAGGTGTTAAAATAAGATTGAATAATCATCATTTCATGAGGCAGAAATTCCCCAACCACAGAAACAGTATGTTCTTTAACCATTAGACGAAGGTGTGTGTAAGTGTAAATAAAATCCTTCTCATAACAAAATAATAGTATATTGAAGATACTGGTTTTGTTACAAAATAAAGGAATAAAAATATTTTTAGGCGTTGGAGAAGAAAAATAAAACAAAATAACATAAGAGAAGACATTACCTTAAAATCAGGTCACTCTTTTTGATTTGAGCCAAAGGCTTCCTTGGGAAGAATTATAACCAAATTGAGGCTTCTAGGAGTAATATAGGGAAGTTGAGAGAGTATTTGGGCAGAGGTTTTCTGAGCCAAATGGCTTGGAAGGTGTGAATAAGGTGGTAGTGGTGGGGGCCTTTTATAAGAGGAGAGGAGGGTCACTCTGGGAAAGTCATGAAATGTTACTTTATTATATAATGAGTTTCGGATTTTAAAGGTCCCACACTTATATATTTTTAGGATAAGGTGATAAGGGTTCGAAATATACTCATCCAATATGTTTTTTAAAAGTGTTATCTTTTCATTTTATTTAAATCGTTAATTAATGAGGTAATCGCTACATCATCATGGTGTCATAAACAATTTATTTTATTTAATGTCTAAAAATTATAAAAAAAATATCATGATATATTAAATATTTTTATATTTCCAATGAATATTTATAGTCGAAAAGTTAACTTATATAACCCCATGTAATAATTGTTTTAGCAAAACAACACATGTTTGTGACAATTTTATTTTTACTTTAAATAAAAAGTTATTAATGTCATTTTCTTACCCAAGTGGCTCCATGGGGTCCCCAAGTTGACCCATGGATTGTCTTGGTCGGCCATGACTCATCCAATAATGGTAGGACAAGTTTAAGGGTATTTTCATATTTTTATAATATCATTTTTACCTTAAATTTCACTAATTACCTTTAATCACAATTAATTAAGCTTAAAAGTTACTATTCATCAAAAAATTATTTTAATCCCATTGAACCACATTTTACTTCCTAATGACAGCCATGTATGTCGGATTTTTTAAAATCAAATCACAGAAGTGGTAATGTTTCATTTAAACGAAAAATCAGTTTTTTAACTACCACTTAGTGGTTTCACTATTCATCAAAAATTGAAGTTTTTCATAACAGTGAAAAAATTTTACCCTAAGATATAATTGATATTCTGAATTCAAAAATGATGTCTATTTTAAAAAATTACAAACATATAAGTTTCATTAATTAATTTTATAATTAATTCCCGCTGTCACAACAAATAGCGTGTTTTTAAGGAACAATATATATCAAAAGATTGACAACAGTTTATGTCCAATTTTAAAGTGAAATTAATTCTAATGAACATCATTGGATAAAATGGTAAAAATATATTATAATTATACTTTAAAACCACTCAATAGTATAATTTATCACTATAAATTATTTTTGATTGAAAAAGTTGTTTTTAAATATTTTTCACTATTCATAAAAAATTGGAAGTTCTCAGAAAAATACCAAAAATTCAACATATGCTAATTTCAATATTCCGAATCCAAAAATGAAGTCCATTGTCAAATATAAAATATATATAATTTCAAAACGTGGGTATTACTATTCATAATGGCTATTTTGATTGGTCGCAGTGTGTTAGAATCTCGAACTTGCGTACAATGCAAGCTATTGCATTATTAAAATAGAAGCGTATCATGGAAGCTCGAGGTGTTACAACCATGATACTATTCCCAAATAAATTTCTTTTCTTTGATCAGTTAATTTTTCCTCCCTTCTCTTATTCAAACCCTTCATATGGTGGAATTGGGGTTGCCATAAGGGATGAAATGGCATATGGTGGAGCCGGGTCTTTTGGGATAACATTATCAGTTGAGGTGTTATCCTATTTGACTATTGCAGGAGGTGTGGTTTGGTGTTCCAAATTCATAATAAAATTACACACTATATAAATCAAGGTAATGTAATATGTTAATGATTTTTCATAAAACAAATTATCAAATTGAATTTAAATAATAAATAAATAATGAATAAACCCGTGTTACCAATCCTAGGACCAAGTTATTTCTTCTCTAATTACATTATGTAATTGCATGTTAGTATAAGTTTTAACATTTAATTAGAATTTTAAATTTCATTTCATTATTAGATTAATTAGAAATATTAAAAAATTATTAGAATAGTTGATATAAATTAAGTGGGTAAACAACTGAGAAATCTCCCCAAGTGAGACAACCTTGGTCAGCCTCTGTGCTGCATTAGGAGAATAAATTTGCTTTTGCCACGCCCTACGACAGGTGTTCATCAATAGTATGGATTGGATTGAAGTAGTTTGTGATAGTAATGGATCATCTAACATAGGAAACAAATGGTTTTTTCATCTATTAAAGAGAACAACTAGATCTTCCACAAGGGAACATTATGATATTAGAACATTTTATGAGGAAAAAAAACCATTCTTTCATTGGATATTCTGACGCATTAGTGGCTGAAGGAATGATTATAGCCCTTAAAAAAATATTTGGTTTCATGGTGTGTTCATATAATCAAAATATTAGTATTTTTATTTATCATCTTGAAAGTGAAGTAGACCAGTGGTGGTCAATGTTAATGAATATTAGGGATTGTTATGAGATTGATACCTTGGAATGGGAAGAATTGAAAAATAATTTCCTTGAAATATATTTTACTATGGTTTTTTGGATTGGGATGGAAAATCAATTCATTTAAATGAAACAAAAGGAGAATTATTCAATGGTAATGTATGAAGAAATATTCACCATATTTTAAAGGTATGCTCTAAATTTTATTTGGGGTCTTCATAGAAAAATTAATTGTTTTTACTCAAGATTGAAGCTAAGATATCAAAGGGAAGTGGATTCTAGTGAACAGAAAAGGTATGAGAAAAATTTCCTTTTTGTTGAGAGGGTAAAAATGGAGTTTACTGATGGTAATGTGTACTCTGAAAACAATCATAAGAATAAGTCTATATGGAAAGATATGGGTAAGAATCAATAAAAAAATATGAAGGTAAGAAATTCCCATTCAGAGTATGTAAAATGTGTGGTCAAAAGAACCCTAGGGAATTCCTTTAAAAAATGTGAGGTATTTTCGATGTTGTAAGTTTGGATATATGTATTGATATTGTTATTGAAATAAACTTAAAATAAATTCAGATAAGAAAACTGTAAAGTGTTTCAAATGTGGTAAGATGGGTTATTATGAAAACACCTGACCAAAGAATGATATAAATGATGAAAATAGCTAGCTTATTAGTAAAAAAGTGCAGTGAGATCTTTTGTGATTATTTAATCAGATGTCGGGCCATCGAATGAAGTGTTATCATGTAAGTTGTTTGTTAACTCATATTTTTCTAATGTATTGTTTGATACGGGGTTTACACATTCCTTTATTTCTAATAAAGTATCTAGTAAATTGGAAATTTCACCTCAAGATTTATAAATACATTACCTATAAACTAGTTTTTTCCTTTATTAGAATTTGATGACATTCTGGGTAGAATTGGATTTTATTTTATCATGATAAGATTCATTATATAGCAAAATACTTTTTTTTCAGAAAGATTTTTTGTTCATATACAATAATCAACCCATGAAACTGATGAAATATCAAGAAGATGAGAAGCTATTAAAAGATGTAAATGAATGTTATCTTGCTCATATTGTTTAAAAGAATGTAACTATTCAGATTAATGATGTGATAGTTGTAAATGAATATATGGAAGATTTTAATTGAAGAGTCTCCTGGTGTTATACCTGATTGGGACGTTAAATTTACTATAAACTTGGTTCTTGATGCTAAGACATTTTCAAAACCCCCTAATAAAATGTATCAAGTAAAAATTCATGAATTGAAAAATCAGTTGTAGCAGTTTCTCGATAAAGTATTCATTTGTCCTAGCACTTCACCATGGGGTGATCATATTTTTTGGTTAAAAAGATATATGGTTCCATGAGACTTTTCATTGATTATTGAGCTTTGAATAAGATTATAGTTAATAATAAGTTTTATTTTCCTTATATCAATGACTTGTTTGATCAGTTCTACGGAACTCAGTATTTTTCCAAGACTCACTTGAGATCTGAGTACCATCAGCTGAAGCTGAAGGGTGATTAAATCTAAAATATAGATTTTCATACTAGATATGAGCATTATGAGTTTATTTCTATTCCCTTTGGTTTTAAAAATAACCCTGATGTATTCATGTATCTTATGAGAAGAATATTTCATGAATATTTGGATAAGTTTTTTGTTGTTTTTATTGATGATATTTTGTCCTCTTAAAATATTTTATAGGATAACTAAAAACATATAAGGATTTTCTTACAAACTCTCAAGGAAAAGAAGTTATTTGATATTTTTTGAAAATGTGATTTTTGGTTAAAATAGATTTCTTTTTTTGGGAACATTATAAATAAGGATGGAATAACAATTTATCCAACCAAAACAAAGGTTGTTGATTACTGGAAATGTCCTTCAAATGTTACAAAGATATATAGTTTTATTGGATTAACATGTTATTTTCGATGATATATTAAAAACTTTTGACAGTTATCTAGACCGCTAAATAAGTTAACATGAAAATGGGTTAAATTTATTTAGACATAAGAATGTGATGTTTGTTTTCAAGAACTAAAGAATAGATTGGTTCATGATTATGTTTTGGTCACACCTTCTAGAAATGGTGTGTTTTTCATCTACATAATGATTCATTAAAGATACTCTTTTGTATTATGATGCATAATGATTGGGTAATTGATTATGCTTGAAGAAAACTAAAACCTCATGAGTTAAATTACCCCACACATGATTTTGAATTATTATTTGTAATTTTTTCTTTGAAAAATTGGAGGAATAATTTATACGAATGAAAATGTGAAATAGATACTGACCATAAAATCCGAATTACATATTCACTCAAAATGAATTAAACATGAGGTATAGAAGATAGCTTGAATTGAAAAAGGATTAGGATTGCATCATCAATTACCATCCTTGAAAAACACAATGTGGCAGATGCATTGAGTTGAAAAGGTCATGGATCATTAACCAAGTTAAAATTATAAAAGGTCCCCTTGATTAATGAATTGATGAATTTTTTATTGGAGGTTGTTGGTGCAAGATATTTCACTATTTTGTTTCAAGTTTTAGTGCAGTTGTCTATGTTAGACAAAATTAAGATAGCACAGAAGGAAGACCGTGAGTTGTATAAAAAATGTATACTTGGTTAAAAATGGTAAGTTGAAAGAATTTAACATTGATAAATATTTTTTAAAGATTTTGAAAGAGATTATGTGTTCTTTGTGATCCCCATCTGAAGAAAGAATTGTTCTATGAAGCTCTTAGTTATCCATTTTCAGTTCATCCTGGAAATACTAAGATATACGTAGACCTTCGACAGTATTACTAGTTGGGTGGAATGAAAATAGATATTTCTAATTTTACCATGAAATGTTTGACATGTAAATAGGTTAAATCAGAGAAACAATTACCAAAGGGGATGCGTCAACCTTTTCCAGTGATAGACTAGAAATGGGAAAATATATTGATGGACTTCTTGGGGAAACTATGAAAGGATTCTTGATGTAACAATGTAATTTGTTTTATTGTTGATCGAATGAATAAATCTGAAAATTTCTTTCCTATTTGAGATACTACATATTCGTATAATATTTCTCAATTTTAAATCAAATATATTTTCAGGTTACATGAATTTCCATTTTCCAATATATCTGATCATGATCCTAGGTTCAATTTGAACTTTTGGAAAGGCTTTCAAAAGTCATTGGGCATAGAATTGAAATTTAGAACAACATTTCATAATCAATCTGATATATAGACGAAGAAAACATGTCATACATTGGAAGACATTCTTAGATCGTGTTCAATGGATTACCAAGGAATTTGAGATCAACATATTTCTTTAGTTGATTTTTTTTATAATAATAGTTTTCATTCTAGTATAGAGATGAAACCTTTTGAGGAATTATATGGAAAACAGTTTTGAACTCCATATTTTTGGGATAATGTTATGGAATTAAAGATGATCAGATAAAAATTATTATAATAAGTGGATAAGAAAGTGATGATGATCTAGCAACACATGAGGACTTCTTAGAGTGTGAAGAAAAGTTATGATGAAAATAGAAGGAAAGACTTTTTTTTGAGGTAGGTGATCATATTTTCCTTAAAACTTCTCCTTGGAAAAGCTTTATATAGTTTTTTAAGAGAGAAATCTAAGTTCATGATTCATTGAACCTCATGAAATCCTGGACAAAGTTAGACTAGTCTCCTATCGAGTAGCTTTGCCTCTAATTTTTATCTCGGGTAGACAATGTTTTTCATGTTTTGATGTTGAGACAATATGTGCCAAATTAATCTTATGTTTTGAGCCCAGAAGTAGTTTATCTGTAAGAGAACCTTTCTTATAAAGATAAACCTATCTAGATTCTTGATTATAGAGATAAAATATTGTGGAAAAAGTTAATCCACCAGGTTATGGTTTTTTGGTGAAACCATATATACAGACGCCGAAAAGTGCCTAAGTGTTAGAGAAAGTTTCAAAACACAAAAGCAAAGTCATATTAGGACCTGAAGACCCAGTCCGAGGGGCCCAGAGGTGTTGCACAGAAAAAATGGAAAAGGGCGTGAAAAACATTGTCCCACACAAAAACTACCGGGATTCACGAAGAGTCCCGGCGCAGGCGCGAACTAATTTCGCGCCCGCACCCCGTGAAGTTGACATTTCGCGCCGCCACCTCTGCCGCAAAATAATTGTGCACAAACCAGTATTCTGTTCCCCCTAATCACCTATAAATAAAAGGAAACCCCCTTTTTTGGGGTTGAAAATTCAAACCACCTCTCGTGCGCGAAATTCACCTTCCGCGTGCGCAATACGACCTTCAGGTATCGTTATTTTTCGTGCCAAGTTGCCCCGAGGTCTACCTTCATGCGAGATCCCCATGGATTAGACTAAACTCCAACACCCTTCCGGGTCTTCCCCTTGCGCACAATCCCTTCCATGGCGTGCAAGCTGGCCAAGTTGCATGCAATCCTTCCTTTGCATGCACACCCCTTCCTTTACGCACAATCCCTTCGAGTCGCACGTAAAACCTCAACCCCCTATTTCATGCAAGCCTCACAGATTTCATGCCAACCCGCGGTTTCTCGGGTTGGGCTCCTTTATTTCGCGTACACCTCAATGGTCGCGTGCAATCCCTCGGGGCCCTTCACCTTGGTGCTCCCCGGGTGCCCTCTTGCTTGAATGCTCGATGCCCTCCTTCTGGGTGTCATTCGCAAGTGTCTTGTGCACCCCGGACGTCCGCATCATACATGGTTTTCCCGTACGACATTGTAGGATTGTACAAAGTAACTTCAAAGTCCCTTGGACAACCCTCCCTGTTACGTTGCTTCTCCTCATGCTTCTTCGCATAGGCACACTAACAGCCATTGCTTCTTCGTATAGCGATGCTAACGTGGACCCCTCGATGGTTCGCTCCACGACACCCCCTAGCTACGACCTTGATGATGCTTTCCCTCCCACAAGGGGTAGGGGGTACCAGTTATGTATGTCATAGGGGTGTGGAAAAAACCCACCTCGTCCGATCTGCAGGACGTTAAACTGCCAAGCGCCATCGTCCTCAGCACATGACGTTAAACTGTGACCTGGCCCCATACCTCACACACATGGTCCCCCCGCCTTGGACACTCTTTATTCCCACTCTTCTCCACGGGGATGTGATCACTCCTCATAGGGGATATTATCCTCTTTATTGGAGTGGTGTTTGTCCGCGGTAAAGGGCAGCCATTTTGGTGTAAGCCCCTAGCTTTCCTTATAGGAGGTAGCAACCTTGATCTTCCACACTTCCTCGGTGCCAAAGCCAGCGGAGGGTGCGATAGGGAATAAAAATCCTCCTTTCTTCCATCCCAAATCCCTCCCACACTATGCTTTGTCACCAATGGGCCTTCATCCTAGAGTAATCCACGACACCCTGGGCCGCTCAACGCGTAAGCCCCTCTTCATTCCCCACGGACTCACCCTTCATGACGTGATTTTCAGGTCACTTTTATCTATTGTTTCTCACACCGAGCATGACTCTCATGATCTTAGAGTGAGAAATGACCATGAAAAACTGTGGGCTGCCTCAGAGCGTAAGCCCCAAATTCCCTCGTCTGATCTGCAGGATGTTAAACTGCCAAACACCCTTGTCCCGCATGACGTTAAATTGCACACCCGAACTACGTGGACTTTGATCCATGCTATGACATGGTACGTAGGAATCCTCCATAAGTATCAATCCCCACCATCTTTGTAACGCCCCGACCCCAGTTACCCAGCGTCAGTGCATTATTACATAACATTGGCATGATCACAAAGGATCAAGTCTCGAAAGACCGATTAGTTTAGTAGTCTTGGAAACACTAGAAAGATTCAGAAGTCTTACATTACCTTATAAAATGAAAATTAAAACAATATAGTCTCCATAGTCCATACTCTTATCCCCTCATACTATCACTGCAGGTCATTCATAAATTACTTCTTCACATCTTGAGAAAAATAAAACATAGAAAAGGGGTGAGCTCAAATGCCCAGTAAGGATAACAATATAGCGGAAACTTTTATAAATAAGAATAAACATTTAAGGTAATGTATAACTAAAACAAAATCCATTTAAACTTAAACATCAACATAGTATGGAAAAAATAAAATGAAATAATGCCATTTACTTATTCAAATGGATATTCTACTAATCAAATAATCACATGCAATATCAAACCACTTTCATAATGATGGAATGCATAATGCCAGACTATGATAACCACATAGACAAGGCCTCGTGCCAAGAATACAAATAATATTTTTTCAATGCATTGTGCCAAGACACTAGATTGTCTCATGAGACCTACCGATGCATAGAGGAGCTATAGTGGGCTCCACCCATCACTTATTAAGTCCAATGCATTCCTCATATGAACAGGTTTAAACATAAGATAAACATTCGTATTAAAACTAACATACAAAATGTCAATAATTTCTACATAAACCATGAATGGTATAAAAATAACACATACAAAGTCAAACATATCACAAAACCATCAATACAATATGGTATTTTTGTATCATAATAAATCAACTCCAAATAAACTTAAAATCCATCAAAGGATGTTGACATAGATGAAATCAAAACTCTTTTTAAATAAATATCTATTTCTATTTTGAAATATTTTAAGAGTCATACATTTATAAAATAAAAAATTTTATTTCAAAATATTCTTATAATATTGTAAGGGAAGCTTCAAAGATTTTATAATTGTGGAAAATAGCCGCACCCGCCGTATAAGTTAAAAAAAGACATTGTTACCTTAATTCTGTCGAAAATGTTAAAAAGGACCTTGTTTGGAAAATGATAGAAAGATTCCTTTATAAAACTCTTATAAAAATTCAAACAAGGGTATAAATGACTTTAACCCATATGCTATAAAATAGTAAAAATATTTTTAAATACGTTTTTAAGGAACATGGATGTGGATGATAAAGAGATCCTAATAGATAATTACGTATAAACAACCTCGGATAATAAAGAGATTGTAAAATTAACCATTACCTTGGACTTTTCCTTGGTTGGGGGTAGGTTAACCTCCTGTATAATGGTGAAATAATTGTTATTAAATTATACAAGAATCATATACATTAATATGATATCATATATGATGTTTTAACATTGCTTTTTTAATAATATCTTAGTATTATTGTCGTTTCGGGTGTTAACTTACTCATTTTCATTTATATGTTTTCTTACATAAACCATGGTTTTCATGGATAGGTTGTATCTTATTCATATACATAATTATATCAAGTCCTTAAACATTATTTTTAAATCATCAAATGATAATTATACTTGAATGGATACGATGGAGAATGAATCTCATCGCATTCGTGGAGACGGTAGTCCGTACGTACGCACGAGCGACAATATCATTCTTTTGATATTAAAATAATATTTAATTGGATGGTATATCATATATAAAGAATCATTATCATGTTATATTTATTATTTATATGAATTAAACATCATTATTATAACCATCCAAATAATAATTTTTTGAATAACAATTACACCACGACGTGGAGATGGTAAGCCGTACGTATGCACGTATGGTGACATGTCATTCAAAGGATGGATAGAATACTAAAATATGGTTGTACCATATTTATAATAACATCACATTATATATAATATACTAGAGTTATTATTTTAGAATGGTAATAACAAAGAAAGAATATGTTTAAGAAGAAAGGAACTTGAAAGTGGGTGGTGAAAACATTACCTCTTCTTCGGATTATTCCTTTTGATTTGATCAAAAGGGCTCCTTAGGTTGGCTTTCTAACTAATGGAAGGCCTCTAGGATGAAGTGAGGGAAGTTGAGAGTGTATTGGGGCAGGGGTTGGCCGAACCAAAAGGATTTGAAGGTGTTAATTAATGAGAAGGGGGAGTGCCCTTTTATAAGAGGGGTGAGGTCACCTTTGGAAAAGCTAGAAATATTATTTTATAATAAATTAATATTCAATTTATAATGGCTCCGAAGTAGATTATTTAATGGTTAAAGTTGGTATGGGTCGACAAAAACTCAACCAATATGATTTAGACAGGTTTGGGTCACTATATTAACCTTATCTTTAAGTATTATCTCTTATTTAATTAGTTTCTCTTTTACAATGTCTCTTTATATTTTTATATTATATGGTTAATAAACTTACTATATACATCCAAGTGAACCCCAAGTGGTCCATTAATGATACACCTATCATGATATAAGTATCGTGGCTGATCCTTAGATTTTTAGGAATTTAATATCAATTAATAATATAATATTGTTTTTAAAAACTCTTTTATGTCAATTTTGACACTATTCAATAATTGATTTTTGTAAAAATCATAACAGAATGATTACTTCAAAAAAGTTACTTAAATAAATCCTAACATGTCATATTAACCTAGAAAATTATTTTTATTTTTAAAAAGTCTCAAATTTCATTTATTTGGGTATTTATAATATTAATTTGTCTAATTTTTCATTAATTAGGTAATTACTACATCACAATTGTCTCATAAATAAATTAAATTATTTAATGTATAAAAATTATAAATAAAAAACCATTATATATGAAATATTTTTAGCTTTCTAATTAATATTTATAGTAAAAAATCCAACATATATAACGCTATGTAAAAATTGTTTTTCTAAAAGATATATGCTTATGTCATCTTTGTATTTATTTTAACTTAATTAAAATAAATTGTCCCTACCACCTACAAGTGGCTCCATGGGGTGCAAAAAATCGACCCAAATATGCCCCTGGTTGGAAATGTATCCAAAAATAAGGTTAGGACACGTTTTAGGGTAATTTAATATTATTATAATATTGTTGTTTAACCCTTATTTACCGGATTTACCCTTTAACCACGATAAATAAAATATTTACCGAAGTAATTATTCAAAATGTATAAAAATAAAAGTTACCTATTTGAAAAATTTGGACATCCTGATTCCAAATATGGAATCTATTTTTCCAAATTCAAAACACAGAAGTGGCAGGAATTAATTTAAAATTAATTCCCGTTGTTAAAACAAAAAGCGTGTTTTTAAGAGATAATAACTATCAAAAGATTGACACTTGTTTATGTCCGATTTAATTGTGAAATTATGTACAATGACCAAAATTGTATTAAATGGTAAAAATATATTCCAAATATACTTTAAAACCACTCAAATTCATAATTTATCAATATAAATTATTTCGATTAAAAAAGTTGTTTTTAATTAAAATTTAGTAATTTTCACTATTCATCAAAATATAAATGTTATCCGAAAAGTTCCAAAATTTCACCCTAGGATAAATTCGATATTCTGAATCCAAAAATGAATTCCATTTTGAGAGATAAAATTTATAAAATTTCAAAAAGTAGGTATTAATATTCATAACGGCTAGTTTGATTGGTTGTAGTGTGTGTTAGAACCCGAAGTTGTGTACAACACATGCTACTGTATTATTCAAAGAGAAGTGTACCATGGAAGATTGGGATGTTACCTTGTAAATTTTTGATGTCCCAATTCTAAAAAATAAATTCATTTAGTAAAATTGAATATATAAAAGTTTAAAATATTGAATTAAAAAAAGGGTTCCATTATTAAAAGTTGGTAAAAGTGCATTTTTTGAAAAATACTTCTTTTATCTAAAAAAATGAATTTGTTCTTAAATTATTTCTAAGAAACTCATAATATGGATTCGAAAATTATTAGGATTATATAAAGTTTAAAATTTAGTTAATACTATTCATAAACTCTTTTGAACGGCTTGTTTGGTAAGTTATGGTGCGCTTGAAGTCGGTGTTTCGTGTAGTGCAAGTTATTGAATTATTTTGAAGAAATAACACACTATGAAATCTTGGGGTGTTACATTCTACCCTCCTTCAATAAATTGAGTCCTCGTAATTTGAAATTGTTCTTCGAAAATAAAAGGTTGAATATAGAAAATATCTTGGTGGGAAAACCCATATCATAAATTGGGTTAATAAAATTTAGTCTTAATAAGAGGAAAAGAGAAATGAAAGGGTCACCACCAAATTATGATCTATATTTGGAGAACATTGGAGGAAATTAGAGACATATAATTGGAGGAAAAACGTAAATATTTATAGGTAGTGATTGAGGTCATCAATCACAAAGAAGTCTAAAATTGAGGTCCTTAAATTCATCAATCTATGATGATTTGAAATACGATAGGTTCAACAAAACATAGGGTATTAGTATAGCACAATTTTGGTTTTATTATTCCTTAAATAACTTATAAGAATTAATTTCTTCATAAAATAAGATAAGAAGAAAAATATATTCTTGACAAGTAGAGTTCCATCCTTTAACTAATTTCTACCACAAACTCTTCTTTCACTCTAAAAGATAATAGAACATAAAAAAATATATTCTATTTATCCTATTTGTATAGGGTTACAAAAAAATGAATTTATAATTCATTTATCAGATCTTTTAAAAAAACTACATTATTTAATCCAGGACATCACGTGGGCCTGTGGTAGGTGATACACCCTTGTCGCCCTTCGATTATGGGTTCAAGTCTCACGGCCTTGCCGGATGCGACGGGTTGCTGCCCGACCTCTGGGTTGTCCTTTTATGGAAATCCATAAATAATCCAAAATAGAACTATCCAAAATACTTTAGTCCAAAATTTATAAGTAAGGTAAACAAAATGAAGATCCTTTTTGCCGCATAATAACATGTGAAAACCTTCATCATGTACTCTTTTAAAACACTACAACATCCTGAATTACCATAAAACCTTATTGATTATATTCATGATCCCTTATTCCTTAAAGAATAATGGATATACACCGTCAATCCAAAAATGTTGTAAACCCCAACAATGATGGAATGTAAAAATCATTAATCAGATTTAAGTTAGTCAAGAATATCCAATATAATTTATCCAAATCCATCATGTATTATTCTAAAATCACTACCTCAGTATCAGAACCATATTATGGTTTATCATTCTCTCAACCATATATTTTCCAAAAATTTAACCTAATATTGAGTCACTTTTCTTTGTTCCACACAATCTCAAGTCCGTAATGAAATAGTACTGCAGTACAATCCTTATATAATACATAATTATTATAATAAGTACATTGTTGATACAACACTCAAATGACATAATCAACATAAGAACTCTAATCATTCCTCTTCATATGTGGTAGTATCATAAATTGATTATTATCCAATAGAATCATTTGTGGCATAGTCTGATGACTGGGACATAGGTTCGCATAGTGTCCAAACTCCTTGCAAATGAAGCATTGTACATTTGAAACCATTTTCTTACCCTTGCAGTCACATAATTTTTTTACTTTTTCTCCACACTTATAACATACTCTCATTCCCTTTAAGCATTTTCCAAGGTGATTCTTCCCACAGTTATCACATATGGGAAAATCCTTCTTTACCTTCTTCCTTTTATCTGTCCTTCTCTCTACCATTATTTCCTTCTCTGGATTCACTTCAAAGCCATAGGACTCCGAGAATTCTTTACTTATCTTATCAACACATGATACTATTTCTTCATATGATGATAATACGTGGGAGACTATTTACCTTCTAAATTATGGATTAAGACCATGAAAGAGATGACCCTCCTTACTCTTTGGATCATACATATTGTTGGAGTTCTCATTCCTTCTATTGGGCACCATTTCTAAACAATTTCATAAACTAGATCGGTTTATGAATGAAAATACAAAATTCCATAATTGTAAAACACTTAAAATAAATTGAACTATTTATGGATATAATCCATAATCATAAAAATGTTTTCTTTGAGGAAGTATATACTCATAAACCCTTCATAATGGTTTGTAATGAAAATGAGAATTATCCTAAGCATATCCCTCGGGAGTGTCGTAACAAAGAGTGCATCAATGCCTGTTGTTGTGCACCAGTTCCCATTCGAGTCTAGCTCAAAGCGGTGTTTTTGGGTTTTACCCCTAGGTACATCTGTTCCAGAGCCGCCTCTACCTTCTCGTATCCAGACAGAGATGTATTTCTCGGAAAACTCACAAAATCTCTACAATACCAAAATTCTAGGAAGTTCTTCTATACTAATCCTCAAAGTCCATCTTAAATCTATGTGCTCTAATCAGAGTTTATCTAAATCTAGCTTCCAAGTTTTGTACTAAACTTCCTCTGATACCAACTGTAACGCCCTGACCCTAGTTACCCAGAGTTGGTGCATTATTACATAACATTGGCATGATCACAAAGGATCAAGTCTCGAAAGACTGATTAGTTTAGTAGTCTTGGAAACACTAGAAAGATACACAAGTCTTACATTACATCATAAAATGAAAATTACAACAATATAGTCTCCATAGTCCACAATCTTATCGCCTCATACTATCCCTACAGGTCATTCATAAATTACTTCTTCACATCCTGGAAAAAATAAAACATAGAAAAGGGGTGAGTTCAAATGCCCAGTAAGGATAACAATATAGCAGAAACATTCATAAATAAGAATAAACACTTAAGGTAATGTATAACAAAAACAAAAACCTTTTAAACTTAAACTTCAACATAGTATGGAAAAAATAAAATTAAATAATTACATTTACTTATTAAAATGTATATTCTACTAATCGAATAATCACATGCAATATCAAACCACTTTCATAATGATGGAATGCATAATGCCAGACTATCATAACCACATAGCCAAGGCCTCGTGCCAAGACTACAAATAAGATTTTGTCAAGGCCTTGTTCCAAGACACTAGTTTGTCCCATGAGACCTACCGATGCATCGAGGAGCTATAGCGGGCTCCACCCGTCACTTATTAAGTCCAATGCATTCCTCATATGAACAGGTTTAAACATAACATAAACATTCGTATTAAAACTAGAATACGAAATGTCAATACTTTCTTCATAAACCATGAATGGTATATAAATAACACATCCACAATCAAAAATATCACAAAACCATCAATACAATATGGTAGTTTTGTATCATAATAAATCAACTCCAAATAAACTTAAAATCCATCAAAGGATGTTGACATAGATGAAATCAAAACACTTTTTAAAGAAATATATCTTTCTATTTTGAAATCTATTAATAGTCATACATTTATAAAATAAAACATTTTCATTGAAAATATTCTTATAAGCTTGTAAGGGAAGCTTCAAAGATTTTATAATGGCGGAAAATAGCCGCACCGGCCGTATAAGTTAAAAAAAATATTCTTACCTTAATTCTGTCGAAAAGGTTAAAAGGACCTTGTTTGGAAAATGACTAAAAGATTCCTTTATAAACTTCTTATAAAAACTCAAACAAGGTTATAAATGACTTTAACCCATATTCTGTAAAATAGTAAAAAAAAAATTTAAATACATTTTTAAGGAACATGGATGTGGATGATAAAGAGATCCTAGTAGATAATTACGTATAAACAACCTCGGATAATAAAGAGATTGTAAAATTAACCCTTACCTTGTACTTTTCCTTGGTTGGGGGTAGGTTAACCTCCTGTATAATGGTGAAATAATTGTTATTAAATTATACAAGAATCATATACATTAATATGATATCATATACGATCTTTTATCATTGCTTTGTTAATTATATCTTAATATTATCATTGTTTCGGGTGTTAACTTACTCATTTTCTTCTATATGTTTTGTTACGTAAGCCGTGTTTTTCATGGATAGGTTGTATATTATTCATATACAAAATTATATCAAGTCCTTAAACATTATTTTTAAATCATCAAATGAAAATTATACTTGAATGTATACGATGGAGAATGAATCTCATCGTATTCGTGGAGATGGTAGTCCGTACGTACGCACGAGCGACAATATCATTCTTTTGATATTAAAATAATATTTAATTGGATGGAATATAATATATACAGAATCATTATTATGTTATATTTATTATTTACATGAATTACACATCATTATTATAACCATCCAAATAATAATTTTTTGAATAACAATTACACCACGACGTGGAGACGGTAAGCCGTACATACACACGTATGGTGACATGTCATTCAAAGGACGGATAGAATACTGAAATATGGTTGTACCATATTTATAATAACATAATAGTATATATAATATACTGGAGTTATTATTTTTGAATGGGAATAACAAAGAAAGAATAATTTGAAGAAGAAAGGAATTTGAAAGAGGGTGGTGAAAACATTACCTCTTCTTTGGGTTCTTCCTTTTGATTTGATCAAAAAGGGCTCCATAGGATGGATTTCAGACTAATGGAAGTCCTCTAGGATGAATTTATGGAAGTTGAGAGAGTATTTGGGCAGGGGTTGGCTGAACCAAAAGGCTTTGAAGGTGTGAATTAATGAGAAGGGGGAGTGACCTTTTATAAGAGGGGTGAGGGGCACCTTTGGAAAAGCTAGAAATATTATTTTATAATAAATTCATATTCGGTTTCTAATGGCTCACAAGTAGATTATTTAAAGGTTAAGGTGGGTATGGGTCGAAAACAACTCAACCAATAGGATTTATACCGGTTTGGGTCACTATATTAACCTTATCTTTAAGTATTAACTCTTAGTTAATTAGTTTCACTTTTACAATGTCTCTTTATATTTTTATATTATTTGGTTAATACAATTACTATATATATCCAAGATACATCCAAGTTGTCCATTAACGATAAAACTATCATTATATAAGTCTCTTGGAAGAACCTTAGATTTTTAGGAATTTAATATCAATTAATAATATAATATTTGTTTTAAAAACTCTTTTATGTCAATTTTGACACTATTCAATAATTGATTTTTTAAAACTCATAACAGAATGATTACTTCGAAAAAAGTTAATTAAATAAATCCTAATATGTCATATTAACCTAGAAAATTATTGGTATTTATAAAAAGTCTCAAATTACATTTATTTAGTTATTTATAATATTAATTTTTCTAATTTTTCATTAATTAGCTAATTACTGCATCACCATTGTGTCATGAATAAATTAAATTATTTAATGTTTAAAAATTATAAATAAAATACTATTATGTATTAAATCGTTTTATATTTCTAATTAATATTTATAATCGAGAAACCAACATATATAACCCTATGTAAAATTTTTTTTCTAAAAGATATATGCTTATTTCATTTTTGTATTTATTTTAACTTAATTAAAATAAAGTGTCCCTATCACCAACAAGTGGCTCCATGGGGTCCCAAAAATCGACTCAAATATGCCCATGGTCGGACATGTATCCACCAATAAGGTTAGGATACATTTTAGGGTAATTTATTATTATTATAATATTATTGTTTAACCCTTATTTACCAGATTTACCCTTTAACCACAGTAAATAAAATATTTACGAAAGTAATTATTCAAAATGTCTAAAAATAAAAGTTACCTATTTTCACAATTTTTACATCCTTATTCCAAATATTGAATCCATTTTTCTAAATTCAAAACACAGAAGTGGCACGAATTAATTTAAAATTAATTCCTGTTGTTAAAACAAAAAGCATGTTTTTAAGAGATAATAACTATCAAAAGATTGACACTTGTTTATGTTCGGTTTAATTGTGAAATTATGTAAAATGAACAACATTGTATTAAATGGTAAAAATATATTCCAAATATACTTTAAAACAACTCAAATTCATAATTTATCATTATAAATTATTTTGATTAAAAAAGTTGTTTTTAATTAAAATTTAGTATTTTTCACTATTCATAAAAATATAAATGTTATCCGAAAAGTTCCAATATTTAACCCTAGACTAAATTCGATATTGCGAATCCAAAAATGAAGTCCATTTTGAGAGATAAAATTTATAAAATTTCAAAAAGTAGGTATTACTATTCATAACAGCTAGTTTGATTGGTTGTAGTGTGTGTTAGAACTCGAAGTTGCGTACAACACACGCTACTGTATTATTCAAAGAGAAGCGTACCGTGGAAACATGGGGTGTTACCTTGTAAATTTTTGATGTCCCCATTCTAAAGAATAAATTAATTTAGTCAAATTGAATATATAAAAGTTTAAAATATTGGATTTAAAAAAAAGGGTTTCACTATTAAAAGTCGGTAAAAGTGCATTTTTTGAAAAATACTTATTTTATCTGAAAAAAATGAATTTGTTCTTACATTATGTCTAAGAAACTCATAATATGGATTATAAAATTATAAGGATTATATAATGTTTAAAATTTAGTTAATTCTATTCATAAACTCTTTTGAATGACTTGTTCGGTAAGTCATGGTGCGCTTGAACTCGGTGTTGCGTGTAGTGCAAGTTATTGAATTATTTTGAAGAAATAACACACTATGAAATCTTAGGGTGTTACAATATTGGGCTATCTCAGAGAGTAAGCCCCAACACATCCCGAACTACGAGGACATTGATCCGTGCTAAGGTATGGTATGTAAGAAGCCTCCACGAGGTTCAAGCCCCACCACCTTGGGCCGTCTCAGAGCGTAAGCCCCATTCCAACCCAAAATACGGGGACTTTGATCTGTGCTATGGAATGGTACGTAGGAAGCCTCCATTAGGTTCAAGCCCATCACCCATTGGTCATTCCGACCCCATTCACATCGGTTCACTAGACACCTTTGGCCGCCTCAGTGTGTAAGTCCTAAATGCCCTGTCCCGCATGACGTTAAACTGTATCCACCTTGGGCTATCTTAGAGATTAAGCCATAACTCATCCCGAACTACAAGGAATTTGATCCATGTTAAGTCATGGTACGTAGGAAACCTCCATGAGGTTCAAGCCCCACCATCTTAGGTCATCTCAGAGCATAATCCACAAATCATCCTGAACTACAGGGACTTTGATCCGCGTCAAGGCATGGTACGTAGAAAGCCTCCACGAGGTCCAAGCCCACCATCCATCAGGTCCCCAAGTCCACCTTCACGTTAGTTTACCGACCCTATGGGCCGCCTCAGAGCATAATCCCTAAATGCCACCTGAACTACGCGGAATTTGATTCCCTCCCACGGGGATATGTAGGAAGCCTCCACGAGGCTCAAGCCCATCACCCATGACTCATCCTGATCTCTCCCTCGAGCCAATGTGTCTCAAAAAGTTGATTCCCTTACCCAGAGGTTCTACTTATTCTAGGGCCCATCTGTGCATCCATTCTCTCGGGTCGCCTCCTCAGGTGTCCACTCGTTTCATCGAACTATGCAGACTTTGATTCCCTACCACAGGGATACGTAGGAAGCCTCCACGAGGCTCAATCCCATCACCGATGACTCATCCTGATCTCTCCCTTGAGCCCACACGTCTCAGGAAGTTATCCCCTAACCTAGATGTTCTACTTCCTCTTGGTCTCATCCATGCAACCATTATCACGGGTCGCCTCCTCAGGTGTCCCCTCGTTTCATCGAACTACGCAGACTATGATTCCCTGCTAGGGGGATACGTAGGAAGCCTCCACGAGGCTCAATCCCATCACCCATGACTCATCCTGATCTCTCCCTCGAGCCCACGTATCTCGGGAAGTTCACGCCCTAACCTAGAGGTTCTACTTCCTCTGGGTCCCATACAGGCGTAAATTTTCATGGGTCACCTCCTCAGGTGTCCCCTCGTTTCATTAAACTATGAAAACTTTGATTCCCTACCATAGGGATACGTAGGAAACCTCCACGAGGCTCAATCCCATCATTCATGACTCATCCTGATCTCTCCCTTGAGCCCCCGTGTCTTGGGAAGTTCATGCCCTAACTCGGAGGTTCTACTTCTTCTAGGTCCCATCCATGCGTCCATTCTCACGGGTCGCCTCCTCAGGTGTCCTATCGTTTCATCGAACTACGCAGACTTTGATTCCCTACCACGGGGATACGTAGGAAGCCTCCACGAGGCACAATCCCATCACCCATGACTCATCCTGATCTCTCCCTCAAGCCCATGTGTCTCTAGAATTTCATGCACTAACCCAGAGGTTCTACTTCCTCTGGGTCCCATCCATGCATCCATTCCCACGGGTCGCCTCGTCAGGTGTCCCCTCGTATCATCAAACTACGTGGACTTTGATTCCCAGCCACGTGGATACGTAGGAAGCCTCCATGAGGCTCAAGCCCAACACCCATGACTCATCCTGATCTCTCCCTTGAGCACACATGTCTCTGGAAGTTCATGCCCTAACCCGGAGGTTCTACTTCTTCTTGGTCCCATACTTGCATCCATTCTCATGGGTCGTCTTCCTAGGTGTCCCCTCGTTTCATTGAACTATGCAGGCTTTGATTCCCCACCACAGGGATATTTAGGAAGTATCTTCGAGGCTCAAGCCCAAAACTATCATCCATCCGGATTCTCACCCGGTCTGCTACATCCCGGTGGGGTCATGCCACTTCATTCCCCATTCCCTACATAGCATTCAGGAAGCTACCCATGTGCTAGCCCCAACATCAGTGTTCCCTCCATGGGGTTCCTCAATCTAATCCTCTCTAGCTAGTGTTCCGATCAGTCCGATCCATCTCCACAGGATGTTAAACTTGCGGAATACCCTGTGTTAAACACGGGAAGCTGAGGAAAACGTTATATACATTCCAATGGCATATGATTCCCCACGTTCTATATGGGATGCCTCAGGCATCCGAGCCCTCGAGAAGCCCTATGATAAGGGACAGAAGACAGACATGCCAATCCCCAGCATCAAGACGCACCAGTAACGCCCCAACCTGACTACTCTCCTTACCGAAGGTTACTGCCCTGACCGGACTCCTTGGAGCATCCCGATAGAAGCAGTGTAATTAACTGGTGTCCATGAAGATATGGAACCAGGAAGATTTTAATGAACACATCTTAAATCTATGAGGGAGACCTGGACTAGGTGACGTGCTCCGAGGAGGAATCCATTGAAGGAATAACCACCATCTCATCATCCCATTTTGATCAAGGAGCAGACGTCCCTAAAGAAGGAGCGGATACCACCCGCCTTTGGAAAGTAGGAATGTGGGCTAACAGCAGCGCGTCCTCTGCGTGACGGATGCGCACACCCCGACGAAAGTGTCGGAAACAGAAATGGTGAACCCGACGTGAATCTTTTCTCCTCAGCATGGAGACTATTAGAGTTCGAGGAATCAGTGGTCCAACATGTCATCTAACCCCATCATTCGATACCAGGTCCCATCAAGAAGGCCTGATGTGAAACCGACCAGAAGTTGGGACAGTCAGGACGTTGAGAATTCCGTTCTGCGATGTTGTCAGCATGGATCCCTCTTACCGGCCACGGAAGACGGAACAGTGCTGGGGCACTGGTTGTCGATTCCTTTCCTAGAGGTGTTAATGAGTTTATCTCCCTACTTTCAGGAATCAAGCTACTGCATCCAGAGCTTGATCACCTACCCACCGATGCGGGGGCAGGGGAAATGTCGATGCGACTACTCCACGCGGTTCCGCCTCATCCATGACAGCCTAGACCACCATGAATACTGGGCACACACGCCCCTCTCCCCATCAGAGATTATCCAGTGAAGGGTAATTAATGACCTTGTACGCAGGTACGAGGAGGAGGGTATCATCCACACCAGGGATATGGCCTGCATGGATCTTGAGGCAGCATCACCTCGTCTTCAACGCCGCCCCTGAGGGCCGCACAGGGAGCCGCTGCACCCCACCCCAACATTCAATCGCTTTGGGAGCTTGTCCCCAGAGTGCCTTGAAAGAACCCTCCCCTACGCTGATGAGGTAGGGGGCCTTTGGGCCGACCCGATCTGAGTCCCGCTTCAAGGGATCCCAGTGAGGGCCCCCACCGGGCCGCGTCAGCACCGCCGCCCGATTCCTCGAGCCAAAGAGCAGGTAATCCATGCACCTGCACCAATGGCTCCAGGCCATCTAACCCGACGCCAGCATCGAGCATGACCAGAAGAGGACACTCACTGTGGGGAATCAACGTCAGCGATTACTGTGGCCCGATCCACCGCTAATTCACATCCTCAACTCCCTGCATACGTCGGGCAGGGGTAGCTATAAGCCCGACCTGGATAGAGGCCCCAACCGCCTCATAGGCAGGCTGGGTCAACTCTCCCAGTTTTTGGCGCAGGTGATGGACATCGCAGACCAATCCGAAGATATGCCACCCCATGCGGAGGCTCACTTCGTGCCGCCATTGCGGAAGATGTGGGTCCTCTCCGTTTCAAACCTCGGCTTGGAGGTCAGCCCCAATCCACCTTCATCCCAAGCGAGGATCTTCCCTGTGATAGAAACACTTCATATGGGGGTCTCTCCAGTGTTCACTATACCGGGTATGGAGTCACTCCCCCTGCCGTGGACCGCCAGTATGGAGACATTGCATGTCCGGTCACTCACCAACATGGAGGTCCTCCCTATGTCCCCATGTCAATCGGTGATGGTCCCCCTCGCCCCAAAAATTAGAGAGGTGGAGGCCAACCCCACTTCCCTAATGCCCAACATGGAGGTCCTCCCCGTGTACCTTTTGACATTTGTCCCAGTGCTCCCTGCACCCTGGCTTTGTTAGGTGGAAACCCTCTCCGCCCCTGCACCAGTGCAGCCAGAGGACCCTGTGTCAGAAATCAGCCCCATCTCAAGGAACCACCCAGGGGCAGGAAGGCGGGAAGTTTCCACCATAATAGGAATTCTAGGGAAGGCCAGACAGTAATCAGACCAGTCTGCTTCTCAGACTCTGAAGCAGAGTGTGATTCATTGCGGGAACCATCTCCTCAGTCCTCCGAGTCAAGGGTTGGGGCAAGAACGAGGCACATCAGCCTCATACTCCTTGAAGGCGAGATCCACAGGATCCCTATTTCCCTACTAAGGTATATCCAGGATGATGAGACCTTGGCATGTTCTTCGAGGCCAACCGTGCAGTCACTACCGGCATCTCCGGAAGCGCCCTCTATTTTGGCTAGAAGTTACAGAGATCTATTTTGGGGGTCAGTGGCAGGAGAGCCATGGAATGTCCCACCCTCGGCAGGTGATGATGCTGTGTCAGGAGCCCTGGTCACCGGTTTATCCTATCATGATATGGAATTCAAGTCGCTACAACCCTCAAAGGATAACCCAAGATTCAGTAGCCAATCAGCCCACTCGCTGTATTCTCCGCTAGCCAGTCCGCCGGTCCGGAGGCCTGCCTCAGTGCTACTTCCAGTTCCTCAGCCACCCTCAGTTGACAAGTGGGGAAATCAAGGGCCATACCCCTAATCTGAGCTGAGGATCTTCTATACCATCCTCGCAGCAGGCCACTTCTCGGAGAAGTTTTGGCCGGTAGCAGGATCGAGCTTTTGTAGGCTGGAATCACTCACCCCGGAGGATTTTGAATGTTTCCTCCGAACCCTATGGGAGATTCACCTCCGTCTTCTCCACCAAAGAGTGAATTGTCCCAGGATCTAAGAGAACCTCGAAGACATCGGTGAACAATGCCGCTTGGTGGACCTGGCCACGCTCCCTGCGGTCCAGAACCCTGAGTCACCTGGCCACCATAGGTCCCTCCAACAGCAATGCGTTCAGAGTTTCCAAGAACTCCACAAAGTTATTGAGGAGGCTAACCCCCACACGCAAGTCTGTGGATGGGGGTAGTACACTTCCCTCCACTTCAATGAGATTCATTGGCAGCCCGACTCGCTTGGCGATAGTGAGGACGTGCCCCCGAGAAGAGTGGAAGTCAACAAGACCGATCTGTCAGGAGAGGAGAATGAGTTGGGACTTCTTGATGGGGAAGTCCACCCTGAGAATGTGCCACCACTGGACCCATCAGGGAGGATTACTCTCCAGCAGAGGAACCTCCTAGGTTTCCCTCCACCTACCGAGGCATTGGTACTCAGATGGAATGTCAGCAAGGGGAAAGAGCACGTCGGTGCTGTCAAGCACTCTGACCAGTCTGCCTCAGTAGAAAAAAATGAATGATGACCCTGATAATGCCACACTACGCCAAAAGCTTGCTGAGCAGAAGATGTTTGTCGATGAAATTCTAGCTGAACACATTTTGGAGCGACGACTCAGCTATGGTGATCCTAGGACGGGGTATTAGGGGCGGAAACAGCTACCCCTCGGTGAGATTCTCCCGGTCAACCCTGATCATTTCGCATTCACTAACAGGGAAAAATCCGGATCTCATGGAAATAGGGTACGACACATCTCACCAAACCCTCCTGAATGGTGCGACAATCCAAGGAACCCCACTCGGGCTCCTCCGACCTCCCCAAGGGTCACTCCACTAGCCGATCCGCAAGCTGATGAGTTTTTTTACCACATTGAAGATCCCAAAAACATGCTCATGGTTTGGCATCCCTGTCAGGATAGGGACCCACATCCAGACGATCCAATGGCGGCGCTCATATATGCGCGAAGCACTAACTGAGGCTTTAAGGAGCCCCCTCCAGTTCAAGACGGAGGTCACAACTGTAGAGGCCTTTCATGTCGAAATAGTTAAAGATGCCGAATGCCAGGCAGTCATTTCATTCTCGGGAGAAGATGAAGGCTCTCCCGTACAGGGGAACATCTGCCTGCTGTATATCACCATCCAATTCAACGGTGTGGAGGTTCACTGCTGTCTTGTTGACACCGGCTCTGGGATCAACCTTATCCCGACACAGACACTACATAATCTAGGGTTATCTGAAGGTGACCTGACTCCCTCCTATTTAAGGATCCAGGGATATGACAGGACAGAGCAGACACCGGTTGGCAAGATCCATCTGAAGACCCAGTTCTGTGGGCTGGTTGGCAGCATCGAGTTCATGGTTGTCTCCCAGGACACCACGTACAATGAATTGATGGGTAGTCCATGGATCCACCTATATGCGGCGGTCCCATCATCGTATAACCAATTCTACCAGCACTCTCTTAATGGTCGAGTAGGCGTACTCCAAGGTGATGCATCTCCTTTTGCCTCTTGCAAAGCCCACTACTTGGATGATGAATATTACAAGGGCATGGATAAACAAGTCCAGACAAGTGAATTTGAGCCCGTCGTCGTTACGACTAGCCCTTGGGCAGGTTTTAATGACGCCTATGTCTTCTCGGTCCATCGGTTGGCAGCCACAACCCCTGATATGGGGCAATGTTTTGTCATTTCTGGGATGAGAGGGAATCCTGCTCCCAAATCCAGGCAGTGCCGGAAGATCACTTTGTATTCTTATATGAATCATGCCCCAGTGATCCCAGAGCCTCCCACTCCCGTTAGATATCGGGACGTCCGACTCATGGCAACAACAGTATGTCATACTTTTCTGTTTCGCCGGGCTGGAATAAGTCGGCTTCGGCCAATGCGCCACTACTGCTTTGATATTATCATGCGTTCCCCCTTGGGCCGGAGTCTAGATGGTATTGGGTCGACAACCTTCATATCCATGGTCTCAATAGTGCCAGAGTTCCCTGATGCAGTGAACACTACTGCAAAAGTTGGTACCAGCCTCCCATCGAGGCCTGGCAGCTCAGAAATGGTTTCCCTCATAGAATATCCCTCTATAAGTGGAGAATAGGATATAGAGGACACTCCCCCTGCCTTTGATGAAGGTGTCTGCACCACGGTCAATGAGTTGGTACAGGTGAAACTTGGTAGCGAGACAGATCCGATACCTACATTGATTAGTGATTCCATGTCCCTCGAGGAGAAGCAGCGGTACGTAGGATTCCTCAAATAGCATCGTGATGTATTTTCCTAGAGTTACGATGAGATGCTGGGATAGGATCCTTAGGTAGCCATCCACCACCTCGGTCTCCCGAAAAATCATAGCGGGTTCAAGCAGCCTCCCAGAAAGATACACCCTTCCCATGGTGACATGGTCAAGGCCGAAGTTGACAAGATCATCAAAGACAAATTTTTGAAGGAGGTCCAGTACCCTAGGTGGTTATCCAACATCATGATAGTCAGGATGAAGAATGGACAGATCAGAGTCTGCATCGACTTCCGCAATCTCAACCATCACTGTCCTTAGTATGATTTTCCACTTCCGATGATAGAATTGTTGATCGACGCTACGGCTGGGTTCTAATCCCTCTCCTTTATGGATGGTTACTGTGGATATAATCAAATCCAGATGGCCCTCGAGGACAAGGATTAAACTACTTTTAGAGAGCCTCAAGGTACTTTCTGTTACCAGTTTATCCCCTTCGGCCTAAAGAATGCAGGTGCCACCTATCAGCGGGCCATGCATCGCATATTCAAGCCGATCCTCGGGACATTAGTGGAATGCTATGTGGATGATCTGGTAGTCAAATCTCTCCAGTGCCAGGAACATCTCAATCCCACCACCAGAAGATGAACCCGTTTAATTGTGCCTTCGGGGTCACCTTCGGAAAGTTTCTTGTCTTTGTTGTCAGGTACCGGGGCATCTAAATCGACCAGGAGAAGATCAAGGAAATTAATCAGACGCCTCCCTTGAGTAATATTCGGGAGCTTAGAGATCTCCAAGGCCACTTAGCCTACATACGCCGATTCATTGCGAATCTGGCCGGCAAGTGTAAGCCCTTTTCCCACCTCATGAAGAAAGGCTCCACCTATGAATGGGATGAAGAGTGCCAGAACACCTTTGAGGAAATAAAGCAATATTTTCTCCAACCTCCGGTCTTGATTCCACCCATCTCAGAGAAGACACTTATCCTCTATGTCACCACCCTAGAGCGGTCCCTTAGTGCCCTTCTTTCCCAGAAGAACAATGAGGGGACAAAGAACAACCTCTATTACCTCAACTACATGATCCTCGATACGGTGGCCCGATACTACCCCATGAAGAAGATCTGCCTTGCGCTCGTGTTTTCCGTACAGAAATTGCGGAACTACCAATAACACCACGAGGTATAGTTAGTGTCTCAGGTGGACCCGCTGTAGTATATTCTGAATCTCCCCATGTTGACTGGCCAACTAGCGCAGTGTGTGGTGATCCTACAGCAGTTTGACATTAGTTTTATGCCCCAGAAGGCTATCAAGGGATAGGAAATGGAAAACTTCCTATCTTCCCATCCATCCTCTATGAACCAGTCACTGGACCTGGATTTTCCTGATGAGGAAATCCTCTTAGTTGATCAAGCCCTCCCATGTTGGAAGATGCACTTTGATGGTGCCTCCCAGAGCCACACCGGTAGGAGGCTCAATGATCCTAGGCTCAACAGAGTGGGCTTGGGTATCATCTTCATTACCCTGGAACAAGCCATATTTCCCTACTCATTCTAGTTGTCAGAAGGTTACACTAACAACAAGGCAGAGTATCAAGCCCTAATTAATGTTCTTGAGCTAGCCCTTGAGATCAACGTGCCCCATTTGTATGTGAAAGGGGACTCCGAGCTAGTTATTAAGTAGGTCAATGGTGACTATACTGTTAGGTAGCCAGATCTCGTACCATTGTTAAAACTCACCCTCCAACTAATGGCCCAGTTCCCTTATTGGCCAGAGGTTATCCATGTTCCTTGGTCGCAGAACGGTCAAACAGATACTTTGGCCAGTATGGATGCATCACTTGCAGAACATGAGCAGGATGATCTAATTATCCACATGGCACATCGGAGATTCATTGCTCCCGTCACCCCAGTGGATGAAGATGGCCCATGGGTAAGCCATCTTACCATCGAGAATTCCACGTCGGGAACCCTAGATTCATCAGGTGTAGTGGTTGAAGAAATTCCCGACTGGAGAATCCCTCTTATTGATTATCTCCAAAATGGTTGCCTCCCCGCTGATCGGACTGAGCGCGAACGATTCCGACACTGTGCACTGCATTTTACCCTCCAGAGTGGTCACAGTCATGAGAAGATCCTTTATAAATGCAGGTTTGATTGTATTATCCTCCGTTGCATTCAAGGGGTTGAGATTCCACAAGTCATTCAAGAGGTTCACGCTAGTTCTTGTGGTGCTCATCAGGCTGGGCCAAAACTATCTCATCATATTTGGAGACTAGGTTATTTTTGGCCCTCCATTATCCACGACTGCATCGAGTTTGCAAAAAAGTGCCATGCATTCCAAGTTCATGCATACTTTGTGTATCGGCCACCGTAGCCTCTCCATACTACCAATTACTCTTTCCCCTTTGCATTCTGGGGGTTAGGTGTCGTAGGACCATACTCACCAGCAACGGCTCGCAAATGCCAATTCATTCTGACCGCTGCAGATTTCTTTTCCAAGTGGGAAGAAGCAATTCCTCTCAAGGAAGTCAGGGCCTGTACTATCGTGGACTTCATGAGTTCTAATATCATCCATCGTTTTGGAGTCCCTCACGCTATCCTCACCGATAACAGCACCAAATTTAGAGCAGCTGAGCTGAAGAAATTGTACACCAAGTACAATATTCGCTCCAACCGTACCTCACGCTATCACGCACAAGAAAATGGATAGATTGAGGAATTCAATAAAACCTTCTCTAACATTATGAAAAATTTGGTTGGTCAGAACAAGAAGAGTTGGCTGAATAAGCTCCCCAATTCCATCTGGGTTTATCGAACGATGACACGTAATTCCACCCAGGTGACCCCATATTCCCTGGTGTATAGAACTAAGGTCGTCCTGCCCATCGAGATTCAATTTCCCTCATTGCGCACATCGGTCTATGACCAGCAAGCGCCATATAGAGTGGTTGAGATCTATCTATCTGAATTGGAAGCATTAGATGAGTGTAGACTTCGTGCCTTGCACAATCTAGAAAGGCATCAGAGTAGGATGGGTCAAACATTCAACAAGAAGGTTTGCCTCCGCTCTTTCCGTCAAGGCAATTTGGTATTAGCTGTCTGGGCACCAATGATCCCCGGCAGGAAACCACCCAAGTTGGAGCCCAAATGGGAATGACCTTTAATTGTTCATAAGGTTTATCCCAATGGTGCATACTCCATGGTAACCATGGATGGTGAGTGTATAACTCCTCCCACCAATGCTAAGTTCCTTAAGCAATACTTTGCCTAAGGGCCTGTCAGGTCTGGCACAACCTTAAACTATCTGGTCCTCCATGACCTTAAACTGGATTGTGGTCCTACACGACCTTAAACTACATTTGGTCCTACCTTTGGGCCCCCATGGTCCCCCATGACCTTAAACTGGACTAGGGTCCTCCATGACCATAAACTGGATTACGGTCCCGCATGACCTTAAACTGCACGCTCGTCCCACATGACATTAAATTGTATGTCATCCCGCATGATGTTAAACTGTATCTTCAAGAAATACGTGTGTCTTGATTCCCATTCCTATGGGATACGTAGGACCGCCTGAACATTTAGATTTCGGGTTCAGCCCCATCTCTTAGAGATCTCCCAATCTCCCAGTCACCTAGGCCCTTGGCATGTCCCTCTCCATGAGGGGGGTATATAGGTGTGGGACAGGGTTATTCCCTCTTTTGCATTGGGTTTTCCCCACCATGCCCCCTTCTTCTGGGAATCTGACATCTCTTAGCCGCTCTCAAATTGAGCCCCTCGACCCTTTACAGTGGTCCGTCAATGTGTTCAGAGTACTTTGGTCTAGGACCTCGAGTGTCGGATTCAACTGGGGCAAGATTCCATCCACATTTCAAGCTTCATATTCCCCTTCATTTGGGCCCCCGTTATCTTTCACACCCGAAGGGACCCCCAAAAGTGGCATGGATACCACGCCTAAAGTCTATCCTACCGTTACAGTCCAACGCCCCTGAGGTTTTTGGACCACAAATTGATACAAATCCCTCATTACGAACATGGTCAATGGTCGATGCTCATTTGTGTGTTCCCATTTCAGGCTAACGCGATATGATACTATATTGCGAACATGGTCAGCAGTAATCCTCCATCGTCACACCAGCCCCTTCAGGCCTTGAATTTTGGTTGCATGATTCACAATATGTTCCACCCCATCATGTCCAGGTGGAATCTCAACACTTTTGACACTATCCCTCAATGCACCTCCATACGTCAGGGGGAAAAAATCTGCAATACAGTGTCTCTCGGGGCTCCCACAATCCGAGCGATAAGACCATAAGCTGGGATCTTCTCTTAGAGCTATGTGCATCTCGATCCTCATCCCCATGGGATATGTGAGATCACCCATACATCGTGTTTCTGGGTCCAGCTCAGCTGGAAGCTAGTTTCTCAAACCCCTTATCTGGCCTCTTGGCCCGAGGCTCCTTTACTGGAGTTGCGCACAGTGATGATTTGGACCTCGTCCTCATTCACATTGGGTATGATTTCTCACATCATGTACACTCCCCAAGGTCCAATCCATATGACCTTAAACTATGCTGGTGGGTCCAATCACATGACCCTAAACTGTGATAATATCGTTCTGGCCGCACGACAAAAAATACGACACTGCATTGTGATGACCTCATCATAGGGGACATCACATTGGGTATCGGTATTTTACCATAAAATTTTTCAATGCCTTTATACGGATTGATTGTTTTGGCGATTCCAGGAGTTTCTAACCTAGGCCTATTGCTCCACAAAAGAAAATCATTCACCTTAAAGGAAAAACAAGATACATCAAATGCCACTTCTTTTGGTACGAGGGCTAGACACGCACACCCCTTTCATCCTTTTCACTGGTACCTTACCGTGTCATTCCCCTTTCCAGAACTACATGTGGCTTGATTCCCATCTCTATAGGATACGTAGGAACGCCCGTGCATTCCTCCCACGAGCCCATCTAACCTTTCGGGTTTGGTCCCTTGACCTGAACACTCCCCCAAGGAACACATGGTGAATTGGACTTATGTCCTCATTCACATCGGGATTCGTAATCACCTTACCATATGACTCCCACATATCTTATCGATCCCGTGGTCTGATTTCTAAGACCTTAAACTAAGACCCTTTCCAGAACTATGTATGGCTTGATTCCTATCCTTATGGGATACGTAGGAACGCCCAAACATTTCGTCTCAGGTCCAGCCCCAAGGATCATGAATTCCATCCCCCCTCATTGTCATCCCCTTGCCCTGACCTCTTGGGGAGTTGTTTCACTGCAACATTTTCCCTCAGCAAGTTCAGGATGCCCCAAAATGACATTGGGAAGCAACAGTTCCCTCGCCAGAGAGTTCCTATCTAAAAGTGGGGATGATCCGTGATCAAGTTAATGTGTCTGCCTAATGTGCCTTCACCACGGTGGCGTAATAATGGGAGTGTTGGATTCTATTCAAACAAACCAGCATTTCACTTTTCACGCCTTGCGTGCCCCTCTATTAGGATCTTCATCCTCTTTCACGTTTGAAGGGACCCCCTAACAGTATGGTTGCTTGACCTACGGTCTTCCTGTTATCATGGACCAACATTTCAGAAGATTGATCACGTTTGAAGGGACCCATTAACAGTATGGATGCTCAAACTATGGTCCGCCTACTGTCCTGGGCCAACGTTCCAGAAGATTGATCGACAATATTTGAGTTATGCCCCGTGTTGCGAACATGGTCAGTGTTCAGCCCTCATTTGTTGTTCCCATTTCAGGCTAGTGCAATAGGGATGCTGTGTTTCGAACATGGTCAACAGTCGTCCTTCATTGCCACGCCCCTCCCATAGTGTTCCGAATTTGGGTAACGTGATTCAAATTTTTCATTCCCCTATGTTCGGACTGATTCCAATTCCCCTAGCATTTCCCCCCTCATACGCTAGATCACACTGAGAAGACGATACATCGATTGGTCTAAGGTTATCTTCCTTTGATTGGGCCTTCCTCTTCTCACCAGGAATCCGGGTTCGAATTTCAAATACCCAAAGCTTGGTTAACACTCCCACGATCGAATGAAGTGATAGTACGAGCCTCCTTCACTTCTCACGGCCCACGTGAGCTTAGGAATGGATTGTTACTTATTTAGGGATTATGGTCGAGCATGTTAAACAAAGGGGAAAGTAAGTAAATTTTTCCATACATACGGTTCAAAAGAACAAGAAGCATTAAAGCGGTATAAGTTTATGGGTTTGGCCAAAACATGGCCTCTAAGAGTCGGCTTCTTGGATAGATATCTCAAATGCCGCCACCTTTTTGTTGGTGGCCTCCAGGACTGCCTCCCGTCCTCTGAGGACCCTTTCTTCATCGGCAGCCATGGAATGCAGTTCACTGACCCTGGCCCGTTCCCGCGCTTGTTCGGTCTGGAGCTCGGTTATCTGGCGACTCACTTTTATGAGTTGATCTTGAGCATCCTCTAGTTGGGCCCTTAACTGCTCCACGAGCTCAGAGCAGTTTGCGATGAATATCTCTTGTTCTTTCGCCTGCTCTTCGAGGCATTGGACCTCTTGCTCCACCCTCAGAAATGCTCGAGTGCTCTATGACTCCTCCGGGAACAGGGTGACGTCGGCACGTCGGCTGCTCTCACGAATCTTCTCAGTCATGTAATAATGGACCATTAGGTGAAGGCACTGAGCATCCGCCCCTACAACCCATAGAAAGCACCACCAGGTGTGGAGTGACCCCATCCGCTTCAGCCATTCCACCTGGGGATAATTGAGAAAATACCAGATGCACTTCCATCCCTTGCGTCACATCATTCGGCTCCTCGGCCGCTTCCGAATCTGAATCATCGATTTCTTCAGGGTCAGCGGGTCGATAGACAGGGAAGAAAACCCCTTGCATGCAATCCATTCTGTGGGATTCAGGACATAGACGTCCATATGCTTGGTTTCTCTGGTAGGATGACCATTGATGGTGATATTGTATTGGGAAGTTTGTCTTCGTGGGTCACCCATGACCGTGGTATATCAACCTCAATGTCTGGTAGGGGAACCTCCTCTAGAATGCCAAAGTCCCACAACGGTAGATTTCCAGACAAGGCGTATTCTTTTTGGGTGGGGGTTAGCATGTTGAAGAGGGTGTGGTTATTGGAGATAACCCTTTTGGTGCCATAAAACTCCAGGTTCGTAACCATTTCGGCTCTGTGAGCAGTGGCTTCTCCCTCATAATCCCGATTTGCAGACATCTTTTTTCCGACCATGTTTCGAGAGTGTTGGGCGAAATCTGGGATTTTGTCATGCAATCTGGGAGTCTGGCGCGTAAAATCAGCGGTTGGCCTGAAATTTCCATTCATGGTGTGAAAAACCCTGGGTTTTCATGAAAAATACACCAAATCTTAGTGGAATTACGCGCTTCTATGGGGGTTTTTTCACGGACGAAGAAGAGATTTCGTGCACGAGAGCTCAGAGCTTATCGCGTGAGAAAAGTCGTACGGAGGATGGGACCCTTGACTGATTTTATAGGCTAAGCCTGGGTTATGCACCCGCGCACATGGTTGATTCCATGCCTGGCCGAGCATTTTGTGCCTCTTGAAGTTTCTGTGCGCAGGGGGCCTGTGAAGCCCTGCATTTCGGCGTTTCCCTCAAAATCCGATCATTGCGACCCCTCGCCGATCCAATTCCTAGGGGGGGCATTTGTAGAAGCCGAAATGTGCCTAAGTGTTAGAGAAAGTTTCTAAACACAAAAGCAAAGTCATATTCAGACCCAGAGACCTGGTCCAGGGGGCTCGTTGGTGTTGCGTGGAAAAAATGGTGAAGGGTGCGAAAAACTTAGTCCCGCGGGGAAAGTACCAGGATTTGTGAAGAGTCCCGACACTGGCGCGAAATAATTTCACGCCCGCACCCCGAGCAGTTGACATTTCACACCACTGCCTCTACCGTGCAATAATTGTGTGAAGACCTGTATTCCACACCCCCCCGATCACCTATAAATAAAAGGCGACCCCCTTCCTTTTTTGGGCTGAAAATTTAGAACCGCCTCTCATGCGTGAAATTCTCCTTCCGCGCACACACAATATGGCATTCAAGTATGGTTATTTTCACCCCAAGTCGCCCTGGGCTCCACCTTCACGTGAGATCCCCATGGATTAGACTAAACTCCAACCCCCTTCAAGGTCCTCCCCTTGCGCGCAATCCCTTCCATGGCGTGCAAGCTGGCCAAGCTACACACAATCCTTTCTTTGCGTTCACACCCCTTCCTTTGCGCGCAATCCCTTCAAGTCATGCGCAATACCTTATCCCCCCCTATTTTGCACTAGCCTCACTGATTTCGAACCAACCCTTGACTTTTCACGCTGGGCCCCTTTATTTCGCGCAAACCTCAAAGGTCACACACAATCCCCTGGGGCCCTTCAACTTGGTGCTCCCCGGGCGCCCTCTTGCACAAACGCTCGATGCCCTCCTTCTGGGTGCCATTCACAGGTGTCTTGTGCACCTCGGGAATCCGAATCATACATGGATTTCATGTACAACCTTCTAGGATTATACAAAGTAACTTCAAAGTCTCTTGGAAAACCCTTCCTGTTACGTTGTTTCACCTCATGCTTCTTCGCATAGGCGTGCTAACGGCTATTTCTTCTTCGTATAACCACACTAACGTGGACCCCTCGATGGTTCGCTCCACGACACCCCCTTGCTACGGCCTTGCCGATGCCTTCCCTCCTTCCTGAAATGGGTAGGGGGTACCAGTTATGTAATTCCTAGGGGTGCGGAGAAAACCCTCCTCATCCAATCTACAGGACGTTAAAATTCCAATCGACATCGTCCTCAAACAATGACGTTAAACTGTGACCGGGCCCCATGCCTCGCAAGCACGGTCCCCCTGCCTTGGATATTCTCCATGCCCACTCATCTTCACGGGGATGGGATCACTCCTCACAGGGGATGATATCCTCTTTATTGGAGTGATGTTTGTCCGCGGGAAAGAGCAACCACCTTGGTGTAAGCCCCTATCTTTCCTTGCAGGAGGTAGCACCCTTGCTCCTCCTCACTTCCTCGGTGCAAAAACTAGCGGAGGGTGCGATAGGGAATGGAACTCCTCCTTTATTCCCTCCCAAATCCTTCCCCCACCGTTCTTTGTTGACCACGGGCCTCCATCCTGGAGTAAGCCCCGACACCCTGGGCTGCTCAACGTGTAAGCCCCTCTTCATTCCCCATAGACGCACCCTTCACGACGTGATCGTCAGGTCTCTAATTTCTCTTATTTCTCACATCTATCATGACTCCCATGAGCTTAGAGTGAGAAATAACCATGAAAAACCTTAGGCCGCCTCAGAGAGTAAGCCCCAAATTCCCCCATCCGAGCTGTAGGACGTTAAACTGCCAAGCACACTCGTCCTGCATGACGTTAAACTATACATGCGAACTATACAGACTTTGATCCTATCTAAGGCATGGTACGTAGGAAGCCTCCACATGGTTCAAGCCCCACCATCTTGGGATGTCTCAGAGTGAAATCCCCAACTCATCCCAAACTACAGGGACTTTGATCCGGGCTAAGGCATGGTACGTAGGAAGCCTCCACGAGGTTCAAGCCCCACCACCTTGGGTCGTCTCAGAGCGTAAGTACCATTCCAACCCAAAATACGTGTACTTTGATCCATGATAAGGCATGGAATGTAGGAAGCCTCCATGAGGTTCAATCCCATCACCCATTGGTCGTTCCGACCCCATTCATGTCAGTTCACCAGACACCTTGGGCCGCCTCATAGTGTAATCCCCAAATGCCCCATCCCGCATGACGTTAAATTGCATCCACCTAGGGCCATCTTAGAGCGTAAGCCCCAACTCATACCGAACTATGGGGACTTCTATCCATGTCAAGGCATGGTACGTAGGAAGCCTATATGAAGTTCAATCCCCACCATCTTGGGCTGTCTCAGAGTGTAAGCCCCAACTCATCCCGAACTACGGGGACTTTGATCCATGTCATGGAATGGTACGTCGGAATCCTCCACAAGGTCCAAGCCCACTATCCATCAGGACCCCAGTTCCACCTTCATGTCAGTTTATCGACCCCATGGGCCGCCTCAGAGCGTAATCCCTAGATGCCACTTGAACTACATGGACTTTGATTCCCTACCACGGGGATATGTAGGAAGGCTCCATGAGGCTCAAGCCCATCACCCATGACTCATCTTGATCTCTCCCTCGAGCCCACATGTCTTGAGAAGTTCATTCCCTAACCCAGATGTTATACTTCCTCAGGGTCCCATCCATGCATCCATTCTCACGGGTCGCCTCCTCAGGTGTCCCCTCGTTTCATCGAACTATGCAGACTTTGATTCCCTGCCACAGGGATATGTAGGAAGCCTCCACGAGGCTCAATCCCATCACCCATGACTCATCTTGATCTCTCCCTCCAGCCCACGTGTCTCGGTAGGTTCATTACCTAAGCCAAAGGTTCTAATTCCTCTGGGTCCCATCCATACGTCCATTCTCACGGGTCGCCTTCCCATGTGTCCCCTAGTTTCATCGAACTACGTGAACTTTGATTCCCCGCCATGGGGATACGTAGGAAGTCTCTTCGAGGCTCAAGCCAAAAACCATCATCCATTCTGATTCTCACTCGGGCCACCACATCCCGGTGGGGTCATGCCACTTAATTCCCCTTTCCCTCCATAGCATTCGGGAATCCACCCACGTGTTGGCCCCAACATCAGTGTTCCCTCCATGGGGTTCCTCAATCTGATCCACTCTAGCTAGTGTTACGATATGTCTGATCCATCTCTGTGGGACGTTAAACTTGCGGAATACCCTGGGTTAAACATGGGAAGCTAAGGAAAACCCCAGATACATGCCAATGGAATATGATTCCCCACGTTCGATGTGGGATGCCTCAGGCTTCCGTGCCCTCGAGTAGACCTATGATAAGGGACAGAAGACAGACATGCCAATCCCCAGCGTCAAGACATGCCAATGATGCCCCAACGTGACTACTCCCCTAACCAAAGGTTTCTGCCTGATCGGACTCCTTGGAGCATCCCGATAGAAGAAGTGTAATTAAATGGTGTCCATAAAGATATGACGCTGGGAAGAGTTTCACGAACACGTCTTAAATCTATGAGGGAGTCCCGAACCAGGTGACGAGCTCTGAGGAGGAATCCATGGAAGGAAGAACCCACATCCCATCATCCCATTTTGATCAAAGAGCAGACGTCCCTGAAAAAGGAGTGGATTCCACTCCCATTTGGAAAGCAGGAATGCGGGGTAACAACAGCTCGTCCTCTGCATGACAGTTGCACACGCCCTGGCGAAAGCGTCAGAAACAACATGGTTGAAGAAGAAACATGGGAATCTTAAAATTATTTTAGGGAAAGGATCCATCACTTGTTTAATACATAAATAAAAATTGTAAGGATGCAATTTATTAAAGGTGGGGAGAATGTAACAACCCAGGTACTTTTAAAATAATTTGTTTACATTCTATAATTAAATATTTGAATTCATTATACATTTATAATGAAATAATTTATATTTATTATGAAAGAAGAGTGCCTTTACCTTATAAATAGTTACATGACTATTAAAAAAAGTAATCTGGCCAATATATTAGTAACATCACCTATGAGAGTATAAATATAATTTTTTTATCTTATAAGTGTATCCATGATATAATTATATCATGGAACATGTTAATAAATATTTAGAAAATGTTACATTAATTATCGGCATTTTTTTGAAACATAAAGGTTTATTTATAATTTTATAATTCATTTAATGATAGTAAATAATTTTTATTTTCATAAAATAGACTCATAAATTAATATTTTATTTTATTTTATTTATAAGAAAACTTTATGAGACCTCTATTAATTTTTCAATGTGTTATAAAAACAATTATAGTTTTAAAATTTTTATTTATGAAATAAATTTAAAATTTTATTTATAAATTAAATTTATCATATTTAAACAATCATTTTGATAAAATAGAGTTCATTTTTTAATTCTATATATCGAGAAATAGATGTAGTGATTTTTTGGGATTTTTCTAAAATATGTGAATTTTTATGAATAGTGAAATACGATAATTTACGGTATATATACATTATAAGATAATTAAACTAGTCATAAGATCATTAGTTATTTAATCAATATAATCTAGAAATAATATTTATTATTTTAGTATATATGATGATGATGCTCAATCTATTCATATTATTGTTCCAAATTAATAAAATAATCAAAAATTCCTTCTCTCTTATAATATAAGTACCACCCTTCACCTACTCTTCTCCTCGCACCTCTAAAGATTTTATCATTGTAAAAATTTTATCCAATACTCTTCCCAAACCTATTCCCACATTCTATACTTTCTGGTCTCACCAAAAGTCCAAAACCAAATGCCATTAGAAGGTTCTCAAGGAGGATAATTCAAGAGGTAAAACTCCTCTTTCATTTTTTTTATTTTCTTTTCAATTCTTTTAATTTTATTTTACTCTATTAAACTACACTTATCCAAGAGGCATGAAAACTTGTGTTTATTATATATAATTTTATTTTATCCTGTTCATGGAAAAATTCGTCATTATACCTTTTCTCCTCTCCATTTTTATTCTAATAATAAAAACATCATTCGCGGTGTGTCATATTTCCAACATCGTGGATGATATGTTTTCAATTTACATTACTACCTTCATGGATGTTCATAAATCCATTTTAATTGTTGAAATATATTTAATAATTTATGATATATTCTCTTTTATGTTCTGTAATTAATATATATATAATATTAAATTATATAACAAAACTAGTTTGTGATTATCGAAGAACAACCAAAATTATCTAAACAAATATCATTAATGTTTTATATAATGATTCATCATCATATGTGAAAATATGATTTATGTTATAATTTGATATTTTGGAAACATATTAATAAAATTTCATTCCACTTCTGTAGTTTCTCCTCCATTTGATAAGAAAATCCATTACGAACGACCATGGAAACCATGTAAAGACGACACATGGAATATTGGAAATAACAAAATATAATTAATAATTGGGTGGAATGATGTTATAAAATGATCATATAATGTGTATTAAAAATAAATATGTTTCTAGAAAATAATAATGACACTCTTTTAACTATTATACAGGAGGTATATATACATTTGATGAAAGACAAACCCAGTGTAATGGAATTCTTAACCAAAATCCCATTCTTTGGGTTAACTTTCTACTTCATTGATTTTATTGAGCTACAATTCTTTAAACTTTATTTTTATTATAGTACATTTTATTATGTGTATTTATAGTGAATATACATGTTCATTTAATTTTATTAATTCTCCCATCAAATATATGACATTTTTTAGGGACTATTCTTTAAAATTCCTCTTTTAATTTTCTTTCTTTTTTAAAGAAATTATTTATATGATTTAAGTATTGTTATTTTATGATTATTTTATTGTTATTGGGAATTTTTTATGATAATGGGTGTGGAATAAATCCCCTACAATGCATTGGGTTTTTTAAGTTGGTGGTTAGTTGTATGGTTACTCCAAGTGTAACTGTAATGGTAACAACATAAGGTAGTTGTGAGGGTTACATTGTAAGGTAGATTTGAGGGTTAAAAATCATAAGTAACTTGTGACAGTTAAAATTTTAAGTAATCAATACCCCAATATACCTTTATGGTATTATTTATTTTTTCTATGTTCTATGTAAATATCATGTTTTCAAAAAGTAACAATATAATACATATTGGTTAGAAGTATGTCTTTGTGAAAATTATTTCTTATGTTTATAAGTATTCGTGTACTAATAGTTTATCTCATTATTTTTATATCCCTTAATTAGGTTTTTATAATCATACCAAGTTTTAAAACATTTTCATAGGGTTTAAGTATGGGTAAGAGAAAAGGATAATCCCAGATGAATGTTGTGAGGACATTTCATGAAAATATAACATGTTTTTAATAAAAGATTTTACATTATGAAAAAATGGATATTGTTTTAGTAGTATCAAATTTTTATGATTATGGTTTGATATGTATTAATTATGTCTTAAATTTATAAAACTCTTAACGGAAAATATCTTTGGTAATATAAATATGTGAATTCAAAAATAATTTACTAGATTATGTAATGTTTAAGGCTGGGTCCTTATATGGGGAGTCCACTAAAAGGATCAAGGAGTTGTAAGCCTATATTTGGAAAAGAATTTCCTACCTAAAAACCCCAAAATAGATTTACCATACCATATTGGGGTTATAAAATGGTAATATATATCATTTCTACCAAAATTCCATAGTAACTAGATATTCCAAGTTCAATGGTGAGGGCTATTGGGACATGATAAAATAGTGATAGATTTAATTAAATCAATTAATTTATTATTTCTCAAAAAAAATAATTAAAAAACTAATAATAATATTCTCAATTAATTTTATAATTAAATGAAAAGTTTATCATTCACACTATCTCTATAATCAATATTGGATAAATTTGATCTCCTCACTTGTAGTAACTTCAAGGAGTGGTTTAGATTCCATTGGTTTGTTCTATTCCATGAATGAAAATATTACATGCTAGAATCCTCAATGCCTAATCCCCCTACTCAAGAGGAAAGTGGTGAAGATTTCCTAGTCTACGAAAAACATATGGATGATGTGGTCGATGTTCAATGTTTGATTCTTTCATCTATGTCTGGTGACCTTATGTTGTCTCAAAAAAACATGGATGTGTATGGCATGATTGAGCACCTATGTCGTCTTTACTAGGAGAGATCTCGATATGAATGGTTTGAAATTTCAAAGTCTCTATTTCAATGTAATATTGGTAAGGGTTCCATATCTTGGTCACACATAGTCAATATTCTTAGCTACATTGCGCACCTAGAGGTTTTAGGGATTAAACATCTCGATGAACTAGGCATTGATCTCATTCTAGAAGCACTCCCTTTGATATTCTCCAGTTTTATTGTAAATTTTAATATGAACAACATTGAGAAGTCTCTTAAAGATCCTTTTATCCTCCTTATCCAAGTAGATAAATATATGAAGCGTGAAAATCCTTTTTTCCTTATTGTGAACTAACTAAAAGGTAAAGAAAATACCTTTAATCCCAAAGATTCTTCATGCCCTTCTAAGAACAAGAAGATCAAAGGGTAATAAAGGGGACATGATGTTGTCTGTTTCAAATATTGAAATAATGGACACTAGAAAAAAAACTCCACCCAGATAGAGAAGAAAGGTGATACTTTAGGTGCATTGATTATGGAGTTCAATTTATCTATACATAAAAATTGGGTATTAGATATAACTTGTGGTTATCACATATGCACTCAAATACATGATTTATGAAGATTCATAAAAATTTATTGAGGGGAGGTAGATCTACGAGCATCAAACAGAGATAAAATTGTTGTTGTAGATATTGGGGACTACCAACTCACATTTTTGACCAGAATTATCTTGGTGTTAAAAGGTTTTTATTACATGTCTTTAGTTACAAAAAAGATTATTTCTATATCTAGACTTGATATGGATGGATTATTTTTCAAATTTTGAAATAAATTTTTATTCTATTATAAAGATAGAAATTTTATGGTAATGCACATTTACATAAAAATCTTTATATGTTAGATTACATGAACCAAGTAATGAAAATCGATAACAAAGTTACTTCACATGACTCATACCACACCCAACTTTGGCATCACAAACTAGGTCATGTACATGAAAAACACTTAACAAAACTACATCAATATGGATATTTAGATTCATTTTAACTAAAACCAATTGGTGTATGTCACACATGTTTACAAGGAAAAATGCCCAGATCCCTATTTAGTGGGAAAATTGAAAGGTCCAAATATCTTCTTGAATTAGTTCATACTGAAGTGTGTGGACTATTTCCTGTTGAAGAAAGGGGTGGCTACTCATGCATCATAACTTTTACTGATTATTTTAATAGATACATATATATTTACATAATGAGGTATAAGTAAGATTATTTTGATAAATTCAAGGAATACAATAATGAAGTTGATAATCAGATTGCTAGGAATATTAATAAAATTCTCTTGGACCATGGGGGAGAATATATTAATCAAGACTTAATTGATTTCTAACGGGAGTTTGGGATCGTATCACAGCTCACATATCCTTACATGCCTCAGTGGAATGGTGTTTGTGAAAGGAGGAACCATACCTTGTTGGACATGGTGAGATCAATGATGAGTCATGTAAGTCTTTCATTATCCTTTTGGGATATCTATTAAAAATAGTAGCACACATACTAAAAAAAGTACTAACTGAATCAATATATGTTATTACATACAATTTTTTGAGTGAAATAAAAACCATGTCATAAAATTTACCTAGGTAAGGAAGTGAAGCATTTTTTAAGGCCTCTTTAGGTAAAAAACTTGCACCCCAAGGCACAAAGTGTTCCTTTATATGATACCCCAAGGAAACAAGGGGATATTACCTAAAAAACCTATCTAACATAAAGATTATAGTAGAGAGACACACCATATTCCTTGATAGGGAGAACATCTCCAAAATTGATAGTGGGAGAAAGATAAACATCGACGAATTCGAGGATCCTAGAACAAAATAGTTGGTACATGATCAGATTCAACAAATCCCCATGGAAGAAGAAATTGTTCCAGAGACACAAGTTATGTGTAATAGTACAATAGAGGTTAGAGAACCAAAATGGTATTGTTTTCTAGTTAATGATGATGTTGACTCATTATTAGTTTATAATAATGATCCTCAAACCTGTAAGGAATCATTAAGTGGAATAGATGTTTCTAAGTGGCAAGAATCCATGAATACTGAAATGGATTCTAGATACCAAAAAAATTCTGGATTTGGGTAGATCTTTTAATTAATGTAAACCCTATTAATTTTAAATGGGTATTCAAGAAAAAACTAGACATAGAAGGACAAGTAAGTACTATACATCATGACTTATTTCAAGAGGTTTTAAAAATCACCAAGGATTTTACAACGATGAATCCTTTTCACCAATTTCAATGATGAAGTCCATTAGAATTCAACATTGCATTTTTGAATTCCTTGAATATGGTATTTGGAAAATGGATGTCAAAATAGACTTCCTTAATAATAATATTCAGGAACATTTCTTCATGACACAACCTGAAGTGTTTATGACTCCAAAGGATTCCAATAAGATATAGAAGTTGAAAAAATTCATTTTTTCAATAAAGAAAGCATCCAGGTCATGGAACATTCATTTTGATGAACCTATAATAGAATTTGGTTTTATAAAGAAGGAATTTGAGCCTTTTTATATAAATGGTTTCAGGATAATGTAGTTTTTTTATTAATAGTATATGTTGATGAAATATTACTTATTGGAAATTAAATACCACTCTTGCAGTCTGTTAACACATGGTTGAATAAATTATTTTCCATGAAAAATTATGAAAGGTAGAATATATTCTTGGGATCAAGATCCATTTTTAGAGATCAAATATATTTATCATCCAAAGTAAAAACCCATAAATTGACAAGATTCTTAAGATACTCAATATAGAACAATCCAAGAGGGGATTGTTTCCAGTATCACAAATGCATTCATCTTTCCAATAAAATGTTTTCTCAGACCCATGTGGAAGGAAATTGAATGGGATGGATTCCATACGCATTAGTGATTGGTTCATTCATGTATGATATGTTATATACTATGATAGATTCCATATATGCATTTAGTGTGGTAGAAAGATATCAATCTAATCCAGGTGAACGCCGATGGATGGCAGTCAAGACTATCTTTATGTATCTAAGGCATACTAAGGACTTGTTCCTATTTTATGGAGGAGATTATGAACTAATCATTAGAGTATATTTTAATTCTAGTTTCCAAAATGATAAATATGACATGAATTCACAAACATGATATATTTTCACATTGAATGGAGGTGATGTGAGCTAGAAGAGATCAAAGAAGGTTGTGGTCACAGATTCTATAGTAGAGTTTGAGTATATTACCACTTCTGTGGAGTCTAAAAAAGATATTATTTTATAAAATTCCTTTCAAGATATTGATGTGTTGCCTAAAATTAAATATCCCATTACACGCTATTGTGATAATACTACAATGGTGGCTATCAAAAAAATACAATGTCACATTAGCAGACGAAGCACATACTTTGGAAGTTTCAACTATAGAATGATTTTTCTCCTCGAGGTGAGGTTTCATTGAGCATTATTTCCATGGAATACAACATGGTGGACCCATTTACTAAATACTTGACTTAGTAGAAACAATATTATCATGTGAGGTATAGAAAACTATAAGTTGTAGGCAGTTCGATCTAGTCCAAGTGGGAGTTTGATAGAGTTGGTGCCCTAGAACCAACTATCTTTACTTTGATTACATGTATATTTTGTGTATTAAATATTAAATTAAACATATTATTACATATTTTTCATTATTCTAGCTGAATTTAATGTAATAATGTCCTAGAGTATTTTTCGCATTGATAAGGTCATAGTAGGTGCCCTCAATGATGAAAACATTGAAGTTATATAACAAAAAATTAATATATTTCTGTAGTTGGATAAAATACTATGATTCCACACATAGTATATAGACCATTAGGTGTGATTACTCGTAACAATATGAGACTTATTATTTTTAAATTCACATTTGGTAACATACAAGATGGGAGATTATGAGAACAAACCCACCAATAGGAATTTTGCATGTTTTGGTGTCATTATATATTACTATATGCAAGCGTGTGTAATGGTACATAGCCTTTAATATTATCATTAATGTATATCACGACTCATGTACGTATATTGGCTAATGAAAACCATCATGCCAAATGTTGGTGGGAAGTAGTGTACATTGGGGGAATCACTAATGAAATGTTATTAATGGATAATTCAAGGAATAATTTTTTCCTTCCATCTTTATTTAAGTTAACATCCTGGCCATTTGATTGAAATAGAAATGGCTCCCTAAATTCCATATCCAGAGTGTAACGATGAGTTTAATTAATATACTCAAATAATGATGTTTCTAGCATATAGGTTGATTACACGAGTCATGAAACCTTCTTGATAAGATTTTTTAATAAAGGGATTGTATTACACAGTGAAAATTCGTATATAGTTTTTGTCACTCTAACTTTAAGTTCTTTCTCATAGGTTGCATGACCCATTTCTAGATAGCAATCCTGGACTTTAGGTGAACCTGCCTAATTCCAATTATAAAGAAACCTAGAGGGTCACACAATATGTGTTTATGTTGTTCTTGATTAAATTATATTTGAATTTAATTAATGGAATAAATATTATTCTCATGATCATGGAATAATTTTATTCAATTTATATTGATCGTGTAAATTAAATAAATTATTTTCACCGGATTGTTAGTAAAATTTATTTATTTATTTATTGAATATTTAATAAATATTTATTTACTAGTTTGTGAATAAAATATTTATTAAAGACAATAAAATATTTATTTGGGTGTTTAATAAATGCAAGAGGAGTTTAAAGGGACCATGAATGTGTCTAATGATAAAATAAGGATTTATGAGCTGTTAAATAATAATTATCCATTTTTTCATGTTGGAATACCAAAAAATAATAATATTATTACTATTATTATTATGTGTCTTGGAATTTAATTAATGATTATAATTATATTTAATGGATTCTATGCAATTAAATTTTGTAACAGAAACCCTAGATCTATAAATAGATGACTATGCCTATTTTATAATCTACTCAAAACCAATTCCAAGTTTGGGAATAGAGACTTGTTGAGCACCAAAATTCTCTCTTGAATCCTCCTCTCTCCATATTAATAATGAGTAACCTAAGAGATAATTTCTTCAAGACTGGATAACTAGAGATCAATATCGAACAATGAAAGATATTCAATTAACTGCACTAGTAGCTAGAGAATGAGTGGGGTTGCTCAAAGACTATTGGATCACATGTGGATCACTGTTAGAGGGATTATACCATTGTATCCTCACAAATGAAATAAAGGTAATCTAGAATGGTATTTTTCGATGATAAACTATCATCAATGAAAAAAGTTCCTAAGATGAGTATTTATTTCTTTGGGTATTAAATAAATTAATTAAAAAATTTATGTGAAATATCCTCTCTCTTGGTTTTGAGAAATTATTATTAAAAGAAATTAATATATCGTCATCCAATGCAATTCAACTTTTGTTCCTGGAACCAATAGATTTCGTGAAATAATTCAAGGCATCATTACACATTTATGATTTAATTTAAATAAAATATGACCTATTAGGGGGTCATAACCAATAAAATTAATTTTTATCAGTTTTAAAATAAATTTAGATTAATCATAGATGCATTTATGATCTATACAAATAAATAGTGTTTCAATCCAAATATTTCATTGTTTGGTATGCTAAAGATCATTATTTAACCATTTATAAGTTTATTAATATGAAATATCTCTTATATTAGGGTCAAAATCAATCATGAAAATTGATAATGATATGAAACTCTAAGAAAATGATCCTTAAATTAATCTTTATATGTCGTGTAACATAATGTTGTCATATTTTAGGTACGTCTTGACTCTTTATTTGATTTCCTTTTTGTTGGCGTGTGTCTCGGGACTTTCTAGGATGAAGATAGTTTTCATGGAAAATGACCTAAAATTTAGTGATGTAAGTTTTTTTGAATTAATGATGTTAGGGTAAAAATGTTTCAAAGGATTTAGAGAATTACCTTTGGATCTGGGTTTATTTAGAGGCATTTTTATGTTGTTACAAAATGTTCTAACAATGAAATATATGTAATATAGATTCACATTGTGAATTTATTTCATGATTTGAATCTTTCACTTGATATAATCCATTAATCAGCTCCATGATGTGAATTATGTTCATTTTGTGAATGGAGTTCACAATGTAAAATGGTTATGATCATGTTTTTTTTACCTGAAGTGAATCCTTTTTTGATGTATATGCCTCTAGGTATTTTCATTCCATGAATTGAGGATTTGTGTGGTGAATTCCTCAAGGCTGGAGTTTTTTTTAATGAGGAATCATGAAACATATTTCATTTTTTCAATCATCCTCCTCTATAAATATAGTGACCCTACATTTTTTACATTACTATTACATCATTTTAAAGTTAAAAAATATAATAGTGTTAGAAAACTAGGATATGAAGGATTATTGTCTTGGGAAAATTAGTACTAAACCTAACATTTACATAATAAAACATAAAAATGATTTAAATCCTTCTTCTCTATAATATTTTTGTCCCTTGTGTTCTCCTTAGTACAAGTAATCACCTTATGATATACATCAAATAATGGGGAGAGCTAAAATACCAATATGAGGATAGATAAAAACATGAATCAATATAATATGGGTGAGAATAATAATTATCAATATAACATAAGAATGGTATCATCATCATAATCATTAGAGGAAACATTAGATAAAATCATGGAGTCTAGAAATGCATAAAAAATGAAACAACTTGTCTTAGTAATCAAATACCACATATAATTGTGAATAAACCATGCATTTTGTTCACCCATAACATATGTGAATAATCATAACATCATTATTACCAAATGGTCACATATATTTCACATTTTCTCATGAGATTAATCACATTACATAATGCATTGGAACACTATATAAATCATGGTCCACCTGTCACATCATAACATTTTCATATTCAGGCTTTCTATATAGATCATATATCAATCACAGACATAAAACAACCCATAGAAAAAAAATTGATTTCATGATAATTTACTAAAGAATAAATTCATAAATAAAAATTGGGGGTTCCAAAATATGAAGGTAATGACTTACTTGGTATTGGAATTATTAATCTTGAGTGAAGAAGAAAAAAACTCAAGAGAAGTAAAAGATTTGTTTTTTAGAAAAAAAGTGTTTTTGGAAAAATATTTTTATTTTTCATAAAAAACATTTGAAAAAATATATATACAAGAAAAGAAAATTGAAGGAAAATAAATTATATTTAATTAACATTAAATGAACATCCATACAAAAAAATGGCGTGATATAGGGAAAACCCAAAGGAATATATTTGGGTTCAAGAATCCCCTTACCTTATGTCTGGATGCTTTACTTACTTTAATTTACTAGATAATAAAATTAAATTCATTAATTGAAAAATAAAAAACCATTTACATAATTATTTGATTTATTATTGTTTTATTAAGTTTATTTATGGCTTATTTGATTAGTTATAGAGTTCAATTTCATCATTCGAGTGAATTTATTTTCTTGGTTTTCTTGACCAGTTCACTTATTTGTAGGTATGGAAGTTCATGTATAATAAGAATGATTATCAAAAATTAAAATTATATTTTATTAATGAACATCAATATTTGTATATTTCTTTTAAAAAATTTTAGATATGAGGGTGATTAATTATATTAAATTTTAATGATTCTCGTTTAGATTAATTTTAAGGGTTTTTTTATCACAATGAAATTTTATTGTTTTATTATTTAATAGTATGTTTATAAGTTAGTTAGAGAATAAAAAATTGTTAAAAATAAATTTTTCAATATATTTCATAAATTATAATGTTTTTGTGGCTATCCTTGATGGGGTTAAAAGTAAATTAAAATGCATCATCCACTATGGCGGTAAATCGACACATCACGAATGATGATTTTGTTTTTTATAATAAAAGGGAGAGGAGAAGTGGTTTGATGAAGAATTATTACATTAACACAATGAAATTCATATATATATATATAGGATACTAGAGTTACAATGCCACTTGGATAATGGGATATGCTGAGAGAATAAGAAAATAAAGGAAATTGAAAATAAATTAAAGGAAATGAAAGAGGGTATTACCACTTGAATTCTCCTATTTGAGAACCTCCTTAGGGAGATTTGTTTTAGTATTTTATTGAGACCAAAGGATCCTAGATTTGGGTTAGTGGCTTATAAAGAGTATTAGGATAAATTTGGGTAAGTATCAAATCTTAAAATTTGTGAGGAGAGAGGTGGTGAGGGATGGTATTTATAGGGGAGGATATTGGTGTTTTCTCATTATTTTATTCATTAATTTCTTATTCTAGATTAAGACTATGAATAGCTTAAAAATTATGAAGAATTATATTAAATAATAAAGGTGATTTCTATATTATGGTTCTTATATTATCTATGACTTATTTAATATTATATTTAATTTATAATGTAAATATACCAGAAATTACCATAATTTACTATTCACAAAAAATTCAAGTATTTTATAAAAATCCCAAAAATTCATCTTAACCATTTTTGGACATGAAGTTTTCCAAAATAAACCATATTTTATGAAAAATTTTGTATAGATATGAGAAATTTAATTTTTAGTTAAAATTATCATTTATTATAAGATTACCAATTTTAAAATTATAACTAAATTTATAACACTTTGAAAAATTAATTAGGTTTTCATAAAATTATATCATAATTCTGATACGAAAAAATATTAATTTAAGAATCTATTTTATGAAAACAAATATTATTTTAAATAATTATATTATTTATAAAATTATAAATACACAATTATGTTTCTCAAAAATACCAATACTATATTTATCATTTTTAGAAACTTTATTTAATAAATAGAAGATATAAATATATTATATTTTTATTTATATGACAGAATAATTTTATTTATTCTTTCATGGGTGAGGTTTTTTATTTTAGGGGCCAGTTTTCTATTCACAAAGTTTATATTGCTATTCCAAATGTCAAGTTACTAATCCATTTTTATAGGTTCTCTGAATTCTAGAAATACATTGTATTCATATAATTATTCATTTATAAAGTTTAAATTATATCCTATATAGTATTCAATGTGATTTATACTATATGGAATAATTATAAGAAGTGAATTTTCATTGACAGAAATTTTAGGTCGTTACATTCTTCCCCCACATGAAATATCACCTTCAATTTTTTTCATTATAATTTGAAAATAAGTTTGGGTACTTCTCCTTCATAACTTCCTCTAGTTACCATGTTGCCTCTCCAAAATTATGGTTTCACCATATTACATTGATCAAGTGAGTAGTCTTGTTATGTATAAATTTATCACTATGGTCTAAGATATTCATTGTGTGCTCCTCATAAGAGAGATCATTTTCCAACTGTACCACCAATGGATTAAATACATTTGAGGGATATGATTTGTACATATTTAATATGGATAAACTAAATACATATTGTACTTGAGAGATAGTAGTTGGAAGTGCTAGTCAACAGGCCACAAATCTGACATGATCAAAAATCTTGAAGCGGGTTGATGTACCTAGGACTTAGCTTTCACTTCATCCAAAATCTCATAATCATCTTCCATGGAGATATACAGATAAATTCCATGTATCTAACATCAAAAAATAGGCCCCTTTTATGGTTTTCAACATAGCTCTTCTACTGAATTTGGGCTACCTTGATGCACTATTGAATAATTTTAACCTTTTCCACCATTTCTTCAACCATTTGATGTAATAGAAGCTACCATCCACTGACCTCATCCCAACATGCCAGTGTTCTTCATATTTTCCCATAAAGGTATTTTTATGGATCCATTTTGATGCTTGAGTGGAAACTATTTTTGAATGAGAACTCGGCCATAGGTAGATGTTAGTCCCATCATCCATTTAAGTCCATAGAACATTCTCTCAAAATTCCTTCTAGTGTCTGAATTATCCATTTAGATTGGTCATCAATTTGAGGGTGATATGACATACTAAAGTTCATCTCAGTGTTTAGATCAAATTGAAGACTTTTCTAGAATATAGATTTGAATCTTGGATCTCGATCCGATTCCATCGATAGTGGTACTCCAGGAGTCCTGACCAATTCTCTGATGTATATCAATGCAAGTTGATGTAGTGATAAGTCCTCTCAAATTTCAATAAATTGAAATGTATTTATAAGACAATCCACAAAAACCCATATATAATTATTTCCTCTTGATCTCTTCATATGTTTAGTGAAAAATTCCACGGTTATTTTTTCCCATTTCCATGTTGGTTTGGGTAATAGTTTCATCATCCCCTTAGAATTTTTAATTTCATCCTTAACTTTCTGAAATACTAGGAAATTTGATGTATATTCTATTATATCTTTTTCATATTGTCCCGCCAATAGTTTTCTTAGAGATATTGATATATCTTTGGGCTCCCTGGGTGAGTAGAGAATCTTGATCTACATGTTTCATTTAGAATCTTTTTCTTTATCTATATATTGTATGGTACAAATAGTCATGACCCAAATATTAAAAATCCTTCATCATTAATTTTAAAATATGATGATTTCTCTTTTCTGTGAAATTCTACCCTCTTCTGAATTTCAACATCATTTCTTTATGTATCTTTTATTTTCTCTATAATGGATGGTTTAGAAAACATATGAGAAATGAATAGTGAGGTTACATTATTAATGATTCCCATTTCAAACTTTTAAAAATCTCGAATATTGGATCCATCTCAATTGTCATTATTGATAGTTTTTCATGATCCTTTCTATTTAGAGCATCTTCCACTTTATTTAACTTTCCCAGATGGTAATGGGTTGAGCAGTCGTAATCCTTGATGAGCTCTAACTATATTAGCTGGCATATATTAATCTCATTCTATGTGAATATATATTTGAGTATCTTACGACCATTATATATTTCAAACTTCTCCCAATAGAGATAATTTCTATATAATATCAACATGAATATTGCACCTTCTAACTCTAGATCATGCATGGGGGAGTTTTTCTCCTGAACCTTCAACTGCCTTGAAGTGTAGGAAATAGCTTTATCATTTTCTATCAGTACACAACCTAATAACTTCTTTTATGAATTTATATATACCATAAAGAGTTCCCCAAATATCTAATGTGTGTGTACTTGAGCGATGATCAACCTTATTTTTAACTCTTTAAACCATTCCTCACATTCACTAGTCCAAAAAAAGGTTTCTCCATTCTGAGTCAACATGGTTAGTGGGTTCAAAAATCTTGATAAGTTCTTCAAAAATTTCCAGTAACACCCCGCTAGACCATGGAGACTATAGATATCTGTTATAGATGTTAGTCTCTGCCACACTTTGATTTCATTTGTCTTTGAAGGATCCATATATATATTATATTATTGGTGATAACATTCCCCAAGAATGATACTTCCCCCTTCTAGAACTCACATTTACTGCACTTTACATATATTTAATCCTTTCACAGGTTCTTTAGCACAATATTCAAATTCTATTTATGTTCCTCCTTTTTCTTGGAATATATAAGAATATCATCTATAAATAATGGCATAACATTTTCAGGTTAATCTTTAAATTCTCTGTTGATTGAGTCCATGAATATTATTGGACAATTAGTAAGTCTAAAAGGAATCACTATGAACTCATAGTGTCCATAAATTTTCACAAGGAAGTCTTGAGAATATCTTCATTACTCGCCTTTAATTGGTTATATCCTAACCGAAGGTCAACCTTAGATAAATACTTGACCCCATAAAGTAGAAAAAAAATTCTTCTATCCAAGGTAGGGGATACTTTTTATTTATCTTGATTTGGTTTAGTTCATGATAATCAATGAATAAATGTATTTATCTATCATTCTTCTTCAAAAAAAGGACTGGTTTACCCCATGGTGAAGCATTCAGGCATATAAAACCCTTTTATAGATTCTCTTATTACTACTTCTTCAGTTCCTCCAACTCAATGATGGCTATTCTATATGGTTTATTTGATATACCCAAAGATAAAAAATAAGTTCAATTAAGAATCACTCTCTCGGTTAAGAGGAAGACTATAAAATTATTTGATGAATGCATCAGTATAAACCCTTACAATGAGAATGTATTTGATCATGATTCTATGATTTGTATCAATCATTTGAGCTAGATATGATTTCTTTTATGGAAATAACATAAAAAATGATACAGTGATTCTTAATCAGCTTTATCCTTCTTACACTTGTACATAATTGGAGGATGACTTGGGTTGTGAATAGTGATTGTCATTGTATAAGGATATCCAATTCATGCCCAATATATCATCAAAATCCACCAAAGGAAGTAATACAAGACTTTATGGGAGGTTTATTCCACAGACATTAACGGAGGAGGATTTATATACTTAGAATACAATAATTTCCCTATTTTATGTTATCATAGATAACTTAACTTTCATATTTTTTTTGTGGTGTTTTAGTTGTTATATTAAACAAGAACGATATGAGAAAATGCGTAGAACCAGAATCAAATAGTATATTGGCTATTATTAAATGAATAACCAACATACCTATCACCACTTCATTTTCGGGCTTCAACTCAATAGTAGTGATAGAATCCTTTGTCTTTTGTGGTTGTTGATGCTGATTACCCTCAAGAACTATAGGTTTAATTTAAGTTATTTTATTTTTCCCTTGATATTTATATTTGAAGCATTTAACCATGGGTGGTTATCTTCTTTCCTCCACCACATTGTTATTCTTCCTCATGTCTCTTCCAAATTCAAGAGAATAGTGTATTTTTATGTTAGAGTTGGTGTTCTAGAACCAACTAATTTGTACATTATTCTGTAATAAATACCTTATCACATCTTGATTGTTCTTCTGCGTGACAATGCATGTGATAATGTCCTAAGGAGAACTGTTTCATTAAAGGGTCATAGAGGATCCCTACTATGGTGAGAACCCGGAAGTGATATAACACTGTTCTTGAATATATATTCTATGGTAGGATGATGTTATATGGGGGACACAAATAATACAGACCATTAGGATTGAGGACTCATTAAACTATGAGGCACCTTCTCATGGTGTGCACCCTTTTTAATATACAGAAGGATATTATGAGAATGAGACCTGCTAGTAAAAATCCAGATTTCATAGTGTCATTGGATATTCCAATCTACAGACGTGTGTATTGGTCCTTAGACTTTAATATTATTATTAATGGTTATTAAAACTCATGCGCTTAGATGTATTGACTAAAACTGTTACGACACATTGTTCGCAGCAATGTAGGATATGTTGGGTGCATCACGAATGATACTGCATTAATAGATAATGCGAGAAAGGATTTTCCCCGTCAATTCCATAATGGAAGTAGATATCTCAGGTTGTTTTATGCAATTGATATAGCCTAAATAAATCAATGGCCATGGTAAGGTATGGGAAATTTCAATTCCGGGAAGTCAAAGAAAGAATAATCGAGGACATGGGTTGATGGCACTAGCATGCAAGCCGCTTGATTAGAGATATCCAGATAAAGGGATTAAATTACATGTAAAGCAATTATATGAGGTGACACATCAATGTGGAATCAACTTATTTATCTTAGGTGCCTTGACCTATTGCTAGATAGTAATCTTGGACTTTAGGCAAGCCCACCTAATGCCAACGATAAAGAGGCCTAGAGGGTCACACACTAAGTATATCCAAGTATCTCAACCAGAATAAAGATTATTCCCATATGTGGTTTAATAATTATTCAAGGAAGCCTAAATCATTTTACTGTTTGGGGAAAAATTAAATAAAAAACATGATATACACACCATGTACATTGAATGTACATGCCGTGTAGTTTTCATTTTGGAAAGGAAATGAAAAACAAGTACACGCCGCGTATTAATGATTACATGCCGTGTAGTTTTTCCAGTCAGTATTTTGAGGAAATAATATTGTTTTATTAAATGATGTTTATTATAATCAGTGGGGGCGCATTTCAAGGAATTAATGATTCGACATGGGGGTTTTTAATAAGAGTTAATGAAATAAATAAAATGTGTAACACATTTATTTATTGTCATAACTCTATACCCTCAAAACTGATTATAAATATCCTCACAACCGCAACACTTTTCCATGAATCATTGTGCACAACAATTCTAGAAAATTCACTCAATGCCGAGAGAACTCCTTCCTCCAAGAACTCTCTCAAGACCGAGAGAGATCCTCCTCCATCAGATCTAGGTGATCTAAGGCAGAAAACGCAACCAAATGCTTGTCCATGTTAGCACCTCGAGATTCCTTTGGCGACATCTAGAGATATGTGGAGCATGTGTGGATCACCGCTAGAGGAAATCTACACTTGGATTATGCGACGCAATGAAGAATCACAACAAAACATGACCGTAAAATATCAATGAAGAAATAATTACATCAAGGTAATTACTGTCAATTATTTAAATTAATTATAACCAACATATGATGATCCTATTGATGGTTCTAGGACCCTTCTGTTTCTTTTCTTTCATCGTTCTATTATGAAGATCCGGCATTTTATTATCTTGAAGGATCTTGGATTGAACTTTGTTCAACACTAAAATTAAAGTTGGGAAAACCCACCAACGCGCTTTCACTGTGCCTGGAACCTACAAGTGGTATCAGAGGGGTCATATATTTGATTATAATTATTTAGTTTTTCATTGGAGATTTACGCATTTAATAATTTAGTTGTTTCAATTCAAGTTAATTGTTCTTTAAATCTGAATCTTGAGATCTGTTCCTCCTCTCTCATTTCTCGTTCACCTTACAGAAATGAATTTTTCTTTTAACTTTGATTAAAATAAAATAGAGGATCTAATCCAGAGGTGCCAAATGTTCCTATCTGTACAACATAATAATACACGAATTGTATTCAGAAGTACACGTAGTGTAGTCTAGGTTCAATGCATTGGACTGGTCCACCAAATCAAGCTGTGTATTGGAGTATACCTAAGTCATAATTGAAACCATGTGTTGACTAGAAATAGGAGGCACACAGTTTCTGGATTACACACCGTGTGGTCCACTGAACAAGGCCTGTATTCCCTTCGGGTTAGGGTTAGACCATGTACCCCGTACACAGCTAGCCCGGTTGGAAACTGTGTAACAAGGATACTACATGGTGTGTGTCCCACTGAACACGTCGTGTACTCCAAAAATGTCTAAAGTACATCTACATGCCATGTCCCTGGGCATGTACTTAGGATGTATGGTTATCAAAAGTACATGCCATGTAGTCAAAACTACAAACCGTGTACTCATCCAAATTACACGGATTTATTGAAATTTATTATTATATTATACAAACCCTTGAGACATGTACCATAGTGTAGGTGTAAAGCTGAGAAATAACAGGTGATAGGTGTTTTATATATATGTGTTTAATTTAACATCTGTGTAATGAACAAGAATTCAATGGGTTTCCTCCAAGGTACAAGTTATGTACAAATATAATTTTAAATTTATTTGTTTAAAATTATGATGGATGAGAATATCAAGGAAATTCATAAAAGGGTTTAAGATAAATAGATTGATTAATTAAAGATAATTAATTGATTTGAGCGTGATTTATCTTATGCAAGAGAGATTAAAGAATTTAATTCTAGTTTTATTTTTGCGTTAATGTCGTTGCACGTATGGATGATCATGAGCTAGACCAATACCTTTGAATGTGAATGGTTTATTTTAAAATATTTATTTAAATTAAATTTGTTGGCCCACGAGCCTTATCCTCATTAATATGTAGGGTCTGCGCGCCCAAGGATTATTTTATGTAAATACACCTTTTACCCCTCACCTGTGTGTGAGATAAATGCATATGTAATGGATGGTGCTCCCAAGCTAGTGGAGGTGGCTCAAGTCAGGAGCCAAGGCGAAACAAATCCATGGAGATACAATAGTGGATAGGTGGAAAGTTGTAAACACGATCCTGAAAGGTTCATGGTGTTTCTCCCCTAGGTCTTGGGTTAGTTTATCAACCGCTAGATAAACTAACCAATAGAACAAGCTCATGATCATACCATTTATTTTATTTCTGTCTGTTACATGGTTTATTTATTGTGGGTGTTTTTCACGATCACACAATTAATGAATTAAACAATCATGCAAGATGGAAATAAAATAAGACCAGCTTATGTGTAAATATTATCTTAGACATGGTTAATCACTTAATTATATCCCACTTAATATTACCACGCATGTAATCAAAGATAATAAAATGGAAATTTATGTATAAGGATAAAATCCCTCAAATAAATATTAATTTTGTAAATCCTTCCATAATCTTGGTTAGAATAAAACCATAGTTCAAAGTGCTTGACCAACCCTTGCTCGGGTGCTTTCAATTATGGGGGAATTCTCATTCAAGGTTTTGGGTTGAATTGAATTGGTTCTCATCAAGGTTTGACTGCCACAATAGGACTTGGTGTGACCAAGAGGCAAAGGTTGAGGAAATCCAAAATAAAAGCATTTCAGGATTGGGGAGTCCACTCAACGGATCAAGGACCTGCAAGTTAATGTAGTTGGAATTTGAAATTCCTACCTAAAACCCTTCAAGTTGCTTGACCAGCCCTAGTTGGGGTAATGAGAAGGGAAATATGGATCCTTTCCACTAAAATATTCAAGAAACCGAATATTACAAAGTCAATGGTGAGGGATATTAGATTTTGATAAAATAGTGGGAGACTAATAAGTATTAATTTATTTATTTGTCTTAGTTTTATTAAGTACTAAAACTTTTTTCCATCTTAATTTTTAGATACAATAAGAAAAATGACTTCAAACATATCATTTCGAACCATACTCGAGAAGGAAAACCTTCTCACCAGCACCAATTTCCAAGAGTGGCAGAGGTGTTTACACATCATCCTTCTCCACGAGAGGAAATTGTATGTGTTGGAAGACCCTGTTCTAGTTGCACCTTGGAAAGAGGCCAGTGATGAGGAAATATCTCTCTTTGAGAAACATATAGATGTTTCCACATATGTCCAATGTTTCATGCTATCTCCCATGTTTAATGAGATATTGAAGCAACATGAAAACATGGACGTGTATAGCATGATGTCTCACCTTAAGGGTCTCTACCAAGAGAAGGCGAGACAAGATAGATACGAGATCTCCAATTCATTGTTTATAACTATTCATGGAGAGTCTGCGCCAGCTGGGCTTCATGTAGTTAAGCTTATTTTCTACATTGAACATCTGGATATCTTATGGATTAAATTCTCGGATGAGTTGCGTACAGATCTCATCCTATCATAACTTCCCAAGACCTTCTCTAGCTTCATTTTCAATTATAACATTACCTATAATGAGAAGAGTCTATCGGAACTTTTGACATTAATTCTCTAGGTAGATAAGGACATGGGGTGTGACAAACCCATAGTCCTTATGGTGAATAAGAAAAATAAGCACAAGGTAAAGGGGACAAAGACTTATAAATGGTCTGAATCCCCTGAGCGCCATCCCTCTAAGAAGAGGAAGATCCAAAGCTAGGGAAAGGAACAAGAGGCAGTATGTTTTGCATATGGAAATCAAGGACATTGGAAGAGGAACTACACTCAGAAGCATGGGTACGCTAAAGGTGTGTTTGTTATCAAGTGTAATTTTTTAATTTCTACACATTGGGTGTTTTATACAGCTTGTGGGGCTCATATCTGTATTCAAATGTAGGATCCAAGTAGATTTATAAATATTTCCAAAGGAGAGGTGGAACTTCGAGCTGCCAATGGCGCAAGGGCTACATTGGCTATTAGATATTACCACCTCTCATTGCCAACTGGGATGATTTTGGTCTTACATAATTGTTATTATGTGCCTAGTGTTACCGAGAACATAATTTTTGTATCTTTTTTGGATATGGATGGATTTATTTTCATGTTTGGAAATAAGGGTTGTATCTTTTATAAGAACAACATATGTTACGGTAGGGAACATTTAAATAATGGTTTGTATGTATTAAATTATGAAAACCAAGTGTTGGCAATCGATAACGAAACAAACTCACATGACTCATACATCACCCAGTTGTAGCATCACCATCTAAGTCATGTAAATGAGAAGCACTTAAAAAAGCTCTTCCAGATGGTTATTTGGACTCTAATGAGCTAAAACCACTTGATATATGCCATGCTTATTTACAAGGAAAAATGACCAAGCCACCCTTCGGTGGACAAGGTGAAAGGGCCACAGAGCTTCTAGGATTGGTGCACACAGATGTGTGTGGACCATTTCCAGTAGAAGCTAGATGTGGATATTCTTACATCATTTCTTTTACTGATGAGTTTAGTAGATATGGCAATTTCTACATAATGTGGTATAAGTCATAAGAATTAGAGAAATTTAAGAAATTCAAGAATTAAGTAGAGAATAAGCTTGGTAAGAAGATAAACAAACTTCGATCAGATCGAGGTGGAGAATATCTGAACCAAGAGTTCATCGATCTTCAATGGGAGTCTGGAATTCTATCTTATCTCACTCCTCCTTATACACCACAGTGTAATGGTGTTAGTGAAAGGAGGAATCAAACCTTGTTAGACATGGTGAGGTCAATGATGAGTCATGAAGATCTTCCATTATCCTTTTGGGGATATGCATTACAAAATGCAGCATACACATTAAATCGAGTACCAAATAAGGTAGAAAATGGACTTCCCTACAAGTTATGGAATGGAAAGAAAACCATTTTTTTGCATACATTTGTATGGGGATGTGAGGTATTTGTTAAGGCCTTCTCAGGCAACAAACTAGCACCCCAGGGCACGAGGCATATCTTTATATGATATCCCAAGGAAACAAAAGGATATTACATATATAACCCTAAAGACAAGAAAGTGATTATTTCCAAAAAAATCCATCTTTCAAGAGGGGGATAACATCGTCAAAAGGGATAGTGGGAGAAATATTGACTTTGAAGAAGTTGATGCTCAAGATACACAGGAGTTGGTACAGGAACAAGTTCCATAGGTCCCCGTGGAAGAGGTTCTAGAAACACAAGTACTGTGTAGGAGCTCAAGATAGGTAAGGGAACCAGAGAGATTTGGTTTCCTATTAACCGAGGATGGTGAATCATTATTGTTGGACAATGATGAAACTCTATTCTACAAGGAAGAAGTAGAAAGCTCAGAAGCTGCAAGATGGCTAGAATATATGAATTCTGAGATGGATTCCATGTATCATAATCAAGTTTGGGTTATGGTCAATGAGCCAGTTGATGTAAATCCAATTGGATTAAAATGGGTATTCAAGAAAAAACTGGACATGGATGGTCATGTTAGCACCTATAAAGCAAGGATAGTGGCTAAAGGATTCAGAAAGTGTCAAGGAATTGACTATGATGAAACCTTCTCACCAGTTTCCATGTTTAAATCCATAATAATCATACATTCCATAGAATATTACCATGACTATGAGATTTGGAAAATGGATGTCAGAATAGAATTCCTTAACGGGAACCTTTAGGAAGATGTCTATATTACACAACAAGAAGGGTTTGTGACACCAGGTGAAGCCAAATGGGTTTGCAAGTTGCAGAAATCCATTTATGGATTAAATCAGGCATCCAAGTCATGGAACATTCAATGTGATGAATACATAAAGTAATTTGGTTTAATTAAGAACGAATGATATCTATATGTTTATAATCAGTTTAATGAGAATGTGATCATTATCCTAGTAGTATATGTTTATGACATATTGCTTATTGGAAATGATGTACCAATCCTACAGTCAGTTAAGGACTGGTTGAACAAGTGTTTCTCTATGACAGACTTGGTTGAAGCATCCTACATTCTAGGGATCAAGATCATTTGTGATATATCCAAGAGGATTCTTGGACTAAGTCAGGGTATATACATTGACCAGATACTAAAGAGATTTAGTATGGAACGATCCAAGAGGGGATTGGTTCCAGTGTCACATGGTCTACATCATTCTAAGAAACTTTTTTCTTCAGACACAACAAGAGAAAGATATAATGAGTAAGATCCCATATGCTTCGGCTATAGGATCCATCATGTATGCCATGTAATGTACCAAGCTTGATGTTGACTATTCACTGAGCATGGTAGGAAGATATCAAGTAGATCTAGGAGAACAACATTAGTCTATTATTAATACTATCAATAAGAATCTGAGAAGAACTAATGATATGTTTCTGGTGTATGGAGGAGATGAAGAACTTTTCATTAGAGGGTATGCTGATGTTGGTGTTCAGATAGATTAGAATGATATAAAGTCGCAATCTGAATATGTTTTCTGTCTCAATGGAGGAGATGTGAGTTGGAAGAGTTCAAAGCAGCCAGTTGTCACCAATTCTATGGAGGATTATGAATATATAACGGCTTCCGATGCATCCAAGGAAGCCATATGGATTTGGAACTTTGTCTTGGAGCTTGATGTGGTACCTAGCAGCAAAGATCATATCACGTTGTATTGTGATAATACAACAGCTGTGGCTCTTGCAAAAGAACCGAGGTCACATCAATAGACAAAGAAATACTCCAGAAGTATCACCTCTTGAGGGATTTATATCAAAGTGGTAAAGTTGCAGTGAGCAGAGTGTAAAAAGAAGAGAATGTGGTGGACACCACGACTAAAGGTCTATCTCAGTAGAAGCATGAATATCATGTGAGATCTAGCGGGTTAAAGGTTGTCAGAAGTTGGGTCTAGTCTAAGTGGGAGTCCGTTGGATTTGGTGGACTATAACCAAATACTATTTACTTTATTCACTAATAAATACCTTATCACATCTTGATTATTATTTTTCATGAAAATTCATGTGATAATGTCTTAAGGACAGATGTTGCATTAAAGGGTCATATCGGATCCCCACTATGATGAGAACCCAGAAGTTCCATAACACTGTTCTTGAATATATGTTCTATGGCCGGATGATGTTATTTGAGGGACACAAATAATACAGGCCATTAGGGGATAGTACTCATAAAACATTGAGGCACCTTCTTATGGTGTGCACCCTTGGTAAAATCTAGGAGGATATTATGAAAACGAGACCCTCCAGTAGGAAATCCACATTTCATAGTGTCATTTGATGTTCCTATCTATAGATGTGTGTATTGGTCCTTAGACTTTAAGATTATTATTAATTGGTATTAAAACTCGCGCACTTAGATGTATTGACAAAAACTATGATGACACAGTGTCCGTAGTGAGATAAGATGAGTTGGGTGTGTCACGAGTGATACTACATTAATAGAAAATGCGAGAAAGTATTTTTCCCATTTGTTACATAATGGAAGTAGATATGTCAGGCCCTTTGATGGAATTGATATAGCCTAAATAAATCCATGGCCATGGCAAGGTATGGGCGAGTTCAATTCTGGGAAGTCAAAGAAAGAATAATTGAGCACATGGGTTGATGGCACTAGCATGCAACCTACTTGATTAGAGATATCAATACAAAGGGATTAAATTACATGGTAAGAATTTTTATGAGTTTACACGTCAATAATGCGTCAACTTCTTTCTCTTGGGTGCCTTGAACCATTTCTAGACAGTAATCTTGTAATTTAGAAAATCCCTCCTAATGCCAACAAGAAAGAGGCCTAGAGGGTCACACACTAAGTGTATCCAAGTATCTCAAGTAGAATAAAGATTATTCCCATATGTGGTTCAATAATTATTCAAGTAAGCCTAAATTGTTTTAATTTTGGTGGAAGAATAAAATAAAAAAACAAGATATACACGCCGTGTACATTGAATGTACACGCCGTGTAGTTTTCATTTTGGAATGGAAATGAAAAACAAGTACAGACTGTGTATTAATGATTACATGACATATAGTTTTTCCAATAAGGATTTTGAGGAAATAATATTGTTTTATTAAATTATATTTATTATAATCAGTGTGGGTGAATTTCAAGGAATTAATGATTTGACATGGGGGGTTTCAATAAGAGTTAATGAAATAAATAAAATTCATAACGCATTTATTAGTTATCATAACTCTATAACCTCAAACCCGATTTTAAATATCCTCAAAATCCTAACACTTTCCCATGAATCATTGTGAACAGAAATTCTAGAAAATTATCTCAAGGCCGAGAGAAATCCTTCCTCCGAGAATGCTTACAAGACCGAGAGAGATCCTCCTCCATCAGATCAAGTCAATCAAAGGTAGACAACGCAAGCAGCGACTTCTCCAGGATAGCACCCAGTGATTCCTTTTTCGATGTCCAAAGATACGCAGAGAACATGTGGATCACTGCTAGAAGAAGTCTAAAATTGGATTATGCGACGCAACGAAGAATCACACCAAAACATGACCGGAAAATATCAATGAAGAAATAATTCCATCAAGGTAATTACTGTCAATTAATTAAATTAATTATAACCAACATATGATGATCCTCTTGATGGTTCGGGGACCCTTCTCTTTGTTTTAGTTCTTCATTCTATTCCGAAGATCCGGTGTTTTATTATCATGAAGGATATCTGATTGAACATTATTCAACTCTAAAATTAAAGTTGGGAAAACCCACCAACATGCTTCCGTTGCGTCGGGAACCTACATTTTCTCCCACACTTGAAGCATTTTCTCATCCCTTTGATGAAATTACCATAGTGATTCTTCCCACATTTTTGACATGTGATTGGTTGAGTTTTCTTTCCACCTTTTTATTATATCCTCCAGCCCGAAACACAATTTTCAACTCTTATATTTATAGCCATGGAACCATTCTCCAAATTCCATCACCACTTTGATAGAACATTGAAATTATTTTTTATAACTCCAAAATTATTTAATTGTTATATCCATTTGAAGGTGTGGTTTTAAAAAACTAAAGAATCTATCAATTTTCTTATAATTTTTTATAAAAAAACCTGATGTGTACCATTAAATCCTCTTAAAAGTATATTCATAGTCTATAATATATTGACCTTAATTTTGATTAAAATCTATGAATTATTTATCCATTATTATACAAAGAGTATGGGGTAAATATTTATTAAGAAAAATTATCTTAAAATCTTCTCACTCCATTTCTTAAATTATTTCCTTAGGCCTGGTGATCTCAATCAATTCTAACCATTGATCAACCCCTTCATCTTGATGATAAATAGCCAGATCCACCTTCTCCATCTCAAAACATGGAATCATAATATATATATCTTCTCCATTTAGTTTACCTACTATTCTGTGACTAGTAGATTAGAAGATCCAATAAACTTTGGTGGTCATTTTCACGTAAAAGACTCGATATCCAGTTTATCCCTCTTAGGTGAAGACAAAGGTTCCACATTATTCAGGTTATTATTCTTATCCTGAGATATCAGGGTAAGAATCACCATGAAATTTTGAACTCCAGCTCCCAAAGAATTAGGGATGTCATTTGGGAAATCATTGTATTGTCCACCACACAGATTTTTGGCTAGGTTTATCCTTGTTCCCACAATTTTCTAAAATAGAAAAGGTTTGAACAAAACATAATTCAACATGTCATAAATAAATCAATTATTCCTTTATAAAATAAACAGTAAATTAATATATAGTGGGATCCGAATATTTAGAAGTTTTATAAACTAAATCTTCTTGGCTACTTTTATATACATAGTCTCAAACTAAGGGTTTTTACTAAGGTTCTTTAATCATAATTCAAAAATTAAATAAATTGTTCTCTAATACCAGCTATAGTGAACCTACATTTATTACATTACTTTTAAATCATTTTAAATATAAATAGTATAATAGTGTTACAAAATAAGGATAAAAAGGTTTATTGTCTTGGGAAAATTAGGACCAAACATAAAATTTACATAATAAAACATAAAAAATGTACTTATCTAGATTCTTAATGGACCCTGTGTTCTCCTTAGTACACGTAATCAGCTAAGAATATTCATCAAATAAATGAGTAATATGAAAGCCTAGTAAGAAGGTAGATAATTACATAAATCAATATAACATGGGTGTGCATAATCCTCATCATCATAATCATGATAGAAAGAATTATATAAAATCATGCACTGTAGAAATGTATAAAAATGAAACATCACGTCGTAGTGGTCAAATATCACACCTAGTTGTGAAAAATGATAGCATCATGTTCACATATAACATATGTTCATAATCATAACATCATTATTTTGAAAAAATATAACATAAAGTTAATGCATATTGGACATTATCTCATGAGATACATCACACTATACAATGCATTGGAGCACTATATAATTTTGGGCACACCCATCACATCATAAAATTTTCATAATCAAGCTTTCCACAAAGAACATATATAAAATCAAAGAAATAAACTAATACATGGAATGGAAATGGGTTTCATGATAATTTAATAAATAATAAATTCAAGAATAAACTTTCAAGTCCCCAAAATAAAATTTTAATAACATACTTTGTATAAGAATAATCAATCTTGAGTGAATAATAATCAATCTCAAGAGAGGTAGAAGATGTGTTTTTTAGAAGGAAGAGTTCTTTTTGGGAAAATATTTTCATTTTTCATAAACCCAGATTTGAAACATATATATCCTAGAGAAGAAAAGTAAAGGGAAATAAATGATATTTAAGTAACATCCATACTAAAAATAGAGTTATATAGGGAAAATGCAAAGGAAGAGAGTTAGGTTTGAGAATCCCTTTACCTTATGTCTGAATGATTTATTCATTTTAATGTCCAAGATAATAAAATTAAACTAATTAATTGTAAAATAAATAAAATATAATAAATTTATTTGATTTATTATAGTTTTATTAAGTACAGTTATGTTCTTTTTTGACGAGTTATAGAGTTCAATTTCATCATTCAAGTTTTTTTGTTTTCTTGGTTTTCATGAATGGTTCTGTTGTTTATAGGTATAAAAGTTCATGTATAATAAAAATTATTTTAAAGAATTTAAAATATATTTTATTAATAAAGGTAAATAATTTTAATTGGTATTATATGTTAATTTTTTTATAGATGTGATGATGATTCCTTATAATGTTTTTTAATGAAACTCGTTTGGATTAATTTTATCATTTTTTGTCACAATGAACTTGTTTTGATTTATTATTTAATATTGTGAATATAAATTCAATAAAAAACAAAAAAAGGTCATAAAATAAATTATACCATATTTTTGAACCATTATATTATTTTTATGAGTATCCTTAATTTTGGTAAATTAAAAGGAAAACGCATCATCCACGGTGGCGGTAAATCGACACATCACGAACAATGATTTTATTTTTAGGGATAAAAGGGACTGGAGAAGAGGTTTGATAGTGGATTATTACATTAAAATAATAAAATTCAATTATTTAAAAGATAATATATTTATAATTCCACTTGGATAAGGTGAGGTGATGAGAGAATAAGAAAATAATTGAATTTGAAAAGAAATTAAAAGAAAATGAAAGAGGGTTTTTCCTCTTGACTTATCCACCTTGAGAACCTTGTTAAATAATTTTTTTGGTATTTTTTTTAAACCAAATGATCGTAGAAGTAAGGGAAAAGATTTGGAAGTTGATTGAAAATAAATTTGATAGGCCTCAAATATTGGGAGGTTTCATAAGACGATGTGGTGAGGGGTGGTACTTACGAGGGAGGGTAGGGATGTTTTCTCATTATTTAATTTATTAGTTTATTATTATCGCTCATGACTATAAATAGTTTGAACATTATAAAAAAAATTAAATAATGAATTTTAGTTTAATATTATGGTTCTTACATCATCTATGACTCAAAGAATAGTGTATTTAATTAATAATTCATATATACTATAAATTACCGTATTTTACTGTTCACCAAATATTGTAGCATTTTATAAAAATTCCAAAAAATCACCCTATATTTTTTTAACAGGTAGAATTAGAAAATAAACTCAATTTTATTTAAATAATTTTATAAATTTTATAAATTTTTATAAATTTTAGAAATTTTTATTTTTAATAAATTTTATTATTTATTTGAAAAACACTAATTTTAAAATTATAACCTATTTTATAACACCTTGATAATGCATATAAAATTTTATGATAAAACCCTATAAGTCAACGACCAGAAACCTGAGACATGGAAGAAAGATTAAAATTTCATAATATATAAATCATAATATAATCAATAACATAAGCCATGTGATCATATCATAGGTATAAGAAATATAATTTTTGACAAACACATAAACATGTAATATCATTCTCTATAAGTCAAGGCTTATTGATAAAAACATATCAGGGCACTTCATGGGGACTACACCTACTTGGAAAGACACAACACCATCCCCAATTGCAATCCTTTCCTTATAAGGGATCAGTTTTCCTCATATTCGCATATTCATTTAGGTTTCCCCATCATCCCATAGTGGATCAGGTTTCCCAATATTCCTATAGAGGATCGAGTTTCCTGATATTCCCATAGTGGACTAGGAGACACATGTTTCCCATTATGGATCAGGATACACCTATTTCCCATTTCGGATCAATCATGTCAACTTATTTCCCATAATTATCTCATGAGATATAAATCATTACCCAATTCATTGGAGGTAGATATAGTTCAGACCCATCACATAGTAAAACCATGCATACATGTTCCACAAGATAATAAAACTTGCATTATATCATGGACCATAAAAGGATAAAGGTTTCATAAGAATCATACCATAACCCATAAAAGGAAATGGATGTCATAAAATTTTATCATATCATTCCCTATGAAAAAAAGATAGGTCCTTGAATAACATCTTCAAAGAATACCCTATGAAAAGAAATGGGTTTCATGAGAATATAAGTCATGGAAGAGAAAAATGTATCATAAACATCATTCCATCAAAACAAAAACCATTCAAGAAATAATATGAATGGTAAAATTTAATTATATCCCCATAAAATCATAGACTATAAAAACAAATTTCTTCTTGGACGGATAAGGATTTCAAAAGATCGCATGAAAATTTTATAAGAAAAATAGCATTTATTTCAAAATACTTTTTATTAAACCATTTAAAAATACTTGAGTTATAAATAATTCTTTACAATTTCATTTAAGATGATGGGTATATTTGTACATTCTGAACAATACTATTGTGCCTTAAATGTTTAGAAAAGTGCCTTGATTAGAAAACGAGAAGGATATTAATTTATAAAACAAATTTTTTAAGTTAAAACATGGGTAAAAAATTACTTCTAACATAATTGGATAATTGTAAAAAACATGAATTTTTTTAGTTAACATAGTTTTGAAAATATTTCCAACCTAAAGGATAAATAAAGTCTGATTTTCATAAACACATGCCACTAATTATATTAAGTACCAATGATTGGAAAATTGGTACTGATATATGAAGATATAATGGATAATGAGAATATAATAAAAATAGTTATTTTTCTTGAGATATGGATCAAAATATTTAATCAATGGAATAATAATTATAAACAATCTTGATAAACAATGAAATTATTGCAATAATCTGTTACCACTTAGCTAACTTTGAATAAAAATATTAGGAAAAAATAAAATTACATGATGCTTAAAATATCATGAAAATAATTATATTCATGATATAACATGTCAAAAAGTATTTTATACTCCAGATAGAAGAATATTGGTGCATAACATGGCATGTGTCTCAAAGAAGTAAAATTGAGACAAAATTACATTACCGATTTGGTATCATTAGAAACATAAAACCCATGAGAGAAATATAATAAAATAGATATTTAAATACCCATAAATTTAACTATAATAATAAAAGAATACATAAATGGGTATTATACACACCACGTATTATAAATAGGAGGTGAACATTTCTTCTGTCTCATGGAAAATAAAACTGAGACAAGCAGAACCCTTACCTTAAGTCTGGAATTTCTTCATACATGTTCAAACCCTCTTGTATAATAAATATAAGTTTATTATGAATATAGAAAATAATATTAATATATCTAATACAATATTTTTTTTTAAGAATTTATATTACCCATTTATTAATAACTCTATGTTAGTGTTATGTATAGGGTAATATCTTCTTTGTTTTTTGTATATATTTTTAGATTGTTATTATTTATCCTATAGCTTAGATAATGATTTATTTATTTAAATAATGGAAATCAGGATATAAGAATCATATATATTCATTTCATATGTATTTATAATAGTTTATAAAATATATAAATATGAAATGGAATACATCGTTAATGGAGTTGGTAGGTTGTATGTATATATGAAAAATGTATCCATATTTTTATCATATTGATTGAAAGAAAGAAATTAAAATATATGTATATATATATATATCATCATAAATTTAGAATTATTACTTAATATATATCATATAATTTTACTAAACTCGTCCTTAATACATTCCATGTAACATGTGAACGAATCACATCGGTTTGAGGAGGAGGTAGTCCAAACGTCCAAAAATGAAGTTATCGTATTTACAAAAAATGGAAAGTATAAAGGTATTTTTTATATAATAATTATATAATAAGAAATATATTATAAATATCATATAAATAAAATAAAAACATATTTTACACCATAGTTTTCAACCATGAGAGGTGGTAAATGAAAAACGAACAACATCGTTTCAGGAGGCGATAGTTTGCAGTATAAAAGAACAGTAAATTTGTTACACATCAGATGGAAGTGTGTGTAATTTAGGTAAAAACATTATAATAAAAAAAATATAAGTATATTAAGGATACTTTTTAAATTATATAATCATGTAATAAGAATATTTTACTCGGTGGATAATGAAAATAATACAAAGGATCTTGAGGAAGGATGTTACCTCTTCTTTGGGGAACTCCTCTTGGTATCCACCAAAGGGAATACTTGGTTGGATTTCTACAAAATTTGATGATTATAAGATAAAGGGGGTATTTTTGGAGTTTATTTTATCCATTTTTTTGAGATAAAAATGTCTTGATATGTGTAAATTAGTAGGATGAGTGAGTTCCTTTTTATAGTGGATAAGGAGTGGCATTCTTATAATGTTTAGAAAAAGGAATACCACAAACATTTTTCCAAGGAAAAGTGGAACCAATAATACAAAAACATAGATAAAAAGGATTATATGGTATAAATAAGTCCATAAAATCTTTTTATTTTTTTATTTTTTTCCATTATGTGAAATGTTTAGTCCCCTGTTAAGCTAATTTTTATCTTAATCAGTTTAATTAATATTAATCACTTTCACTAATATTTTTGGCCAAAAACTAAGTTTTAATTATTATAAATTATAAATTATTATAATTCTAAATAAGTAATCCATTTATCAAAATTCAAATAATATAAGTGGAAGAAATTAATTTAAATTTAATCCCATAGACTGGATGACAAACCATATTTTTAAAGTAATAATGTTCAAAGGTTTGAAATTTTTTTATATCCAATTACAATTTTAAATTTGTTCAAATGAACTAAATTGGATTAATTGATATATAAATTATATAATTAATCTATAAAACCAAAAAATTATTTAATTTAACTATATAAATAAATTATATGAAAAAATAGTTTTGAAGTAAAATTAGATTTTTTCAATACTCATCAAAAAAGGAACTTCGCATTTAAAAATCATGCAAAGAAAATTTTTATATTCAAATTAAAAATATAAGTATATTTTTTCAAATAAGAATTATAAAAGTGTAAAAAATAATATTTAAATTGGTTCACCATTAAAAGGTGATAAAATTACCTTTTAAAAACTAGATCTTTTTATTCATAAAATTAGTTTTATTCTTATTATATACATAAAAAACAATTGGATGAATATAAAAAATAATTATTGATTATATAATAATAAAAATTATTAAAAACATTAATAAAAAATTTTATGTTTAATTTATTGATATAATTTTTTTACATTGAAAATTAGTTTTCATTGAAATGTAATTTCTTTATTCTCAAATAGTTCTTACTTTCGTTTGTAAATAATTAGCAACCAAATGATTTATTTTATGAACATTTTTAGGTCATATTTTTAAAATTTATTTAATAATATTTGTATCTTCAATTCTAACAGCTAGGGGGTAACTATAATAATATTATGATAACAATATTAATAGTATTTTGTAGTTTGGTAAAACTCAGCCAATCATATAACACAAGATATTGAAGGGATTCAATATTGGGTTTAATATAAGCCGAAAATAGTGTGGTGTGTAATGAATGATAATATGAGTGCTTTGTGCAGTTCAATATTGACTTGATATTGTGTATAAATTAATCCATACTTAGTGATTTCATATAAAAAATCTATATTCAGTGTTGCGTGAAACGAAAAATATCAAAAATATTAAATTAATATGAAAAAAGTAATTCAAAACATATCAGTGTGTTCCATTCTACTCCCTTAAAATTAATATTTCCCTTAAAATTCATCTAGTCTATAAATGGTTTAATAGTTGAAATTTAAATTCATAAAAACCCACATCATTAAAATGAATACTAAAACATCCTTTAAAAAACTGAATGTCAAAAACATAATGGTTATCCAAAATAACAGATAGCTAGGTTTCTATATAAGCGAAAATAGGTGTTAAGGGAAGATTGGACATGAAATAAAATAGTAAATAATCATAGATATTGATAAACATCAGTTATCATAAGAAAGTTGTTTATCTAGAGAGTGTTAAATATAAAAAAACTATAAGGTTAAGAAGCATAAAAGAGGTCGTTGATATCATAAAAATGATGGTAATAGGAAAACATGTTTTTTAGTACCATTTTTTTAAAGTTTAATATTTTTTTTCTCAAGAAGATATACTTACAAGATTTCATTCCCTTTCATAATTAAAATCTCACCCTTTGTTCATGTCTTGACTATTTTACACATCACAACTTTCTCCAAAAATAAAGGTTCATTTTTTCATTCCTCAAGTACTAACTGATCATGATTTCCCTGATAATTCATCCCATCTATCTTCAATTACGAATCAAAAGAAATGGTTAGAACATTTTATCTGACATGGATAAATCCTCATGTGGTGAGATAATACTTTAATCTTAAAAAAATCATATGATGTTTTACTTAACCTTCCATAAATGGTTAACCTTATAACCCTTCAATAAGATGAAAATCCAAAACATTAGAAATAAGGTCATAAAATAAACATAACATTGATCCCACATATATCAAAAAGTATATCTTGGTTGTCACATTGAAAACATGTTAATACCCTCATCATATATTCTTTGAAAAAATGATAATAACCTGAATTACAATAAATAATTTTGTAAAACAAGTATTCTTCCTTATTTTGAAGAATACTAGATATATTACTTAAGTCCAATAATTTTTAAACTTCATCCATGATAACATAGAACACATTTTCAACAAATATTTTACCAGTTATGAAGTCCAAAATACTCTCTAATTTAATTTATCCAAATCGATCATCTCTTTATCCAATCTAAATAAAGTTGTCTCAACATCTTGAACACATTAATGGTTAACATACCTTATTCAAAATTACACCTTTCCCTTAAATCCATTTTCTAGATCAAAAGAACCATTCAACATATCAATTTAAATCTTTAATGAAAAACTTACACTTAAAATAATTATATATTTAATGATTTATAAAACATAATATTTGAATTCCAAAAACATATACACTCCAATTATCCAACTTTATTTGTAAATCATTACTCGAGATTCATCAACTTATTCTTCAATACTCATTTACTATAATGTGAAATATGAATCAATTCTTAAGGCTATTAAACCTCAATCCAATCATTATTATTGTGTTTAATGTAAACAATACTGAATTAACAACCCATACCTTTCACAGTTCATTTTGAGTCTCCTTATCTTCAAAAATATAACCAATACTCATACCACGCTCCTGATTCTCCTCATGGTATATACACTTAGGAAATCAATTTTTATAATTCCTATACTTTAAACATTTGAAACATTTAATGTTAACTAATTTCCTTCTAGTTCCTTCTATTGAATAACACCAAAAGGTGAAGTTTGATAAACCCATATTACAACACAAAACCATATAATCATGAAAATAAATTACTTATAGGATTTATAAATCAATAAACCTACTTATTTAATCTATAAAACCATAGTTTTATACTAGGTTATTCACTATCATCAAATATTTATATTATTCATAATGGTTCGTAAAGAGTTGGTGAATTCCCAAAGCCTAACACCTGAGAGTTTCAAACGAGGTGTGTAGTAAGGAATGTTGTCATGAACTAGTTTCCAATTGAGTCTTTCTCAATACGGTGTTTTCGGGGTGGTTACCACAATGTACATATTCACTAAAGCCAAATAAACTTTTAGTATCCATACATAGATATATTTTTAGGAAACAAATCACCCTATCATTTACCAAAATTCTTGTATTTTTTCTCAAACAATAACTCATCCTTAGACTTGTCCTTAAAGACACCGCTAGACAAAACCTTAGAAATATCCCTAGGGATCTCACTAAATTTTTCTCATCCTAGTTTATAATGGATTACTAAATCATTACTTTGATACAAATTATAGTGACCCAAGTTTAACATACATGTGTATGACATCAATTTAGATAAATATTCAGTACATTAAAAAAGTAAATTCTCAAGGACAGTTATAGTTTAGTGTCTTTAGGAACATGGAAAAAATTATTCTAGTTCGGTGAAAGATCATCAATAACTACCTTAAAGATCTTGACCTTTATTAATCATACCTAAAATTGTTTTTCATAACTTGGGGAAAAGAAACATAATTAAGAGGTGAACTCGAATGCTCAGTAAGGGTAAATAAAGAAAATATGTAAGAATAAAATGAAGATAAGTGTACGAGAACATGATAATAAAATTTGAAGATCATACCCTATATGCCAAAGATGGTAAACATGAGAAATGGAATAAATATTTGTAGTACATAAGACATTAAACATAAGATAATGAGGAACATGAACCATGCGATCATATCATACGAAAAGACATAGAATTTTTGGTAAACACATAAAAATTTAATATCATAACCTATTATTCATGGATCATTTCCAAAATAACTTATCAGGGAACTTCATGGGGACTACACCTACAGGGAAGGACACACCACTATACCTTGTCTTAGTCTTTTCCTTACAAGGGATTAGGTTTCACCATATACGCATAGTGGATCATTTATTTCCATCACCACAGTGGATCATGTTTCCCATCTTTCCATTTGGATCAGGTTCCCCTTCCTCTCATATTGGATCAGGACACGCCTATTTCCCATTTTGGATCAGGACTCACTTTTTTCCCATTTAAGATCAAGCCCACTGACTTTTTTTAAGCATTATATCATGGGATATAAATCATTACCTAATATATTATAAAAAGATATAGGTCACATCCATCACATAATTAAATCATTCATACATGTTCCACATAATAATAAAAAATGGATCATATCATGAACCATAAAAATATATAGGTTTTGTAAACATCATACCATAACCCATGAAATGAAATGAGTATCATTAATATTTCATCATATCATTACCTATGGAAAATATATAGGTCTCATAATCATTTCATCAAAATATAACCCACTAAAAGAAGTGGTTTTAAAGATAATATAACTCATGGAAGAGAAATGAGTGTCATAAATATCATATCATCAAAACATAAACAATTCAAGAAAAATAATAAATTGTACTCTTGGATCATATATCAAGTAAAGCATAAATTATAACAATGTATGTCATCTTAGACGGTGAAGTATTTTGAAAGATCATATCAAACATTTCTTGGTGACAATATATTTTCATTAAATATACATTTTATAAAACCATTTCAAAATAATTTTCTTAAAATTAATTCTTTTCAATTTCATGTAAACATTTTTCTATAAAAATATATTTTATTCTATGAAAAAATATTTTTGAAACATAAACCATTTTAGAACCCTTATTTCATTGAAAATACATTGAAAACATAAAAATATTCTCAAAATAATTTTCAAAACACTTTTCTAGAAAATTAATTTATAACATATAAATAAATATTTAAATCCTTGAAATACTCTTACATGAAAATATCCTTTTGAAAACATATAGTGAAAGCTTTGGAAAGCATCGAAAGCACTTTTAAAATATAATTTTTTTGAAAATTGTTTTTAAAAAAAAAATAGATTAAAAAAATTTCTATAGTATTAAGAATATATTTTCTTAAAAAATAACATTGTAAACATACAAATGAATATTTAAGGAAAAGACTCTCATAACGGTGGGAAAGTCCGTAGATGCCAAACATTCATTTTGCATCTTAAAAGTTTAGAAAAGTTCCTTAATAAGAAAACAAAAAATATATTCCTTTTCAAATACATTTTTATATTGTAAAAAATGGGTAAAAATTCCTATTAAATATCAGAGGATAATAGTAAACATTTTTGGAAACATTTTTAGAAAACACGGTCTTGGGAGAACACAGATTTTCGACCGAAAGGATAAATAAAATCCTATTTTAATAAAAATAATTTCTTAAATTTATTAATTACAAAAGAGTTTAAAATTAGTACTAATACATGAATATATCATAGATAAACATAGGAGAATAAAATTAATGAGTATTCTTGAGATATGGATCATAATATTTTATCAATGGAAGCATAATCAAAACAATCCGAATAAACGATGAGATTGTAGCAATAAACAGTTACCACTTTGCTAACTTTGAATCATAATATGATAAAATATAAACATTAAATGAAGATTAAAATATAATTATTTTTTTATTCATGATATAAAATAGAAAAGGGTATCTTATAAACCTTGTATATGAATATAGGTGCATAACATGGCATGTTTCTCAAAGAAGGTAAATTGAGACAAAATTACCTTACCGATTTGGTAACTTTGGAAACATAAACCCCATGAAATAAGTATCTTAAAATGGATATGTAAATACACTTAAATTTATTTATAAAAATCATATAATACATTAATGGGAGTTATAAACAACACATATAAGAAATAGGATGTGAGCATGGATTGTGTATCATGAAAAATAAATGTGAGACCAGAAAAACCATACCTTAAGGATTGAATTTCAATATATATGTTCAAAAAAAATTACAAAAAATATACATTTATTATAAATATACCATATAAACATATCATTATATATAATACCACATATGATTTTTTAAATTTATATTACCCGTTTATTAACAACTCCATGTTAATGTTGCATTTTAGGTAATATATGCTTGGTTTTTTGTATATGTTTTAGATTTTCATTCATGACACTCTTACATAGATAATGATTTAATTATTTAGATAATTTAAATCATGATATAATTATCATATATATTCATTATATGTGTATTTATAATATTCTATAAAATATTGAAATATGAAATGGAATACACCATTCATGGAGATGGTAGGTCGTACATACGTATGAATGTGGTTTCTATTTTCTTATCATATCGAAAGAAATAAAGTAATTGAAATATATTTGTATATATATTATAATTAAATTATAATTATTATTTTATATATATCATATAATTTATCTAATCCCATCCTTAATACATTCCATTAAAAATGTGAACAAATCACATCACTTTGAGGAGGTGGTTCTCCAAACACCCACAAACAAATTTATTATATTTTCACAAAATGGAAAGAGTGATGTATTTTTTTATATAATAATTATAAAAGAATAAATAAATATTATATATAATATATATCAAATAAAAACATAGATTCCATCATTATTTCCAACCATGAGATATAGTAAAAGAAAAATGATCAACATCATTTCGTGAGGTGGAAGTTCGCTGTACAAAAGAACTGTGCGTTCGTTTCCCATTAGATAGGTGTGTGTGTGTAATTTTAAGTAGAATGATTATAATAAAAAATATATAACTATATTTAGGATACTTATATTATTATATAATCATGGTATAATAATATTTTAGGGGGGGAGGGTTAATTAAAAGAAAACAAATGAGCTTGAGGAAGAATGTTACCTCTTCTTTGGGTAACTCCTCTTGGTTTGCACCAACATGATTCCTTGGTTGGATTTATACCAAAATTAAGGATTACATTATGAATATTATAATTTTTTTAGCTTTTTTGAAAAAAAAAATTGGGTGACAAAAAGTTCTTGAGAGATGTGAATAAGTGGGAAGGGTGAGTACTTTTTTATAGTGGAGGAGCATTAGCATTCTTGTATCTTTTTTAAAAGGGAATCCCACACACATTTTTACTATGAAAAGTGTCTCCAGTGACGAACCAAATAATATAAAAAGGTGTATAGGGTGGAAATATGGATAGAATATGGATTTTATTCAAGTTTATTGGTATTATTTTCCCTTAATTGTGAGGTTTAGTCCATTTTAAATCTTATTTTCCTCTTAATCATTATAACTAATTTTAGTCTCTTTCACTAATATTTTTGGTCAAAAACTAAGTTTAAATTATTATAAATAATAAAATATTCAAAATAAAAATATTAAATACATTTCTCTAAATTATAATCACATAAATAACAGAAATTAAATTAAATTTAATCTTGTAGATGGGATGACAAAGCGAGTTTTTAAAGTAAACATTTTCAAATGTTTGAAATATTTTATAACCAATTTGAATGTGAAATTGAATCAAATGAGATAAATTAGATTAATTAATATAAAAATTATCTTACTAAACTATAAAACCAAACAAAAAATTAATTTGACTATATAAATAAGTTAGAATAAAATGATGTTTTGAATTAAAATTCATGGTTTTTCACTATTCTTAAAAAAATGAAACTTCTTATAAAATAATAGAAATTACCCAAAAATAAATTTTGATGTTATGTTCAAAAAAATTATGTTTATTTTTTCAAATAAAAAGTATAAAATTTTCTAAAATAATATTTAAAATGGGTTTTCTATTAGAATGTAGTAAAATTACCTTTTAGAGAAATACATGTTTATTTAATAAAATTGGATTTATTCTTATCTTATACCTATCAAATCTATTTTATGAGTATAAAAAATATCTATTTAATAGTTAATATATAAATTTTATAGAAAATATTATTCAATTTGTTTTAAATTTATTTAAATATAATTGTATTTGTACATAGAAAAATAGTTTTCTTAGAAAAATAATTTCTTAATTATCAGATAGTTATTACTTTCATTTATAACTAATTGAAAATAAAAGGATTAATTTTATATACATATGTATATCAAATTTTAAAAATTTACTTATTATTATTCATAACATTCGTTCTAATTTATAGGTGGAAACTATACTAATAATTTAATAATAATATTTATTGTATATTATAGTTTAATAAAACTCAACCTTACGTGTAACACAAACTATCAAAGGGACTTAATGTTTTGTGTAATACAAGCAAGACATAGTGTTTTGTGTAGAACAATCTAATCTAATTTTTTTATATAGTGCATGACTGAATTTGTATTACATATAATTTGATCCATACATAGTGCTTTTATAGAAAAAAATCTATATTTAGTGACGTGTGAAATGAAATTATCAAAAAGATTAAATTAATTTGAAAAATAATAATTCACAAAATAATTGGGTGTTACAAGTATTGTGAGGATCAAAATACTAAAAAATAATGTACCACAAGGCTTGATACATAATTTTATGGTATAATTAATCTTACAATTACATACCAAGGATTTATAATTTTTTTTATTAATTATAATTACTTTATAAATATATTTTATATAAAACTTTCATTTAAGAATATTTTTATATATCATTCATATATATTGATTATTGAAGTATGTTTTACTAAAAATATTTTACTTTCATGCCATGAATTTATTTCAATTTAAATAATATATTTCCCAGTTGTTATAGAATTTATTATGGAACACATGGTGTGACCCTACTTGGATTTATATCTAACATGCTAACTTTTCCTTTATACATTTATAGATTATCTTATTCCAGGTCCAATAAAATGAAAATATCCACCAGTAAGTGGTGGATATTCATGATCCTTGGGACCCCGAGTGATGGAGGTGATCAATTGAGATGTTATTTCATTGTTTCATGGAATATATTTGAGATTTTATCTTGGTAGAAGATCTATCTTTTGATTATATACTGTTTGATTTGTCCTGCCTATTTGATTCTGGTACTTTCTCTATTTAGAGTGTCAATCCTACTAACTTGTATCTTTTATCTTCCACATTTTTCTGGAAAAATAATTCCCTCATGATTCTTTTCTGATTCCATGTGCTTTTTTCCAACCCAATGGGGATCTAGAAATCCCTTTGGGCCATATTAGAGATAGATCAAGTAGTATTGTACCTGGAAATCCTAATTAGTTAATACACATTTGGTATCATAGATCTAGTTTAGGTTGTAAACCTTTCCTTGATATTATTATACAGCTGGTTATCCTGGTAGACAGGAGGTGGGATTTATAGGTCCTTGGATGTAGTTTTGAGCAAGTTTCTAGTCATCTCTCATTGTAACAAGACTTAAGTCACCATGGAAGTTTTGGAATAGTGTATTTAAGGATTTTTTTATTTTCTTAAATTTTCATTGATTTTTATTTCAGTATGGTAAAACAAAAATTTTAATTCTACTTTATGGAATTTATATTCCATTATATCTTATCTGATATATTGATCTCTGTTACCTTGCTGACACTTTTTGTGTTGTATATTGATGTTTTACAGCATCATGCCTCTAATGAGAGATTCGAATATGTCGTAAGAGGAAGATTTTGGTTAACCACAATAGGTGAAACCTTTAGTGGACCAAAATCTTATTGAGATAGTGGTGTATGCTATAAATGATTTTTGATAGGTACCTACACCAATTCCCATTAAGGCACTGGTAGTTGAAACTAAAAGGTATAAATCTAGATATTCTGATCAATAGTTTCTTTATCATAAACCACCATATTTTCAAGATTCAGATGATCCTCAAGAGGATGAGGGCTAGTTGAAAAATAGTGAGCTACTTTTTGAGTCCATATAAATTCCAAAAGTTATATCTGATACCTTTAAGCTTGATAAACCTAGTAAGATAGGGTGGGATAAATAACCATCAGGGGTTAGAGTGGAAAAAATTTAGTTTCCATTTCAAAAATTAGTTATATTCAGATTCAATACACTTTGTGATGTCCATGGAGTTTCTCAACCTCCATTAGGGTGATTGGTCTATGTCATAGTATACTAACTATTTTACTAATATTATTCAATTTTCATATGTGGTGGTATAAAAATAGAAAATGAGTGCCATGGGTTTTTACCTAATATCTGATCTCATGTTTTCTTATGAAGATCACTTCTTATAATGATGTACTAGATAGAGTGTCGAGGGTTAATGTAACACCCTAATATTTCATAGGATGTACTTCTTCAAAACAATTCAATAACTTACACTACATGCAACACCGAGTTCAAACGCAACATGACTTACCAAACAAGCCGTTCAAAAGAGGTTATGAATAGTATTAACTAAATTTGAAACTTTATATAATCAGTATAATTTTAGAATTCATATTATGAGTTTCTTAGACATAATTTAAGAACAAATTCATTTTCAGTATTGCACTTTTACCAACTTTTAATAGTGAACCCTTTTTAAATCCAATATTTTAAACTTTTATATATTCAATTTGACTAAATAAATTTACTTTTTAGAATGAGGACATAAAAACTTTACAATGAAACACCCTAAGCTTCCACGGTACGCTTCTCTTTGAATAATACAGTAGCGTTTGTTGTACGCAACTTCGAGTTCTAACACACACTACAACCAATCAAACTAGCCGTTATGAATAGTAATACATACTTTCTGAAATTTTATAAATTTTATCTCTCAAAATGGACTTCATTTTTGGATTTGGAATATCGAATTTAGCCTAGGGTGAAATTTTGGAACTTTTCGGATAACATTTATATTTTGATGAATAGTGAAATTACTAAATTTTAATTAAAAAAAACTTTTTAATAGAAATAATGTATATTGATAAATTATGAATTTGAGTGGTTTTAAAGTATATTTGGAATATAATTTTACCATTTAATACAATTTTGGTCATTTTACATAATTTCACAATTAAACCGGTCATAAACAAGTGTCAATATTTTGATAGTTTTTATCTCCTAAAACACGCTTTTTTGTTTTAACAATGGGAATTAATTTCAAATTAATTAATGCCACTTCTGTGTTTTGAATTTGGAAAAATGGATTACATATTTGGAATCAGGATGTCCAAATTTTTCAAATAGGTAACTTTTATTTTTAGACATTTTGAATAATTACTTCGGTAAATATTTTTTTACCATGGTTAAAGGGTAAATCCGGTAAATAAAAGTTAAATAATAATATTATAATAATAATAAATTACCCTAAAATGTGTCCTAACCTAATTTGTGGATACATTTCCAACCATGAGAATATTTGGGTCGATTTGTGGGACCCCATGGAGCCACTTTTAGGTGATAGGGACACTTTATTTTAATTAAGTTAAAATAAATACAAAAATGACATAAGCATATATCGTTTAGAAAAAAAAGTTTAAATAGGGTTATATATGTTGGATTTTCAACTATAAATATTAATCATAAAGATAAAAATATTTCCTACATAATGTTATTTTATTTATAAATTTTAGACATTAAATAATTTAATTTATTTATGACACAACGGTGATGCAGAAATTACCTAATTAATGAAACATTATAATAATTGATATTATAAATACCCAAATAAATGCAATTTGAGAATTTTTATAAATACCAATAATTTTTTAAGTTAATATGACATGTTAGGATTGATTTAATAAACTTTTTTCGAAGAAATGATTCTGTTACGATTTTTAAAAAAATCAATTATTGAATAGTGTCAAAATTGACATAAAAGAGTTTTTAAAACCAATATTATATTATTAATTGATATTAAATTCCTAAAAATCTAAGGTTCGGCCAAGAGACTTATATCATGATAGGTGTATCATTAAGGGAACACTTTTTGGTCTCTTGGACGTATATAGTAATTTTATTAACAATATAATATAAAAATACAAAGAGACGTTGTAAAAGTGAAACTAATTAACTAAGAGTTAATACTTAAAGATAAGGTTAATATAGTAACCCAAACCTGTCTAAATCTTATTGGTTGAGTGTTTTTCGACCTATCCCCGCCTTAACCTTTAAATAATCTACTTTGGAGCCATTATAAACCGAATATTAATTTATTATAAAATAATATTTCTAGCTTTTCCAAAGGTGCCCCTCATCCCTCTTATAAAAGTGCACTCCCCCTTCTCATTAATTAACACCATAAAAGCCTTTTGGTTCAGCCAACCCCTGCCAAAATACTCTCTCAACTTCCCTCACTTCATCCTAGAGTCCTTATTTTAGTCATAAAGCCAACCTAAGGATCCATTTTGATCAAATCAAAAGGAAGAACCCGAAAAGGATGTAATGATTTCACCACCCCTTTTCAAGTTCCTTTCTTCATCAACTTCTTATTTCTTTGTTATTACCTCTATAAAATAATAAATCCAGTATCTTATATATACTGTGATGTTATTATAAATATGGTACAACCATATTCAGTATTATATCCGTCCTTTGAATGACATGTCACCATACGTGCGTACGTAAGGCTTACCATCTCCACATCGTGGTGTAATTGTTATTCAATAAATTATTATTTGGATGGGTATAATAATGATGTGTAATTCATGTAAATAATAAATATAACATGATAATGATTCTTTATATATGATATACCATCCAATTATATATTATTTTAATATCAAAAGAATGATATTGTCGCTCGTGCGTATGTACGGACTACCGTCTCCACGAACACGATGAGGTTCATTCTCCATCATATCCATTCAAGTATAATTATCATTTGATGATTTAAAAATAATGTTTAAGGACTTGATATAATTCGGGATATGAATAATATACAACCTATCCATGACAAACACAGCTTACGTAACAAAACATATAAAAGAAAACGAGTAGGTTAACACCCGAAACAACGATAATACTAAGATATTATTAACAAATCAATGTTAAAAGATCATATATGATATCATATTAATGTATATGATTCTTGTATAATTTAATAAAAATTATTTCACCATTATACAGATGGTTAACCTACCCCAACCAAGTAAAATTACAAGGTAAGGTTTTATTTCACAATCTCTTCATTATCCGAGGTTGTTTATACGTAATTATCTACTGGGACCTCTTTATCATCCACATCCATGTTTCTTAAAAATGTATTTCAATTTTTTTTAAATATTTACTAGAATATGGGTTAAAGTCATTTATACCCTTGTTGACTTTTATAAGTGGTTTATAAAAAAAGTCTGTCCTTTTCCAAACAAGGTTCTTTTTAACCTTTTTTGACAGAATTAAGGTAAGAATGTTATTTTTAACTTATACGGTGGGTGCGGCTATTTTCCACCGTTATAAAATCGTCGAAGCTTCCCTTACAATATTATAAGAATATTTTCAAAGTAAATGTTATATTTTATAATTATGTGACTTTTAAATGATTTAAAAAAAGATATTTCTCTCAAACAGTTTTGATTTCATCTATGTCAACATCCTTTGATGGATTTTAAGCTTATTTGAAGTTGATTTGTTATGAAACAAAACTTCCATATTGTGTTGATGGTTTTGTGATATGTTTGACTATAGATGTGTTATTTTTATACCATTCATGGTTTATGGTGAAAGTATTGACATTTCATATGCTAGTTTTAATATGAATGTTTATGTTATGTTTAAACCTGTTCATATAAGGAATGCATTGGACTTAATAAGTGACGGGTGGGGCCCACTATAGCTCCTCGATACATAGGTAGGTCTCATGAGACAAACTAGTGTCTTGGCACAAGGCCTTGACCAAATCTTATTTGTAGTCTTGGTACTAGGCCTTGGCTATGTGGTTCTGATAGTCTGACATTAGGCATTCCATCATTATGAAAGTGGTTATTGATATTGCATGTGAATATTCTATTAGAAGAATATCCATGTGAATAAGTAAATGGAATTATTTCATTTTATTTTTGCCATACTATTTTGAAGTTCAAGTTTAAAAGGCTTTTGTTTAAGTTATACATTGCCTTAAATGTTTACTCTTATTTATGAAAGTTTCCGCTATATTGTTATCCTTAATGGGCATTTGAGATCACCCATTTTCTATGTTTTATTTTTCCCAGGATGTAAAAAAGTAATTTATGAATTACCTGTAGGGATAGTATGAGGGGATAAGAGTGTGGACTATGGAGACTATATTGTTGTAGTTTTCATTTTTTGATGTAATGTAAACTTTATTAATGTATCTAGTTATTCCAAGGCTACTAAACGAATCAGTCTTTCGAGATTTGATCTTTCTTGTGCTCATGCCAATGTTATGTAATAATGCACCGACTTTGGGTAACTGGGGCCAGGGCATTGTAGTTGTTATCAAAGGGAGGTTTAATACAAACCTTGGAAGCTATATTTAGATAAACTCTGATTAGAGCACATAGATTTAATATGGAATTTTAGGATTAGTATAGAAGAACTTCCTAGAATTTTGGTATTGTAGAGATTTTGTGAGTTTTCCGAGCAATACATCCCTATCTGGATACGAGCAGGTAGAGGGGGCACTGGCACAGATGTACCTAGGGGTAAAACCTGAAAATACCGCTTTGAGCTAGAATCGAACAGGAACTGGTGCACGACAATGGGCCTTGCTGCACTCTTGGTTATGACACTCCCGGGGGATATGCTTAGGATAATTCTCATTTTCTTTACAAACCATTATGAAGGGTTTATGAGTATATACTTCCTCAAAAGAGACATTTTTATGATTATAGATTATATCCATAAACTATTTAATTTATGTTATGTGTTTTACAAGTTTGGGATTTGGTATTGTTATTCATAAACTAATCTAGTGGATTCCATTGTTTATAAATGACGCCCAATAGAAGGAATGAGAACTCCAACAATATGCATGACCCAAGCAGAAAAAAGGATCATATATTTCATGGTCTTAAGCTAGAATTTATAAGATAAATAGTCTCCCATGTATTATCATCATATGAAGAAATAATATCATTTGTTGATAAGATAAGTAAAGAGTTTACTAAGTGTTATGTCTTTGAAGGGAATCAAGAGGAGAAAATGATGGAAGAGAGAAAGATGGATAAAGGGAAGAGGGAAAAGAAGAATTTTCCCATATGTGATAACTGTGGGAAGAAACACCCTGGAACTTGCCTGAAAGGAATGGGATTTTGTTATAAGTGTGGAGGAAAAGGGAACAAAGTACGTGACTGCAAGGGTAAGAAAATGGTTTCAAATGTACAATGCTTCATTTTCAAGGAGTTTGGACACTACGCGAACCTATTTCCCAGCCATCAGACTGTGCCGCAAATGATGCTATTGGATAATAATCAAGTTCTGATACTACCGTAGATGAAGAGGAATGATTAGAGTTCTTATGTTGATTATGTCATTTGAGTGTTGTATCAATAATGTACTTGTTATAATAATTATAAAGTATATAAGGATTGTACTGCTGTACTATTTCATTAAGGACTTGAGATTGTGTGGAACAAAGAAAAGTGACTCAATAGCAGGTTAAATTTTTGGAAAATATATGGTTGAGAGAACGATAAACCATAATATGGTTCTGATACCGAGGTAGGCATTTTAGAATAATACATGATTGATTTTGATAACCTATATTGGATATTCTTGACTACCTTGAAACTGATTAATGATTTTTATATTCCATAATTGTTGGGGTTTACAAAATTTTTGGATTGAAGGAGTATATCCATTATTCTTTAAGGAATAAGGGATCATGAATGTAATCAATAAGGTTTTATGGTAATTCAGGATGTTGTAGTGTTTTAAAAGAATACATGATGAATGTGTTCACATGTTATTACGTGGAAAAAAGGATCTTTATTGTGTTTACCTTCCTTATAAATTTTAGACTGAAGTATTTTGGATAGTTCAAGTTTGGATTATTTTGGATTTCCATAAAAGGACAACCCGGAGGTCGGGCAGAAACCCGTCGCATCCAGCAAGGCCGCGAGACTTGAACCCAAAACCGAAGGGTGAAAAGGGTGTATCACCTACCACTGGCCCACGTGATGTCCTGGATTAAATAATGTAGTTTTTTTTAAAGATCTGGTAGATGAATTATAAATTCATTTTTTAACCCTATATGAATAGGATAAATAGAATATTATTTTTAAGTTCTAGTATCTTTTAGAGTGAAAGATGAGTTTGTGGTAGAACTTAGTTAAAATATGAGACTCTACTTGTCAAGTATATATTTTTCTTCCTCTCTTATTCAATGAAGAAATTAATTCTTATACTTTAGTGAAGGTATCTTGAAACAAAAAAATGTGTTATCCTAACACCATATGTTTTGCTGAACCGATGGTATTTTAAATCATCATAGATTGATGAATTTATGGACCTCAATTTTACACTTGTTTGTGATTGATGACCTCAATCACTACCTATAGATATATACGTTTTTCTTGTAATTATATGTCTCTAATTTCCACCAATGTTCTCCGAATAGAGATCATAATTTGGTGGTGACCCTTTCATTTCTCTTTTCCTCTTATTAAGACTAAATTTTATTAACCCAATTTCCGATGTGGGTTTTCCCACAAAGATATTTTCTATATTCAAACTTTTATTTTTGAAGAAAAATTTGAAATTGCGAGGACACATTTTATTGAAGGAGGGTAGAATGTAACACCCCAAGATTTCATAGTATGTACTTCTTCAAAACAATTCAAAAACTTGCACTACACGCAACACCGAGTTCAAGCGAAATATGACTTACCAAACAAGCCGTTAAAAAGAGGTTATGAATAGTATTAACTAAATTTTAAACTTTATATAATCCTTATAATTTTAGAATCCATATTATGAGTTTCTTAGACATAATGTAAGAACAAATTCATTTTCAGTATTGCACTTTTACCAACTTTTAATAGTGAACCCTTTTTAAATACAATATTTTAAACTTTTATATATTCAATTTGACTAAATAAATTTACCTTATAGAATGGGGACATCAAAAATTTACAATGAAACACCCCAGGCTTCCACGGTACGCTTCTCTTTGAATAATACAGTAGCGTGTGTTGTACGCAACTTCGAGTTCTAACACACAGTACAACCAATCAAACTAGCCGTTATGAATATTAATACCTACTTTTTCAAATTTTATAAATTTTATCTGTCAAAATGGACTTCATTTTTGGATTTGGAATATATAATTTAGCCTAGGGTGTAATTTTGGAACTTTTCGGATAACAATTATATTTTGATGAATAGTTAAAATTATTAAATTTTAATTAAAAATAACTTTTTTAATCGACATAATTTATATTGATAAATTATGAATTTGAGTGGTTTTAAAGTATATTTGGAATATATTTTTACAATTTAATACAATGTTGGTAATTTTACATAATTTCACCATTAAACCGGACATAAACAAGTGTCAATCTTTTGATAGTTATTATCTCTTAAAAACACGCTTTTTGTTTTAACAAAGGGAATTAATTTTAAATTAATTCCTGCCAATTCTGTATTTTGAATTTAAAAAAATGGATTCCATATTTGGAATCAGGATGTCCAAATTGTGCAAATAGGTAACTTTTATTTTTAAACATTTTGAATAATTACTTCGGTAAATATTTTTTTTACCATGGTTAAAGGGTAAATCCGGTAAATATGGGTTATAAAATAATATTATAATAATACAAAATTACCCTAAAACATGTCCTACCATTATTGGTTGATACATGTCCGACCATGGTCATCTTTGGGTCTATTTTGGGACCCCAAGGAGCCACTTGTAAGTGATATGGACACATTATTTTAATTAAGTTAAAATAAATAAAAAATGACATGAGCATATATCCTTTAGCAAAAAAAATTTTACATAGGGTTTTATATGTTGGATTTTCAAATATAAATATTAATTAGAAAGATAAAAATATTTCCTACATAATTTTATTTTATTTATAATTTTTAGACATTAAATAAGTTAATTTATTTATGACACAATGGTGATACAGTAATTACCTAATTAATGAAAAATCAGAATAATTGATATTATAAATACCCAGATAAATGTAATTTGAGAATTTTTATAAATAAAAATAATTTTCTAGGTTAATATTACATGTTAGGATTTATTTAATTAACCTTTTTAGAAGTAATGATTCTGTTATGAGTTTTACAAAAATCAATTATTGAATAGTGTCGAAATTGACATAAAATAGTATTTAAAACAAATATTATATTATTAATTGATATTAAATTTCTAAAAATAAAAGGTTATGCCAAGAGACTTATATCATGATAGGTGTATCATTAATGGACCACTTTGGGGTCTCTTAGTTGTATATAGTAAGTTTATTAACCATATAGTATAAAAATACAATGAGACATTGTAAAAGTGAAACTAATTAACTAAGAGTTAATACTTAAAGATAAGCTTAATATAGTAACCCAAACCTGTCAAACTCCTATTGGTTGAGTGGTTTTCTACCTATCCCCACCTTAAACGTTAATTAATCCACTTTGGAGGCATTATAAACCGAATATAAATTTATTATAAAATAATATTTCTAGCTTTTCCAAAGGTGCCCGCACCCCTCTTTTAAAAGGGAACTCCCCCTTCTTATTAATTCACACCTTCAAAGCCTTTTGGTTCGGCCAAAACCTACCCAAATACTCTCTCAACTTCCATAAATTCATCCTAGAGTCCTTCCTTTAGTCAGAAATCCAACCTATGGAGCCCTTTTGATCAAATCAAAAGGAAGAACCTGAAGAAGAGGTAATGATTTCACCACCCTTTTTCAAGTTCCTTTCTTCATCAACTTCTTCTTTATTTGTTATTCCTATTATAAAATAATAACTATAGTATCTTATATATACTATGATGTTATTATAAATATTGTACAACCATATTCAGTATTCTATCAATCCTTTGAATGACATGTCACCATACGTGCGTACGTATGACTTACCGTCTCCACGTCGTGGTGTAATTGTTATTCAATAAATTATTATTTGGATGGGTATAATAATGATGTGTAATTAATATAAATAATAAATATAACATTATAATGATTTTTTATATATGATATACCATCCAATTATATATTATTTTAATATCAAAAGAATGATATTGTCGCTCGTGCGTATGTACGGAGTACAGTCTCCACGAACGCGATGAGATTCATTCTCCATCGTATCCATTCAAGTATAATTATCATTTGATGATTTAAAAATAATGTTTAAGGACTTGATATCATTCTGTATATGAATAAGATACAACCTATCCATAACAAACACGGCTTACATAATAAAACATATAAAAGAAAATGAGTAAGTTAACACCTGAAACAACGATAATACTAAGATATTATTAACAAATCAATGTTAAAAGATCATATATGATATCATATTAATGTATACGATTCTTGTATAATTTAATAAAAATTATTTCACCATTATATAGGAGGTTAACCTACCCTAACCAAGGAAAAGTACAAGGTAAGGGTTTATTTCACAATCTCTTAATTATCCGAGGTTTTTTGTACGTAATTATCTACTGGGACCTCTTTATCATCAACATCCATGTTTCCTAAAAATGCATTTCAAAACATTTTTACTATTTACTAGAATATGGGTTAAAGTCATTTATACCATTGTTGACTTTTATAAGTGTTTTATAAAGAAATATTTCCATCTTTTTCCAAACAAGCTCCTTTTTAACCTTTTCGACAGAATTAAGGTAAGAATGTTTTTTAACTTATACGGTGGGTACGGCTATTTTCAGCCATTATAAAATTGTCGAATCTTACCTTACAATATTATAAGAATATTTTCAAAGTAAATGTTTTATTTTATAATTATGTGACTTATAAATGACTAAAAAAAGACATTTCTCTCAAACGGTTTTGATTTCATCTATGTCAACATCCTTTGATGGATTTTAAGCTTATTTGAAGTCGATTTCTTATGAAACAAAACTTCCATATTGTGTTGAAGATTTTGTGATATGTTTGACGATGGATGTGTTATTTTTATACCATTCATGGTTTATGGTGAAAGTATTGAAATTTCGTATGCTAGTTTTAATACGAATGTTTATGTTATGTTTAAACCTATTCATTGAGGAATGTATTTGACTTAATAAGTGACGGGTGGAGCCCGCTATAGCTTCTCGATGCATCAGTAGGTCTCATGAGACAAACTAGTGTATTGTCACAAGGCCTTGACAAAATCTTATTTGTAGTCTTGGCACGAGGCCTTGGCTATGTGGTTATGATAGTCTGACATTATGCATTCCATCATTATGAAAGTGGTTATTGATATTGCATGTGAATATTCTATTATTAGAATATCCATGTGAATAAGTAAATGGAATTATTTCATTTTATTTCTGCCATACTATGTTGAAGTTCAAGTTTAAAAGCCTTTTGTTTTAGTTATACATTGCCTTAAATGTTTATTCTTATTTATGAAAGTTTCCGTATATTGTTATCCTTACTGGACATTTAAGCTCACCCCTTTTCTATGTTTTACTTTTCCCAGGATGTGAAGAAGTAATTTATGAAAGACCTGCAGGGATAGTATGAGGGGATAAGAGTGTGGACTATGGAGACTATATTGTTGTAGTTTTCATTTTTTGATGTAATGTAAACTTTATGAATGTATCTAGTTATTCCAAGGCTACTAAACGAATCGGTATTTCGAGATTTGATATTTCTTGTGATCATGACAATGTTATGTAATAATGCACCGACTCTGGGTAACTGGGGTCGGGGCATTACAGTTAAACTTGACTTGGCTGGAAATTCAAGGTTGATGGGAGTTATTTTTTCTCCCAGAGGAAGTTATATGAGTCTCATTAAAGGAAAGAGAAATTTTGATGAGTATCGCAGTGATTCTAGATAGTTGTCATCATCCATACCTCATGTAGTGCCTGGTAGAGGCCCATTGACTTGATTTTAATTTGTAAAGGTTAGTCATTTGAAATAGGTTAATAATAAGGCACCCAAGATATATAGTTCATATAGATGATAATGACACCTAAAATAGTTTTTGCACTACTTTTCTAATATGGATAGTGTCATGGGATCATCCACACAAAAAACTAATGTGATGAAATTATATTTATTAAGATCATTGGGGTTCCCACCATAAGAATTAAGAATGAAGCTTATTCATGCAATGAAAGAGTGTCCAAAGGAAATTAATGTGAGATAATGACTATGAGAGGGTCCATCACTATATATTTATCTATAGTGTCTACATTATTGGATACTGGTGAATCACACTAATTTATGTCGACTTGTGTCTTTAATTTTATGAATTATCCTATAGATATTTTTTCATGTATGTCGAAAATTACTATGACCTTTAGAATGAAGTTAAAGAAGGGGTTTCAATTCCCTTATTTTGTTTTCTAATTATTAAAGATTAATTTTACCTAGAGTTTTCTAGTACTTAATATAAAACCTATTAACACTCTGATGGATTATCTAATCAATCATAAGGTTTGGATTGATTGTTATCTTCAACTGGTTTCCTTTACCATTCGCAATATTGTGTACCGTGATTTTTAGGGAGAATGGGACCTGAGGTTGAGTAGAGTTAGATATACCATTATAAAGTTATATAGGGTAATATTGGTGTTTTATTTTGTCTTGGATTGAGAATATTTGAGTGATGATCTTCATCATGTTTTCACAGAGTTTCGTAATGTTTTTCCTTTTGATTTCTCTAGTTTTTCACCAGTAAGAGATGTGATGTTTTTATTGATCTAGTACTTTTTACTAATCTAGTGTCTATTCCTTATTATCATATAGAACCAATGGATAGAAAAGAGTATAAAATATCAGTTGTATAATCTACTAGATAATTTTTTCATACTCATTAGTGTTCTGCCTTAGGAGGAACTTATTGTCTTTATGAGAAAGATGATGTTTCACTTCTCCTTTTTTTTGATTACTGAAAACTCTATCGAGTTATACTGAAAATTAAATATTTATTACTGTGGATTAAATTTACCAGTTGAAAGTATCAAAGTGGTTCTCAAAGTTTTATCTTTGATCTAGATATTACCACTTAAGAATAAAATAATATTTATTTTAAAAGATACCCTTTAAGAGTATGTATGGCTATTATTAGTATCTTGGTATGGAATTTGGCCTAACAAATTCTCCTGTGTTTTCTAATCATTTATAAACATGATATTTCATGGGTACATTGAATTTTTTATGGTGATATTTGTGGAATAAATCCTAGTTTACTCTCATATTGAGTGGGACCATGTGTATCATCTGGTGGCATTTTTAGAGATGTTGATAAATCACTGACTCTATGCCAAAATATGGAAATACATTTTCTAGATTCAAGAAGTGAAGTTATTGGGACAAGTGGTCTTGGAACATGGTATTTTAGGTGATCCTAAAAAGATGAAATATTTTATGAGATGTTAGAAACCATGTAATTTTTTTAGATACAGGGATTCATAGGTTTAATAGGATATTATATTTGATTCATCAGAGATTTTTTGAAGTTGGATTCTCTGATGAACACTCTCACTCTGAAGGGATTGAAGTATGTATAGGATGATAAATTTAATCATCATCATCATTTATTTATAAAAAGGATAAATATTATAAAGAAAAGATAAATAAAAAATCAACAAAAAAAGACCATAAGAAGTTCTCTTTAAGGTGGTATATAATGTTAAATCACAAGGGAATCACCTCTAACCAGATCAACCCTCCTCAAGAGGCATATTCATATCACGTATATAGTTTGAAATGTCAACCTCGTGATTTTAAATAGAGACAAGATAGTTTCCAACCTTGTTGTGTTCTTAAAAGATGTGTTGAAATATCAATTTCTTGTATATGAGGCCCCTACACCTTCAAACTATATATTAAACTTCCCATAGAGCTTCATGGGTATTGTTAAATGATTAATGGAATCTTAAATAATTTTCATCCACCACCATTAGACTCACATTTCATTGTCTTCATATAAATAGGATCATGAGCATCACCATGTATTTATGTTTGAGGGAGTGAACAACCCCAAAGTATATTTAATATGTGAAGATGAAATATCCCTTAGCATTAAGAACCACAATGCCTCCATGCATGAGACCCATAAAACATGATCCATCTATTTTGAGCTTGAAACCTGATCCTTTTGGACTCCAACAGACCCAGTGACCTTGAGAAGTACCATAAGTTGACTGGGAAGAATACATACCTACCCGAAGTTGTCTTAGGGTGCGAGTGTCTTTCTAGTTCTTCATGATCCATTTCATGTACAAGAGAATATATTTTTTAATGATCACTAGTGTCTTTCCTTATCATACTTCTCCTTCAAAATGGATGATGTTCCTTTCATTCCATAAACTCCATCACCCAAAAAGTATCACTAAATCGCTTGATTTTTTCTTGGGATCCACCTGTTTTCCTCCCTAGTACCATCTATTGAGGAAGGGTATGCCCAAGCATTCATTTTAATGGATACCTAGGAAATCACAAAAATAATTCTAGACTATATGATCCCATTCTCCCCTAAAAAATAAATGCTCTATGATTTCCTCCCACCATTCCTCACAGTAGGTACATCTGGATTCTAAGTTGATACTAAGTCTTTTAATATTATCATATGTGGGTAAATCTTGTTTATTATCCTCCAAACAAGAATGTTAGACTTCATTAGAGCCTCCCAAATTCATATAATATCTACCCATGGATCCAGTTGGCTTGGAGAGATTATCATTTTTTGAAGTCCTTCATATAAAAGGCTCCTAAAAATTATTTCATAAAAATACACTTATCTGGGTCCTCGTTAACACCCAAGTGATCAAAGGATCCACATTGATCATTTTACAGAATAGCGTTAATTAAAACCGGTAGCTCACTCACCAGCATGAATGTGACATACAATGTCGAACATCCTAGAGAACCAAGCTCAGAGCCAATCCAATCATGTTTATAGGAGGATATCTCTACCCTTACAAATATCCAATGAGAATATAACCTGATATTCAAATAGTGAGGCTAAATTTCATGCCAAATAGACCCTCTAACTTCATCCCTCTCCCCCTAACTAAAAACATCAATTGCTCAACCCCAATTTGATCTACCCTCAACCAGATCCCAAGAAAGAATTGCATGTATTCCATGTAGGGTGTCCAGGATTTTCATCACATTAATACCTCTAACTAGTGTGTGTCTATCCATTCTCCTCCATGAGGCCCAGTGTTATTTTCCAACCACATTAGCATCCCAAATGCAAGAGGAAAGGATCTTATAAATATTTTAAATGACTGCCTTCAGAACATTGATCGCTAATAGAGCTTAGATCAGAATAGTTGAAAACACACTATAAAATAATTATATCCTCCCCAAAAAGATAAATACTGATTCTTAAAATTCATTATACTTCATGTAATTATCTCTATAATCTAGTACAAATGGTTCATTCAGAACCTGAATAAGGATATTGGGACCCTCAGGTAGGTCATGGGGAAACTTCTTCATTGGAAACCCATAAGGCTACACAATATAGTAATCCTTCTATCCAGGAACTGGTGAGATATGTATAGGCTTATTTTCAATTGATTGATTAAATGACCACTCTAGTTGTAGTAGATTTCAAGGACCCCATTTATACCTCTAACTAATCTTTTTCTAGCATTGACGAAAATGATGGAATCATTCGCAAACATGATATGAGATATTCTATTGGAGACTTCCCAATAGGGGTTGGGAGTAGAATTACTATTTGACATTCTCTTTTTTACGTTCCTTCTTAGGAAATATTGAGTTGTAATAAATATGGTTGGGTGAGATGGATCCCCTTTCAAAATCCCACTAGTTGTTTTAAAAAATTCCTAGTTCTTTCCCAGAAAGGAGATATCCATCAAAAATATAAATTCAATCATCTAAAAATGAGGTAAATAATTCATGTTGAGAATCCCATCTTTATAAAAACCATAATGATGATGTTTTATTCTATTTGATTATAATTCTTATCCATGTCAAGATTGAAAATCATATTTGAACCAAGGACCTTGTTTTATATGTTTTTAACTAGTTCCTATGTCATTGTAGTGGCTCATTAGATCATCCTACCCATCATAAACCCAGGTTGTTCCACAAAAATCTAACTAGAGATATGAGCCAAAAGTCTCTGATTGATAATGATAGAAACTAACTTGGAGGGGATATTAAACATGCTAATGGGCTTGTAATGAAGCATGAAGGAGGGATCATTGATCTTAAGAATGAGGAAAAGTGAGGTGGCACATGATACACTAGGAAAACCCCCTCATAAAAAAACATGAAGAATACCCCTTACCATGTCATGTTGAACCACATCCCAAGATTCTCTGTAGAAGGTACCAAAAATACATCTAGAGAAAATTCACTTTTCGGTTTGAGACTCCTCGTCACCTCACAAATTTTATTATCCTCTAGTACTACTTCCCGAAGATCAATTATAGAATTAGAAACTAGGGAAGGGATATCTTTGGGAATATCATTGTATCCCCCAGATATACCCCACTCATGCTGGGATTAGCACCAACTAGAAGGGATTTAAAGTGTTATTCTTAGTCGCTTCCCACAATCTCTCTGTCATCTGTGTAATTATCATCCTCCAGCAATATATTAGGCCTTTGTAACCACCAATTATCCTTTATAAAAGAGTGGAAAAACCATGTATTCCTTTTTTCCTTTCTAAAGAAACCTGATATGTAGGTCCTCCCAAAATAATAATTTGTGTCTCATGATTATATCGGCCAGGATGTCCTTCCTATTTGATAGATCGCTAAACAGCAAGTCATTTAAATTTTTAACAAGGATAATATCCATATATTCTCATTCCCAATTAATTGCATCAATTTCAAGGAAATGTAGAAGCTGATGTTTGATCCATGAGATGAGATCCATTTTGGGACATCTAAACTTACTATGCATAGTTATCCATGTAGTTCGCAGGATCAGCTTGTACAAGGATTCAAAAACAATTAGCTAATAACCCATGATTTCCTTCTATGATTGGTAGAAGTTGTAATGGTCATTTCTATCATGTCTAGTTGATAAAGAAACCGGAAGTGGTGAATGATCCAAAAGGCCACATACCAGGTGAGTGGCCTTCTCATTTTGAAAAATGTCAATGGAATGATCATTCGATGGACACCTATCAGGGAATCACTAGAAGAAAAGAAACCCTTTTGATTATTGAACCATATAAAGAAATCACCTGAAAGCCCTATATCCAAGATGTTGTAAGGATCCATACACTTCATCAACTCCCCGTTAGCCCTATAAAGAAACTCTCTGCTCCATTTATTCTCTTCTGGGGCTACAACTATATTGAATTCACCCCATATGATCCAAGGAGAAGACCCCATATCAATGTATTCCAATTCTTTCCACACATTCTGCCTTACTTGCGGATCACAACTACCATTAATTAAAGAGGAAAATAAGATATGACACCCTGAGGTGACCTTGAATGTGACAAGTTTCTCAAATGTAGTAAGTAGATCAATGGTGATGTTTTGATTCCAAAATATCCAAATATAAGAATTTTTAGGATTAACATGCATGAATTCATTAATTATTATCTGATTTCAATACTCTATGAGTTTATTAATGTTAGGTTTGGGGTCAAGTATAGTAATTATAGACTGTACCTGTTTTTAGATTTCTATATAGATGAAATCAGGTTTTAACTGAGCTCCCAATACATTGGGTTTCTGTATTAGGAATGATATCATTGGAATGATAATTTTCTAGCTTTTTCAGAAGGATGAATGGCCCATTTCATCTAAGTATGAAATCAAGCACTCTAGATTCTAGACGTAGATCTACTTCACATCTAGTAGTATAATGGATAAGACTGAGTAGGACTAGAGTAAATCAAACGTTGAGACTAATATTTTGATCTCCTCAGCTCACTGACCACTCTTCCCATGGGATAGGTATAAGAAATGAACATGGAAATTTAAATGAATTTTTCACCTGATGATTCTAGTTCATTGGGGTATTCACAAAGAGCATATTCCTTGAGAGAATAAAGGGTTGTATGAAAAACCACATGGGAATGAGGATTCTACATAGGTGGGAAAAAATAAAGTAGAAGAAACTCTAATAAATATTATTGGATAAAAGATCATAGATCATAAATATTAAAGACTAGAGTGGGAAATTAGTGGGTGATCTACTAGCCTCGCAATTTTTGAAAAAGAAAACCTAGATCAACCTAAGGAAATATGAATATATGAGAGGGGGAAAAGGATATTTAAAGATAAATAGAGCTGGGTAAGGAGAAATATTAGTATACAAAGGTGGAGAAGGAGAATGGTCCACTAGGGGTTCCTGATCAAATGTATTTGAACTGGTAGACACATGATCTCTTCCCAGCATCCCCCTATTAGTGGAAGGGAGAAATTTCTTCTAAAGGGAAGGGTTGGGAAAAGTGGGGGTCCTTTGATGTGTACCTTGAAACACCTAAACCTTGTTTCCTTCATACAAGATTTCCCTTATAGCTGATAGGAGGAGCATAACTTGCGAGGTGAGGAGTAAACCATGAATTTGCTACATTTGAAAGAGTCTTAAACAAGGAGGCAAAAATTTCTATAAGTGCTTCCAATAAGTCTATTTTCATAGATAAGTGGTCTATGGAAACTAATTCTTGGTGAAGAGTTATATCATCCACACATAGAGAGAACCCAATAGAATCTATAATGGCCTACAAAAAAAGATTCATTCTGAAAGGGGAGATGATTACCCGATAAAGAGATCCAGACTTCCTTTATCAGAGAATCCCCATAAAAATGAGATTCCATATCCCAGTTGGAAATATTGAGACACTCTCACCCCACAAATCAAGGTGCTTTACTCCATGCTTGTACCAAATCTTTATGATAATGTTGGAGCACACAAAAGGTCTTATGATTCATAGTAGAGATGCTTGGTAAATATATCAAACCCCAAAAATCCAAAAAGTCTTGAAAATGGGGAAGGGGTGGTTTATCATCACTAAACCTATCCCTGATACTCCAATTCAGAAGATCCAAGGCCTCTTTGAAGGAAAAGTGTAACACCCTAAACTTCCACGGTGTGTTTCCTTTGAATAATGCAATAGCTTGCATTTTACGCAACTTCGAGATTCTAACACACTACAACCAATCAAACTAGCTGTTATGAATAATAATACCCACTTTTTAAAATTTTATAAATTTTATATTTCCAAATGGGCTTCATTTTTGGATTCGGAATATCTAAATTAGCTTAGGGTAAATTTTCGGTATTTTTCTGAAAACTTTCAATTTTTAATGAATAGTGAAAAACACTGAGTTATTGTTTAAAACCGACTTTTTATTGAAATAATAATTTATTTTATTTAAATTTATTTAACGTAAGAATAGATACATAATACCTATATATGTTCAATTTAATTCATTGGAGTCATTTTATAATGAGTTTATATATATATATAATTTATTGAACTTTTTACCATCTTTTACTCACCTCCTAGGAGAATTTGCAAATTTCTATAAAACTTAATTTTACCGCTTCTGTGAGTTGAATTTAACAAATTTTAGACACACGGTTAATATCATTAAGTAAATTTTTTTTCAATAAGATGAACATAATTTTTGGTGAATAGTAACTTTTTACTTTTCTTTACCACGGTTAAAAGTAAATAGGGTAATTAAGTGTAGAAATGATATCATAATTACCCTAACACATATAATAATTATATTGGATAAGTGTAATTCGACCAAAAATAATCTTAGGAATAAAATATGATCCTTTAGGTCCACTTGGATAAAATTAGGACATTTATTATTATTTTATTTAAAGAAGAGTTAAAAGAGTTAAAATCAAAGTTAAATAACTAAACCATTGTTAATATAGGGTTAGACATAAGATACATTCGACTATAAATATTCATTAAAAAGATAAAAATATTTCCTACATAAGGGTATTTTATTTATAGTTTTTAGAAATTAAATAATTAAATTTATTTATGACACAATGATGATGAAGTAATTACCTTATTAATGAAGGATTAAAATAATTGATATTATAAATATCCAAATAAATTTAATTTGAGCCTTTTAATAAATTAAAATATTTTTCAAGGTTAATATGACATGTTAGTGTTGATTAAATGAATTTTTTTGAAGTAATAATGCTGTTAAAAATTTAACAAAAACAAAATACCAAATAGTGTCAAAATTGGCATAAAAGAGTTTTTAAAACAAATATTATATTATTAATTGTTATTCTGTTTCTAAAAATCTATGGTTTTTCTATAGTTCTTTAATAATATTATATATGTCATTAATGACCCACTTGGGGTTATATTGTAAGTTTATAGTAAGTTTATAAACCATATAATATAAAAATACAAAGAGACATTGTAAATGTCAAACTATTTAACTAGGAGTTAAATCTAAAAGATAAGGTTAATATAGTGACCCAAACCTGTTTAAAACCTATTGTTTGAGTGTTTTTCGACCCATCCCCACATTATACATGAAATAAATTATTTTTGAGCCATTATAAACCAAAAATAATTTTATTATAAAATAATATTTCAATCTCTTACTAAGGTGCCCCTCACCCCTCTTATAAAAGGGAACTTCCCCTTCTCTCAATTTCACACCTTCAAAGCCATTTTTCTCAGCCAAACCCTACCCAAATATACTTAACACTTTCCTCAATTAATACTAGATGCCTTACTTTAGTCATAAAACCAACCTATGGAGCCCTTTTGATCAAATCAAAAGGAAAAACCCGAAGAAGAGGTAAATATTTCATCACCTCTTTCAAGTTATTTTCTTCTTCCACTTCCTCTTTATTTATTGTTTATATTCTAAAATAATAACTGCACTATATTATATATAATTTTATGTTATTATAAAAATGGTACAACCATATTAATTATTCTATCCATCCTATAAATGACAAAGTCACCATACGTTCGTACGTACGGATTACTGTCTCCATGTCGTGGTGTAGTTTTTTATTCAAATACTTCATCATTTGGATGGGTATAATAATGAGTATAAATGATGTAAATAATAAATATAACATGTTAATTATTCTGTATATATGATATAACATCCAATTACATATGATTTTAATATCAAATGAATGATATTGTCGCTCGTGCGTACATACGGATTACCGTCTCTACGAACGCGATGAGATTCATTTCCCATCGTATCCATTCTAGACTAATTTTCATTTTATGATTAAAAATAATGTTTAGAGACTTAATATAATTAGGAATATGAATAAGAGACATCCTATCCATAACAAATATTACTTATTTAACAAATCATATAAAGGAAAACAAATCAGTTAACACCCGAAACGATGATACTACTGCAATATCATTAACAAAGAAATATTAGAAGATCATATATGATATCATATTTATGTATATAGTTCTTGTATAATTTTCTAAAAATAATTTAACTATTATACAGGAGTATATAATACCCTCGATCAAGGAAAAGTACAAGTTATGGGTTAATTTCATAATCTCTTTATTATCCAAGGTTGTTTTTACGTAAGTATCTACTGGGACCTCTTTATCATCCACATCCATGTTTCTTAAAAATATATTCCCATTTTTTTCTATTTACTAGACTATGGGTTAACATCATTTATACCCTTGTTTTAATTTTTATAAAATGGCTTGAAAGGAATCTTTCTGTCATTTTCAAACAAGGTACCTTATGACCTTTTCGACAAAATTAAGGTAAGAATGTTTTTTAACTTATATGGTGGGTGCAACTATTTTCTGCCGTTATAACATCATCGAAGCTTACCTTACAAGATTATAAGAATATTTTCAAAATAAAAATTTTCTTTTATAATTATATTAATTTTAAATGATTTCAAAATAGAAAGAGATATTTCTCTAAAAAAGTTTTGATTTCATCTATGTCAACATCCTTTGATGGATTTTAAGCATATTTGAAGTTGATTTATTATGATACAAAACTTCCATATTTTATTGATGGTTTTGTGATATGTTTGAATGTGGATATGTTATTTTTACACCATTCATGGTTTATGGATAATGTATTGACATTTCGTATTCTAGTTTTAAAATGAATGTTTATGTTATGTTTAAACCTTTTTATATGAGGAATGCATTGGACTTAGTAAGTGACAGGTGGAGACCTCTATAGATCCTCGATGAATCGGTAGGTCTCATGAGACAAACTAGTGTCTTGGAATAGGGTTTTTACAAAATATTATTTGTATTCTTGGCACAAGGCCTTGACTATGTGGTTATGAAGTCTGACATTATGCATTCCATCATTATTAAAGTGGCTATTGATATTTCATGTGATTATTCGACTAGTAGAATATCCATGTTAATAAGTAAATGAAATTATTTGATTTTATATTTTCCATATTATGCTGAAGTTCAAGTTTAAAAGGATTTCGTTCTAGTATTACATTTCCTTAAATATTTATGTTTATTTATGAAAATTTCCACTATATTATTATCCTTACAGAGCATCTAAGCTCACCCCTTTCTATGTTTTATTTTTCCCAGGATGCGAAGAAGTATATTATGACTGAATTGTAGGGATAATATAACAGATATGAGTGTGTCCTATGGATACTATGTTGTTGTAGATTTTCATTTTATAATTTAATGTAAAACTTAGGAATGTATCTAGTATTTCCAAGGCTACTAAACTAATCGGTCTTTCGAGACTTGATATTTTGTGATCATGCCGATGTTATGTAATAATGCACCGAATCTGGGTAACTAGGGTCAGGGCGTTACAAAAAGAGAGGGAGAACAACCACCAACCAGTTGTCATCGTGCACTACATAAGGAACATTAAATTAGATCTTGAGAAAGTGATGAGATACCAAATATGCCTTGGATACACATAGAACTTCCTTTAAATAAACCACCTGTAGAATATTTTATCATTTTGAGAGAGACAGGGCGAGTTGCTATGGAAAGGGGGACTGAATACATGAGATATGGAGACAACACCCGAAAGAGAAAGGGGCACAAAGTCCGTAGAGGCCACCAATAGAGATAAAAAAATAAAAAATTACGGATTCATGTTAGGAAAATTCATTTGAGGTTGAAACATTCACATTTCTTCCTATTTTTATAGGATGACAAATTTCATAGTACTTCTTATTTAGCTAAAATTTATTTTTAATTCTATGTTGTTTTTTAATCTTCCTAAGGTGGGGGAGGGCTATGTGGTCTCCTTTGAAGCATCAAGTTTAATTTTTGGTTGTGTACATATATAGGGTGATCACGTAGTATCCTATATATCCATAGAGATTGGGCCACATGAGAATTATTATCTGACCCACAATCTCAAATTTACAATTGTGATGTATTCTCTTATTAGTTTGTAGTATTACCTTTTAAGAGATAGGTTTACCATTTATTACGAATTCAATATGTTGTGTTATATATTCTTTAAAAAATAACTGAATCCTTAATAGAGGCATTGGGTATAATACCTACAATACTTTGATTTAGACATTTCCAACATCGTTGTTAAGGGGAATATTTTAGTTGATTCTTTGATTAGAAAACATCCCACCTAGTATTTGAAAAGATCATCAGAAGAGTATAATATGATGTCTCAATTTTCTCAGTTTCATTTGGGAGTCCCGAAGAATAATTATGAGGTTTCATGGAAGAGAATTCAGTTAACCTCATCTCTTCAAATGATAATTATTTAGGAGAACCAACTTGATATAGAATTTTTTGGTATTAGGGTCTCTCTTTATAGTGGGGAGACCATTAGTGAGTGGTCACTCTCTTAGATGATTATCTTATCTTTCTAGAACCAGTATATTGTGATTTTTCCTATGAGAAATTATGTGATGGTGGTATTTATAGAATTCCTAGTGGGAATTTCACCTTGCGACCATAATGATGTTTTATGATATGTGGTGGTGATTCTGGTATCCAGGTATGAGACAGGACATCAATAACATTGTTTTAGGTTGTTATACCTACCAACAGGTTAAAGTTGAGCATCTGAGATCATTGAGTTTGCTTCAGCTACTTCCAGTGATGACTTGGAAGTGGGAATAGATTTATATGGATTTTTTAGTTGGGTTTCCATGTACCCATTGAGGGAATAATGTGATGTGTTCAATGATTGATAGGATGACTAAATTAGATCACTTTTAAATCCATTAAATATAAAACCAAAGTTGATGACTTGGTACATCTCTACATGTAGGGTATTGTTAAAATTTCTGGAGTTCCATGTTCTATAGTCTGTGATAGGGATACATATTTCACTTCTCAATTCATGAGAGGCCTTCTCAATTCTATTCAATCACATGTATGTTTGATCAAAACATAGCATTCATAGATGTATGTACAGACATAGTGAGATAGATAGATTATTGAGGATATGTTATTTTATTTTATTCTTGACTTTGGTGGAGCTTGGGTTGACCATTTGGGAGTAGATGAATTTTATTATAAAAATATTTACCATTATATTATCATAATGGTTCCTTTTGAGGTCTTGTATTGATGGAATTTTAGATCTCTATTATGTTGTCCATATTTTGGTGAAGTTTTCTTGGTTGGACCATGTTTGGTCTAAGAGATGACAGTAGGGATTCACTTAATTCATATGTAGATATTGATGGGATAAAGACGATATAAATACTATGTGGAAAAGTTTCAATGAGAATTATATTTTTTTGGTGAATATGCATTTTTGAGAGTTTCATTGGTTGGGTCACCAATATCTTAGAAAATTAGAAAATCTTATGCTGATATTTTTGGGTCCTTTATATATTTTTGATTTTGTAAATAAAATTCCATACCATTTCAAAAATCCACTATAATTGACATTTATTCACAAAGTATTTCATATATTGCATCTTCAAAAGTATATTTTTAACCCTTCTCATGTTCTTATCTAGAGCGATATTAATGTTTCTCATGATTTATCAATGAAAGATCATCCAATCATGATTGTTCAATCTGAGACAAATGTTCCTTTAGGTAAGACAATACCTTTTCTCTATGTATTATTCCATTTTGGTTCTAATTCACATGAGACATGGGAGCATGAGGCACTAATTAGAGGTCGATAGACTTATATCTTTAATATGTAATATTCTTGAAAGGATTTCATGGAACATAAAGTGTTTATGGTGGGGATATTATTACATCATGTTACATTCTTTAAAGTCCTTATTGACTATTTCTTAGATTCAATTTTTTTGTATAATTTAGTATTTTCAATGATGAAGAGTTTTTTTCATGGGAATTTACATAATGTTTGGATATGTATGTTTTTTTAATTAATTTAGTCCCTGTATAAATGTGTCAATGGATTTGAAGGATTCACATTGGGTTTGAGTTAAGTTGGACGTTTTTCAATTTATTTTAATAGGTTCTAGTTCTCTATTGTCTATAGGATAGATTCACATTAATAATTTATTTCAGAGTGAAAATCCATTACTCAGGATAATAAATGAATTAATTTTATGATGTGAGTGATGTTTATGTCATGAATGGTATTCATGACATGAAATAGATGATATCATTATTTTAACCCAAGGTTTTTACTTTTTCATCATATACACCACCTGATATATTCACAACATGAATTACTTGGGGCCATTGGTTTTTTATGGTGAATCTGGAAAAATATATCATTTTTATTGGAGCCTATAATCTAAAACATTATGGTAACTACAAGTGATTTTGGGATGATTTCTTTCCTTTTAGACATCTCGGTTTGGCTTTTGATCTCCAATGGGTTCCCTCACATTGGTCATCTCATTCTCTTTGTTATCCCTATTTGGAAGTGGTATGATCTCAGATTTTAAAATTAAATCAATGTTTTATCATCATGATTTCATATATAGGATTTCCTTATTTCCCCCCTTCACCTTCCTTCTCAGTTAGTGTTTTATGTTATGGGTTTTTATTTGATAACTGATTAATGGTAGGTGGTTCAATATGGGTTTTCCCTGCAATTTATTTCTTAATTTTTTTTATTGAATTGAAATGTGTTTTCAAATGATTTACAACTATGAATATGAGATGATTGATCAATGATTTTGATAAAGTCATGGATATTCTGAAAAACCCCAAAATTTAAATGGAATTGAAATTATTGGGTGGATTTGAGAAAAATTGATTGCCTAATTTCTAAATTGATTTTTAAGATAAATGGATTAAATTGGGATATGATTTGAATAGGAACGAATTAGTGAAAATCTATATTTTGGTTTTTAAAAGAAAAATTCATGTTAAAAACTAAAATTGGGTAATTTTATTTCGAAATGATTTGAAATTATTAATTTTACAATAATTGAATGATTTATTGAATGAATCACATGTGAGCCTGGGTAGTTAGTGGGAAATTCATATAAGAATACTTGAATTTGACCCTATAAGATTAGTTTTATTATGGAAACACGAACATAAACATACTTTGACCTAATTTGTTTCCCTGATGGGGAGCTGACCCCTGACTACTAGAGTTGTGTTACTTGTGCACACATTGAGTTGAGATCACTTATGAGTAGTTTGAGGATCAAATTACTAGAAACTAATGTAAAATTGGGATCGGTATATACAATTATGATATAATTTATTTGATGATACAATTCCACTTATTTTTAGAACTACTATTTTCATTCAAATTCGTTATATAAATGTTTTATATAAAATGTTAATTTAATCTTATTTTGATATTATAGGAAGATATTTTTATTGTGAAAGAATGTTTTATTGAAACTGTTTAGATGCTATTTCATGCCCTGTTTTATTAAAGACCATACTGGGATTTATAGATTACATAATATTTTTTCCTTTAGGTGTTTGTATATTATCTTATGCCAAGTCTATGAAAAGGAAATGTGACACTTGAAGATTTTGGATTCACATGATCCTTAAAACCTAGAGTGATGGTGGTGAAATGTGGAGACATGATTCAATTGTTTTATAAAATATTTCTATATTTTTTATCTTGAAATATTTTGTATCTTTTTAGGATCTACTTTTGAGTTTTATTTCCTATTAAATTTCATTACTTTATCCATTTTGAGTTTTGAACATACCAACTTGAATATTTTATCTTTTAAATTATCATGTAAAAAAATCCTCTTTACTCTTACATGTTCTTGTTACCAACCCATGGGGACCAAGAATACCCTTTTGGCCATGTTAGAGCCAACTTGGGAATCTGGGTGCCATGGTGTCTAAGCTAGTTCGTGACATGTAAGAATAGATGGCATGCCAAACTGATTCTTGTATTGATCAATAAAAAATAAATTATGATTACAAGTTATTAACACATGTTAATAAAAGGAAACTCCCCTAGGTATGGTTCCAAAATGAGAAAATAATCTCGAAATAGTGTGAAAGTAATAGAAAATTATCTTTGAGTCATTTATGATATGTAGAAATCAATCAATAATCAATATTATTCTTAACTTACGTAGTATAACAAAAAGTTTGATGTATATTTCACATTTTTATTAAAGTGAAGAATCACAAAAAGGGGTAAAAACAATCAAAACATGCTTATATTAGTGTAAAAAACTTAGGGGAGTGATCATTGATCCATTTATGATCTGTAGGAATCAATTATGTGTCAATTAGATGCTTAGATTTAACTTTATTTTCCAAAGTAACATTTCAACATTATTAATTTATTAATTTGATATATCACAAGGGTTCAAAACCCATTAAACATATTTGGATTTGTTAAAAAACTTATGAAAACAATCATTTATTCACTAATGATATGTAAAATCGAACCATGTATCAATCTGATGTTCATATTACTTGGTATGATTGAAAATATTTTTTAACCTTTTGAACATTTATCAATATGACATATCTCATATCAAGGGGTCAAAAATGAGAAAAAAAAGTTATAATAATTAAAAAATATAGTAATAGAATTGAAAAATAATTTGGATATATGGTAACAAATTGAATTTCAAACTTAGTTATTACTTTCTAAGGATGGTCAAAAATGTCATTTTTGTGTGTCTAAACTCTGAAACATGCAATCAATGGTAAAAAAATATAAAATGACCTCTAATTGATGTGAAATAAAACTGAAAAAATATTTTATTTATTTTTGAAGGGTACAAGTGTATGACCTATCAATATGATGTTGAGTGTTCTTGGATGGATAGAATAAGCATTTATTAAAAAAATAAAATCTTCAAAAACTTGGGTCGGGGGTAAAAACTAAGAAAATGACCCGTGATTGCTGTGAAATCATAGAAAAAAAATAATATATTAAATTTTGAAATTTATGGATAAACGAATAATCAATTTAATATTCTTTTTTCATAATATTTCAAAAAATGATTTTTAGTTTTTTAAAACACAGAAGTGGGCATTTGACAGTCAATACTTGAGTGAACAACCTTTTATTGGTGTGAATTCATATTAAACCTATCTCTTAATCATCAATAATTTTTATTATTATATTTAATTTATAACAACCCTAACTATAGTAACCCAATTGGATATTTATTACATTTACATAAGATACAATGGATCTCATCCTGAAGGACTAGTTAGTTTCGTAGTTTTGAATAACTATATGCATACATGATTCTCATATTTACATTGGAAATAAATTACGAAACAATAAAAATGAAAATTTTCAACATCCTTGAAACTCATTCAAAGATTTCTTCTTCATATTCTAGGGAAAATAAATAAAATAAAGATGGGGAAAATTATTAGTATAGGTTAAGTACAATGGAAGTTATCATGATTAAATAAAGAGTAATAAATATTTTAAGGTAAATAACTACAAATACAATCCATTTAATCAATAACTTTATCATGAAATGAATCCATGGATAATATCAATTCACTAACTCTGGAATAATAATAATTAAAATCAAAATAAAGGAAACATTAAATATAAGATGTCGTGATCTTAAAAAACATGATATATTTACAATCAAGACAATGGGTGAAGGTAGTTTAAACAATGGGTAAAAATACACCGAAAAACCCATTTAATGTAGCTAGAAAACTAGTTTATCTCATGATAATTTTTGATACCTCTAGGGGATATATAATTCTATGCCCCAGCTATCAGTTCATATCCAATGAATTCCCCATATATTGAATGATAAATTTTTCTCATAAACTATATTCCTCATTAATAAATTTCTTTATTGAGTATACAATACGAAATATCAATATTTCCCCTACTAATCAAATAAAATTCAATGTAAAACACCATATGTAGAAATGGTATACTATTTTTGAAATAATCATATCCATGAAAAGAATAATATGGCTATTTAATATAAATGTAATGTCTAATGATAATAAAAAATTTAATGTTTCAAGATAAAATTAATAACCACAAAATTAATCAAGATATGAGATAAGACCATCAGAAAAGTATATTTTTTAGAAAAAATAATTATTTTAAATAATTTGAATAAAATGGGTATGAAACATTTAAAATAATATTTCATCAATAATTTCCCTCTTAAAATCATTTAAATCTTATAGATGATCTAAAGGTCATAAAATGGTTATGATGGCAAAAAGTCTTTCAACAAATTATATGTTAAACGAAATTACTTTGGAATTTTTATAATGAAATTTGAAAATGAACCATATAATAAAACATTATAAATATTCCTTTAAAAGAATGTAATTATTCAAGGATAACATAATTTTTTCTAAAAAATAATTCTAACAATAAAAATTAATTTTTTAATGCAATTTTAAAAAATATAGGCATTGAAGAAAAATATGCCCGATCAAAAAGAGAATTAAGATCAGTTTTTCTTTTAAAAATTCCTCTTGAAAGAGTAAATTTAATTGAATTTTTAATCATCATAAATAAATATATATTAATTTTAAATACATAAAAGTTGCATTATATACACCGAATAAAAGTATATAGGTTCGTAAAACCAAATATGTCTCAATGAAGTGGAAATTGAGATAAAATCCCTTAAAATGATTGCATAATTGAAGTGAGAAATAAATAGGGGCTTGATTATTAGTATCAAATGTAATACTCTATAAAACATGTTGAAATAAAACACAAAACAAGACATCATCCCATCGCGTGGTGAGAGGATTTCTCCAGTGTTCTTCTCCATCCATCAATCTCATCTCGTAGTTCTCCTCCAGGTGTGTGTTTTCCTCCTTCCTCAGCTTCTTCGTTCTCCATTCCTTTCTTGTTTAGTGATAATCATATTCACTACTTATTCAAGGGCCTCATCTGCTGCGACCATCACTCTTATTTCTATAATAATCATGAAAAACCCCGTCTTAGTATAAATTGATGTGACTTTGGTGATTTGGACGTATTGATGGCGACATTCAGTGAGTTTTTGTCTGATTTCATGGCTGGATATTGGGTTTTTTCTTCATTATTCCTTTCCTTTCCATTGGTGTTTTTTGCGACTGGCTCTTCCTCTCGCTTCCTAGATTCTATTTTTTCATTCTCCTTTCCTATGGATCTCTTGTATCTAGGAACTGGTCTTCTATCATTACTTCTCTGATATAATTTCTTTTTTTTACTTACGGATTCTGGATTTCCATTTCATGTTCGCATTGTTTTTTCTGGTTTGTTTCCATCCTCCAGATATCGATTTAGACCCTTTATGTGTTGAAAAATCTTGTTGGTTCACCAATTTTTCCATCCTTATTTCATCCTCATCCATGATGGGTTCTATTATTTTCAGATTTGATCAATTCGGGTTCAGGCGGTGTTGTAGTCTTGGATTCTATGACGAAGGTTCAAAGATGGGGTTTTCTGGAAGGGTTTGATGGTCATGGAAAGGTTGTGACCCAATGACGAGGATCTATCTGCCCAAAATCTACCTGGGTTTCCTTCTCCAATGCTCCTCTTTAGGTTGGTCTGGTGCGGTGGTTGTCGTGGAGGCTTTGGGATGCGTAGTCTGTGCAGTCACTTGTGGTCTAGGAGTTGGAACCTAAGCTCTCATTTGGCAGAGGAGATTTGGAGAGAAACAAAAGGAAATGAAGTGCTGATTTTAATTTCACCTATTTGGCTACGTTAGATTGAAGCGAGAGAAACAATTAGTGGAGAAACAGATAGAAATATATTTCTCTCACACTACACGTTTCAAATCACCCCAAAATTGGGGTGATTTGAAAGGAAACAAAACTACATATGCGGTTTTTTTTAAATTCCATATATTATCCTCTGGTGTAAATTTTATTTTATTTAATGTTTTATTGAATTAATATTTAGATAAATGGTATCTTTGTGATTATTAATAACAACCATTTTTTCATATGAACATAAATATTTTGTTAAACATGATTTATAAATAATTATTTTTACAACTTCAACATAATTTTAAGTAATAATAACAAATAATTATAAATAATTTTGTTTATGTGTATAAATAATTATAAATAATTTTTAAATAATTTTTATTATAGATAATTTTGATTATGAATAATTTTGATTATCTTTAATTAATAATTTATATATATAATTTATATACATAATTTATAAATAATTTTGAATTAATAATTAATTGTCTATATAAATATTCATAAATAATTTATAAATAATTTTAATTTTAGATAATTTTGATTATAAATAATTTTGATCATCTTGAATTAATTGTTTATATAAATAATTTATAAATAACTTTGAATTAATAAATATTTTGAATTAATAATTTTTAATTTATATGTTTGATTACCTTTAATCTGGTGTGTATGTGTTAAGTTTTAACAAAGGTTATTTGTGTCATTTTCACCAAAACAGTTTCTTTTATTTTCCTTTAAAAATTGTCACCAAACATGATAGAAATAAATCCAAATCATTTCTTTTCTTTTACTAAGTTACTGATCCAAACACAAGGAGAGAAATCTCAATCATTTATTTCCATTTCTTTTCTTTTTTAAATTATCAAATAATTTCTTTTCTTTAACTAAAATTTTACCAAACACAGTGTAAGGTGGCTTCTCTCCTTCATCTGGGTTTTAGATGATGGTGTGTATGGTACTTTCTATAGTATTATGACTTCATGATCCAGATGTTGGATCCATTTCATGAGATACAGGTGTCTGTTTTTTTGTTCTTTATTTACTATTGACGTTGTGGCGGGTTGCTCTTATTGGATTTATTAGAGATATTGACAATGATGTAGTGTCGATTGCTCGATGAAGGAATTATGTGGTCTATAAGTGGATATGTATTGGAAGACCATCATTTATTTCATTTTAATTTTAAAATTTGATATGTGGTATGTGGTAGATCGTGGGTGGTGGTTGCAATTTTGAATTTGGTATAGTGATTGCATGTCGTTTTTCAATTTTGCAGTTTTGGAATTGTGGTTTGATTCAGTTTTGTGTTTTGTAATGGTTCCTATTTATACTTAAAGTGTTTTTTATTAAAATAAATTTGGAGGAATATAGAGGGATTTGGAAAATTTATTGATAGAATGATCAAATTTTTGTTGTGTGAAAAATGTTGAAGTGAGTCTTTTTTATTGGAAAAAATGAATGGTGTTTTCATAATTTTTCAATATTTAAGGGTTGAAAACGTAACTCTAAAAATGAAAAGTGGCACAGTTAAGGAACAGTAATGAAATTATAAACAATTTGACATCTACATTTTTCATGAAATAGTTATTATAATTTTCAATGTTTAAAAATAATTTTTAAACATTAACTACCATTTAAGGTATGTTTTGCCACTATACGCAATACATGACTTTATAAACATGAGAGAAACTAAAAATTTGGAGTATAATATCATATATAATCACTTATCCTTCTTAGATATACATATAATCATTTGGAAAATCATTCACATCTAAATATTATCAGTTTTAATATTTCTAAAAATACGTATTAAATTATTTTATTATTTTATTATAAGTAGTTCCACCACTATGTAAGTGTTGTAGACATTTATAAAAAAATTGTATGCTAAATATAAATTGTTGATATAAAAAAAATTATAAATCATTTTTATCATTTGTACCCGTTGATAAGTAATATTTATTCTCCCTTATATCATGAAAACATATTTAATATGTTATTTTAACTTTTCACACCATACACAATCATTGCATAAGAATTTGGATAATATTTTTATTATATAACTCCAACGTGAAAAAATATTAATAAAACTCGTAATTTATACAAAACATTGAGTACAAAAAGTCCTATAGATAATTTTTCATTGTCAATTACTATCATTACGAGACCAACTCTATCTTTTCTAGTGTTGTGCAAGCACTGTGTCGGAACTGAAAATGATTTTCTTATTTATCATGAAATACATTATAATTTTTATGTTTTAAATTATTTTTTAAGATGTTTTTATTATATTATAATACATGATTGTTGGAACCATAAAAACTTCCCAAAAATATTCCAAATTATTACATACATGATCCAAGATCGTAGCCTGTTTCACAATCTTTGATTTGGTAGGTCGTAGGCCCCGAACAGAGTTACGAATTAAGAGTCATGGAAATTTGAAGTTGGGCTGGAAAACTGGTTTGCGGAGCCCATTCGTGAAGCTCCCTCCATGATCGCGGAGTGAGGGAACTTGGAAAGGGCCCCTAGAGCCTTGCGGCCAATGCAAAGCACCCCCTTCATGAAGTCACCGCGGAGTAAAGAGTCTGGATGCTTTGCGAACCCCTTTGACGTTCGTGATCCACCGTAGAGCAAGCTCTAGCTTCGCACTGAGCGGGCTCTGCTTCACGGCGCCTCTCGCCTATAAATACCTGGATCGCCCCCCTTTAGATGGACCATGACTCTGCTCCTTGGGCGGCCAATCTCTCATTTTTTGGAGCTTCTCATTCCTTCACGAAGTGGCTCCGTGAGTCCATGCTCCATGAGTTGCTTCCTTCGCGTAGCTGCTCCGCGAGTCTTTTCTCCACGAGGAGCTTCCTTCGTGAAGCTGATCCGCGAGTCCTTGCTCCACGAGTAGCTTCCTTCATCAAGCTGCACCGCGAGAACCTTTCCCTTGCGAAGATGCTCTGCAAGATCCCATTATCCACAAGCCTTTTTTGCTCCGTGAATCTACTATGAAAAGACTTATCCTTTGCGAGGCTCCTACCTTCGCGCCCACCGATCCATACTATGGGGGCTGCGCCCTCGCACCCCTGCTCTGGGTCAGTGTCGGGGTGCGGTCCCGGACCTCCGGGCCGGTCCCTTCACTTCCATCACTGACCCCCATGAAAAATGGAGTCACACTGTGAACTTTTCAGGCCGGGACGTCTGGATTTTCCCTTGCACCCTTATGCGCACCAACCTTCCACATATGGAATACCATGATTTGAGATACTCATCCGCACACCATTAAACACCTTGAGTTGGAATATTCCTCTTAGTTTGTTTTCCATGTCGTGAGTTGAGATTATCATCATCAATTTCCCGAGTACCTTGACTCGAACCATTCCTCAAGTAACTCATCCAAACCCCATCGCTTGGTTCACATACCTGGCTGAACCAGAAAGGGCCATTCTTGCGTAAGTCCCCACACCAGCCATTACTAGGAGCCTTATGCCTAACAATTCTATCTACATGACTATAAATTGTAGTGAACCCTCTGTTCCAAACATAGGATGCCTCTTTCTCCAAACAAGAGATGTGTTATTCTCTAAGAATGAGATGCCAAAAGTCTTATCTACATGACTATAAACTTTAGTCCTCTCTATGGGACAAACATATGATGCCTCTTGCCCTAAATAGGAGATGCCTTATACTCCTAGCATAAGATGCTAATTGTCCTCTATACATGACTTTAAACTGTAGTACACCCTATGTTCCAAACATAGGATGCCTCTTGCTCTAAATAAGAGATGCCTTATGCTCCTAGCATAAGATTCTAATAGTCCTCTCTACATGACTTTAAACTATAATCCTCACTATGTGACAAACATATGATTCCTCTTTCCCTAAACAAGAGATGCCTTATGCTCCTAACATAAGATGCTAATAGTCCTCTCTACATGACTTTAAACTGCAGTAATCCCTATGTCCAAAACTTATGATTCCTCTTGCTCTAAACAAGAGATTCCTTACGCTCCTAGCATAAGATGCTAATAGTCCTCTCTACATGAATTTAAACTATAGTACGCCCTATGTTCCAAACATAGGATGTCTGTTGCTCTAAACAAGAGGTGCCTTATGCTCCTAGCATAAGATGCTAATAGTCCTCTCTACATGACTTTAAATTGTATCTTGCACTATCATTCAATAATAGGATGCCTCTTATTCTAAATAAGAGATGACTTATGTGAAAAGCATAAGATACCTCATGCCATGATTATAGTGGCGTAATTTCCAGAGCATTGGAATCCATTCAAACATTCCATCACTCCACCGAATGCGTTGAGTGTCCTTCATTCAGATCATCATCCACTTCCATGTCTGAAGGGACCCCCTAACGGCCTGGTCTCATGCCGGATCAGCTCACATACTTCCCTAGGACAACCCCCGTATAACTTTGGACAACACTTCGAGTCAGGTCTTGTGTTTCGAACATGGTTAGAAGTTGACCCTCATTTTTTTGTCCCCATTTTAGGCTAACACAATTTGGATGTTGTGTTTCTAACACGGTCAATAGTTATCCTCTATCTCCACGCCACCCTCATTGCATTCCAAATGTCGGGCATGTGATTCACACTTTTCATCTCCCTTTGTTTAGAATTATTCCAATGCCCCTTGGCATTATCCCTCTTGTGCACTAACGCAAAGGTGAAGGTCTCAACCCACCAGTGGGTTGGGATGCCCTCATGACTAGACATGAGGAAGAAATCACGTGAATCTTCCTTGCGTAAGTCCCATCCCCCATTGCCGCTCCATAGAGGCACCTGAGAAGCTTCCTTGCGTAAGCCCCATTCACCGTTTCCGCTCCATAACGGCACTCGAGCAGCTTCTTTGTGTAATCCCCAGTCACCATTTCCGCTCCATAGCGGCACCCGAGTAGCTTCTTTTCGTAAGCACCATTCACCATTGTCGCTCCATAGCGGCACCCAGGCAACTTACTTACGTAAGCCCCAGTCGCCATTTCCACTCCATAGCGGCACCTTGGTAGCTTCCTTGTATAAGACTCATTCACCATTGTCGCTCCATAGCGGCACCCGTGCAACTTCTTTACGTAACCCCTATTCACCATTTCCCCTCCATAGTGGAACCCGAGCAGCTTCCTTGCGTAAGCCCCATTCACCATTTCCCCTCCATAGCGGCCCTCGGACAGCTTCCTTGCGTAAGCCCCAGTCACCATTATTGCTCCATAGTGGCACCTGGGCAGCTTCATTGTGTATTCCCTACTCACCACCATTAATGGATTCACCTTTGCGATGTGATTGTCTGGTCCTCACTACCTCTTGTTTCTCACATCGAGCATAACTCACGTGGGCTTAGAGTAATAAGCATCGACCATGACATCCTCTATGGGAAACCTAGAGAGTAATCCCCACACCTCCTGAACTAAGTGGTCTTCGATCCTTTCCAAGGAAAGGTACGTAGGAATCCTCCCTGAGGTTAAATCCCAACACCCATTGGTCCCACCCATGTTCACGTAGGCTCACCAAAACCCAACCTGAACTATGTGGTCTTTGATCCTTCCCAAGGCAAGGCACGTAGGAAGCCTCCCTGAGGATCAAGCCCACCATTCATTGGTTTTGACCCCCTTCACATAGGTTTCCACTCCACATGAACTACGTGGTCTTTGATCCTTACCATGGAAAGGTACATAGGAAGCCTCTCTGAGGTTCAATACCAACACCTATTGGTCCTGACCACTTCACGTCGGTCCACCTTGGTCCTGCATGATGTTAAACTATACACCCCCTTTTTTCCTGCATGATGCTAAACTTCACCCATTCGAACTATGTGGGATTTTATCCTTGTCTCCTAGACAAGGTACGTAGAAAGCATCCCTAAGGTTCAACCCCATATAGTGATAAGATGTTGTGACCCCCATCCAGCGGTAAGCCATTGCGACCCCCATCTAGTGGTGAGCCGTTGCGACCCCCATCCAGCAGTAAGCTATGGCGACCCCCATCCAGTGCCAGAGTGGAAATGGGAAAATATATCCATGGACTTCGTTGTGGGATTGTCGAAGACACCTCGAGGTAATAATGCAATCTGGGTTATTGTTGATCGCTTGACTAAATATGATCATTTACTTGCTATACGAGATACTTTTTCCCTAGATCAACTTTCCCATTTGTATCTTAAAGAGATATTTAGGTTACATGGAGTTCTTCTCTCCATTGTATCTGACCGTGATCCCAGGTCCACTTATAACTTTTGGAAAGGCCTTCAGAAGTCATTGGGTACTGAATTAAATTTTAGTATAGTTTGTCTTCCTCAATCAGATGGGCAATCAGAACGAACAATTCAGACTTTGGAGGATATGCTACATGGTTGTTCGATAGATTATCATGGAATTTGGGACCAAAATCTTTCTTTGGTTGAGTTTTCTTATAATAACAGTTTTCATTCCAGTATACAGATGGCACCATTTGAGGCATTATATGGGAAGCGGTGTCAAACTCTAGCTTTCTGGGATGAAGTGGGTGAAAGGAAGCTGATGGGACTAGAATTGGTAGAAGAGTTGGCTGAAAAAGTTTAGCTGATACAGAAGCACATGAGAACAACTCAGAGCAGACAGAAAAGTTATGTAGACAATAGGAGGACGGATCTCTCTTTTGAGGTAGGTGATCATGTTTTTCTCAAAGTATCACCATGGAAAAGTGTGATGTGATTTGGTAAGAAAGGAAAGTTGAGTCCAAGGTTCATTGGACCATATGAAATTTTGGAGAGAGTTGGATCAGTTGCATACTGAGTGGCTTTACCTCCGAGTTTATCTCAGGTACACAATGTTTTTCATGTTTCGATGTTGAGAAAGTATATGCCAGATCCATCTCATGTTTTGAGTCCAGAGGTAGTACAGTTGGAAGAGAACCTATCTTATGAGGAACAACCAGTCCAGATTATTGACCACAGGGAAAAAAGTGTTACAGAATAAGGTGATTCATCAGGTAAAGGTTTTGTGGAAAAACCACATGATTGAAGCGGCAACATGGGAATCTGAAAATGCAATGAGGGCTAAATACCCCCACTTATTCGATAAGTAAATAAATTGCGGGGATACAATTTTATAAAGGGGGGAAGGATGTAACATCCCAAGTAAGTAATGAATAATATATATTTTTTATCTATGTCTATTAATGAATTAGATAGTGTTTTAGAGGCTTAAAATGAGAACAAATCCAATCTTAAGCATGGAATACACTAATATTTTTAAAAGATTGTTTTACTGCCTTTTGATGGAAAACCATTTTTAAATCAATCTTTTGACAATTTTATAAGCTCTATTTGTCGAAATAAACTTATTATTTATGATTCGTACATTGAAATTTACTTTGGGTAAATTTTTGGTATATTTCCGATAAAGATCATTTTTTATTGAATAGGGAAAAATGTTGTATTTTAATTCAAAACCTCTTTTTAATATAATTTATTTATATGATTAGATTATCTTTTGAATTGGTTTTAAAGTTCAATTAGAATATATTTTTACCATTTAATCCAACAGTGGTCGTTTAAATTAATTTCACTTTGAAATTGAACTTAAACTAGTGTCAATCTTTTGGTACGTATTGTTTCATAAAAACACGCTATTTGCTCTGACAGCGGGAATTAATTATTAAATTAATTAATGTAACTTATATGTTTTGAGTTTTGTAAAATAGACATCATTTTTGAATTCAGAATATCAAATATATATTAGGGTGAAGTTTTGGTATTTTTCTGAAAAACTTCAATTTTTGATGAATAGTGAAACCACAAAGTGGTACTTAAAAAAACTGATTTTTCGTTTAAATGAAATTTTACCACCTCTGTGTTTTGAATTTAAAAAATCCGACATACATGGTTGTCATTAGGAATTAAAATGTGGTTCAATGAGATTAAAATAATTTTTTTGGTGAATAGTAACTTTTAAGTTTTAATCGCGATTAGAGGTAATTAGTGTAGTTTAAGGTAAAAATAATGTTTTAATAATATGAAATGACCTATACACATGTCCTACACTTATTTAATGTGTCATGTCCGACCAAGACAACCCATGGGACGATTTTTGGGACCCCATGGAGCCACTTGGGTAAGATAAAGACATTAATGCCTTTTATTTAAAGTAAAAGTAAAAATGACACAAACATGAGTTATTTTACTAAAACAATTTTTAAATGGGGTTATACAAGTCAGATTTTTTACTATAAATAGTCATTGGAAATATAAAAATATTTAATACATCATAGTATTTTTTTATAATTTTTATACCTTAAATAAATTAAATTATTTATGACACCATGATGATGCAGCGATTACCTCATTATTTAACGATTTAAATAAAATGAAAATATAATGTAAAATATAAGACCTACACTTGTCAAAAACCTATTGTATGGGTGGATTTCTAACCCCTATCACCTTATCCTTGAAATTTATAATTTTGGGACCTTTTTTATATGAAAATAATTTTATAACAAAGTATCTTTTCTTAACATTCCAAGAGTGCCCCTCCTCTCCTCTTATAAAAGGCCCCCACCTCTACCACCTTACCCACACTTCCAAAGCCTTTGGCTCATCCAAACCCTATCCATTTTGTCTCTCCACATCCCTATATTACTCCTTGAATCCTCACTTTGGGCAGACGTCTTTCCAAGGAAGCCTTTGAGCTCAAATCAAAAAGAGTTACCCGTTTTAAAGGTAGTGTCTTCTCTTGTGTTCTTATGTTTTATTTTGCTTCTCCAACCCCCTAAACTCTTTTTATTCTTTTCTTTTTAAACAACACCAGTATATTCCATATACTAGGATGTTTTTATAATAAGGATTCGAGCTACACTTACACACATATGCATCTAATGGTTAAAGAACATACTGTTTTCGTGGATGGCGAATTTCTGCCTCACGAAATGATGATTGTTCAATAATCTTTTAAAACCTTAAAATTTGGCCATTAATATGACACTATATTTATATATGATATATAATATGTTTATGTTTTACTTAATCTTCTGTATTTTTCATTTATGGAATACCTTTATGGTTTCCATTATGGGTAAACACGATATCTTCATTTTAGGAAGTGCGGACTACCGCCCCCTCAAAGTGATTTGATTCGTTAATGCCATATGTGGGACGTATAAAGGATGTAATTAATGATATTATATATGATATTATACTGGAATTATAATATACCTTTATATCATTATGATTCCATTCCATAAAATATGAAATAGAAATGAAAGTAGCGTTCATGCGTACGTACGGCTTACCGTCTCCATGAACGGTGCATTTCATTTCTTACGTCTAAATGTTATGTAATATTGTAAATGCATGTATATACTGGATATATATGAAATATATGATATCTACATCATGAATATAATTTTGGATATAATGGATATTTTACCACATGAACAACTTGTAATTATAAAGTGTTTATTTTGGACTCAAGTACCAATTATCGACAAAACGACCATTATTAACATAAATAATTTCATAGTGTTAATAACATGGTAATAAGTGATATAAAAGGAATAATGAACTTGAAAAAGGTTCTTAAGAAAGTAGAAATTAACTCAAGTTTATTATTCAGGATGTTAAAGAACGATCGAGTCAAGTCGGACCCGTGGTATGGGACTTCGTCTCAATCTTATTTCGATGAGGCATATTTTGTTTTATACAAAACCTTATTTTATATGGTGTATAAACCCCTTTGACTTTCACATTTATCCAAAAAGAATATTTTTTATACGAAGCGTTTTACTAAACGACAAAAGGGAATGTTTTTTCCGTACGTATGCGGTGACAACGACTTCACCGCCGATGTGACCATTATTTGAGTTTCGGCTTCCTCTACATGCCATACCTTTTTTTAAAAGAAAAAAAATACCATGTTTTACTTTTCTTTTATTTTGGTATTGAAAATGGTTTTCATAATGTTTTTATATCAATTTTTTGTATTGATATCTTGTGATTGAAAAGTGGAAATGTTATGTTTCCTTTATGCATGTTTTATGTGATATGATTATGTTATGGTTCTTGGGTATTATTATGAAGACGGGTGGTTCTATGATAAACTAAGGGCGGGTGAGCCTGATATAGCTCTCCAATGCATTGGGTGACGCCAAGGAGTTAGACATTAAGGTTTCTCTGAAGAGATTTAGGTAATATACTGTGATGGGTATTCCAAACGTAACCAAGAGGGTTACTCCCTACGTAAAAATGTTATGAATGCCTCAAGTTACCTTTATGTCTTATGATTTCTTTGATTTATTCATGATTTTATGAGGTATGTTAAATTGATTATGTTTTATGAGTAAAGTATGATTTCATACATGGACTAATTTTTTAATTTCGTACTATTATATCCCTTACTGAGGTTTCTATGCTCATCCCATGTTTTTGAAATGTTTTTCACAGGTCAAGGGAAAGGTACATGATGTGATGATAGTGTCAAGGAAGTGTCAAGAAAGAATCCATTTTTTATTTTAAATATGTTTCTGTTGATGGAAAAAATGAATACTATCTTTTATGTAACCACTTTGTTTAAAACTGGAATGTAATGCATGATGTATGATCTAATTCTCTAAAACTTTAAACCTAAAAAGATCCTCAACGTGCATTCTTGAAGTAACTCAAGATTAAGTATGGTTTAAGGCTGGGGCCTTATATACATCTTGGGCTCTTATAACTTCATATTATACATCCTGTAAGGATGAATGGATACTGATACAACTCATGACACTAGCTCAATGGAGAACTCCACTTCTCTCTCAAGAGGTAAACCATAAACATCATCCAAGAAAACATCCCTCAAAACGTTATACATGTCCCATCTTAACACAAGATAGACACTTTGCTGGGTATTTATCACATTGATTCCTCATATATTCCCATCTCTCACACTGGTGATAGAAACCAGAGCTACTAGCACAAATATTCAGGTTGTACTCCCCTCATGTGATGTCTCAAAACAATACTTCTTGCTACTAGAAATTGAACCACTGGGTCGAGAGGGTAAACTTTCATACTCTAACCCCTATATTCCATTGATTTACACTCTATAATAAGCTCCTAATTCACTATCTTAGTAATATCCATCAACCTGAACATGTTGACTTGAGATCAAACAACATGCTTGATACCCTCCTTGAATTATCTCGTCCTTGATGCCTCATCGACACGGTATATTGGTGAAAAACATTGTATCTTTGTAAATAATGATGAATACTCCATAATCATCATCATTCAATACTTAAAATGCATAAACACAATTTAATGAAGTACTACCATAGACTTCGGGAAAATATTGTCATGGAACCTAGTTTCAAAATCACCCCAAATCATGTCTCGTAGTCTATCATCCTGGTTAAAAACATCCCACCATCGCTTTTTTCTCTTTAAATAATATATATCATGATATCTAATCTCCAATCAAGAGGTGACTCCAGATGATCTAAAATCTCTAGAGTAGTCTGAATCCAATGCTCAGTGGCCTTTGGACCTCCATCCCCTAAAAACATGGATGGATGTTGCTGCTAGAACACACACATCAGCTCTTTAGTGTAAAAAACCCCTCATGGAACTATACCTCATCACATGTCTGATAAAACTTCTATTTCCTTAACCGGTACTATAGAAGGATCTACCAACATCCATTGGCCCACCACCTCTAGAGAATAGTCATCGCCACCCTCCTGGCATATGACTGGAGGTCTTCATGGTGGAATGTATCTACCATTCCATACACATGTATCAGAAGAGATTCATAACCACAATATCATAGCTAAAATCACCGGATTGGAAAAAACCTTCTTACAAATAATTCATACCCATCCTTATACTCCTAAATATAGGACCATGTAAAAATAAATAGTCATAACATCACTAGATATACTACCTAATTCACACTCAAAAGGAAGTTCAGGGTCAAGTTCTATGTTTCCCAATTTAATTTTCCATTTGAATTCATACTCATTTCACAAATCTATTTAATTGGTTGAACCAAATGGTTCACCATTTATGATCCATAAGGTCCCATACACCCCATGTACCAAAATATGGAATCCACTTAATCCACACTATAACACACTCCAGTCCATGCGTCCAATGGTCCATGACTCAACATTCTATAGTTGACTTCTTAGGGTGTCTGTTGTAACCTATGTTGGAATACACTTTTTAGGTTACAATAGTCTCTCTAGGTACCAACATTGTTTCTCAGTTCCATATATAAATCATTTTTCAAACAACAAGTATATATCATAAAGTTGTGTAGTTAAACAATGCATCCTATATAGCATGGAATAATGTATCGAATGTGCATCCAAAAAGGCACCTAAAATGACGTGTTAGATTCATACCCTCATCTCATTGGGAAAAAAATATATCCATATTCAAAATAAGATCAAACTAGAAGTGTGTCACCCAATGGTGGAATAAAATCAACTATCATAGTCAAAATCCAATAAACATCTATTTCTCTTCTAGGAAACTTGTCTTTTTTCCTAAATGTGGGTTAGTTACTCCCAGGAAAAACGCATTACCAAGTTCCAATACATTCCTAATCCCCTATCTATTTTCATAAAATAGTACACCTAAAATGAAAAACTACTCTGATACCACTTTTAAACATCTCGACCCAGATGCCACTAAATGGTGCACCGAGTGGGTGGGCCACATGACATCAAGCGCGCCTCCTTGTACATCAGAGGCTATAGACTAGTAGTGTGGGCCTAGGATTTGATTATTGGAAGACTATTACCTCATTTCATAGTGTAACATAGTGGAATAATAAACATATATATCACTAGTGGAAGTAGTAAATCAACTAGATAGTAGATAACATCCAATACAATAATAAATACACTATTTTTAAGGTAATATTATATACATATGGTGATAATTTAATATCTATAGAATGTATGAAAATAGTTATACATATATTCATTATAATACATGTATCAAAATACAAATGAAACCAGAAAAGAAACTATCTCCGGCTAGCATCACGAGCCTCAGCTCGGTCATGTGCTTCAATGCACCTAAGAATGGCACAAATCAATCATTATATTGTGGGTACTTTATCTGGTCCCTACGCGTATCCATATAGTCTGCCTGAGTACCCAAAGGGGGCCTGAACAGCATGGGAGATAACACTCATTAGTCCACCACCAATGGTGTCAATAATAAATCCATTTTGTGTTATATAATCAAAAGCAGTGTGCAATTTATCACAAAATAGAGAAGTATTGAAAGTAGAGTGAGAAGGTCAAATGGTACTATCTAGACTACCAAGGCTCCCTACAAACAATAGATAAGTGAAATGTTAAAATAGAAATAAAAAAGTAAATATATCCATTATACCAACTGTAATCCCATTACCATACGATGTCTATTAGTAAAACATTCCAAAATTTCCACCACAACCACTATCTACAACCAAGTATAAACCACCACCATGGACATGGCTTATAATCTAGTAAGACATTCTTTATTGCCTCTACATAGGAACAAATCATCCAAAATGTCATAGTTTTGTAATAAAAAATGTCAGAACATTAAGGGAAAGATCCCAGGTATAGAAGACCAAGGCATCCACATCAAGTTCGAGGAGAATCTAGATGGAAACTCGATAAAGACTTGGGTGGAGTCCAAAGATCATGTCAACTGACCATGTCCACTAAGAATATAATAAAAAAGGATTTAAGTGTTAGTAAGGCCCATGGAATCATATGGAATCAAGACCCAAGGAGAAAACAAGTCCAAGGTGTCAACTACCACAAACAAGATTCATGGGGAAAAGTTTATAGAATCTGATGGAATTAGGATCCAAGGTATAACAACCAAGGAATCCACTACCATTTCAACTAATCATATCCTCCATTAATCATTTAATAATTAGTCACATTCCATGAGTTCATCCAAATCATATAAAAATCTCATTTAAATAATAAAAAAAAATCATGTCATGTTATCACATTGAAATGGAGGCATAACCATCTCAAACTATTCAATTCAATTCCATTCAATCAATTTATAAAGGCTTACTCTAAATGTTAAAGCTCACACACACCCCATGGGAGGTATAAAAATAGGTAAATACAAGGTAACATCCTATGGATGTCCTAGGCTAGGGAAATAACCTCCAACAAAATCAAATGAACTAGTAGATATCCCTAATAGGTTCCAATTCATCCAATTCAACCATTTAATTAATTAAAGAGGAATCTTTAGAATGTTTTTCATGCGGCCCAATGAAAAATATGTTTATAAACACCAACCCTTGAGGTAAAGGTATATACCACCCACCATATACCCTTGGTAGAACACTCATCTAGTATTGACCTCTGATTCAGTTCAGATCGATATAAAAAGGAAGAACCGATGAAATTCCTAAAGAGAGGGCATATCAGCTTCCACCAAAATAACTTTTTTGATATGAAGAAAAAAAAGAATGAAATAATGGGAATTAATAAATCACTAGTTTAGATCCAACAATTTTGATAGTATAAGAAATAAAGTATGGATGACAGAGCAATAAAAAATCATATTTTTAGGCTTCCATGGTTTCTTCTACGTGAGAGAGAATGGAGGGGGAGACGTTATGTAGAAATAAAAGTTCCTACCTCTTATTTCATAAAACCGATCTTGGGTATTTACATGTCATGTAACTTTGTTACATGTAATAAAATTCTCAGGGTCTTCCTCCTTGGAAAAAAACCTTTTACACTAATTGAAAGGATCTAGCTAGAGAATTACACGTCATGTAATTGATACACATTGTGTATTCCAATTACACAATTATTAATTGGAATATAGCCACCTTAAAACCCTCCTACCTATTCCTTTTAAAAAACTACCCAACTGACCCATATCCAAGCTTATATCATAAACAAAAAAATAACTTAAACAATATTTTAACCAGAAATAAAATAATTTCTACCTCAACAAAAATTTGAGATCTTACATATATGGTTTTACCAGTTATTTATAGAATCTGAATGATTTAATTATACCTCTTATAGTTATTTATTTATTATGAGTCCTCTATTTAGTGATATTTTGATTATTTTACTCCACACTCTAATCATGAAGGTATAATATCCTCGCCATCCTCTTATAGACCCTTGTTTCTAGTCATCATCCTCTGGCGTATGGAGAAACACACTTGAGTCCATTTTACCAATTGTTCGACTACTATTACCAAGTGATCTGAGTTGGGATTTCACAATTTAGATCAATACTAGCACAAATCTCATCCATCATAGATATTAGGGTTCTTATAAAGGATAGAAATCCAGTCGAAGAGAGGGAATATAATGGGTAAACCATTAAAGGGACTTTCCATGAAGAAAGCCACTTGAATCAATGGTATAAGACCAAAAAAATGGTATGATATGGGAGGTATCTCCCAAGGAGGATTTTTTTGGTTCATTAAAATTAGAGGGGGAGAGAGGGTGATAGAGACATAAAATCATGTAAGATAAGAGGTCTAAATTTAGTTTTTAATGAATATATGTAGTTCTCATGGTTTAGCCACATAGTTTTCCAAACTATGCATCAACTGTTTCATGGCCCCTAACTAGGAAAAACTTACTCTCATGTTTTTATCTAGGATAACGTGTGGTTGATAAACAATGCTTTATTCGTGAAAAAATGCACTACCAAAACTATAGAGGGGTTCACACACATTTCTACATGGTTTTCCAAACTATGAGTAAGCTATGTGCTACAACCCAGACTCACCAAAGGTCCCACACTATTTCTCCTGGTATTTTTAGGGTTTAGAATTAAATTTTTTACCTCCTATGCTGGGAAACAGTTCATTAAAAAAATGAACTATAAAGTCCACTCTGTAAGGGTAACCCCATAATTTCCTCTATACCGTGCATGAAAACTATGTATGGTGAAAAAACTCCCAAATTTCTGAGTTTTAATTTGAAACTCCATGTAAACGTAAAACAATCACCAAAATCATAAAATAATATAAAATATTATTTAAATTGGCATAGAGGTGGTCACAGATAGGGAGATATGTTCCATGGAACATGAACCAGTTTAAAAAGGATTCTTAGGAAGTGTTTAAGCCATCATTATTATCCCCACTTATTGATGGAAATATTTAATAAATGTCTCACTCTATACAACCAAAATTTAGTTAACTAGTTTTCTATTAGTGGGTTTTATGATGAAAAAGATTATTAATTAAAATAAATATTTAGAAAAATAGCTTAAAACTCCCACTATAAAAGTTATAGGAATAGATTCATCCATGAGAGTGAGTCTATGACATAGATGTTGGAATTTTTTGTGAAAATAAGGATAGATCACAAATAGATCAATGCCAACTTTATGACATGTTTGGGTGAATAACAAATTTTTTTCCCAACTTTGACTTACCAACCCAACCCTATAAGGATTTAAAATTTACTTCCCATGGTCCTCGTTTACAAGATAGTGGTGCCCCATTCTCTAATAATCAAGATTAAAATCAAGAATTTAGGTTCAACCCTAACTTCTCCTAGAGAGATCAAAGGATTATTAAGAAATTCAATGGTCCTAAATTCCCAAAAAATCCAAAAAAAATTAAAATTAGTGTGGAGAAGAATTCTAAAATTAACATGGAAATTTATAGGTTATTTTGAACCAATTTTTGGAAAGAATGTATTCTGAAGAAGTTTGGTTTATAGATAAAATGGACCCTCTAAAATCATACACAAACAATTTAAAATTTTAAATGAGTCAAATGGAAGGATACTTTAGAGAAAGAGATAAGGGTATGTTTCCCATTTCGTACAAATTAAATCTGAGAGAAAAGGTGATGGTTGTTACCACCATATCCGTCTTGAAAATATAATAAAATTTTTGAGAGACACCTATTAAAATGAGATAGAATATCTATCTAAATTTTAAATCACAAATCTAGAAAAAGATAAACCTATAGAACTAAAAATTAATGTCCCAAAATAAAATAATGACAAAATGTCACTTGAAAGAGAAATTGAAAGAAGAAAAATGAAATGGGAATTGATAAAGTAAGGTAATAATATGGTTAGGTTTCCGGATAGGGACAAAAGACAACCTTTTTTGAGTCATTATTACCCTCCCATCCCCTTTCTCAAAATATTAATACAAAGAAATATTAAACCTGAAGACTTGAAATTCCTTTACATGTTTAAAACCTTCAATGTTAACATTCCCTTTTTTGAATCAGTAAACAAAGTTCCATAACATTAAATATTTTTTAAAAGTTTTTTGGATAATAAAAGATATTGGGATGAAATAAGCACCATAAGTTAAACTAAGAAGTGTAGTATAGTCTTGTTAAAGAAGTTTCTTCCTTAATTAAAAGGCCCGAGAAGATTTTTCATACCTTATAGAATATAAGAAATTTAGGAGATGAATTTCTTGTGTGAAGTAAGTTATAGTATCAACTTGAGGCATTTCTCTTTAATTAAGAAGCCATGTATAGGGGAATGTAAATCAGAACAGGTATCTCTTCAGTTGGATGACCGACCAATTACTAATCCCAATGAAATGGTAGATGACCTATTGATCATGGTGTATAATTTTTTTTTTCACACTGATTCCCTTTATCTTAACGTAACCTCTGATTCTAATGTTTATATCATTCTAGGTTGGTCATCCCAAGTTATAGTTGGGGTTGGTATATAAGTTTCAAAGCGTATACTAACCCTCCATACTGTTGATGATCAAGAATATTTTAATGGTTTTCAGAAATACAAACATGATTTTAGATTTATATTCATTGATGTTGCTGAAGAAGTATTTCAAGCTATGTTGAGGAGGGATTTTCATGACCCTAATGAAGAAATAATTTTTAATTCATTCAATTAATTCCTTAGAGATAAGTGTATTGAATTTGAATCCAAAAAAAACTTGTAAGGATAGGTAGGCTTGATATAAAACTTAGGAAAATATTTTTTAAGACTGATTAAATGATAAAACTTGAACAATGTTTCCATGTACCGAGTACCACTTAGGTTATTAGAAAATAGTCATAACCATCTATTTCTAAGAAAACCCCTTTAAAATAACCAAAAATCTATTTATACTTACAAGTCCCCCCTTCTATGTTCTATAAACCTACATATTAGTGTTTCTCACCTACAGTTGAGTGCCTGAACCTTTTAAAAGATATGTAAAATTATAGTTTAAATCGTTCTACTAAAAATAATAATTTATTCTATACGAACAAGTTTTCATAGTTAATAAATTTTCACCTACTATGATTAATTTTGTGCACAATAATTTCCAAATGTCTTTGAGAATATTACTTCATTTGATTCTTGTAAATACTCTTAAAATTACATGATTACTCAAAAACTTGATTTCATAATGTAAGAAAATAATATGCAACTTTCTTTTCTATTAGTTTTTCATTCATTTCCAAAAAATGGTGAGCAGGTTTTAGCTGGGTTTGAACATATTTTGGATAGTTTTCAATTCTCTAGGTGTTAAAGATTCCAGGCGTGGTGGAAGCACGTTGGATGGTGTACGCAACTTTAATTTTTCAGTTAACAACGATGAATTCGAGATCCATCACAATAATAAAATGTCATATCTTCAGAAAATAAATAAGAACAAAATAAAAGGAGTCCTGGAACCATAGATAGGATCATCATATGTTGGTTATAATTAATTTAGTTAAAAGACAAGAATTACCCTGATGTTATTCTCTCTCCGTTGATGTTTCTGTTCATGATGTGATGTGAACCGTCATTGCGTCTTAGTATCCAAGTATAGGATTCGTCTATTAGTCATCCACATGTTCTCCACGTATCACTGGAAGTCACTGAATGGATATCTGGTTGCTAGTGTGGAAGAACCTTGTCTTTTGATGTCTGCCTTTGATCGCCTTGAGAGCCGCTTTCAAATCGCACTCCTTGATCCGGTGGAGGAGAATCTCTCTTGTAGCTCAAGATCGCTCTTGGAAGAAAATAACTCTCTCTTAGATCAAGAGATTTTTATAGATCTATTGTGCACAACCACACAAAATGGAAAGCCTAAGGAGAATTATATAATCAGGATTTTAATTAATAAGAATAATAAAATGAATTAATTACCTAAAAGAATTTATTCATTTCATTTAATTCTTAGTAAGACCTCATGTCTAATAATAACAGTTGACTATTATTATTACTTTCCATGCACCCAGAGAATTACAAAAAATATTATTTAAGTAAATAAATTATATTATTTCTCACAAATCCCTAGAAAAACTATACTACGTGTATATTATTATACACGGCGTGTACTTTTGTTTTTCTGTTTTCTTTATTTTTTCCGCCACATTTATTAAACCTTGAATAAGGGATATTTATTTCTCAAATAAATATTAATTAATTAATCACTATGAAATATATAATTTTCCCACAATATATTCTCTCGAATAACTAGTGTCAAAATAAATGTGATATGGCATCTTTTAATAATTATTAAACCACAATCGGGAATAATCTTTATTCAACTTGTTAAATTAATATTTAAATGAGATACTTGGACACTCTTAGTGTGTGACCTTCTAGGACTCTTTCGTAGTGGAATTAGGCGGAGCTAAACGGAAGTCCAAGGATAGCATCTGGAAACACCCTAAGGCACCCATAGAGAAAGAATATAACACCTCAATGACATGTCACCTTCTACGGACGCTTACTGTGTAATGTAATCCCTTTATCTCGATATCTCAAATCAATCGAGTTTCATGCTAGTTCTATCATCCCATGTGATCTATTATTCTTTCTTTGAATTATCATAATTGAACTTTCACATTCCTCACCATGGACAAGGATTTATTTATGCTATATCAATTCCATCAAACGTCCTGATATGTCTACTTTTGTTGTGGAATAGAATGGAAAAATCCTTTCTCGCAATATCTATCAATGCAGTATTACTCGTGGCGCACCCAACATATTCTACCTCAATACAAATATTGTGTCATCATAGTTTTTGTCAATACATCTAAGTGCATGAGTTTTAATACCCATAAAAAATATCTTTAAAGTCTAAGGACCAATACACATGTCCATATATATGAACATCCAATGACACTATCAAATATGGATTTCCTACTGGCAGGTCTCATTCTCATAATATCATCCTGGATATTACCAAGGGAGAACACCATGAGAAGGTTCCTCAAAGTTTTATGATTCCCCACCCCTAATGGCATATATTATTTGTGTCCATCAAATAACATCATCCAGACATAGAACATTTATTTAAGAATAGTGTTATGACACTTTCGGGTTCTCATCATAGCAGGGATCTACTATGAACATTTAGTTTACCAGCTATCCTTAGAAAAGTATCACATTAATTGTCATGCAGAAGAACAATCATGATGTGATAAGGTATTTATTAATGAGTAAAGTACAAATTAGTTGGTTCTAGGACACCAACACCAACAGACTCCCACTTGGACTAGAGCCAACTTCTAAAAACCTTTAACCTACTAACTGTCACATGATATTAATGCTTCTGGTGAGATAGGCCTTTAGTCATTAGGTCCACTACATTCTCTTTCGTGGACACTCTACTCACTGAAAATTTAACCCTTTGATATACATCCCTCAAGAGTCGATACTTTCATAGTATGTGCTTTGTCTGTTGATGTGACCTTGGTTCTTTTTCAAGTGCCACCGCTGGAGTATTATCACAAAACAATGTGATAGGATCTTTACTTCTAGGCACCACATCAAGCTCCTAGACAATTTTCTAAATCTAGAAGGATTCTTTATCTGCATCAGAAGTCACTATATATTTGGAATCTTCTATAGAATTGGTGACAACTGGTTGTTTGAACTCTTATAGCTCACAGCTCCTCCATTGAGAGAGAAAACATATCCATATTGTGACTTAATATCATTTTGATATGTTTTAAAACTAGAATTAGCATACCCTTTGATGACAGGCTTCTTATCTCCTCCATACACCGAGAACATATCCTTAGTTCTTTTAAGCTACTTAAGGATAGTCTTAACATTAATCCAATTTTTTTCTCATGGATATGTGTGATATCTTCCTACCATACTCAGTTCATAGGCAACATTAAACATGTAACTTAACATGGCATACATGATGGATCCTATAGCCAAATATTATGGGATATTACTCATTCTATCTTTCTCTTGTTGTGTCTGAGGACACATTTTCTTAGAAATTTGTAGGCCATGTAACACTGGAACCAATCCCCTCTTGGATTGTTCTATATTAAATCTCTTTAGTATCTGGTAAATGTATGTACCCTAACTTAGTCCAAGAAGCCTCTTTGATCTATCATGAATGATCTTGATCCCTAGAATGTAGGCTGCTTCATCTAATTCCTTCATGGAGAAACACTTGTTCAACCAGTCCTTAACTGACTGTAAGACTGGTACATCATTTCCAATAAGCAATACATCATCAACATATACTACTAGGATAACAACCACATTCCCATAAATCCTATTATAAACACATGGATCACATTCATTCATTATCAAACAAAATTCCTTTATGGATTCATAAAATCAAATGTTCCATGATCTAGATTCTTTATTTAATCCATAAATGGATTTTTGTAACTTGCAAACCCGTTTGGATTCACCTGGTGTCACAAACCCTTTTAGTTGTGTCATGTAGACATCTTCCTGAAGGTTCTCATTAAGGAATGTTGTTTTTAAATCCATTTTTAAATCTCATTGTCATGGTAAGATTCTATGTAAAGTATGATTCTTATGGATTTAAATATAGAAAATGGTGAGAAGGTTTCATCATAGTCAATTCCTTGACGTTGTATGAATCATTTAGCCACTAGCCTTGATTTATAGGTGATAAATTGACCTTCCATGTCTAGTTTTCTCTTGAATTCCCAATTGCATCCTACAGGGTTTACATCAACTGGATCCTCAACCAAAACCCAGACTTGGTTCTGATACATAGAATCAATCTCTGAATTCATAGCTTCTTTCCATCTTACATCTTCTGAGAATTCTATTTCTTCCTTGTATGAGAGAGTTTATTCATTGTCCAACAATAATGATTCACCATCCTCAGTGACTAGGAAACCATATCTTTCAAGTTCCCTTACCTCTCTTGAGATCCTATGTAGTACTTTTGTTTCTATAACTTCTTCCACAGGGATTCGTATAACTTGTTCCTGTACCAACTTCTGTGTATCATGAGCATCAACATTTTCGAAGTAAATCTTACTCCCACTATCTATTTTGAGGATTTTCTTGCTCTCAATAAAGACAAATTCTCTGGAAAAAGTTACTTTATTTTTTGAAGGGTTATATAGGTAATATCTTTTCATTTCCTTGGGATATCTTATAAAGATACACTTTGTGACCTGGGTGCTAGTTTGTTGCCTAAGAAGGCCTTAACAGATTCCTCGCAACCCCATACACGTGTGTGCAAAAAAATGGGTTTCATTCCATTTGATATCTCAGATGGAATTCCATTTTTCCTTTTAGTTGGTACTCATTTTAATGTGTATACTTCACTTTTTAATACATATCCCCAAAAGGATAATGGAAGATATGTATGAATCATCGTCAACCTAACCATCTCCAATAAGGTGTGGTTTCTCCTTTCACTAAAACCATTCCACTAAGGTGTATAAGGATCAGTGAGTAGAGATAGAATCCCATACTCCCATAAAAGTTTGATAAACTCTTGGTTCAGATATTCTCCACCTCGATCCGATCGAAGTTTCTTTATCTTCTTACCAAGTTGATTCTATACTTAATTCTTGAATTCCTTAAATTTATCTAAGGACTCTGACTTATACCTCATTAGGTAGACATGTATATATCTACTTAAATCATCAGTAAAAGTAATGAATTGAGAATGTCCATCCCTATCTTCTACTGGAAATGGTCTGCACACATCTGTGTGCACCAATCCTAGAAGCTCTGTGGCCTTTCACATTTTCCACCGAAAGGTGTCTTGGTCATTTTACCTTGTAAACAAGCGTGACATCTATCAAGTAGTTTTAGCTCAGTAGAGTGTAAATAACCATCTTGGTAGAGATTTGTCATGCTCTTCCCGTTTATATGACCAAGACGGTGATGCCACAACTTGGTGATGTATGATTCATGTGAGTTTGTTTCGTTATCAATTTCCAAAATATGGTTTTCATAATTTTATACATAAAAAACATTATTTAAATGTGTCATACCATAACATACGTTGTTATTATAAAAGAAACAACCCTTATTTACAAACTTGAAAATAAATCCATCCATATCCAAACATGATACAGAAATTATGTTTTGGTAACACTAGGAACATAATAACAGTTATGTAAAACCAAAATCATCCCATTTGGCATTGAGAGATGGTATTCGCCAATGGCCAATGCAGCCAGCCTCATTCTATTGGCAGCTCGAAGATCCACCTATCCTCTGGTAATATTTCTAAATCTACTTTGTTCTTTAATTTGAATACAGATGTGAGCCCCACAAGTTGTATCTAATACCCAATGTGTAGAAATATAAATATTAAACTCAATAACGAATTCACCTTTAGCTTCCCCATGCTTTTGGGTGGAGTTTCTCTACCAGTGGCATTGCTTGAAACATGAAAAACACACCACCTCCCATTCCTTTTCCTGCCTCTGAATCTTACCCTACTTAGAGGGACGGTGCTCCAGGGATTCTGACCATTTATAAGTCCTTGGATCCTTTGCCTTTTCCTTCCTTTTCTTATTAACCATAAGGAATGCAAGTGTGCCATGCCCCATGTCCTTATCAACCTGGAAAATTAAGTTCAAAAGTTCCAATAGACTCTTCTCATTGTTTCCCATGTTATAGTTTACAATGAAGCTAGAGAAGGTCTTGGTCAGTGATGATAGGATGAGATCTATACGCAACTCATTTGGGAACATAATCCATAATATGTCTATGAGTTCAATGCTTCTAATAATCTTGAATACATGTGGCCCAGATGGCACAGACTCTCCAATAATAGTTTTAAACAACGAGTTTTAGATCTCATACATCTCCTATCTTTCCTTCTCATGATAGAGATCCTTAAGGTGATACATCATGCTATACGCATCCATGTTTTCATTTTGCTTCCAAATCTCATTAGATATGTCCAATATCATGAAACATTGGACATATTTGGCATCATCCATATGTTTTATATAGATATATAGTTCCTCATCACTAGCCTCTTTTCTAGGTGAAACTGTAATTGGCCCCTCCAGCACTTACAATTTCCTCTCGTGGTAAAGGATGATGTGTAAATGCCTCTTCCATTCCTAGAAATTGGTGTTGGTGAGAAGGTTTTACTTCTTGAGTACGGTTCTCAATGATATGTTTGAAGTCATGTTTCTTTCCATTTCTAAAAATTAAGATCTGAAAAGGTTTAGTTCTTTATCATAACAAAATTGAGACAAATAAATAAATTAATACTTATTTCTCTCCCACTATGTTATCGATATCTAACAGCCCACACCGTTGAATTCAAAATATTATGTTGCATGGATATTCTAGTAGAATTTATCCAGATTTCCCTTCGAATTACCCCAACTAGGGTTGGTCAAGAAACTTGAAGGGTTTTAGTTGGGCATTCCAAATTCCAACGGCATTAACTCACAGGTCCTTGATCCGCTGATTGGACTCCCCAATCCTAAAATCCTTTTATTTTGGATTTCCTCAACCTTTGCCTCATGTTCACACCATGTACTGTTGTGGTAGTCAACCCTTGATGTGAACTAATTCAATTCAACCCAAAAACTTGAATTATAATTCCCTCTATAATTGAAATCACCTTGAACTATGGTTTGATTCTAACCAAGATTATGGAAGGCTATACCGACCTAATATTTTCTTTGAGGGATTTTATCCTTAGATGTACATTTAAATTTTATTATATTTGATTATAAGATTGATAATATTAATTGGGATATACTTAAGTGATTAACCATGTCTAAGATAATATTTACACATAATCCAGACTTATTTTTTCCATCTTGCATGCTTTTTTAATTCATTAATTTTGTGATCGTGATAAAACACCAACAATAAATAAACCATGAAACTGAAAAAAAAAATGGTATGATCATGATATTGTTCTATTGGTTACTTTATCTAGCTATGGATACACTAATCCAAGACCTAGGGGAGAAACACCTTGAACCTTTTGGGTTCGTGTTTACAGCTTTCCACCTGTCCACCTTTGTATCTCCTTGGATTGGTTTCACCTTGGCTCCTAACTTGAGCCTCCTCGACTAGCTTGGGAGCTCCATCCATTACATATGATTTTATATCACTCACAGGTGAGGGGTAAAATGGGGTTTTACAAAAATTAATCCTTGGGAATGCATTCTAGATATATTAATGAGGATAAGGCTCGCAGGCAAACAATTTTAATTTAAATAAATAAATTAAAAGAAACCATTCACATAAAAAGGTATTGGTCTTTCTCATGATCATCCATACATGAAATGATATTTACGCATAAGTAAAACTATCATTTAATTATTTAATCATTATTGAGTAAGATAAATCATGCTCGAATCAATTAATTATCTTTAATTAATCATTCCTTTTATCTTAAACCATTTTTATAAATTTCCTTAAGATTCTCATCCATCATAATTTAAAAAAAAAAATTCATTTAAAATTATCTTTGTATGTAAATTGTACCTTGGAGGAAACCTGGTGAATTCTCATTCATAACTACCTAATGATTAAAAATGAACATTATGTAGATGTTAAATTAAACACACATATATATAATACATATCATGTGTTCTGCATCAACCTTACGCCTGCACTATGGTACACGACTAAAGGGTTTGTATAATATAATAATATATTTTAATAAATCTACGTAATTTGGATGAGTAAAAAATGTGTAGTTCCAACTACATGGTGGGAACTTTTGTTCACCGTCCATATGAAGTACACGTCTGGGGACATGGCATGTAGATGTACTTCGCAAATCTTTATAGTACACGACATGTTCAGTGGGACCCATGTCATGTAGTATATGTGTTACACGGTTTCCAACTGGGAAATCCATGTACGGGGTGCACATTGCAACCCTAACCCAAAGGGAATACACGCCATGTTTAGTGGGCCACATGGTGTGTAATTATGAAACTATGTTCCACATGTTCCTGGTCAACACATGGAGTCTTCAAGACTTAGATAGAATCCAATGACACAGCCTAGTTTGGCGGACTATCCCAGTGCATGGAACATATACTACATGGAGTATACTATCGAATACACGCCGTGTGTTCTAGTGTTGTACGTTTAGGAAGATTTGGAACCTCCTGAAGAGATCCACTGTTTTATTTTAAACAAAAATAAAAGAAAAAATTGTTTCTTTAAGGTGAACGATAAACAAAAGAGGAGGAATAGATCTTGAGATTCATATTTCAAGAATGATTAACATGAATTGAAACAACTAAATTATTAAATGCATAAATCACCAACGAAAAAATAAATAATTATAATCAATGATATAACCCCTCTGATACCACTTGTAGGTTCCAGGCGTAGTAGAAGCACGATGGAGTGTGTACCCTGTTGGAGTTAGTGGCCTAGAACCAACTACTTTGTAATTTATTCATTAATAAATTATTTAACACATATTGATTGTTCTTATACATAAAAATTCATGTGATAATGTCATAAGGACATCTGTTGCATTAATGGGTCATAGCGTATCCCTACTATGATGAGAACCCGGAAGTGCCATAACACTGTTCTTGAATATATGTTCTATGGTCGAATGATGTTATTTGAGGGACACAAATAATACAATCCATTAGGGGTGAGGACTCATAAAACTTTGAGGTACCTTCTCATGGTGTGCGCTGTAACACCCCAAGCTTCCATGGTACGTTTCCCTTTGAATAATGCAATAGCTTGCATTGTACGCAACTTCGAGATTCTAACACACCGCGACCAATCAAAGTAGCCGTTATGAATAGTAATACACACTTTTTAAAATTTCATAAATTTTATCTCTCAAAATGGACTTCATTTTTCTTTTGAAATATCTGAATTACCCTAGGGTGAAATTTTGATACTTTTCAGATAACTTTTATATTTTGATGAATAGTGAAAATTACTAAATTTTTATTAAAAACAACTTTTTTAATCGAAATTATTAATGTTGATAAATTATGAATTTTAGTGGTTTTAAAGTATATTTAGAATATATTTTTACCATTTAATACGATTTTTTTCATTGGACATTATTTCACAGTTAAACCGGACATAAACAGGTATCAATCTTTTGATAGTTATTATTTCTTAAAAACACGATTTTTGTTTTGACAGTGGGAATTAATTTTAAATTAATTTCTGCCACTTCTGTGTTTTGAATTTGGAAAAATGGATTCCATATTTAGAATCATGATTTCCAAATTGTGTAAATATGTAACTTTCATATTTAGACAATTTGAATAATTACTTCGGTAAATATTTTATTTACCATGGTTAAAGGGTAAAATCGGTAAATAAGGTTAAAAAAATAATATTATAATAATAATAAATTACCCTAAACGTGTACTAACCTTATTGGGGGATACATTTCCAACCATGGGCATCTTTGGGTCAATTCTGGGACCCCATGGAGCCACTTGTAGGTGATAGGGACACTTTATATTAATTAAGTTAAAGTAAATACAAAAATGACATAAGCATATATCTTTTAGAAAAACAATTTTTACATAGGGTTATATATGTTATCTTTTTTACTATAAATATTTATTAGAAATATAAAAATATTTCCTAAATAATGGTATTTTATTTATAATTTTTAGAAATTAAATAATTTAATTTATATTTGACACAATAATGATGCAGTAATTACCGTATTAATGAAAGATTAAAATAATTGATATTATAAATACCCAAATAAATGTAATTTGAGACTTTTTATAAATTACAATAATTTTCTAGGTTACTATGACATATTATTATTATTTATATAAATTTTTTTCCAAGTAATAATGCTGTTATAAATTTATCAAGAACAAAATACCCAATAGTGTCAAAATTGACATAAAAGAGTTTTTAAAACAAATATTATATTATTAATTTATATTCAATTCCTAAAAATCTAAGGTTCGTCCAAGATACTTGTATCATTATAGGTGTATCATTAATGGACCACTTGGGGGATCTCTTGGATGTATATAGTAATTTTATTAACTATATAATATAAAAATACAAAGTGACATGGTAAGTGTCAAACTAATTAACTAAGAGTTAAAAATAAAAGATAAGGTTAATATAATGACCCAAACCTCTCTAAATTCTATTGGTTGAGTGGTTTTAGACCCATCCCCACCTTAACCTTTAAATAATCCACTTTGGATCCATTATAAACCGAATATGAATTTATTATAAAATAATATTTCTAGATTTTCCTAAGGTGCCCCTCCTCCCCCTTATAGAAGGACAACACTTCTAACTAATTCTTCACACTTTAAAAGCCTTTTTGGTTCGGCCAACCCCTGCCTAACTACTCTCTAAACTTCCCTCTCTTCAAACTAGTGGCCTTATTTTGATCATAAATCCAGCTTAAGGATCCCTTTTGATCAAATCAAAAGGAAGAACCTGAAGAAAGGGTAATGTTTTCACCACCCTCTTTCAAGTTTCTTTCTTTTTCAACTTATTATTTCTTTGTTATTCTCATTATAAACTAATAAATCCAGTATCTAATATATACTGTTATATTATTATAAATATGGTACAACAATATTCATTATTCTATTCATCCTTTGAATGACATGTCACCATACGTGCGTGCGTACGGCTTACCGTCTCCAGGTCGTGGTGTAATTGTTATTCAGTATATTATTATTTGGATGGGTATAATAATGATGTGTAATTCATGTAAATAATAAATATAACATGATAATGATTCTGTATACATGATATGCCATCCAATTATATATTATTTTAATATGAAAAGGATGATATTGTCGCTCGTGCGTACGTACGGACTATCGTCTCCATGAACTCGATGAGATTCATTCTCCATCGTATCCATTCAAGACTAATTCTCATTTTATGATAAAAATTAATTTTTAAGAAATTTATATCATTCTGGATATGAATAAGATACAACCTATCCATAACAAACACGACTTATGTAACAAAATATATAAAAGAAAACGAGTAATTTAACACCCGAAATGATGATAATACTAAGATATTATTAACAAATCAATGTTAAAAGATCATATATGATATCATATTAATGTATATGATTCTTTTATAATTTAATAACAATTATTTAACCATTATATAGGAATTTAACATACCATCGACTAAGGAAAATTACAAGGTAAGGGGTTTTCATCTCACTCATTATTCCCGTGAGATTCATGCCATATTGGCACTATTACCTTTTGTGTAGTGTATGTACTACCCATAATTGTATTCTTTATGTAATACAATTTAATTTAAGTGTATTTACATATTCATTGTATGATACCAATTTCATGGGGTGTATGTTTCGTATGTTACCAAATTGGTAAGGGTTAATTTCACAATCTATTTATTATCCAAGGTTGTTTTTACGTAAGTATCTACTGGGACATATTTATTACCATGTCCATGTTTTATGAAAGAGTTTTAAAAGGGATTATTTTAAGGTACTTTTTACTAAAACATCATTTCAAATGTTTTAAATATTTATTCTTCTAAATCTTTCTCATTAATATCCTTGTCTTCAAAATAGTTTTTAAGGATTTATTTATATAGACTTGAATGTTTCTAAAATGTTAATTCCTTTCAAAAGTTTCAAAGTGGTATGGGACACTTTTATTCAAAAATGTATTTAAATGACTTCTTTTCCAAATTGTGTGACTTTTAAATGTTTTCCTGAAAAGGGGGAATTTCTCTCAAAGAGTTTTACAAAATCATTTTCATCAACATCAAAATCCTTTAATGGATTTTAAACTTGTTTTGAAGTTGATTTATCATGATAAAAATATTCCATATTCTGTTGAAGGTTTTGTGATATGTTTAACTGTGGATGTGTTATTTTTATACCATTCGTGGTTTATGGGTAAAGTATTGACATTTCGTATGCTAGTTTTAATATGAATGTTTATGTTATTTTTAGACCTTTTTATATGAGGAATGTATTGGACTTAGTAAGTGATGGGTGGAGCCCACTATAGCTCCTCGATGCATCAGTAGGTCTCATGAGACAAACTAGTGTCTTCGCACAGGGCCTTGACAAAATCTTATTTGCAGTCTTGTCACGAGGTCTTTGCTACGTGGTTATGATATTCCCGCATTATGCATTCCATCATTATGAAAGTGGTTATTGATATTGCATGTGATTATTCGACTAGTAGAATATCCATGTGAATAAGTAAATAGAATTATTTCATTTTATCTTTTTCATATTATGATTAAATTCATGTTTAAAAGGCTTTTATTTTAGTTATACATTGCCTTAAATGTTTATGCTTATTTATGAATGTTTCCGCTATATTGTTATCCTTACTGAGTATTTGAGCTCACCCATTTCAATGTTTTATTTTTTCCAGGATGTGAAGAAGTAATTTATGAATGACCTGCAGGGATAATATAAGGGGATATGAAGACAATATGTTTTTGTAGTATTTTTTCACTTTATGATGTAATGTAAACTTTATGAATGTATCTAGTTATTCCAAGGTTACTAAACTAATCGGTCTTTACATACTTGATATTTCTTGTGATCATGCCAATGTTATGTAATAATGCACCGACTCTGGGAAACTGGGGTTTGGGCGTTACAGTTGGTATCAGATGAAGTTTAGTACATACCTTTGAAGCTAGATTTTGATAAACTCTGATTAGAGCACATAACCCTAAGATAAACATTAAGGATTAGTATAGAAGAACTTCCTAGAATTTTTGTATTGTATAGATTTTGTGAGTTTTCCGAGCAATAAATCCCTGTCTGGATATGAGCAGGTAGAGGCAGCTCTGGCACAGATGTACCTAGGGGTAAAACCCAAAAACACCGCTTTGAGCTAGATTCGAATGGGAACTGGTGCACGACAACGGGGCTTGCTGCACTCTTGGTTACGACACTCCTAGGGGATACGCTTAGGATAATTCCCATTTTCTTTACAAACCATTATGAAGGGTTTATGAGTATAGACTTCCTCAATGAAAATATCTTTCTGATTATGTATTATATCCATAAAACGTTCAATTTACGTTAGGTATTTTACACGTTTGGAATTATTCATTGCAATTCATAAACTGACCTAGTTTATTCTATTGTATAGAAATGGCGCCCATCAGGAGGAATGTAAACTCCAGCAATACGTATGATTCAAAGAGTAAGAAGGATCATATCTTTCATTGTATTAATCCAATATTTAGAAGGGAAATTATCTCCCATGTATTATCATCATATGAAGAAATTGTGTCATGTGTTGATAAGATAAGTAAAGAATTCTTGGAGTCCTATGGCTTTGAAAGGAATCTAGAGAAGGAAAGGATGGTAGAGAGAAGGAAAGATAAAGGGGAGAAGGTAAAGAAGGATTTTCCCATATGTGATAACTGTTGAAAGAATCGCCTTGGAAAATGATTAAAGGGAATGGGAGTATGTTATAAGTGTGGAGGAAAAGGGCACCAAGTACGTGATTGCAAGGGTAAGAAAATGGTTTCAAATGTACAATGTGTCATTTGCAAGGAGTTTGGACACTACGCGAACCAATGTACCAGTCATCAGACTATGTCGAAAATGATGCTATTGGATAATAATCAAGTTATGATACGGCCACAGATGAAGAGGAATGATTAGAGTTCTTATGTTGATTATGTCATTTGAGTGTTGTATCAACAAAGTACTTATTATAATAATTATGGAGTATAAAAGGATTTTACTATAGTACTATTTCATTAAGGACTTGAGATTGTGTAGAACAAAGAAAAGTGACCCAATAGTAGGTTAAATTTTTGGAATATATATGGTTGAGATAAAGATAAACCATAATATGGTTCTGATACCGAGGTAGTGATTTTGGAATAATACATGATTGATTTGGATAAATTGTATTGGATATTCTTGACTACCTTGAAACTGATTAATGATTTGTATATTCCATCATTGTTGGGGTTTACAAAATTTTTGATAGAAGTAGTATATCCATTATTTTATAGGTAATAAGGTATCATGAATGTAATCAATAAGGTTTTATGGTAATTCAATATGTTGCAGTGTTTTAAAAGAATATATGATGAAGTTATTCACATGTTATTACGTGGAAAAAAGGATCTTAATTATGTTTACCTTCCTTATAAATTTTGGACTGTGAGTTTGGACAGAAGTATTTTGGATAATTCTAGTTTGAGATTATTTTTGGATTTCCATAAAAGGACAACCCGGAGGTCGGGCGGCAACCCGTCACGTCCGGCAAAGCCGCGAGACTTGAACCCACAACCGAAGGACGACAAGGGTGTATCACCTACCACTGACCCACATGATTTCCTGGATTGAATAGTGTATTTTTTTTAATAGTTCTGCTAGATGACTTATAAATTCATTTTTTAACCCTATACGAATAGGATAAATAGAATTTTTTTTAAGTTCTATTATCTTTTAGAGTGAAAGATGAGTTTGTGGTTGAACTTAGTTAAAGGATGGGACTCTACGTATATATTTTTATTCTTCTCTTATTCAATGAAGAAAATAATTCCTATACTTTAGTGAAGGGATCTTAAAACAAAAAAAAGGTGTTATCCAAATACCATATGTTTTTTTGAACCGATGGTAGTTTTAAATCATCATAGACTGATGAATTTAAGGACCTCAATTTTACACTTATTTGTGATTGATGACCTCAATAACTAACTATAAATATTTATGTTTTCCTCCAATTATATGTCTTTAATTGACACCAATGTTCTCCTAATCCAAATCATGATTTGTTGGTGACCCTTTCATTTCCCTTTTCTCTTATTAAGACTAAATTTTATTAACCCAATTTCCGATGTGGGTTTTCCCACAAAAATATTTTCGATCTTCAACCTTTTATTTTATAAGAAAAATTTCAAATTTTGAGGATGCAATTTATTGAAGGAGGAGAGAATGTAACTCCCCAAGATTCCATGGTACGTTTCCATTTGAATAATGCAATAGCTTGCATTGTACGCAACTTCATGATTCTAACACACGCGGCCAATCAAAGTAGCTGTTATGAATAGTAATACCCACTTTTTGAAATTTTATAAATTTTATCTTTCAAAATGGACTTCATTTTTGGATTCGTAATATCGAAATTATCCTAGGGTTAAATTTTGGTACTTTTCAGATAACTTTTATATTTCGATGAATATTGAAAATTACTAAATTTTGATTAAAAATAACTTTTTTAATCAAAATAATTAATATTGATAAATTATGAATTTGAGTGGTTTTAAAGTATATTTAGAATATATTTTTACCATTTAATATAATTTTGATCATTGGGCGTTATTTCAAAATTAAACCGGAAATAAACAAGTATCAATCTTTTGATAATTATTATTTCTTAAAAACACGCTTTTTGTTTTGACAGCGGGAATTAATTTTAAATTAATTTCTGCCACTTCTGTGTTTTGAATTTGGAAAATAGATTTTATATTTATAATCAGGATTTCCAAATTGTTTAAATAGATAAATTTCATTTTTAGACATGTTGAATAATTAATTCGGTAAATATTTTATTTACCATGGTTAAAGGGTAAAACCGGTAAATAAGGGTAAACAAAATAATATTATAATGATAATAAATTACCTTAAAACGTGTCTTAACCTTATTTGTGAATACATGTCTGACCATGGAAATCTTTGGGTCTATTTTGGGACCCCATGGAGCCACTTGTAGGTGATAGGGACACTTTATATTAATTAAGTTAAAATAAATAAAAAATGACATACGCATATATCTTTTAGAAAAACAATTTTTACATAGGGTTATATATGTTATATTTTCGACTATAAATATTAATTTGAAAGATAAAACGATTTCCTACAAAATAGTAGTTTTTTTATAATTTTTATACATTAAATATTGTAATTTATTTATGACATAATGATCATGCAGTAATTACCGTATTAATGAAAGATTAAGATAATTGATATTATAAATACCCAAATAAATGTAATTTGAGACTTTTTATAAATACCAATAATTTTCTAGGTTACTATGACATATTAGGATTGTTTATGTAAAAAATTTTGAAGTAATATTGTTTTTATAAATTTATCAATAACAAAATACCCAATAGTTTTAAAATTGACGTAAAATAGTTTTTAAAACAAATATTATATTATTAATTTATATTCAATTCATAAAAATCTAAGGTTCATCCAAGAGTCTTATATCATGATATTTTAATCATTAATGGACCACTTGGGGGTATCATGGATGTATATAGTATGTTTATTAACTATATAATATAAAAATACAAAGTGACATGGTAAGTGTCAAACTAATTAACTAAGAGTTAAAACTAAACGATAAGGGTAATATAATGACCCCAACCTGTCTAAATTCTATTGGTTGAGTGGTTTTATACCCATCTATACTTTAACCTTTAAATAATACACTTTGGAGCCATTATAAACGGAATATGAATTTATTATAAAATAATATTTCTAGATTTTCCTAAGGTGCCCCTCCTCCCCCTTATAAAAGGACATCACTTCTAACCAATTCTTCACACTTTAAAAGCCTTTTGGTTCGTCCAAACCCTGCCCAAATACTCTCTCAACTTTATTATCTTCACCTAGAGTACTTATTTTGATCATAAAGCCATCCTAAGAAGCCCTTTTGATCAAATCAAAAGGAAGAACCCGAAGAAAAGGTAATGTTTTCACCACCCTCTTTCAAGTTTCTTTCTTCTTAAACTTCTTCATTCTTTGTTATTCATATTCTAAAATAATAACTCTAGTATTTACTATATACTATGATATTATTATAAATATGGTACAACCATATTTATTATTCTATACATTCTTTTAATGACATGTCACCATACGTGCGTACATACGGATTACCGTCTCCACGTCGTGGTGTAATTGTTATTCAATATATTATTATTTGGATGGGTATAATAATGGTGTGTAATTAATGTAAATAAAAACTATAACATGATAATTATTCTATATATATGATATAACATCCAATTATATATTATTTTAATATCAAAAGGATGATATTGTCGCTCGTGCGTACGTAGGGACTACCGTCTCCACGAATGCGATGAGATTCATTCCTCATCGTATCCATTCAAGACTAATTATCATTTGATGATTAAAAGTAATTTTTAAGAACTTTATATCATTATGGATATGAATAAGATACAACATATCCATAACAAAAACGTCTTATGTAACAAAATATATAAAATAAAACGAGTAACTTAACACCCGAAACGAAGATAATACTAAGATATTATTAACAAATCAATGTTAAAAGATCATATATGATATCATATTAATGTATATGATTCTTGTATAATTTAATAACAATTATTTAACCATTATAAAGGAGGTTAACTATAAGTCCCTAGCCGTAAACATTACTTAACATTGAATTAAATAAATAATTCCCATTGAGGGTCTGTTCAGGTTTAGAGTTTTAGAGAATTAGATCTTAACTATTACATCTCAAAATATTACAAAGTAGACACTTCTACTAAGTTTTCAAAAAAAATAAAAACTTTAAAAAGAAACATGTCTAGTTCTATGTTTTATATAGCATGACCTTTACCTTGATCACATCATTGACACTATTCCACATTAAGCCCTGTGAAAAACATTTCAAAAAAACATGGGGTGAGCATAAAAAGCTCAGTAAGGGAAACACAAAGAATGAAAATTGTTAGTTTTTCAAAACAACAAGTAAACCATGTATACTTAATTTTCACCTTTATGAAGTAGTAAAAACCCTTCACCGAATAAAAGATCAATACTTACCCTTTTGTAACCAAAAGATTACCATAAAACCCATACAAAGAACACATAACATATAAAGGTAACTTGGGACATAAACATACTTAAATGGAATAACCATATGGTCGACTTCCACATATATCACTTAATGGAATAGCCATATGGCCTACTTCCATACCCAATGCATTGGAGGTTATAAAGCAACCACCCGTCCTAGTAGTCACAGTACCACCCGTCATTTGTTTTATCATCTAACCACCCGTCAAATTTCCAAGTACCATTATAAAATCCTAAGACATAAAACAAATATAATGGAAAGAAAACATTTCCACATTTTGATCACAATATATCACTAAAATATATTGACATAACAAAACCATTATAAAAACCATTTTCAATACCAAAATACATTAAAGATTATATGGTATTTATTTCATTTTAAAAAACATTACGGCTTGTTGAGGAAGCCAAAGACCAAATAATACTCACGGCGGCAGAAAAAGTCGTTGTCACCGTGTACGTTAAAAGAAACATTCATTTTTTTCATTCAGTAAAACGATTCGTAGAAAAAGATTCCTTTTGTATAAAATTAAAAGTCAAAGGGGTTTATACACCATATAAAAGAAAGTTGTGTATAAAACAAAATATGCCTCAATGAAAGGAGATTGAGACGAAGTCCCTTACCTCGGGTCCGACTTGACTCAATTGTTCTTTAACGTCCTGAATAATAAACTTGAGTTAATTTCTACTTTTTTAAGAACCTTTTTCAAGTTCATTATTCCTTTTATATCACTTATTACCATGTTATGAACACTGTGTGATTTTTTAAGTTAATAATGGTCGTTTTGTCGATCAATGGTACTTGAGTCAAAAGTAAACTCTTTATAATTACAAGTTGTTCATGGGGTAAAATATCCATTATATCCAGAATTATATTCAAGATTTAGATATCATATATGTCATATATATCCATTATAAACATGCATTTATAATATTACATAACATTTAGAGGTAAGAAATGAAATGCACCGTTCATGGAGACGGTAAGCCGTACGTACGCATGAACGCTACTTCCATTTCTATTTCATATTTATTGGAATTAAAACATAATGATAAATAATAGTATTATAATTAAAGTATTGTATCATATATAATATCATTAAATTTATCCTTTATACGTACCACAAAATGTATTAACGAATCAAATCACTTTGAGGGGGCGGTAGTCCGCACTTCCTAAAATGAAGATATCGCATTTACCCATAATGGAAACCATAAAGTTATGACATAAAAGAAAAATACAGAAGCTTAAGGAAAACATAAACATATTATATATCATATATAAATATAGTTACATCTTAATGGCCACCTTTGAATGTGTTATATGAGTGTTGAACACTCATTATTTCGTGAGGCAGAAATTCGCCATCCACGAAAACAGTATGTTCTTTAACCATTAGATGTAGGTGTGTGTAAGTGTAACTCGAATACTTATTATAAAAACATCATAGTATATTGATTATACTATATTTGTTACAAAAGAAATGAATAAAAAGAGTTTAGGGTGTTGGAGAAGAAAAATAAAATAAAACAGCACAAGTGAAGACGTTACCATAAAATCGGGTAACTCGCTTTGGTTTGAACCAAAAGGGTTTCTTGAAAAGCTTACTGCCTAAGGTAAGGCTTCTAGGAAGAGGAGAGAGATGTGGAGAGACAAAATGATCATATATTTCCCGAACCAAAGGCTTGAGAGGTGTGGGTAAAGAGGTAGAGGTGGGGGGCTTTTATAAGAGGAGAGGAGGGGCACTCTTCTAAAGTTAAGAAAAGAAACTTTATTATAAAATGCTTTTCAGTTTTTAAAGGTCTCAAAATTATATATTTCGAGTATAAGGTGATAAGGGTTATAAATCCATGCATCCAATAAGTTTTTGACAAGTGTAGGTCTTAGATTTTACATTATCGTCTCATTTTATTTTAATCGTTAAATAATGAGGTAACCGCTGCATCATCATGGTGTCATAAATAATTTAATTTATTTAATGTCTAAAAATTATTACAAAAATATAATGATGTAGGAAATATTTTTATCTTTCTAATTAATATTTATAGTCAAAATTATGACTTGTATAACCCCATTTATAAATTGTTTTAGTAAAACAACTCATGTTTGTGTCATTTTTATTTTTACTTTAAATAAAAGGCATTAATGTCATTATCTTACCCAAGTGGCTCAATGGGGTACCAAAAATCGACCCATAGGTTTTCTTGGTCGTACATGACACATCCAATAAGTGTAGGACATGTTTCAAGGTCATTTAATATTTTTAAAACATTATTTTTACCTTAAATTACACTAATTACCTCTAATCGCGATTAAAAACATAAAAGTTACTATTCACCAAAAAAATATTTTAATTCCATTGAACCAAATTTTACTTCTTAATGAAAATAATTTTTATTGGATTTTTGAAATTCAAATCACAAAAGTGGTAAAGTTCCATTTAAACGAATAATCAGTTTTTGTAACTACCACTTTGTGGTTTCACTATTCATCAAAAATTAAGGTTTTTCAGAAAAATACCAAAACTTCACCCTAAGGTATATTTGATATTACAAATTCAAAAATTACATCTATTTTAAAAAATTCAACACAAATAAGTTTCATTAATTAATTTATTAATTAATTCCCGCTGTCAAAACAAATAGCGTGTTTTTGTGAAACAATATGTATCAAAAGATTGACATTAGTTTAAGTCCAATTTCAAAGTGAAATCAATTCCAATGACCACCATTGGATTAAATGGTAAAAATATATTCTAATTTCACTTTAAAACTAATTAAAAAGATAATATAATCATATAAATAAATTATATTAAAAAGAGGTTTTGAATTAAAATACAACATTTTCACTATTCATTAAAAAATGATCTTTATCGGAAAAATACCAAAAATTTACACAAAGGAAATTTTGATGTACCAATTCCAAAGAAGAGTTTTATTTGGTACAATAGAATGTATAAGTGTGATCAAAACTATAATTAAATAGGGTTCTCCATCAAAAGGCGATAGTTCAACCTTTTGGTGAAAATTAGAGTATATATGCCTAAAATTGAATTCTTTTCTTATTTTAAGCCTTTATCTTTTATTGGATAAATATAAAAACATTTAAAAAACATATATAATAATATTATAGTTATTTCTATTCATTCCCGCCAATACAACAGCTACGTGTTAACTACCATTTAAAATAATATTTTTATATTACTAGTGTGCAACGTAAGATTTCAAAGAAACTCTTTGTTGCGTATCAGATACGCTATCGAACATAGCAACCCCTTTAAAGTAAAATTAATATTTAATTCGCAAATATTAATAAATATGAAAATGATTTATTCTTTATTTACCTAGGATGTTACATCCTTCCCCCCTTTTGGGAATTGCGTCCTCACAATTTTATTCACTTATCAGAATAAGTGGGGGTATTTATCCCTCATAGCATTTTCAGATTCCCAGGTTGCCTCTTCAACCATATCGTTTTTTCCAAAAAAACCTTTACCTGGTGAATTACCTTATTCCGCAACACTTTCTCTCTACGGTCAAGAATCTGGACTGGTTGTTCTTCATAAGAGAGATTCTCTTCCAACTGAACTACCTCTGGGCTCAAAACATGAGATGGATCTGGCATAAACTTTCTCAACATCGAAACATGAAAAACATTGTGTACCTGAGATAAACTCAGAGGTAAAGCCACTCAGTAAGCAACTGATCCAACTTTCTTCAAAATTTCATATGGTCCAATGAACTTTGGACTCAGCTTTCCTTTCTTACCAAATCGCATTACACTTTTCCACGGCGAATCTTTGAGAAAAACATGATCACCTACCTCGAAAGATGGATCCTTCCTCCGGTTATCTGCATAACTTTTCTGTCTGATCTGAGCTGTTTTCATGTGTTTCTGAATCAACTGGACTTTTTCTGCCATATCTTCTACCAATTCTGGTCCCATCAGCTTCCTTTCACCCACTTCATCCCAAAAAGCTAGAGTTCGACACCTCTTTCCATATAATGCCTCAAATGGAGCCATCTGTATACTGGAATGAAAACTCTTATTATATGAAAATTCAACCAAAGAAAGATGTTGGTCCCAACGTCCCTGATAATCCATCGAACAAGAACGTAGCATATCATCCAAAGTCTGAATTGTTCGTTCTAACTACACATCTGATTGAGGATGAAAAGTTGTACTAAAATTTAATTCAGTACCCAATGACTTCTGAAGGCCTTTACAAAAGTTATAAGTAAACCTGGGATCACGATCAGATAAAATGGATAGGGTAACTCCATGCAACCTGACTATCTCTTTAAGATACAATCGAGAAAGTTGATCTAGAGAGAAAGTATCTCGAATAGGAAGGAAATGAGCAGATTTATTCAATCAATCAATAATAACATAGATTGCATTATTACCTCTAGATGTCTTCGGTAAACCCACAAAAAAGTCCATGGATATATTTTCTCATTTCCACTCTGGAACTGGTAAAGGCTGAAGCATCTCTTTCGATAACTACCGCTTTGCTTTAACCTGCTGATAAGTCAAACACTTCACAGTAAAATCAGCAATATCTCTTTTCATTCCATCCCACCAGTAATACTCCCGCAGATCTCTATACATCTTAGTACTGCCAGGATGAACTGAAAATAGGGAACTATGAGCCTCACATAACAACTCATTCTTCAACTGTGAATCACTAGGCACACATAATCTCTTCCCAAATCTCAAAACAATATCATTATCAATGTTGAATTCAGGCAACTTACCCTTCTGAACCAGTTCTACCTTTTTCTACAACTCGTTGTCTTTCTTCTGCGCTTGCTTAATTCTATCTGATATAGAAGATTTCACTGATACCTGAAACAAAACAGAAGGAAATCTTTCACCAAAAACTTCTATGCCAAATTTCATCAAATCAAAAACCAAAGGATCTCATTCCAAATATAGCATGGTTAATGAAGCATTACTTTTTCGACTCAAAGCATCATCCACTTTATTTGCTTTTCCCGGATGGTAATGAATTGTACAATCATAATCCTTGATTAATTCCAACCATCTCCTCTATCTCATGTTCAATTATTTCTGAGTGAATATATACTTTAAACTTTTTTGATCAGTATATATTTCACACTTTACTCCATACAAATGATGCCTCTAAATTTTTAGAGCAAAAACAACAGCAGCTAATTCCAAGTCATGTGTAGGGTAATTTACCTCATGAGTTTTCAACTGACATGAAGCATATGCAATTACCTGATCATTCTGTATAAGGACACAACCAAGTCCCTTCAACGAAGCATCACTGTATATAACAAACTCACCATTCCTGGAAGGAAGTGCCAAAACTGGAGCATTCACCAATCTTCTTTTAAACTCCTAAAAACAATCATCACATTATTTTGTCCAGATAAACTTAACACCCTTCCGAGTTAGCTTAGTCATTTGACTAGATAACCATGAAAAATTTTCAACAAACCTTCTGTAGTAACCTTACAAACCAAGAAAACTACGGATATCCGTTACATTTTTTGGTCTTGGCAATTCTTCAACAACCTTTTTTTTGTAGGATCAATAGTTATGCCATATTTTGAAATAATGTGACCAAGGAAAGAAATTTGTTGTAACCATAACTCACACTTGAAAAATTTTCCATACAGTTTCTTTTCTTTTAAGGTTCGCAAGATAACCCTTAAATGACTTTCATGATCCTCTTTACTTTTAGAAAACACCAAAATATCATCAATAAAAACAACCAACATTTTTCACCAAATTCAACTGAGCCATCATTGCAACAAACTGTTTAGTTCTGATTCTGACCGTCTCAGGATACTGATTTGAAAGGTCATTTCCCTTTGTATGCCTTCCCAGAAAATCTGTTATGTTTCCTCTATGAAAAACCATTCTTAACATAGAAATATCTTAGGAGAAGCAACATGGTAATATTCAAATGCTATATCATTTCAATAATACCATAAATTAATTTATAATTTAACAATTTTCTAACTCCTAAAGTTGTCTAAACTGACCTCTGATACCAACTATAAGGCCCCAGCCTTAAACATTACTTAACATTGAATTAAATGAATAATTCTCATTGAGGATCTTTTCAGGTTTAGAGTTTTAGAGAATTATATCTTAACTATTACATCTCAAAAGATTACAAAGTAGACACTTCTAGTAAGTTTTCAAAAAAATAAAAACTTTAAAAAGAAACATGTTTAGTTCCATGTTTTATATAGCATGACTTTACCTTGATCCCATCCTTGACACTATTCCACATTATGCCCTGTGAAAAACATTTCAAAAAAACTTTGGGTGAGCATAAAAAGCTCAGTAAGGGAAACACAAAGAATGAAAACTGTTAGTTTTTCAAAACAACAATTAAACCATGTATACTTTATCAAAGTAATACTTTTCACCTTTATGAAGTATTAAAAACCCTCCACTGAATAAAAGATCAATACTTACCCTTTTGTAACCAAAATATTACCATAAAACCCATACAAAGAACACATAACATATAAAGGTAACTTGGGACATAAACATACTTAAATGGAATAACCATACGGTCGACTTCCACACATATCACTTAATGGAATAGCCATACGGACAACTTTCATACCCAATGCATTGGAGGTTATAACATAACCACCCATCCTGGTATTCACGGCACCACCCGTCATATGGTTTATCACATAACCACCCGTCAAATGTCTAAGTACCATTATAAAATCATAAGACATAAAACAAATATATTGGAAATAAAACATTTCCACATTTCGATCACAATATATCACTAAAATATATTGACATAACAAAACCATTATAAAAACCATTCTCAATACCAAAATACATTAAAGAGTATATGGTATTTATTTCATTTTAAAAAACATTACGGCTTGTTGAGGAAGCCAAAGACCAAATAATACTCGCGGTGGCAGAAAAGGTCGTTGTCACCGTGTACGTTAAAAGAAACATTCCTTTTTGTCATTTAGTAAAACAATTCATAGAAAAATATTACTTTTTTATAAAATTAAAAGTCAAAGGGGTTTATAGACCGTATAAAAGAAAGTTGTATATAAAACAAAATATGCCTCAATGAAAGGAGATTGAGACGAAGTCCCTTACCTCGGGTCCGACTTGACTCGATCGTTCTTTAACGTCCTGAATTATAAACTTGAGTTAATTTATACTTGTATAAGAACCTTTTTCAAGTTCATTATTCCTTTTATATCACTTATTACCATGTTATGAACACTATGTAATGTTTTAAGTTAATAATGGTCGTTTTGTCGATCAATAGTACTTGAGTCAAAAGTAAACTCTTTATAATTACAAGTTGTTCATGGGTTAAAATATCCATTATATCCAGAATTATATTCAAGATTTAGATATCATATATTTCATATATATCCAGTATAAACACGCATTTATAATATTACATAACATTTAGAGGTAAGAAATGAAATGCACCGTTCATGGAGACGGTAAGTCGTACGTACGCATGAACGCTACTTCCATTTATATTTCATATTTAATGGAATTAAAACATAATGATACATAATATTATTATAATTCCAGTATTTTATCATATATAATATCATTAAATCTATCCTTTATATGTACCACATATGGTATTAACGAATCAAATCACTTTAAGGGGGCGGTAGTCCGCACTTCCTAAAATGAAGATATCGTGTTTACCCATAATGGAAACCATAAAGTTATGACATAAAAGAAAAATAAAGAAGATTGAGGAAAACATAAACATATTAGATATCATATATAAATATATTTACATCTTAATGTCCACCTTTTAAGGTGTTATATGAGTGTTGAACAATTATCGTTTCGTGAGGCAGAAATTCGTCATCCACGGAAACAGTATGTTCTTCAACCATTAGATGTAGGTGTGTGTAAGTGTAGCTCGAATACATATTATAAAAACATCCTAGTAAATTTAGGATACTGGTGTTTTTAAAGAATAAATGAATAAAAAGATTTTAGGGGGTTTGAGAAGAAAAATAAAACAAAAAGAGCACAAGTGAAGACGTTACCTTAAAATCAGGTAACTACCTTTAGTTTGAACCAAAAGGGTTTCTTGAAGAGCTTCCTGCCTAAAGTAAGGTTTATAGGATTAGGAGAGGGATGTGGTGAGACAAAATGATCATATCTTGTCCAAACCAAAGGCTTGAGAGGTGTGGGTAAGGAGGTAGAGGTGGGGGCCTTTTATAAGAGGAGAGGAGGGGCACTCTTGGAAAGTTAAGAAAAGATAATTTATTATAAAATGAGTTTCCGGTTTTAAAGGTCCAAAAACTATATATTTCGAGGATAAAGTGATACGGGTTCTAAATCCACCCATAAAATAGGTTTTTGACAAGTTTAGGTCTTATATTTTACATTATCAGCTCATTTTATTTAAATCGTTAAATAATGAGGTAACCGCTGCATCATCATGATGTCATAAATAATTTAATTTATTTAATGTCTAAAAATTATAAAACAAATATCATGATGTAAGAAATATTTTTAGATTTCTAATGAATATTTATAGTCAAAATTATGACTTGTATAACCCTATTTAAGAATTGTTTTATTAAAAAACCTCATGTTTTTGTCATTTTTACTTTTACTTTAAATAAAAGGCATTAAGGTAATTATCTCACCCAAGTGACTCCATGGGATCCCAAAAATAGACCCATGGGTTTTCTTGGTCGGAAATGACACATCCAATAAGGGTAGGACATGTTTCAAGGTCATTTCATATTTATAAAACATTATTTTTACCTTAAATTACACTAATTACCTCTAATCGCGATTAAAAACTTAAAAGTTATTGTTCACCAAAAAACATTAATCCCATTGAACCACATTTTACTTCTTAATTAAAATTATTTATATTTTATTTTTGAAATTTAAATCACAGAAGTGGTAAAGTTCCATTTAAACGAAAAATCAGTTTTTGTAACTACCACTTTGTGGTTTCACTATTCATCAAAAATTAAGGTTTTTCAGAAAAATACAAAAACTTAACCCTAATCTATATTTGATATTCCAAATTAAAAAATGATGTCTATTTTACAAAATTAAACACATATAAGTTGTATTAATTAATTTAATAATTAATTCCCACTGTCAAAACAAATAGCGTGATTTTATGAAACAATATGTATCAAAAGATTGACACTAGTTTAAGTCCAATTTCAAAGTGAAATCAATTCCAATGACCACCATTGGATTAAATGGTAAAAATATATTCTAATTTCACTTTAAAACCAATTCAAAAGATAATCTAATCATATAAATAATTTAGATTAAAAAGAGGTTTTGAATTAAAATACAACATTTTTCACTATTCATTAAAAATGATCTTTATCAGGAAAATACCAAAAATTTACACAAAGTAAATTTTGATGTCCCGATTCCCAAGAAGAGTTTTATTTGGTTCAATATAATTTATAAGAGTGACCAAAACTATATTTAAATAGGGTTCGCCATCAAAAGGCGATAGTTCGACCTTTTAGTGAAAATTAGAGTATATATGCCTAAAATTGAATTCTTTTCTTATTTTAAGCCTTTATCTTTTATTGGATAAATATAAAAACATTTAAAAACATATATAATAATATTATAGTTATTTCTATTCATTCCCACCAATACAACGGCTACGTGTTAACTACCATTTAAAATAATATTATTATATTACTAGTGTGCAACGTAAGATTTCAAAGAAACTCTTTGTTACGTATCGGGTACGCTATCGAACATAGAAACCCCTTTAAAGTAAAATTAATATTTAATTCGTAAATATTAATAAATATGAAAATGCTTTATTCTTTATTTACCTGGGATGTTACATTAACATACCATCGACTAAGGAAAAGTACAAGGTAAGGGGTTTTCATCTCACTCCTTATTCCCGTGAGATTCATGCCATATTTCCACTATTACCTTTTGTGTGGTGTATGTACTGCCCATAATTGTATTATTTATGTAATAAACTTTAATTTAAGTGTATTTACATATTCATTGTATGATACCTCTTTCATGGGGTGTATGTTTCGTAAGTTACCAAATTGGTAAGGGTTAATTTCACAATCTCTTTATTATCCGAGGTTGTTTTTACGTAAGTATCTACTGTGACATATTTATTATCCATGTCCATGTTTTATGACAGAGTTTTAAGAGGTATTATTTTAAAGGGATTTTTACTAAAACATCATTTCAAATGTTTTAAATATTTATTCTCCTAAATCTTTCTCATTAATGTCCATGTCTTCAAAATGGTTTTTAAGGATTTATTTATATGGACATGAATGTTTTTAAAATGTTAATCCCTTTCAACAGTTTCAAAGTGGTATGGGACACTTTGATTCAAAAATGTCTTTAAATGACTTATTTCCCAAATTGTGTGACTTTTAAATGTTTTCATTAAAAGGGGTATTTCTCTCAAAGAGTTTTACAAAATCATTTTCATCAATGTCAAAATACATTAATGGATTTTAAACTTGTTTTGAAGTTGATTTATCATGATACAAATCTTCCATATTGTGTTGAAGGTTTTGTGATATGTTTGACTGTGGATGTGTTATTTTTATACCATTCATGGTTTATGGGTAAAGTATTGACATTTCGTATGCTAGTTTTAATATGAATGTTTATGTTATATTTAGTCCCTTTCATATGAGGAATGTATTGGACTTAGTAAGTGATGGGTGGAGCCCGCTATAGCTCCTCGATGCATCGGTAGATCTCATGAGACAAACTAGTGTCTTGGCACGAGGCCTTGACAAAATCTTATTTGTAGTCTTGGCACGAGGCCTTGTCTATGTGGTTATGATAGTCTGGCATTATGCATTCCATCAGTATGAAAGTGGTTATTGATATTTCATGTGATTATTCGACTAGTAGAATATCCATGTGAATATGTAAATGGCATTATTTCATTATATATTTTCCATATTATGCCGAAGTTCAAGTTTAAAAGCCTTTTGTTTTAGTTACACATTGCCTTAAATGTTTATGCTTATTTATGAATGTTTTTGCTATATTGTTATCCTTACTGAGCATCTGAGCTCACCCCTTTCAATGTTTTATTTTTACTAGGATGTGAAGAAGTAATTTATGAATGACCTATAAGGATAATATGAGGGGATATGAAGACAATATGTTGTTGTAGTAGTTTTTTACTTTATGAAGTAATGTAAACTTTATGAATGTATCTAGTTATTCCAATGCTACTAAACTAATCGGTCTTTCGAGACTTCATCTTTCTTGTGATCATTCTAATGTTATGTAATAATGCACTAAATCTGGTCAACTGGGGTCGGGGCGTTACATGCGCCCTTGGTAATATCTAGGAGGATATTATGAGAACGAGAACTGCCAGTAGGAAATACACATTTCATAGTGTCATTGGATGTTCATATCTGTGGACTTGTGTATTGGTCCTTAGACTTTAAGATTATTATTAATGGGTATTACAACTTGCGCACTTAGATGTATTGACGAAAACTGTGACGAAACATTGTTCGCAGTGAGGTAGGATACGTTTGGTGTGTCACGAGAAATACCGCATTAATAGATAATGCGAGAAATGATATGTCCCTTCTGTTCCATAACAGAAGTAGATATCTCAGGCCCTTTTATGGAATTGAGATAGCCTAAATAAATCCATGGCCATGGTAAGGTATGGGAAAGTTCAATTCCAGAAAGTCAAAGAAAGAATAATCGATCACGTGGGTTGATGACACTAGCATACAACCCACTTGATTAGATATATCGTGACAAAGGGATTATATTACACGGTAAGCGTTCATATGAGGTGACACATCATTGCAGCTATAACTTCTTTCTCTATGGGTGCCTTGGTGTGTTTCTAGACGTTAACCTTGGACTTTAGGTAGGCTTCGCCTAATTCCACTGAGAAAGAGGCCTAGAGGGTCACACACTAAGTGTGTCCATGTATCTCAGTTAATTATTAATTTAACAAGTTAAATAAAGATTATTCCCGACTGTGGTTTAATAATTATTTGAGGATGCCTGATCGCATTTATTTTGACACTAGTTATTCAAGAGAATATATTGTGGGTGAAATAATATATTTATTAGCGAGTAATGCAGTTACATTTATTTAAGAAATAAATTTCCATTACTCAAGGTCTAATAAATGTGGAGGAGGAGATAAAGAAAAGTGGAAAATAAAATTACACGCCGTGTATATTTAATATACACAGCGTGTAGTTTTATGGAAAACAAGTACACGCCGTGTATTAATGATTACACGATGTGTAGCTTTTCTAGTCTGGATTTTGAGGAAACAATATCATTATTGTGATATTAATTATAATCAGTGTGGGCACATATCAAGGAATTAATCATTCGACATGGGGGTTTTCAATAAGAGTTATTGAAATAAATAAAACATATAATGAATTTATTTATTGTAATAACTCTATAACCTCAAACAAGATTATAAATATCCTCACAACACCAACAATTTTCATGAAATGGTTATGCACAACAATTCTGGAGAATTATTTCAAGACCGAAAGAACTCCTTCCTCCAAGAACGCTCTCAAGACCGAGAGACCAAGGTAATTGAAGGTGGACATCGAAAGCGAAGGTTCTTCCGCGCTAGCACCCGGAGATCCCTTCGGCGACGTCCGGAGATATGTGGCACATGTGTGGATCACCACTATAGGAATCCTACACTTAGATTCTATGATGCAACGATGGTTCACAGGATCGTGATCAGAGACATCAGCGAAGAAATAATTCCATCAAGGTAATTCTTGTGAAGTAATTAAATTAATTATAACCAAAATATGATGATCCTATCTCTATGGTTCCGGGATTCCCTCTTATTTTTTTCATTCTTTGTTCTATTCCGAATATTCGATGTTTTAAAGCGTGATGGATCTCGGATTGAACGTTTCTTAACATTAAAATTAAAGTTGGGAAAACCCACCAACGCACTTCCGCCACGTCCAGAACCTACAAGTGGTATCAGAGGGGTCATATAGTTGATTAGAATTATTTATTTTTTCATTGGTGATTTACGCATTAAATAATTTTGTTGTTTTCAATTCAAATTTAATAGTTCTGGAAATATGAATCTCGAGATCTGTTCCACCTCCCTCATTTCTCGTTCACCTCACAAAAAAGATTTTTTCTTTTAATTTTGTTTAAAATAAAATAGAGGAACTCATCTGTAGGAGCCAAATGTTTCTGGCCGTACAACACCAGAATACATGGCGTGTATTCGGAAGTACACGCTGTGTAGTCTAGGTTCATGCATCGGACTGGTCTTCCAAATCAGGTCGTGTATTGATCCTATCTAAGTCATTTATGACACCGTGTTTTGACAAGAAATAGGTGGCACATGGTTTTCGGATTACACGTCGGGTGGTCCAACAGAACATGGTGTGTAGTCCCTTCGGGTTAGGTTTGGACCGTGTACCCTGTACACGGCTTGCCCGGCTGGGAACCGTGTAACACGGAAACTACACAACATGTGTCCCACTGTACATGCCGTGTACTCTAAAAATTTCTGAAGTACATTAACACGCCATGTCCTCAGGTGTGTACTTTGGATGGATGGTGAAGAAAAGTACACACCGTGTAGTCAGAACTACATGTCGTGTACTCACCCAAATTACGCAGATTTATTAAAATTTATTATTATATTATACAAACCCTTTAGACATGTACCATGGTGTAGGCATAAAGCTGATGCACAACATGTGATAAGTGTTTTATATATGTGTGTTTAATTTAACATCTGCGTAATAAATGAGAATTCACCGGGTTGCCTCCAAGGTACAAGTTACGTACAAGGATAATTTTAAATGAATTTATTTGTTTAAAATTATGATGGATGAGAATCTCAAGGAAGTTCAGAAAAGGGTTTAAGATAAAAGGATTGATTAATTAAAGATAATTAATTGATTAGAGCGTGATTTATCTTAAATAATAATGATTAAAGAATTTAATGCTAGTTTTATTTATCTGTAAATATCGTTGCATGTATGGATGATCATGAGCTCGACCGAGACCTTTGTATGTGAATGGTTTCTTTTAATTTATTTATTTAAATTAAATTTGTTGGTCTGCGAGCCATCTCTTCATTAATATGTAGGGCCTGCGCACCCAGGGATTTTTTTATGTAAAAACCCCTTTTTACCCGTCACCTACGTGTGAGATAAATGCATATGTAATGGATGGAGCTCCCAAGATAGTGGAGGCGGCTCAAGTCAGGAGCCAAGGTGAAACCAATCCAAGGAGATACAAAGGTGGACAGGTGGAAAGCTGTAAACACGAACCCGGAAGGTTCAAGGTGTTTCTCCCCTAGGTCTTGGGTTAGTTTATCAACCGCTAGATAAACTAACCAATAGAAAAAGCTCATGATAATGCCATTTATTTTATTTCTATCAGTTGTGTGGTTTATTTATTGTGGGTGTGTTATCATGATCACACAATTAATGAATTAAACGAGGATTCAAGATGGAACTAAAATAAAACCGGCTTATACGTAAATATTATCTTAGACATGGTTAATCACTTAAGTATTTCCCACTTAATATTAAAAAGCATGTAATAAAAGATAATAAATTGGAAATTTATGTATAATGATAAAATCCCTCAAAAGAAATATTAAGTCGGCATAGCCTTCCATAATCTTGGTTAGAATCAAACCATAGTTCAAAGTGCTTGACCAACCCTAGTTGGGGTGCTTTCAATTATCAGGGATTTCTAATTCAAGGTTTTGGGTTGACTTGACTTGGTTCACATAAAGGGTTGACTGCCACTGTAGGACTTGGTGTGACCAAGAGTCAAAGGTTGAGGAAATCCAAAATAAAAGGATTTTAGATTGGGGAGTCCACTCAGCGGATCAAGGAGCTGCGAGTTAATGTAGTTGGAATTTTCAATGCCTACCTAAAACCCTTTAAGTTTCTTGACCAATCCTAGTTGGGGTAATGTGAAGGGAAATATGGATCCTTTCCACTATAGTATTCAGTCAATAGAATATTCTGAAGTCAATGGTGAGGGTTATTGAATTTCGATAAAATATTAGGAGACTAATAAGTATTAATTTATTTATTTGTCTCAGTTTTTTAATAAAGTACTAAACCTTTTATCATCTTAATTTGTAGAAATGACAAGAAAATGACTTCAAACATATCATTGTGAACCATACTCGAGAAGGAAAACCTTCTCACCAGCACCAATTTCCAATAGTGGCAGAGGTGTTTACATGTCATCATTCGCCATGAAAAGAAAATTGTATGTGCTGGAAGAGCCTATTCCAGTTGCACCTGGGAAAGAGGCCAGTGATGAGGAATTATCTGTCTATATGAAACACATGGATGATGGCACAGATGTACAGTGTTTCATGCTATCATCCATGTCCAATGAGCTCTTGAAGAAATATGAAAACATGGATGCGTATAGCATGATGTCTCACCTTAAGGATCTCTACCAAGAGAAGGCGAGAAAAGAGAGATATGAGATCTACAATGCTTTGTTTACAACTAATCTTGGAGATTCTGCACCAGTTGGGCCTCATGTAGTCAAGCTTATTGGCTACATTGAACTCCTGGACATCTTAGTGATTAAATTCCCGGATGAGTTGCGTACAGATCTCATCCTATCATCACTTCCCAAGACCTTCTCTAGCTTCATTGTCAATTATAACATGAGAGGCAATGAGAAGAGTCTATCAGAGCTTCTAACCTTGATTCTCCAGGTAGACAAGGACATGGGGAATGACAAACCCACAGTTCTTATAGTGAATGAGAAAAGGAAGGACAAGGCAAAGGGGCCAAAGACTTATAAACGGTCTGAAGCCCCCCGAGTACCGTCCCTCCAAGAAGGGGAAGATATAGAGTTAGGGCAAGGAATGGAGGTGGTGTGTTTTGCATGTGGCAAGCAAGGCCACTGGAAGAAGAACTGCACCCAGAAGCATGGGGATGCTAAAGGTGCATTCGTTATCGAGTGTAATCTTTCTATTTCTACAAATTGTGTATTAGATACATCTTGTGGGGATCACATCTGTATTCAAATGCAGGAACCAAGTATATTTAGAAAGATTTTCAGAGGAGAGGTGGATCTTTGAGCTGCCAATGGCTCAAGGCTGGCTGTGTTGTCTATTGGCGATTACCACCTCTCATTTCCAACTGGCATGATTTTGGTTTTACAAAACTGTTATTATGTGCATAGTGTTACCAAGAACATAATTTATGTATCTTGTTTGGATATAGATGGATTTGTTTTCAAATTTAGAAATAAGGGTTGTCTCTTTTATAAGAACAACGTATGTTATGGTATGGAACATTCAAATAATGGTTTTTATGTATTAAATTACTAAAAACAAGTGTTGGAAATTGATAATGAAACAAACTCACATGACTCATACATCACCCAGTTGTGACATCACTGTCTCGGTCATGTGAACGAGAAGCGCTTGACAAAGCTCTACCAAGGTGGATATTTAGACTCTACTGAGCTAAAACCACTTGATAGATGTCATGATTGTTTACAAGGAAAAATTACCAAGCCGCCTTTTGGTGGATAGGGTGAAAGGGCCACAGAGCTTCTAGGATTGGTACACACGGATGTGTGTGGACCATTTCTAGTATAAGCTAGAGATATATATTCTTACTTCATTACTTTTACTAATGATTTGAGTAGATATGGATATGTCTACTTAATGAGGTATAAGTTAAAGGCCTTAGAGAAATTTAAGGAATTCAAGAATGAAGTAGAGAATCAGCTTGTTAAGAAGATAAAGAAACTTTGATCGGATCGAGGTGGAGAATATCTGAACCAAGAGTTCATCGATATTCTACAGGAGTTTGGGATTCTATCTCAGCTCACTCCTCCTTATACACCACAGTGGAACAGTGTTAGTGAAAGGAGGAACTGCACCTTGTTGGACATAGTGAGGTCGATGATGAGTCATGTGGATCTTCTGTTATCCTTTTGGGGATATGCATTACAAACTGTAGCATACACATTAAACCGAGTACCATCTAAGGCGGAAAATGGAATTCCATCCGAGTTATGGAATGGAAGGAAACCCACTTTGTCGCACACATGTGTATGCGGATGTGAGGCATTTGTTAAGGCCTTATCAGCCAGTAAACTAGCACCCTGGGGCATGAGGTGTATATTTATAGGATATCCCAAGGAAACAAAAGGATATTCCCTATATAACCATTTAGACAAGAAAGTGATTGTCGCCAGACAAGCTGACTTTCTTAAGAGGGAGCACATCCTCAAGAAGGATAGTGGGACCAAGATTGACTTCGATGAATTTGATTCTCAAGATACACAGGATTTGGTACAGGAACAAGTTCCACAGGTCCCCGTGGAAGAGGTTCCAGAAACACAAGTACTGTGTAGGATCTCAAGAGAGGTAAGGGAACCAGAGAGATTTGGTTTCCTAGTCATCGAGGATGGTGAATCATTATTGTTGGACAATGATGAACCTCTCTTCTACAAGGAAGCAGTAGAAAGCTCAGAAGCTACAAGATGGCTAGAAGCTATGAATTATGAGATGGATTCTGTGTATCAGAACCCAGTCTCGGTTCTGGTCGATGAGCCAGTTGATGTAAACCCTCTTGGATGCAAATGGTTATTCAAGTGAAATATGGACACGGAAGGTCAAGTTAGCACCTATAGAGCAAGGCTAGTGGCAAAAGGATTCATACAGGATCAAATAATTGACTATGATGAAACCTTCTTTCCAGTTTCCATGTTTAAATCCATAAGAATCATACTTTCCATAGCATCTTACCATGACTATGAGATTTGGCATATTGATATCAAAACAGCATTCCTTAATGGGAACCTTCAAGAAGATGTCTATATGACACAACCAAAAGGGTTTGTGACACCAGGGGCAGCCAAATGGGTTTGCAAGTTTCAAAAATCCATTTATGGATTAAAGCAAGAATTCAGGTCATGGAACATTCGATTTGATGAATCCATAAAGGAATTTGGGTTAATTAAAAATTAATTTCATCCATGTGTTTATAAATGGTTTAATGGGAAGGCGATAGTTATCCTAGTATTATATGTTGATGACATATTACTTATTGGAAACGATGTACAAGTATTACAGTTAGTTAAGGACCAGTTGAACAAGTGTTTCTCCATGAGGGACTTGGGTGAAGCAGCCTACATTCTAGGGATCAAGATCATTCATGATAGATCCAAGAGGCTGCTTGGACTAAGTCAAAGTACATATATTGACCAGATACTAAAGAGATTTAGTATGGAACAATCCAAGAGGGGATTAGTTCCAGTGTCACATGGCCTACATCTTTCTAAGAACTTGTGTCCTCAGACACAACAAGAGAAAGATAGAATGAGTAAGATCCCATACACTTAGGCTATAGGACCCATCATGTATTCCATGTTATGTACCAGGCTTGATTTTGCCTATGCACTGAGCATGGTAGGCAGATATCGAGTAGATCTAGGACAACAGCATTGGACTGCTGTTAAGACTATCCTTAAGTATCTAAGAAGAACTAAGGTTATGTTCTTGGTGTATAGAGGAGACGAGGAGCTTGTCAGCAAAGGGTATGTTGATGTTGGTTTTTAGACAGATCAGAATGAACTGAAGTCACAATCTGGATTTGGTTTTTGTCTCAATGGAGGATCTATGAGCTGGAAGAGTTCAAAGCAGCCAGTTGTTGTCGATTCTACAGCAGAGTCTGAATATATAGCAGATTCTGATGCAGCCAAGGAAGCCTTCTGGATTCAGAACTTTTTCCAGGAGCTTGATGTGGTGCCTAGCTGTAAAGATCCCATTACATTGTATTGTGATAATATTGCAGTGGTGGCTCTTGTAAAAGAACCAAGGTCACATCAACGGACAAAGAACATACTCTGGAATTATCACCTCTTGAGGGATTTATATCAAAGGGTTGAAGTTGCAGTGAGCAGAGTGTCCATATAAGAGAACGTGGTGGACCCCATGACTAAAGGCCTATCTCAGTAGAAGCATGAATATCATGTGAGAGCTAGTGAGTTAAAGGTTGTTAACAGTTGGCTCTAGTTCAAGTGGGAGTCTGTTGGAGTTGGTGGCCTAGAACCAACTACTTTGTACTTTATTCATTAATAAATGCCTTATCACATCTTGATTGTTCTTCTACATGACAATGCATGTGATAATTCCCTAAGGATAGTTGTTGCATTAATGTGCCATAGCGGATCCCTGCTATGATGAGAACCTGGAAGTGCCATAACATTGTTCTTGAATATATGTTCTATGGCCGGATGATGTTATTTGAGGGACACAAATAATACAGGCCATTAGGGTTGAGGACTCATAAAACTTTGAGGAACCTTCTCATGGTGTGCGCCCTTGGTAATATCCAGAAGGATATTATGAGAAAGAGACCTTCCAGTAGGAAATCTACATTTCATAGTGTCATTGGATGTTCCTATCTGCGGACGTGTGTATTGGTCCATAGACTTTAAGATTATTATTCATGGGTATTACAACTCTCGCACTTAGATGTATTGAAGAAAACTGTGATGACACATTGTTCACAGTGAGGTAGGATATGTTGGGTGTGTCACGAGTAATACCACATTAATAGATAATGCGAGAAAGGATTTGTCCCTTCTGTTCCATAAAAAAAGTAGATATCTCAAGCCCTTTGATGGAATTGATATAGCCTGAATAAATCCATGGCCATGGTAAGGTATGGGCGAGTTCAATTTCAGAAAGTCAAAGAAAGAATAAACAAGCACGTGGGTTGATGACACTAGCGTGAAACCTGCTTGATTCAAGATATCGTGACAAATGGATTATATTACACGTTAAGCGTTCGTATGAGGTGACACGTCATTGCGGCATTAACATATTTCTCTATGGGTGCCTTAGTGTGTTGCTAGATGCTAATCTTGGACTTTAGGAAGGCTCCGCTTAAGGCCACTGAGAAAGAGTCCTAGAGGGTCACACACTAATTGTGTCCATGTATCTCTATTAAATAATAATTTAACAAGTTAAATAAAGATTATTCTTGAATGTGGTTTAATAATTATTTTAGGATGGCTGATCGCATTTATTTCGACACTAGTTATTCGAGAGAATATATTGTGGGTGAAATAATATATTTATTAGCGAGTAATGCAGTTAAATTTATTTAAGAAATAAATATCCATTACTCAAGGTCTAATAAATGTGGAGGAGAAGATAAATAAAAGTGGAAAATAAAAGTACATGTCGTGTATATTTAATATACACGTCGTGTAGTTTTATGGAAAAAAAGTACGCACCGTGTATTAATGATTACACAGCGTGTAGTTTTTCTTATTTGTATTTTGAGGAAATAATATCATTATTGTGATATTAATTACAATCAGTGTGGGTGCATGTCAAGGAATTAATCATTCGACATGGGGGTTTTCAATAAGAGTTAATGAAATAAATAAAATGTGTTACGCGTTTATTTGTTGTCATAACTCTATAACCTCAAACACGATTATAAGTATCCTCACAACCCCTACACTTTTCAAGAAATGGTTGTGCACAAAAATTCTGGAGAATTCTTTCAAGACCGAAAGAACTTCTTCCTCCAAGAACGCTCTCAAGACCGAGAGACCAAGGCGATCGAAGGCAGACATCGCAAGCGAAGGTTCTTCTGCGCTAGCACCCGATGATCCCTTTGGCGATGTCCAGAGATACATGGAACACATGTGGATCACCATTAAGGGAATCCTACACTTGGATTCTACGATGCAATGAAGGTTCACAGGATCGTGACCCGAGACATCAGCAAAGAAAGAATTCCACCAAGGTAATTCTTGTGAATTAATTAAATTAATTATAACCAACATATGATGATCTTATATCTATGGTTCCGGGATTCCCTCTTTAGTTTTTTGTTCTTCATTCTATTCAAAATATTTGGCATTTCAAATCATGATGGATCTCAGATTGAACTTTTCTTAAAGTTAAAATTAAAGTTGGGAAAACCCACCAATGTGCTTCCGCTGCGCCCGGAACCTACGTACCCAACTTTAATTTTTCCATTAACAATGATCAATCTGAGATCTGTCACGATAATAAAACCCCATATCTTCATAATAGAATGAATAATTAAAGAAATTAATGGAGTCACAGAACCATATATATGATCATCATATGTTTTTAATAATTAATTTAATTAAAAGGTAAGAATTACCTTGAAGCAATTCTCTCTCTGTTGATGTTTCCGGTCATGATCTAATGTGATCCATCATTGTTCCATAGAATCCAGGTGTATTATTACTCTAGCGGTGATCCACACATGATCCATGTATCTATGGACGTCACTGACCGTATCTCCGGGTGCTAGCACGGAAGAACCTTCGCTTGTGATGTCCTCCTTCTATCGCCTTGAGAGCCACTTGCAAAGCGCTCTCCGGGATCTGGTGGAGGAGGATCTCTCTCATATCTCAAGAGAGTTCTCAAAAAAAATTCTCTATTGGATTGAGATATTTCTATAGATCTGTTGTGCACAACCCCACAAAATGGCTAGGCTAATGAGAATTATATAATTGGGATTTTAATTACTTAGAATAATAAAATGAATTAATTGCCCCAAAGCATTTATTCATTTTATATAATTCTTAGTAATACCCCATATCAAATAATAATAGTTGACTATTATTATTAGTTGAAATGTTCCTAGAGAATTACACCTAATATTATTTAATTAAATAAATAATATTATTTCTCACAAATCCCTAGAAAAACTACATGTTGTGTATATTAATATACACGGTGTGTACTTTTGTTTTTCTATTTTCTTTATTTCCTCCACCACATTTATTAGACCTTGAATAATGGTTATTTATTTATCAAATAAATATTACTGCATTACTCAGTAATAAATATATTGTTTCTCCCATAATATATTATCATGAATAACTAGTGTCGAAATAAATATTATCAAGAATCCTTGAATAATTATAAAACCACAATTTAGAATAATCTTTAATCAACTTATTAAGTTAATATTTAACTAAGATACTTGTAAATAATTAGTTTGGGACCCTCTAAGCCTCTTTCTCAATGGAATTAGGAAGATCCTGCCTAATGTCTAAGGTTAGTGTATAGAAATGCACCAAGACACCTATAGAGAAAGAAGTTAACACCACAATGATGTGTCACCTCCTATGAACTCTTACCGTGTAATGTAATCCCTTTGCCTTGATATCTCGAATCAAGTGGGTTGCATGCTAGTGTCATAATCCCATGTGCTCAGTTATTCTTTATTTGAATTCCTGGAATTTAACTTTTCCATTCTTCACCATGTCCATGGATTTATTTAGGCTATATCAATTCCATCAAAGGTCCTGAGATATCAACTTCTGTTATGGAACAGAAGGGGAAAATACTTTCTCGCATTATCTATTAATGGAGTATTACTCATGACACACCAAACATATCCTAACTCACTTCAAATAGTGCGTCGTCACAGTTTTTTTCAATACATCTTAGTGCATGAGTTGTAATACCCATTAATAATAATCTTAAATTCAAAGGACCAATACACACGTCCATAAATAGGAACATCCAGTGACACTATGAAATGTGGATTTCTTACTGGCAGGTCTCATTCTCATAATATCCTCCTAGATAATACTAAGGGCACACACCATGAGAAGGTGCCACAATGTTTTATTATTCCTCACCCCTAATGTCTTGTATTATTTTTGTCCCTCAAATAACATCATCCTATCATAGAACATATATTTAAGAATAGTGTTATGGCACTTCTGGGTTCTCATCATAGCAGGGATCCGCTATGACATTTTATTGCAACAGTTATCCTTAAGACATTATCATATGCATTTTCATGCAGAAGAACAATCAATATGTGATAAGGTATTTATTAATGAATAAAGAAAAAAGTAGTTGGTTCTAGGCCACCAACTCAAATAGGTGTGAGGTTAGCCATAAGTGTAACGACCCAAACTTTCATTAATGGAAATCCCTATTGATCTAATTAAATGTCTCATTATGTAAAATGTTTTGTGAACTTATTTGGTTTTATGATTTAGATTTTTAAAATACCGTTAAGAAATTTGATCGTTTCTAATATATTCATTGAACAGATATCGCATGATTAGTATAAATATAGGGCTTTAATAGATCTGATTTACTCAGATAAAGGAACGATGGCCTCATCGAGTAGACTTTCCCCATAAGAAGCCCATTTTTCGGATCTCGGCAAGTAGGTGGCATTATTGGGCTTCACTATTGACCAATCCCAAGCCGATCTTGAACACATTAAGCTTGAGCGGAACCGACTACGGTAGAAATAGAAGTTAATAGAGATTACCACCCGAGCGATGTTATCCGAGCCACCCCAAGAGTCTGTCAACATCTCACATTGTACCCTTCAATATTATGCGGGTTTTATAAGGGGTTATGTAACAAGACCCTATCACTATGACTATGTACATTATTTTTTTATAAAGAATGTGCATTCATTTTATTATTGTTACTTTGTAAATAGTTTTTAATGTACAAGTAGTTTTTTTAGTTAATATTAAACTAAGAAATAAATTTTGATGAATTAATGGTTTTTTGAATTAAATAATATTTTAATAAAATATTATTATTATTAAATAAATTTTTATTAAATATAAATTATTTTATAATTTTATGAATGCAATTATAATTTTTATTAAGGTTTGAAAGTCGTTTTTTCAAAACCCATGAATTTTCGATAAATGACGGTTTTTATTTTATAGGTAAAAATTAACATATTTATAAAATTATTTAGATAAAATGAATATTATTTTTGGAATCAGGTCATCAAAATTATCCAACAGTGAAGTTTTCATAATTTTCTGAGAGAGTCGAATTTTTGGGTAAAAATTAAATACCGTTTAAATATATAATGTGTTTATGACATCATAATGACCCAATAGTGATGTAATAAAATAATATAGACATTATTTTAGGCCAATATATTTTTTATCATTAAAATAATGTGATTTTAGATTTTTTTGGTTTATTATACCAAGCTTTAGTGGACACTCCAAGACTTATAAATCATTTTGTCTTTTTAAATTGTTTTCCTTGAGAGTATGAATCACCTCCAAATAAGCACCCTAAATATTTTAATAAGTTCTGACATTGGACTTATAAAATATTTTTTTCCACTACCCTTTGGAAAAAACCATGGGAAAAACCATGGGCTGGTTTGTGTTTTGGGTTAGTTTAATGTGAGGTTTCCCAAACCTAAATAATAAAGAATTCCCTCTCCTTTCCTATATAAACCCACCCAATCTCCCTCTTACTCTTTACTCAAAGCCTTAGGAGTTCATAAAACCTATTCCCTCATCTCTCTATAATCATCCCAAGGTTCCTCAAGCTCCCAAGAATCCTCTCTCAAGCCTCTCCCAATCCTTTGGGATCACACTTCCAAGTAAGGGATTTCTTCTTTTTTCATTTTTGTCTCAATTTCATTATGTTGTTATGACCTTTTGTTTTCAATTATAAATGTTGGGGTATGATTTCACACATCCCCCATTCCTCCCTCTCTATGTTTGAATGATGATATACCCCTTTCTATCTCATTAAATTTCATTCATATACGCCTGTTACCATGCCAAAATTTTGTAAGGAATCTCTCTCTTCTCATTGACATTCAAGAAATTCTCTTGTATTGTGAATATAAATTCCATTACTTTTGTTGGACATGTATATATATAACCCCCTTAATTTCCATTTCATGTAAATATTATTAGACACCCATTTCCCTCTCATAAACCATTTTTATGAATTCCTATGTCACGTCGTTACACTGCCGAAATTGCACCTTGATTTTCCAAGACAATGTCATTATGTAGTGAATACCATGCTCATTTAACTATCAAGGGTATTCACCTTTATGAACATTTACTTATTGATTATATTGTTTCATATATGAATTCCATATTTTATTTATCATGTAATAAATTATGAGGTTTAATGAATCAATGTTATATGATCCATGTGGCACACTTATGCATGAAATGAAATGTTTAAGAAAGGTGCACCCTGATAGCGCTCCAATGCATTGGGTAAATATTATTATCATGATATGTCAAGTTAAATGAGGGTTTAATCATGAAAATTCAAGTTCAATGAGGGTTTACTCATGCTCCATTTTCAATTATCCTTGGATCATTCTAAAATCATATTAAATTTTGTTTCCACATTTCCATGTTAAGATTAACATGCTTTATCATTCCTTTATGTTAATGTTTCTATTGAGCTCCATTGATATGCCTATTTTATAACATTTACTATTTTCCTGATGTTATTCCATGTTTATTCCCTTACTGGGCTTTATAGCACACCCTTTTCTCATGCATGTCCTCAGGTTATCCTATGAAATTCTATGTACGAGGGAATGTAGTGGTCATGTAAAGGATGTTTTTAATAAAGATATTGTATTCCATATTTTAAGTTGTTATGTAATGATCATAATCCCAAAAGACACTAGAAATCTCGATCTTATATGTTTTATAAAGTGAATTTTGTCGAATAAGTCATGTTTAAGTGTGAAATAAAAGAGAAGGGTTGTCATAGTTAGTATTAGAGGATAGGTTTAGTTATTTTTTTGGATTAGGATTAGAAAATCCTTGTAAAGACTTAGAGACAAGAATAAGTATAATAAAAACATCCCTAAGTATTAGTGAGTATTGATTAAGTGGTTTATCAAGAAAATACATCCTTTTTGGGATACGAGAAGGTAGAGGTGACTCTGCCACAAATGTATCCTAGGGGTAAAACCTGAAAACACTGCTTTGATCTAGACTCGAATGGGAACTAGTGTACGAAAATGGGCCTTGCTACACTCTTGGTTACGACACTCCTAGGGGATATACTTTAGTAAATTCACAAGCTTAGTATGAACCACTGTTAAGGGGGGAAATTTCCTTAAGAATATATGTTAGAAAGTAAATCATGGATAACATATATTGAAGCCTATAGATTCATAAGTTAAGGAAATAAAAGTAATGTATATGTCATATATTTTGTCTTTAGATAACCCTTTATGTGTTACCCCTAAATTTCCTTTTATTTCAGCCAATGGCTGGTAATAGGAGGACTCGGGCTAACAACCGATGTAAATATCAATGTGATGGTTGTACTAATGAGATCCCAATCTGATGGGAGCGAGAATCACGAACTTTGTCACGATTCTCTCTCAGTTAACTCAAGATTGGAAAAGAAACATGGTTCAAGAGGAAAGTTCAACCCCCCCCCCCCCCAAGAAAGAACAAGTCGCTATCAAGAGCTTCATGAGACAAAGGCCTCCTACATTTAATGGATCATTTGAACCCTCAATCACCGAATAGTGGATCAACTCCATTGAAAAGATATTCTCCATCCTTCAATGTTCTGAACAAGAAAAGGTTCTCATGGATGCTTATCGTATGGAGGGTGAAGCTGATCAATGGTGGACATTGATCAAAAATATTAATCCTGAGGAGGAGATCGAGGTGTTGGAATAAAAGGATTTCCAGAAGATTTTTTTTGATAAATATTTTCCGCGCACCCTCTGACTTAAGATGGAAAGGGACTTCCTTGACCTCAAGTAAAAAAGATGACGAATATGTCAGAGCGTACGAGGAAAACATCACAAGGATTTCATGATACACCTATGGATTTGTCGTTACCCCTGAATGTAAGGTTGGCCGCTTCTTTGGTGGGCTGAAACCAAGCCTATTGAAAGCACTGGAAATTCGTGACTTCAACATCTATGAGGAAATTGTCTGATATGCCCTCAAGATCGAAATGGAGATCAGAGAATCTCAGGGGTATCATGGAAATAATAAGTGTAAGGTGTAATTCAATGTTGGAGGTCCTATGGATAAATCCAATGGTTCTAAGAAGATCCAGCACCCCACTTGCCAAAGGTGCAGAAAGAAGCACCCCAGAAATTGCCTGAAGGGGACGAGTAAATGCTTTAGGTGTGGAATAGAAGGCCACCTAGATGTTAATTGTCGGCAAGAAAAACTGGCGGCTATGACAGAGAAGAGGAATGCTCCGCTCGACCCTCAACGCATTGTTCATAGCTTCAACTACAATGAACTGGGGCACTTTTCAAATCATTTCCCTAAGAAAAGGGTTTTCAGAGGCAACTCACAACCTCCAAGGCAGAAAGGGAGAGCTTTTTCCATCACTACCACTGAAGTGAACCCCGACAATGAAGTGGTGACAGGTATGCTAGTTATTCATTAAATAATAGAAAACATACTTTTTTATTCCGGTTTTACACATTCTTTTATATCCCGAAAGTTTAGTAGAAAAATCCCAACACCACCATACATCATGGAAGTAGAGATGTCAGTGAGTATGGAAAATGGGGCGATCATTGCATCCCCTGAATATAACTCCTCCCCTGTCATAATTTGTGGATTGAACTTCCTGAAAAACCTCTTCATACTCCTTATGGTGGAATTTGATGCAATTATCTTCATGGATTGGCTTTACTTATATAGAGACAACATAAATTGACATGAGAGGGAAATCACTCTTCATATGGATAATCGACCTCTGATTCTGTACACATGAAAGGAGGATGATGAAACTTCTTTACCTATATCATCTCAAGCATGGATATTACTTCCTTATGAGCATGCGCATCTAGCTCAGATGATTGAGTCCATGGAAGCAACCATGCTTGAAGACATGCCTATTGTGAGGGAATTCACCGATGTGTTTCCCGAGGAATTGTCTGGTCTTCCACCTAGAAGAGGTGTTGAATTCTCAATTGATCTTATACCTGGGGAGTTTCCAATATCCAAGAATTTGTATATAATGCCTATTGTGGAGCTTGAGGAGATGAAGAAATAACTACAGGAGAATTTGGATAAAGGGTTTATATGCCCAAGTGTTACACCATGGGGTGCTCCAGTACTCTTCATCCAGAAGAACGATGGATCAATGTGCCTTTTCATCAATTATCGTTAGCTTAACAAAATCACGATAAAGAATGTGTATCCTCTCCCATGAATTGATGACTTGTTCGATCAGCTACATGGAACACAATACTTCTCTAAGGTGGATTTGCGGTTGGGATATTATCAAGTAAGGGTGAAGAAGGAATATATCCCCAAGACTACTTTTCGTACAAGATACGGGCAATATGAATTCATATTAATGACTTTCAGACTCACTAATGCTCCAAAAATATTCATGGACTTGATAAATAGAGGCTTTAGATAATACCTCAACAAATTTTTGGTAGTATTTATAGATGATATTCTAATATACTCCAAAACCAAGGAGGATCACGAGGAGCATCTAAGAACTGTACTAGAGACCTTATGAAAGGAGAAGCTCTATGAAAATTATAGCAAGTGTGAGTTCTAGTTGAAGGAGGTATCATTCATGAGCTATATCATCACAAGTAATGGGATATCTGTGGATCCCTCCAAGACAGTTGCAATAGAGGGATGGTCAAGGCCGATATCGGTAACGGATATCCATAGTTTTTTGGGGTTAGCTAGATATTATCGAATATTTGTGAGAAATTTCTCATGATTTTCCAACCCTATTACCAAGCTAACTTGGAATGATGTACAGTTTAATTGGAGTGATAAATGTAAAGAGAGCTTCAAGGAGTTTAAAAGGAGGCTTTTCATTGCACTCATTCTCACTTTACCCATAAGTGGATAAATTTTTGTGGTATTCTGTGATTCTTCAATAAAGGGTGTAGGATGTGTGTTGATACAAAATGACAAAGTCATTACCTATGATTTATGGAAATTAAAATTTCATGAGAATAATTATTCAACACGTGATCTGGAGTTGGTTGCGGTGATCTTTGCTTTAAAATTTTGGAGGCATTATCTGTTTGGGGAGAAGTGTGAAATATATATGGACCACAAAATCCTCAAGTATATATTCACACAGAAAGAGTTGAACATGCTCCAATGAATATGGTTAGAGGTGATCAAATACTATGATTGTTTAATCAATTACCACCCTAGGAAAGCGAACAAGGTGGCAGATGCTCTAAGTAGAAAGGACCCAACAATTATATCATTTATGAGAATTTAAAAGGATCCAATATGCTTAGATTTGATGAAGATAGACATGGGAATAACAAAGAAGGGAACATAATCAATCCTTTCACAAATGATTTCTCAACCATCTCTTTTGGAGAAAATAAAGGATGCTCAAAGAAAGGATGTGGAAATTATGAAAAGGGTGGAAGCTAACAGAAATGGGAAATCTTTGGAGTTTGTGATTGACAATGATGGAATTGTTAGATTTGGGTCACGATTATGTGTACCATATGATCCATAGATAAAGAAGGAGATTCTTTATTACTCACATATCTCAACCTTCTCTATTCACCTAGGGAGCACAAAGATGTATCGAGATCTCCGAGAAAACTGTTTGTGGGACAATATGAAAAGAGAGATTGCTGACTTTACATAAAAGTGCCTGGTGAGTCAACAAGTGAAGGCAGAGAGGCAGAAGTCTAAGGGGATGAAGCAACCATTACCCATAACAGCATGGAAATGGGAGAACATCACCATGGACTTTGTCACCAGACTTCCGAAAACATGCAAAGTAAACAATTCAATCTGTGTTGTTGTGGATAATCTTACCAAGTCTTCACACTTTATTGCTATTCGAGAGGATTTATCACTGGATCAACTGGAACAGATATATATCAGGGAAATGTTAATGTTTCATGGAGTACCACTATCTATTTTATCCTATCAAGATCCAAGATTCACCTCTATTTTTTGGAAGAGTCTTCAACATACTCTGGATACTAAACTAAACTTCAGTACGACCTATCATCCTCAAACTGATGGTCAATCCGAGTGGACTATCCAAACACTTGAAGACATGTTGAGAGCTTTCATAATAGACTTAAATTGAGGATGGGACCAATATCTTCCATTGGTTGAATTCTCTTATAATTACAGTTTCCACTCGAGAATCCAAATGGCACTATATGAAGCCCTTTATGGGAAAAGGTGTAGAACACCGGCGTGTTGGGATGAATTTGGTGAGCGTAAGCTGCTAGGACTGGAAATGGTCAAAGAGATGGTGGAGAAGGTGAAAACCATTCAGCAGCATATCAAGGCAGCCCAGAGTCGACAAAAGAGTTATGCAGATAATCGTCGATGATACCTTGAGTTTGAAGTCAGAGATATGGTATTTCTACACAAATCTTTGTGGAAGAAGGTCATGAGGTTGGGAAAGAAAGGTAAGTTAAGTCCTAGGTACATTGGCCCCTTCGATATTCTTTATTGTGTCAGGTTTGTGGCCTATTGACTAGCACTTCCACCTACCATGGCCAAATTACATGATGTCTTTCATGTATCCCTCTTAAGGAAGTACATACGAGACCCTTCACAGGTACTCTCTTCAGAGGTGGTACAATTGGATGATGATCTTCTTTATAAGGAGCAACTTGTGAAGATATTAGATCGTAGAGAGACTGTTCTATGAAATAATACAATGCCCCTCGTCAAGGTGTTGTGGTGAAACCACAAGTTTGATGAAGCGGCATGGGAATCGGAGGAAGTAATGAAGCAGAGTTACCCACATCTATTTTACTGTGGGAAAAGGAAATTTTGAGGGTGAAATTCCTTAAGGGAGGAAGATTTTAATGACCCAAACATTCATTAATGGAAATACCTCTTAATCTAATTAAATGTATCATTATGTAAAAAAATTGTGAACTTCTTTGGATTTATGATTTGGATTTTTAAAATAATTTTAAGAAATGTGACCTTTGCTAATATAGTCGTTGAACAGTGATCACATGATTAGTATAAATATAGGGCTTTAACAAATCCGATTTACTTAGACAAAGGAAGTGATGGCCTCATCAAGTAGAATTGCCTCATATGATTCCCATTTGTCGGAGCTCTAAAAGGAGGTGGCTTCATTGGGATTTTCTCTTGACCAAGCCCAAGATGAGTTTGAACACATTAATCTTGAGCAGAACCGACTATGGGATAAATATAAGTTAATAGAGATTACCACCCAAGTGATGTTATCCGAGCTACCCCAAGAGTCTATCACCATTGCACACCCTACCCATCGGTCATATGCGGGTGTTATAAGGGGTTATGTAACAACACCCTAGCAATAGGTCTATGTACAATATTTTTTTATAAAGAATGTGCATTCATTTTATTGTTGTTCCTTTGTAAATAGTTTTTAATTTAAAATAGTATTTTTAGTTAATATTAAAATAAGAAATCAATTTTGATGAATTAATGGATTTTTTGAATAAATAATATTTTAATAAAATATTATTATTATTAAATAAATTTTATTAAATATAAATTATTGTATAATTTTATGAATTCAATTGTAATTTTTATTATGGTTTGAAAGTTGTTTTTGTCAAAACCCATGAATTTTCGATAAATGACGGTTTTTATTTTAAAAGTAAAAATTCACATATTTAGAAAATTATTTAGTTAAAATTAATATTATTTTTGGAATTGGGATGTTGAAATTATCCAACGGTGAATTTTTAATAATTTTCTGAGACAGTCGATTTTTTGGGTAAAAATTAAATACCGTTTAAATATATAATGTGTTTTATGAAATCATAATGACCCAATAGTGATGTAATAAAATAATATAAACATCATTTTCTGCAAATATATGTTTTATCATTAAAATAATGTGATTTTATATTTGTTTGATTTATTTTATAAAGATTTAGTGGACCCTCCAAGACTTATAAAACATTTTGTCTATTTAAATTGTTTTCCTTGAGAGAGTGACTCACCTCTACATAAGCACCCTCAATATTTTAAGAATTTATGCCATTTTACTTATAAAATATTTTTTCCACTCCCCTTTGGAAAGAACCATGGGAAAAAACCATGGGCTGGATTTTGGTTTTGATTAGTTTAATGTGAGGTGTCCCTAACCTAAATAATAAAATAATTCCCTCTTCTTTCCTATATAAACCCACCCAAGCTCCCAGATCCTCTTCACTAAAATGCTTTGGAGTTCATCCAACCTCTTCCCTCCTCTCTCTATAATCCTCCCAAGGTGCCCCAAGCTCCCAATAATCCTCTATCAAGCCACTCCCAGTCCTTTGGGATCACAATTCCAAGGGATTTTATATTTTCTCATTTTTGTCTCAATGTCATTATGTTGTTATGCCCTTTTTTTCAATTATAAATGTTGAGGTATTATTTTTCACCTCCCCCACACTTACATATCTATTTTTTAATGATTATAGACCCCTTTCTCTCTCATTAAATGCCCCTCATGGACACCTGTTACCATGCCGAAATTTCGTAAAAAATCTCACTCTTCTAATTTACATTCAAGCAATTATTTTTTATTGTGAATATAAATTCCATTAATTATGTTGGGACATGTATATATATGACCCTATTACTGTAAATTTTACGTACATATGATGAGACGCCCATTTATCTCTCATCAACCATTTTTATGAATTCATATGTCACGTCGTTATGATGCTGAAATTACACCGCGATTTTCCAGGCCAATGTCATTGTGTAATGAATACCATATCCATTTCCCTATCAAGGGTATTCACCTTTATGAAAATTTACTTATTTATTATAGTGTTTCATTTATGAATTCCACATTTCCTTTATCTTGGAATAAATGATGAGGTTTAACGAATCTATGTTATTTGATCCATATGGCACACTTATGCATGAAATGAAATGTTTAAGAAGGGTGTGCCCTGATAGCACTCCAATGCATTGGGTAAAGATTAGTATCATGATACATCTAATGCAATGAGGGTTTACTCATGCTAATTCAATTGAAATTAGGGTTTACTCATGCTCCATGTACAATGACCCTTGGCTCATGCTAAAATCATGTTAAATGTTGTTGCCACATTTCCATGTTAAGATTATCATGCTTTATCATGCCTTTTTGTTAATGTTTCTCTTATGCTCCATTGATATGACTATTTTATAACATGTATTGTATTCCGCATGTTATTCCATGTTTATTCCCTTATTGGGCTTTATATCTCACCCTTTTCTCATGCATGTCCTCAGGTTATCCTATGCAATGCTATATATGAGGGAATGTAGAGGTCATGTAAAGAAAGAATTCAATAAAGATATTGTATTTAATGTTTTAAGTTGTTATATAATGATTCTAAGCCCCAAATACACTAAACCTATCGATATTCTATGTTGTATCAAGTGAATTTTATATAATAAATCATATTTAAGTGTGAAATAAAAGAACAGGGTTGTCATAAGGAGACTGTTTTTTAAAATCTTGAAATTTTTTTTGGGTTGCTTTTTCCCCTTTTGAGTGCCTTTAGTGAGGTTTTTAAATGTTAAATAAAGTTGGACAACAGATTTCTTGCTATTTTGGGGGATTTTTGGAATCTTATGCATACAATTGAGGCTATAGAACACATTGGGATTAATGTTTTTGATATCCTCGACAATATTAATGGTTCCCCCAATGAGAAAATAACCTTTCCTAAGGATGTATTTACAGGTAAAAGCCTATCTAGGGACATTAAATTCAGAATTTCAGGGGAGGAAACCCATGTTTTTATTACATTAAATAATTTTGTTTGTTTTTACTCTTGTGTGATTTTCATTTTATTTTATCTAATAATTTCTTGATTCTTTCTCTTTTAAATAATGACCCCTTACACTTTCTTTCGTGCTGCCTCAGATGCTTTCTTATTCCACCATTGCACCTTTTTCACAAAATCCTTGGACATTTATTTCCACATCCTCTAAATTTTACTTGGTTTAAAATTTCATGGCATTCTATGATTAGATTTAATGATTCTATGCTTTAACCTTTCAAGTAAATTCTTGTAGAGGCCAAATAGAATATGAAGTTTTTTAAAAAATTTGATCAAATAATTAGTGCATCAAGATCTCAAAGAATCAGCTGATAGGGGAGTAAATTTTTAAATTCTCTCTCTTTTTTAAATTTTTAAATGTTTTGTTGTTGTTGTATACTCTCCTAAAGGTTGAACATAAATCTGATATGTTGTTTTAAATTCATTCACCGCATGAAATTAAGTTTGGGGGGTATTTTTGTTTTAGTGATAAACATGAGTTAAATTGCTTGATCTCTTTTTCCATCTTAATCTAACTTGTTGAAAATCAATTTGAACTAGGATTGAGGACCTTGTTTAGAAACCTGATAAACTTTCCACTTTTGAGCTTTATTAAAACATTATTTGTTCTATACTTAGTAAAAAAATGTACAGTTTCATATATTATTCTGATAAACAACTTCAAATGTTATGCCACATGTTGTTTTGAGATTTCCTTTGATTTGTGTATATGGTTTCTTTCTATTGAATGTAACATCCTTTTAAATTGAAACTATTTTTAATGTTTCCCCCACATTAGGAATCAACATTGAGGATAATATTGGGTTTTTTCTGTAAGGAAGAGGTATTTCACTATATTGAGTTATACTTCAATGTTGTATACATCAAAATACCCTCATATTTTTCAAAATTTATTGTCCTTGAGCTTTATTTACCACTTTTAGTGCGTGAAATGTTTCATGAAAAATGGATTAGTTTTACCATGTTGAGGAGTTTAATTTCTATAACCTATGGATTTAATTGGTACATCATTATATTTCCCTTAAGAAAAAAAAATCATTGGTTAAAATTTTGGGAGGATGTCTTACAATTGTCATTGGAATTGGATCTTTTGATTCAGATTTCACTCATAAGATATGGAACCAAACGGGCTATGAAAAAAAAAATTAATCCTTGTTGAACTTTTCATTGTTTATTTTTTTTCTAATGGATGGGTCAATTATTAATTATTTTTAATTATTATTCTCACTCAACTATTATCAAGGATGTGTTTGTTTATTCTCTATTAAATTACATGTGTTTATTCACTTGGAGATAAAGAGATGGTTCAATGTTTTGGTTGGATTCAAATTTAACTGTGTTCGACTCTCCTCAAAATTTTCAATTCCAATCATTTTTATAAAACAATAAACCAACATTTCACTAAATTCATTTATTTTTAATAGTATAAACACATTTACTACTTGAGAGGGTCCATGTAGGAAAATATTTTTGAAACCCAATTTTGTATGACGTTTCAGTTTCTCATTTTTGAGATTTATTTTATTAAAATGAATTTGTATATTAGATTGTTTTATGACAAAAAATATGTTAAGCTTCAGATAATTTGATATACTGGTTATTGGATTCATCTTTGAAACATCAATAAGATGAATTAATTTAGTTTTTTAAGTGAAAATGATCATTAATTAAATAAACATTGAATATTGTTTAGTTTGATTAGAAATTTTTACTCATTCAATATTTTAATGGAAATTAATGATTTATGGTATTTTTAAATTAAAATGTTCATGTGATTTATGTTATTATATTTTAAGAATAAATATTCAGTTTCTTTTGTTTTAAATTAAAATATTTAACTCTTAAAGTGTTTAAATTTCATTGTTCCTTGGTTTATATCATAAAATATATTTTTTGAAATAAATTTTGTTTTTGGTGTATTGAATTTTGAGAAATTTTAAAAAATTAACAAAGTACCATAGTTATAAAACTTCGTCAATTTTCACAAGTCTCTATCGTAAAATATTAAAAGTTTTCATAGGTTTTTCTTTGCCAATATTCAGGTATTCTGGTCTTCTATTCCTCCACCGTGTGAATGTAATGTTGGGGAGAATCCTGATTCCGGACCGAAAATTGCTTTCCAAAAATATCGTGAGACACCCGTCAAAATATGGAAGCGATATAAGCAGAATAAATAAATCAACACCCATGATTTTTTAATGTGGAAAACCTCTCCCATGCGGAGGATTAAAAAAACCATAGGGAAATTCCCAAAATATCCACTATGAATCATAGAATACAAGAATCCAAGTAATGCCTGAACTTGAATTACAAATAAGAGAGCATAGAAAAACTATGTGAAAACCACACCTCGATATGCCTCTGCCATCTCTCTGATAAACATCCCGATGAATCCATGTATCAGAAGATAAATCTGTGAAAAAACGTCACCCTTCTGTCGATGAAACGTCACTACCTCGGAGATCTTCACTTGAACATGCGTCAACCTCGCACCAGCTTGCGACACCCGAATGATCTCGCCATCATGATGTACAGCCGATCTTCAATCGGGACATGCCACCTGATCACAGTTGTCAGGAAGACTTTCGATACATGGCCATGATCATAAATTCCGTATTCGTTGCTCTGCACCTGTCAAATTCCAACGCGCCATCATCGTCATGCCACACGGGCCACCGCAAACGCGGCAACCCCTTTCCAAGTCTCCCTTGTCGGCTACATCTTGCTGGCACACCCTTTTCCAAAATATGTTTCTACATCCTCCTTATATAGATACCAAGTCTATAATAATAAATTAATGCAGTCAACATCCATTATTCTATCCATTAATATTGAGAATTAAATATCCATTAATGTTGGGAGAAAAACTTCAATTAATGGTGATATAAATCTCCCAATTAATAATTTTCATCTCTCATCATTAAATGTGACGAATCCCTCCATTCATAATTTTCTTCTCTTATAAATAAATGTGATGAATCTCAAAAATCTCCCCCTTCATCACATTAATGAATGGAACCATCCAACAAACCCAGTTGGAAAGAATGTTTGTCGGTATCACACCAATCATCATCAACTGCAGAAAAATATAATGACGTCCTTTTTCACTTCTGCTAAAACAATATCAGCTCCCCCTGCAAAAAGAAAATCAAACACTGAAATCTTCATCACATTTGTATCTGCACCACTCTTCTCATCCTACTGAACAAGACAAGAACCAGAAACATCTAGCTCCCCCATAATAGTGATTACCACATAATCTGGAGCACCTGTCGGAATAAACTACTCCCCCTGCTCAACATCCTATGAGAAGACATGTGTGTCACCTCTCTTAACCTGCTTTAATTTCCAAAATTTATTCCGCTCCACGCACGCATCTGTGATCCTTTTCAAAGCTTCCAAAATCCTCACGTTAAACTGCAAGCACAAACCAAACTCCTTTGATACCACTTGTTTGGGAGAATCCTGATTCTGAACTGAAAATTGCTTGCCAAAAATATCATGAGAAACCTGTCGAAATATGGAAGCGATATAAGCAGAATAAATAAATCAACACGTATGATTTTTTAATGTGGAAAAACCCTCCCATGTGGAGGATTAAAAAACCACAGGGAAATTCCCAAAATATCCACTATGAATCATAGAATACAAGAATCCAATTAATGCCCGAACTTGAATTACAAATAAGAGAGTGTAGAAAAACTGTGTGAAAACCACACCCCGATATGCCTCTACCAAATCTCTGATAAACATCCCAATGATGCAATGTATCAGAAGATCAATCTGTGACAAAATGTCACCATTCTGTCGATGAAACATCACTACCTTGGATATATTCACCCGAACATGCGTCAACCTCGCACCAACTTGCGACAGCCGAATGATCTCACCATCATGATGTATCGTCGATCTTCAATCAGGACACACCACCTGATCACCATTTTTAGGAAGACTTTAGTTACGTGGCCATGATCATCAATTCTGTATTCACTGCTCTGCACCTGTCAAATGTCGACGCTCCATCGTCGTCGTGCCACATGGGCTACAACAAACACGGAAACCCCTTTCTAGGTCTCCCTTGTCGGCTTCATCTTTTTGGCACACCCTTTTTCAAAATATTTTTCTGCATCCTCCTTATATAGAGACCATGTCTGTAATAATCAATTAATGTATTCAACATCCATTATTCCATTCATTAATATTGAGAATTAAATATCCATTATTGTTTAGAGAAAATCTTCAATTAATGGTGATATAAATCTCCCCATTAATAATATTCATCTCTCATCAATAAATGTGATGAATCCCTCTATTAATAATTTTCTTCTCTCGTCAATAAATGTGATGAATCTCAACACGTAAGGCTTTGCCATTAACACAATGCTTTTAGCCTTCATCGTATGACTTTTTGGGGGCATCACCATAATACTTCGAAGTAGTGAATGTAATTTTCTTGCGTTCTTTACTGTAAGGATTCATGCCCTTGTGAAATTTCCTAGGCCAACTGAAAACATCAATGAAAAAACATGATCGAATCTTGGTTGGGAGAAACTGAATGCCTGAGCTTGACCCAAAGCTTAGAATCTAAATTCGAGGGGCGATATGAATCATGTTACTCTCCATGTTGAACCAGATTCTAAATGATGGAAATCGGTAAAAGCTGATGGAGATGATTCAAAGATGCATCTAGGATGAATTGAGGGAGCTCGACCAAGACCAACCGAAGAAGATGGTTTCAGCTGCGATATTATGCAACTCACGGTGAACAGACGCCAAACCAGTTTTGATATGTGAAGAAGATGTTCTACTAATATTTTTTTGAATATTGTTCACTAACATATCTACCTAGTGCTTAATGAAAATGGGGGTAGTCAAGATTGAAGATTAGATTTGAGTTGGAAGAAGAACAGATATTTCATGAAGGATTAAACTATTGAGGTTTAAAATGTCATGAGTCTCATCTGAACTCGTTCGACAATGATGACTTCTCAGCACCTTGGGAACCATGTTTGAGACCTTCGATTTTTTGGTTTTATTTTATTATTTTCAAGTACATATTAAAGAATATTTAGAGACCTCCATGCTCTCGTGAAAATGATGAAAACACCGGTCACTTGTATTTATGTAATAAGGGAGCATAAATACCTCATATAGGAGGAGAGAGAAGAAGATCAATAGTGATCCTACCCAAACCAATGGATGATTTTCACTATTTAACCTACTAAACTAATTAAATCAAGGATATGCCCTCACATTTATCACCTACCCTTATTTATAACCTCCCTTCCTAACCAACTAATAATATTCCCCAGAATATTCCTTTAAGGCTCACAACTTAATCTTCCATAGATGAGGCAAGTTCATGTTCTCCCTGAAAAGTATGCATATAGCATAAAAACCACATGCAAAAATATAACTCATCACCTATTTCTGATAAAACCTCTGGTTCCTTAACTAGAACTACAGGAGGATCTACTCGCATCCCATGGCCACTACCTCTAGAGAATGGTCATCGTCACCCTCTTGGCGTATGACTAGAGGTCTTCGTGGTGGCCTATCCCTACCATTCCAAATTGATGTATTAGAAGAGATTTAAAACCATAATATCATATCTAATAGCATTGGATAGTTCAAAACCTTCTTATAAACAATTCGCACCCCTCTTTCTACTTCTAAATCTAGGATTGGGTAAAAATAAATAGTCGTAACATCACTGGATACACTACCTAATGCCCACTCAAAAGTTAGGTCAAGGTAAAGTTCCATGTTTCCCAATTTATGTTTCCAATTGAATTCATACTCATTTCGCATTTCTATTTAAATGGATTAACCAAATGGTTCACCATTTTTTATCCATAAGGGCCCATACACTCATGTACCTGAAATATGGTGTCCAGTTAATCCACACCATAACACACTCTAGTCCAAGTGAACAATAGTCCATGACTCATAATGCTATGGTTGACTACATAGGGTGTCCGCTATAACCTAATAAGGAAAATACTTTTTAGGTTACAACAAGCACTCTATGTACCAACCTTTTTTCTTAGTTCTCTATTCAAATCATTTATCAAACAACGGGTATATCACACAAGGAACATATCACAAAGTCATGCAGTAAAACAATTCATCCTATATAGCATGGAATAATTAAAGTAATGTGAATCCTAAAAAGTACCTAAAAATGATGTGTGATATGCATACCCCCATCTCATCAGGAAAAAAATAAATCAGTTATCATAATAATATCAAATTGGAAGTCTGTCACTTAGTGGTGGAATAAAATCAACTGTCATAGTCAAAATCCAAAAACTAGCAATTTATCTTCTATGAAAATTGGATTTTTCTTGAACATGGGTTAGTTACTCCCAGGAATAACCCATTAGAAAATTCCAATACCTTCATAATCCCTAGCCTATTATCACAAAATAGTAAACTAGAAATGAAAAACCACTCTGATACCACTTTCAGACATCTTGACTTGGATGCCACTAAATGGTGCACCTAGTGGGTGGGTCACATGACCTCAAGCACGCCTCCCTATACCCCAGAGGATTATGACTATTAGTGATGGAATTGGGTGTATTTATTGGAATATTATTCCCTCATGTCATAGTGTAACACAGTGGAATAACAAACATATCCGTCAATAGTGGAAGCATTAAATCAACTAGATAAAATGTAACATCCAAGACAGTAATCAATAAATTATTCTGAAGGTAATCTCTTCTACATATGATGATAATTTCATATCTCTAAAAAGTTGTAAAATTGGTATACTTACATTCAATAAAATACATGTATCAAAATACAAAAGAAACCAAAAAGGAATTATCTCCGACTAGCATCACGAGCCTCAACTCGATCATGTGCTCCACTTCACCTAAGAATGGCACAAATAAAGCATCATATTGTGGGTGCTTTCTTCAGTCCCTACCTATATCCATATATTCTCTCTTAGTAACCAAAGGGGTCCTGAACTGCATGTGATATAACACTTAGTAGGCCACCACTAATGGTGTCTATAACAAATTCAGTCAGTGTGATATAAACCAAAGCAGTGTGTAATTTATCACAAAATATAGACGTATTGAAATTAAAGTGAGAAATTAAAATGGTACTATAAATCCAACCAAGGATCCCTGAAAACAATAGTTAGTCTCCTTTATAATGGAAATTATAAAATTGAAATAAAAAAGTAAATATATCTAATCTACCAACTATAAGATGATACCCATAAGAGCATTATTAGTAAAACATTCCAAAAGTTTCACCACGACCACTATGTACAATCAAGTATAACCCACCACAAAGTCATGCCATATAATCCATTAAAACATTCATTATTTCCTTTCTGTATAAAAAATCATCCACAATGGCCTTATTTTGTAATAAAATGTTTCAGACCAAGAAGGGTTGGATCCAAGGTATAGAAGGCCAAGGCATCCACATCGAGTCCCAGGAGCATCTAGATGGAAACTCAGTAAAGACATGGGTGGATTCCAAGTAGCATGTCAACTGAACATGTCCACTATGATTCTAAGAAAACCAGATCCAATGGGTATTAAGGCCCAATTAATCCTACGAAATCAAGACCCAAGGAGAAAAAAAGTCCAAGGTGTCCACTACCACAACCAAGATCCATGGGGAAAAAGTCCATGTAATCTAATAGAATCAGAATCCACAATATAGAAACCAAGGAATCCACTACCATTTCAAATAATCATATAATTCATTATTCATTTCATAATTAGTTACATTCCATGAATTCATCCAACTCATATAAAAATCCCATTTAAATAATAAGAACAAATCACATCATGTTATCACATGGAAATGGAGGCATAACCATCTCCTAACATTCAATTCAATTCCATTCACTCAATTTATAAAGGCTTCCTATAAATAATAAAGATCACACACACAACATGGGATGTATAAAAATAGGTAAATATAATGGAAAACCCTACAGATGGAATAAGCTGGGGAAACAACCTCTAGCAAAATCAAATAAACTAGTGGGCATCCCTTACTGGTTCCAATTCATCCAATTCAACCGTTTAATTTATTAATGTGGAATTTTCAGACTGTTAGACATGTGGAATAATGCAAACTATTCTTATTAGACACCAAACCCCAAGGTTAATTTATAGAACACCCACCATATACCCTTGGTAGAACACTCATCTAGTATCGACCTCTGATTCAGTCCAGATCAAGAGAAAAAGGAAGAACTACTTAAAATCCTGAAAATAGGACATATAATATTCCACAAAAATAACATTTTTGATATGAAGAAAAACAAATTATGACATAATGGGAATGAATAGCTCACTATCATATATCCAACGATACTGATGGAAGAAGAAATGGGGGTTTGGATGGAAAAATAACACCAAAGCCTAGTTTTAGGCTTCCTCAGCTGCTTCTACATGAGAGAGAACATGGGCATGAGTTTATGTTGAAATAAAAGGTCTTATCTCATTTTTTGAGAAACTTATTAGGGGTATTTACATGACGTATAAATTTTCTACACATCAAATAATTCTTAGGGTCTTCCTCTATGGGAAAACCCCTATACACAAAGTGAAAGGTTCGATCCATAGAATTACACCTCATGAAATTGATACACATTGTGTATTCCAATTACACAATGTGTAATTGGATAGTAGCAAACCTATAACCTTCAAGCCTCTTCCTTTCAAAAAACTACCCAACCAGCCCATGGCCCAGCTTAGGGTATAAACAAAAAAAAGAACTTAAACAAGAGTTTAACTAGAAATAAAATAATTTGTACCTCAAGAAAAACTTGAGATCTTAAATATATGGTTTCTACCAATTATTTTTGGAATATTAATGATTTAATTATTCCCCTTTAGGTTATTTATTTATTATTATTACTCTATTTATTGATATTTTTATTATTTTGCACCATACTCTAATCATTTTGGTATAGTCTCCTCATTATCCTCTTACAAACCCCTGTTGCTTGTCATCAGCATCTAGCGTAAGAAGATACCTGCTTGTGGCCATTATCCCACTAGTTCGACTACTGTTACTGAGTGATCTAAGCTAGTATGTCACAATTTGGACCAATACTAGCACTAATCTCATCCATCATAGATATTATGGTTCTTTAGAAGCATAGAAATCAAGATAAAGAGAGGGAATATAATGGGGAAAGCAATAATGGGACTTACCTTGAAGAAAATCACTTGAATCAAAGGTAGAAGACCACCAAATTGGAAGGATAATGGAGGTATCTCCCAAGGAGGACGTGTTTGGTTCATTAATATAAGAGGAGGATAAAGGGGGTTTCATACAAAAAATCAAGTAAGGGAAAAGGTGTAAATTAATTTTTTAATAAATATAGGTAGATCTCATGGTTTGGCCACATAGTTTTCAAAATATTGCGTCAACTGTGTGTTGTACGCTACCTAGGAAAACCTTACTCTCATGTTTTTCCATAGGACACTGTGTGGTTAGAAACCCCATTATCTGACCATGCCAAACGAAACTACTAAACTGTATAGGGGCTCACACACTTTTCCACACTTTTTTCAAAACTGTGTGTAATCCATGCACTACAACCCAAAATCACCAAATGTCCCACACTATTTCTCCTAGTATTTTCATGGTTTGGACTTAAATGTGAACCTATTATTCTGAAAACCCATTCATTGAAAAAATGAACTGAAAAATTACACCGTGTAAGGGTAACCCCATGATTTCCTCTAAACTGTGCATGAAAACATTGCATGGAAACAACTCCAAAATTTCCACGTTTTGATATGAAACTCCATGTAAACTTAAAACAATAACCAAACTCCTAAAATAATATAAAATAATATGCACTGTGGCATAGAGGTGGTCACAGATAGAGAGATATTTTCCATAAGACATGGAATAATTTTAAACAGATTCTTAAGAAGTGTCTAAGCCATCATTATGCTCCCCACTTCTTAATGGGAATATTTTATAAATTTCTCACTCTATACAACCAAAATGTAGTTAACCAATTTTTTATTAGTGATTTTTATATAGAAAAAGACAAGGAATTAAAATAACTATTAAACGATATGAATTAAAACTACCTATATAAAAGTTATAGGAATAAATCCATCCATGAGAGTGAGTCTAAGCCTTAAATGTTGGAATTTATTGTGAAAATGAGGATAGATCACATATGGAGAAATTCCAGCATTATGGCATTTTTTGGTTCACAATAAATTTTTTCCCAACTTCGACTAACCAACCCAACTCTCTGAGGATTTAAAATTTATTGTCCATGGTCCTCGTTTTCAAGCTAGTGGTGCCTTAATATCTAAAAATAAAAATTAAAATCATGGTTTTACATTAAACCCTAACATTTCTTGGAGAGGTCATAGGATTATTAAGAAATCCAATGGCCCTATGTTCCCAAAACTTCCAAGAAAAGTACTTAATATAAGTGTAGGGTAGGATTATAAAATTCACATGGGAATATATAGGTTATTTTGAACCAATTTTTTGAAAAATATATTCTCAAGAAGTTAGGTTTATGTTTGAAATGGAATCTTAAAAATCATCCTTAAATAGTTTAAAAATTAAAATGAGTTAAATGAAAAGATAAATTCCAGGAAGAGATAGGTATAAGTTTCTCAATTCATCTGAATTAAATTAGAGATAAAATGTGGTGGTTGTTACAACCATATCAGTCCTCAAAAACATAATAAAATGTTAGGGATCCACCTAGTGAAATGGGATAGAATATCTAACTGAATTTTAAATCCAAACTCAAGAACAAGATAAATCTATAAAACTGAAAAGCAAGGTCCAAACAGAAAATAATGAAAAATCATCACTTGAAAGAGAAAATGAAATAAGGAAAATGAAATGGGAATTGATAAAGGAAAGTAATAATATGATTGGATTTCAGGAGAAGGAAAAATTTTACCCTGTTTTGAGTCATTATTCCCCTCTAATCCCATTTCCTAAAAGATTTATACTAATATATTTTGAACCTGAATACTTGAAAGTCCTTTAAATGTTTAAAACCATCAATTTTACCATTACCTTTGTTGAATACTTAAAAACATTCCATAACATTTAATAATTTTCAAAAGCTTTTTGGATAATAAAAGAGATTGTGAAGAAAAAAACACCATAAGTTCAACTAAGAAGTGTAGTGTTGCCTTTTTAAAGAAGTTACCTCTTAAATTTAAAGGCCCAAGAAGATTTTTCATACCTTATAGAATATGAGAGATTTAGAAGATGGATTTATTGTGTGACTTAGGTTCTAGTATCAAGTTGAGGCCTTTCTCTTTAATTAGGAAACAATATCTAGGGGAATGGAAATCAGTGCAGGTGTCTCTTCAGTTGGTTGATAGTTAAATTACTAATCCTAATGAAAGTATATATGACCTATTATCCAAGGTGGATAATTTTTTATTGGACCTTGATTTCCTTGTTCATGACATAAAGTGTGACTCTATAGTTCCTATCATTCTAGGTTGGCCATACCTAGTTATTGGTTTGGTTTTTATAGATGTTTCAAAGGGTATAATAACCCTCCAATATATTGGTGACCAAGAAGTTTTTAATGTTTTTGAGAAATCCAAACATGATGTTAGATTTAAGTTGATTTACATTTCTAAATAATTATTTAGATAAGAGTTAATGAGGTATTTTCATGACCCAGTGATGAAATAATTTAGAATTCATTCAATGGACACCTTAGAGTTAATTATGTTGATTCTGAATCCACACAAGAACTTGTAATGCTAATTAGGATTGAGATAAAACTTAGGAAAATATTTTTTAATACTGATGAAATGGTAAAATAAGTAAAATATTTCCATGTAGAGAGTGACACTCAGGCTATTGGATAATAGTAATAACTATCTATTTCTAAGAAAACCCCTTTCAAAGAACCAAACATTTATTTAGACTTACAACCCTCCCCTTTTAAGTTCAATGAGAACGCATATTAGTTTTTCTCACCTAATGATGAGTGTTTGAACATTTTTAAAGATGTGACAAATTCTAATTTAAATCCTTCTATTGAAAACAAGAATTTATTCATTACAAACATTTTTTCTTTATTGATAACTTTTCACCTGCTATGATTAATTTTCTACACAATGATTTCCTACCACCATTGAGAATTTAACTTCATTTAATTCTAGTAAAGACTCTTAAAATTATATGTTTAATCCAAAACATGATTTCATCATGTAAGAAAATAATATGCAACTTTGTTTTCTAGTAGTTTTTTGTTAATTTATTAAAAATGGTGAGAAGGTTTTAGCTGGGTTTGATCTTATTTCAAAGATTTTTCAATTCTATAGGTGTGAGGTTATCCATGAGAGTGTTTAATATCATTTAGGATAATTTTTTGGGTTGCTTCTGCCCCTTTTTATAGCCTTTGGTGAGGTTTTTAAAGGATAAATACAGTTGGACAACATATTATGTCTTTCTATTATAGGATAATTTTGCAAGCTTATGTATACTATTGAGGCTAGAAAACACATTGGGATTAATTTTTTTGATATCCTAGTCAAGATAAAAGGTTCACCCAATGATAGAATAACTTTTCCTAAGGATATATTTATAGGAAAATCCTATCTAGTGATATTAAATTTAGCATTTCATGGGAGGCAACCCATTTTTTTCTTACTTTCAATATTGTTGATTGTTTTTGATACTATGCGATTTTCATTTTAGTTTATCTAATAATTTCTTGCTTCTTACTCTTTTAAAAAATGACCCCTGACACTTTCTTCGGTGCTGCCTCAGATGCTTTCTTTTCCACCATTGCACCTTTTTCACAAAATCATAGAACATGTATTTTCATATCCTCTAAATTTTACTTGGTTTCATATTTCATGTCATTATATGATTGTATTTAATGATTCCATGTTTTACCCTTTAAAGTAAATTCTTATAATATACAAATAGAATATGAAGTTTTTTAAATAGTTTGATCAAATGGTTAGTGCATCAAGATCTCAAAGAATGAGCTGATGGGGGAGTAACTTTTTGAATTCTCTCTCTCTTTTAAATTATTAATTTTTTTTGTCGTATACTCTCCTAAAAGTTGATATTAAATCTGATATGTTGTTTTAAATTCATTCACAGTATGAAATTAAGTGTGTGGTGGGTATTTTTGTTTTAGTAATGAACTTGAGTTAAATTGTTTGGTCTCTTTTCCCATCTTAATATGCCTTGTGGAAAATCAATTTGAACTAGGATTGAGCAAATTTTTTAGAAATATAATAAACGTTCCACTTTTTCAGCTTTATTAAAACATTATTTGTTCTATATTAAGTAAAATAATGTATAGTTTCATATATTCTTTTGATAAACTACTTCAAATGTGTGGAAAAATGTTGTTTTGATATTTCCTGTGACTTGCGTACGTGGTTTATTTCTAATGAATACAACATCCTTTTAAACTGAAATATTTTTGAATGATTCCCCCACATTAATAATCAACATTGAGGATAATATTGGGTTTTAAGGGTAAGGAAGAGGTATTTCACTGTACTGAGTTATACTTTAATGTTTTATATATCAAAATACTCTAATAGTTTTCAAAATTTATTGTTATTGGGATTTATTTACAACTTTCAATGGGTGAAAATGTTTATGAAGAATGGAAGAGTTTTACCATATTGAGGAGGTTAATTTCTATACTCCATGGATTTAATTTGTACATCATTTTATTTCCCTTCTGAAAAAAAATTATTTGGTTAAAATTTTGGGAGTATGTCTTACAATTGTCATTGGCTTCAGATCTTTTGATTTAGATTTAACTCATAAGATATGGAACCAGACGGGCTATGAAATGAAAATTTTAATCCTTGTTGAACTTTTCATTATTTATTTTTTACCAAGGGATGGTTTAATTATTCATTATTTTTATTTATTATTCTAACTCAACTATTATCAAGGATGTGTATATTTATTCTCTATTAAATTACATGTGTCTATTCTCTTGGAGATAAAAGGACTTTTCAAAGTTTCGGTTGGATGAATGCTGAACTATTTTCAACTCTCCTCAAAATTTTCAATTTCTATCATTTTTATAAAAAAATAAACCAATATTTCAATAAATTCATTTAGTTTTAATAGTATAAACACATTTACTACTTGAGAGAGTCCATGCGGGGAAATATTTTTGAAAAACAATTTTGTATGATGTTTCAGTTTTTCATTTTTGAGATTTATTTTATTCTAATAAATTTGTATATTTGATTATTTTATGACAAGAAATATCTTAAGTGTCCGATAATTTGATGTTATGGTTATTGGATACATCTTTTCAACATCAATATGATGAATTAAATGATTTTTTAATGCAAAAATGTGATTTAATTAAATAGACATTTAATATTGTTTAGTTTGATTGGAAATTTTTACTCATTCAATATTTTACTTTAAATTAATGATTTTTGGGATTTATCAATTAAAATGTTATTGGGATTTGTGTTATTATATTTTAAGAACAAATATTCAGTTTTATTGGTTTTAAATTAAAATATTTAACTTTTAAAGTGTTTAAATTTAAGTATCCCTAGATTTATAACATAAAATATATTTTTGGAAATAAATTTTGGTTTTGGTTTATTAATGTTTGAGAAATTCTAAAAAATTTCAAAGTACCATCATCATATAACTTCTTCAATTTTCAAAAGTCTCTATATTAAAATATTACAACTTTTAGTAGGTTTTCCTTTACCAATATTCTAGTCTTCTGGGCCCCTGGGGTGCAGCTCAGTTGGTAGCTTCCCCTGTGGGTCTCGGTGAGGTCTTGAGTTCGAGTCTCGCTGAGTTCATCCATGTACATCCTATTACTTGATTTTCTTTATACTGTAGCCCCTTCCCTGAATAAATTGAGGCTTCGATCTCAACATTTATTCTGGTCTTCTGGTCTTCTGGTCTTTTGGTCTTCTAGTCTTCTGGTCCTCCACCATGTGAACGTAAGGCTTTGGCATTAACACACGGATTTTATCCTTCATCCTATGACTTGTTGGTAAAATCACCATAATACTTTGAAGTAGTGAACTTAAGATTATTCGGTATTCTCTATAAGGATTCCAGTCCTTGTAAAATTTCCTAGTCCGACTGAAAACATCAATGAAATAACATGACCGAATCATGCTTGGGAGAAACCCAATGCCCGAGCTCGACCCAAAGCTGAGAATCTAAATTCGAGGGGCGAGCCGAATCGTGGCACTCTCCATGTCGAACTAGATTCTAAACGATGGAAACCGATCAAATTCGGTGGAGATGATTCGATACTAGATCTAGGATGAATCGATTGAGCTCGACCGAGACCAACTGAAGAAGTTGGTTTCTGCCGCGATATTCAACAACTCACGGTGAACAGACACCGAATCAGTTGTGATATGTGAAGAAGATGGTCGATTGAGATTTGTTTGAATATTGTTTACTGAAAAATTGACCCCATTATTAATGAAAATGGGTGTAGGAAATCTTGAAGATGATATTTTAGTTGGAAGAATAACCGAGATTTCATGATGGGTGAAACTATCGAGGTTAAAGATATCACGAGTCACATCTGAAATTGTTCGATGATGATGACTGCCCGGCACTCAAGGAACCATGTTCAAGACCTTTGATTGTTGGGTTTTTTTTTCTTGTTTGTAGGTCCAGATTAAAAAATAAAGATATACTTCCATTCTCTCATGAGAAGGATCAAAACACCAGTCACTTGTATTTATGTAATAAGGGAGCATAAATACCACAGATAGAAGGAGAAAGAAAAATATTGGGAGTGATCCCGCCCAAACCAAAGGCAAATATGAACTAGGCAACCTACTAAACTCATGAACTCAAGGATATTCCCTCTCATTCATAACCTACCCTTATTTATAACCTCCATTCCTATCCAACTAATTATATTCCCCAAAATATTCCTTTAGGGCCCACAAAATATTCTCTATAATATTCCCCATAATATTCTCCCTAACCAACCTCCCTCCAGATGGCATGCATGGTATATATCACTACCATCGTCTGAAAAAAAACCACCTCATCCTCAAGGTGGTGGATTTTGTAGGCATTCCAGATGATCTTATATCATTCACGCTACAGGGAACTAAGGATAAGTTTCTCTAATCATGTAGTCATGTCAAGCAATTTACCAAATGACTCGCCCTACTCCATATGGTAGTAACGCCTATTGGAAATGCACCTTGAATTAATGTATTCCCCACAAAATCTTTCATATGGTCATTCTAACACTGTATCCCCTTCATGTGTGCTACTACCCAAGCATAGCTACATTCCAGGTGATTTCCCATATAGTCCTTCCCGATTGATGATCAGCCTACAGAAGATCTGTCACCGGTTTTTGATGCTGCTCCTTCCAGTATGAGGGTTTGTGATCTGTCATGTACTTTTGGAGGTTCCCAGAGAACTCCATCAGAATAATTTTTCCCCCTCCACAGGAAGATGAGGGAGTGACATGTGTTTCGCCATAATACAAATCACTAATACAGGTGTTCCTATAGTTAGCTCTTCTCTCTACTGTGTTGTTGTATTCCGATGGCGAAACCCCCTGGATACCTGATGTCCCGCTACAAAGGTAGGACAAAATTCCACCATTGATTCGTGGTTGGACAACACGCCCTCATCAAACTATGTCGCTACCACATCGGCCAAAGTTGTCGATTTCATGTTTCCAGTAATAGGGGTCACAAAAAATGCATCTTGTTGCATGTCCACCCCCAACTTTCTCAGTTCACTAGTGTCAATGTTGGTAGTAGACCTCACAAAGATGGAGCACATCTCCTACTGTGTCGTCATCTATGGTAGTGGAAGCACCGCCTGTGAATGTGAGTAGATTGCCTTTGTATTCAGTGTCGACCGAAGTGCTACCCTTCTGTAACATCTCAAAATTTCCATGTAATTTTATATATATATATATGGAATTATTTTTAGACCACGAAATTCAACGGCATGTAATTATGAGGTCTAGAGAGCCTGGAAATGAATTCTGAACTTGTTTAAGGTACGTTCAATAAACGTGTGAGCGGTATTTTCTATCTTTTGAACCGTCAATTGGATCAAAAATTTGAGGGTACCATTGAATATAGAATGTCTGGATTCACATAGAAATGACTTAAATTTGGCCAGAAAGGGCTTAGCAGAAAAGTTTTTTTTCATACTTTTCGAGAAAAATAATTAAATAATTTAAATGAATTATTTTATTTTCTTTCTCACTTTGGAGTGGCGGACAGAGACGCTGCGGGGCAGTGACGATTTGCATCAATGAGACTCATTAATATCTCATTAAACTCATAGTGTAATGATTCTTTAATTATGAGTAATAGAGACGTTGTTTCTTAAATAAAATAGCATAACGATGCGATGTAGCATCATAATGAGAACACTGCAACATGATCCTATTTATAATTTGACGCGCTGGGAAAATATGGATTAAATAAATTCGAGGATACTTTGGTGAACCTCTGAAAGACGTCCACCCCAGAAAATAATGAAGAACACTGATGAGATTTAATCTTCTTCATCACGCCTTTCAAAGATCGGAGCCGAGAAGCGACGTCAGTGTCTTAACCCCTCGAGGACGAACGTACAGAAACGAACTTCAAGAAGGAAGGATTTTTTTATTCGTTTTTCTTCCCCATACATTTCTAAATGGTGAACACGGATTAACCCAATAACAGGCCAATCTGTGAATCGTACATTCTTGTGAGAGGGTGACTTCTATAGGGTTTATTTATTCAGGATTTAATTATCTTTTTTGTTCAAATTAAAATCCCCAGACCTCCCTTGTTTTGTAAACTTCTAACATGGAGGGCCTGGGGAAACACGAACAAGGCCCGATCCCATCCTCCATGAGTGTTATTCATGGATAAACATTCAAGTCGAAGAAAATGAATTTCTGGGACTGTCGTGATAGAGAAGATGATCCCTAGAAAACTCAGGTGTAAGCAGCACGAAGAACAGACCCCCAGTGCAGACACGGTGGTTTGCGGAACAATCTGTCGGCGGTGGCACCAGAGACTGCTAGTGGTGGTCCACAGCGGTGGCCGTGGGTGGGAGGTAATGTTCCATGATGGTGCGTTGGACAAAATTTCATGATTGTATTGGGCTGCGGTGCAATAGGAGAAGTCGCCGGCCGAGCCACCGACTGGAGGTGGCGAACGCGGTCGCTTGACCGCATCGGAGGGCAGAGAACATAGAACTGAGTCACATCCCGCACAACAGGCTGCGTTCTCATGACCACAGAGGAGTAGGCACCCCACAGCGAGCCATAGGGTGATAGCGGGGCACGAACGTGGCTCTCGGCTGCGTCCAGTGAGGCGGACCGGTCCGCCTCTTGCGGACCGGACTGGGTGCGAACCCACAGCTAGCCGGACCCGCACTACGGGCCAAACCTGTAGCTCACGAGGTTGGGCCTGACCGCACTAGCAAGCTAGATCAACACCTATCAGGCCAGAACCGCACCGGCAGGCTGGACCAAGCCAGGTCACCGGGCGACTCGGCAGGCTGCACCCTCCGCCAACCGGGCCGGGTCCAGCGAGGCTTATTAGGCCTGGACCACTGTCCAGGCTAGACCAGACTGACCCTGACCCACACCAGGTCAGGTATGGTCTGTCAGAATAAACTAGGGTATTTTTAACCCTTGAACCGAGTTGGTTGGGTCGGTACGACCAGGTCGGACCGGGCCCCATTGCAACCAGCCCCCTGGTCACTAAAACGCTAGTATCTTGAAAACCGTGCATCCGATTGACGGTTCGTTTATGGTGTTGGGACCCTCTTGAGGAGGTAGTTCATTTGGAATGATTTTTGTTGACTTTCATGGATGCATAAAATTGAATAATGTCTTGATAAGAAGTTCTCCCAAGTGTGCTATGTATGAAACCCAACGGTTGGCTGAGACCTGAAGACTGCTCGAGGATGGCCCAGTGGGAAGCGGCTCTATGTGACCCAGTAGGCCCATGGTGGGGAGTGGATCTGTGTGACCCAAAAGACCCATGGTACTTTAAAGGATTAGTACCTTAGTTCGTCCAAGGTGGGAAGCGACTCTGTGTGACCCGATAAGCTCATGGTGGGGGGCGGCTCTGTGTGACCCAGCATACCCATAGTACTCATCATGGATGAGTACCACAACAATTAAAGGTTAGTGGGAAGTGGATCTATGTGACCTAGTAGGCTCAATTTACTCTATAGTAGAGTAGTTCTCTAGAAGCCAAGGAGTTCAACATTTTTGACTAACGATGCTACTGTTACTACCCTAAAATAAACTTGGTGTGTGCTGCCTTGGGTTTTGTGCTTTACATTAAAAAATTGAGGTGTGTTATTAATTTTTTAATTTGGGATCCCTACTATATAATGTGTTACTCACCCCTACATGGGCTTCACCCACACATGTTGTGTCTAGTTCAGCCGACCGACATTTCCCCAGGGGTGCTCAGGGAGATGGAACAGACGGACGCTACGACGGTGGGCTTGGTGGCCTAGGACCAGGCAGGGCCCAGTAGAACTAGGAAAAGCGTTCTTACTAATTTTTCTTATAATATCTTACCTACTCTCATGATTTTGGGGCTTTAATACAGATTTCCACCAAATCCCTTTTCATACTTTACAGTTTTTAGTACTTTTTCTTAGGATTGTATTCTGGCCCACTTTATTTCAGTCATACTTGCACTTAGTTTATTCAGTGGTATACGGTTTCACTTTTGTGAGTTTTGAATTGGTTGTGCATGTGTGTGTGTGTATAGGTATCTAGGATAATGCCTCCCACTTGCAGGTTAACGCCTTCGGTGCTAGTCGTCAGCCCCTGGCTTTCGGGAGGCAGGCTTGGGGTAGTCACCACATGGGCCCTGAGGAACGAGTCGTGACAAAGTGGTATCATAGGTTGGTCAGTTCCACCTCAAAGACCATATGTTTGATGTTTTGTTTTGGGGAACAGTGTTACGTGTTTCATGTTTGACTTTTATATTTAGGGAGTCCAGTGTTGGCGTAGCGTCCGACATATCCATACACCATGACCTTCAATTTTGTTTTCGGATCAATACATGAAAACACTTGTTGCTTTAGTGTCTCATTATTTTTGAATACGAGTTAAATCACAAGTTATAACCTTCTAATTGTGGTATATCTTGATCTATATCACGATGCCTCTATGTGGATGACCATCCAGGATCCCGATACTAGGTCGTGAGGACAGACCGCCTAGTGACAAGGCGTCTGTTAAAGGACCAGTTCTAGAGATGTCCCCACTGTGTGGTTCACCAGTGCTGCCACCACCTGATGGTCAGTATCTATAGTTGGAGGTTCTGGCAAAGGATATTTGTAGGCTCAGTTCCCTACATGAGTTTCAAAGATAGAGACCTCCCAGATTCATGGGAGAGACAAATCCTCAGGTCGCTGAGCACTGGATGGAGGCTGTGATGCAGGTCTTCCGCTTAGTGAGGACACCGCCCGACCAGATGGAGATCTTGGAGGCGAACCTTCTATAGGTATCAATGAGGAGATGGTGGAATTTGACCATCCATACTCACAATTAGGCGACCCTCTCTTGGGTTGACTTCGAGAGGATTTTTCAAGAGGGTTTTTCAAGAGGATTTCTTCCCTACAACCTTGTGCTCTGTTCGCATCCAGGAGAAATTCACCTACAGCAGGACAACATGATAGTGGTAAAGTACTCAGCGATTTTCACGGAGCTTTTCTTCTACACCACAGATATGGTGCAAGACCATTTCATCATGTCTTGAGCCTTTTAGTAATGAATCAACTAGGAGATCAGGGCTTCGGTGGTGTCTCTCAATATTCCTACCTAAGTCGGGGTGCTAGAGAGTGCCCTTCTGATGGAGAGTTCCTTGGAGGAGCAGGCACCCGCAGCTAGAGCTACCAGTAGACCCCATTCGGCGGAGTCTTCGGCAGGTAGCAAACATCAAACGCATGGGCCCAATAGGGCTAGGTCTTTCAAAGGACAACCCCTAGACTCATGGTCGGTGGTGTGTTTCTCCCAGTCCGGAGGGAATCGGCAAGGAGTTAGTCAGTTCTATATGTGCAGCAGGCAGGGACACATGGCACATGATTTCCCAACCCGCCGTACAGATGACCAGCAGACGGTCAAGGGGCCACTGAGGTAGTGGCAGCAGTTCGAGCAAGGAGGTCCACAGGGTGGTGTATGTGGCAGGGGAGCTATCGAGTGGTAGGCGTGGGGGAGACGGTTTGAGATGTTACCACCACCAACCCCAGGTAGTCCACCCCGACCTCAGGGAGCAAGCGGATAGAGGTGAGATCAATTCCAGGCATCAAAGGCTTATGACCACGAAGCTCCAGAGATGATATGAGGTATGATATGTGTCTTCTCCACCCTAGTTATAGTATTTATAGACACAGGTTCTAGTCACTCCTTTCTTTCTATGGCTCTCGTTCGGAGCTCGGAGATTCTGGTGGATCTGTTGGCTCAATCCTTACAACTAGAGACTCTTACGGGAGACGATTCGATGATAACACACTGGTGTAGGTAGTGTGAGATTGCCCTAGGAGGTGAGAGCTTTGGCTGGGATATCCTAGTAGTTGCATTGAGTTCTTACGACATCATATTGGGTATGGACTGGTTATCCACAGTCCATGATTAGATCGACTATTTTAAGCGTACAGTGCGGTGTGTCCATGAAGATGGGACCAGGTTTTCTTTCACAGGCGAGAAGGAAACCCTTGCAACACAAGACGGACTCTATCGGAGGAGGTTGAAGTTGATCACTCACCAGTTGTCTACCCTCACCCTCGGTATAGTGGAGGAGAGGAGTCCAAGAATCCTTGTAGTGGTGGAAGAGTACGAGGATGTTTTTCCTGATGAGGTTTCAGGGCTACCTCCTCGTAGAGAGGTGTACTTCGGTATCGACTTTTACCCCAGGACGACACTGATATCCACATCGGCATATCGAATGTCTCTCATAGAGCTTTGTGAGCTTAGGGTACGACTGGATGACTTGTAGGGGAAGGGGTTCGTAAGGCCCTGTGTTTCATCATGGGAAGCCCCAGTGCTTTTTTTCAAGAAGGAAAATGAGAGTTTGAAATTGTGTGTGGACTTCCAGCACCTGAACCAGGTGAATATGAAGAACAAGTACCCACTGCATAAAATTGATTACCTCTTCGACCAGATAATGGGAGTGAAGTGGTTCTCAAAGATAGACTTCATATCAGGTTATAACCAGCTTCGAGTACAGGATGAGGATGTACTGAAGACAACCTTCAGGTGACAGTATGGACATTATGAGTTCCTGGTGATTCCTTTTGGTGTAAAAAATTCCCCAGTAGTGTTCATGGGCCTCATGAATAGGATATTCCATTCCTACCTTGACTGGTTCATCGTGGTCTTCATCAATGACATCTTGGTGTATTCAGCGTCATAGGACCAGCACGATACACACCAGTGGATAGTCCTGGATACACTCTGAGAGCACCAGATTTATGGTAATATCACGAGGTGTATATTCTAGATACAGGAGGCTCACTTTCTGGGACATTTCATCTTAGAGGTTGGAGTTACAGAAGATCTGGAAAAGATAGAGGTGGTGCTTGCTTGGGAGTTACCTAGGAGTGTGACAGAGGTGTGGAGCTTCTTAGGGCTGGTTACTATCGAAGGTCTGTGCCTGACTTTTCCAGCATAGCAGTAGCCTTATCAGTATTGACATGGAAGGGACATCATTTTCTGTGGATAGAGAAATGTCAGCAATGTTTCCAGGTACTGAGGTGGAGACTGACTAGTGCCCCCATCTTGAGACTACTAGAGGAGGGCATTGGGTATGTAGTTTACTGCGACGCATCAGGGACCGGGCTCATTTGTTTCCTAATGCAGGAGAAACCGGTGATTGCCTATGGCTCACGACAGTTGAGACAGCATGAGAAGAACTACGTGACCCATGACCTAGAGTTGGAAGCAGTGGTCTTTGAGATGAAGTTGTGGCAGCACTACTTGATGGGTGAGCGATTTACAGTATACTGCGACCACAAGAGTCTTAGGTATATCTTCTCCCAGAAAGACCTAAACCCTAAATAGAGGTGATGGCTATAGTTCCTCTAGTACTATGATTTTGAGATAGTCTATACTCCTAAAATGGGTAAAGTGGTGGAAGACATACTAAGAAGGAGGATCGGGTTGCAGCTATTGAGAGAGGAGACAGAGTAGTTAGCCGCGATGCAGGTATCCCTCATGGATGATGGTGAAGTTTTTTACCTACAGTCGATGGTTGTTACTCCCCCACTTGTATAGCGAGTAAGGGAGGCACAACCGGGGAATTTTTACTGCGAGGCCCGACATGCTCAGATATCCTCAGGATGGGCTCCTGATGGATTTTCGACTAGTGGGGAGCACATGATCCTTTTCAGGGGGCACACCTTAGTACCGGTGGAGTTGTAGGGGGGTGTTGAGGGAGTTACATACTTCCCCTTTGGTGGTACATCCTGGATGGCAAAATATGTACCAGGACCTCCGACATCATTACTGGTGGCTAGGGATGAAGAAGGTAGTGGCGGAGTTCGTTTCACGATACCTTAATTGTTAGTAAGTGAAGGTCGACCACCAGGTTCCAACAAGCTTGACTCATCCACTCGAGGTACCGGAGTGGAAATGGGATGGTATCTTGATGGACTTTGTGATTGGGTTACCACATATGTCTAGAGGTCATGGTTCTATTTGGGTGATCATTGACTGACTCACCAAGTTGTCTCACTTCCTACCCATCTGGGAGCAGGGAACGGTAGAGGGCTTTGGACGCCTCTACATCCAAGAGATAGTGTGGCTTCATGGGGTGTCTTCGACTATCGTCTTAGATCGCAACGCCCGATTTACATCTCGGTTGAGGAATGGATTACAAGAGGCATTCGGGACGTAGCTACACTTGAGCACATCTTTTCATCACCAGACGGATGGTCAAACGGAGTGGACCATACAGACCTTGGAGGTCATGCTTTGTGCTTGCGTCCTTGACATTGGTCGTGGTTGGAAGGACCACCTTCCACGGGTGGAGTTTTCATAAAACAACAACTATCACTCCACCATTGACATGGTGCCATTTGAGGCCTTGTACAGGTGGCCTTGCTAATCACCCATATGTGGGACAGACCCAGGGTTGTCGGCACTCATGGGTCAAGAGTTGGTACGGGCTACCACCTAGAAGGTGCAGATCATCCAGGAGCGGATGAGGACTACACATAGAAGATATAATTCTTATGACAATAGGAGACAGAGACCCTTGGAGTTCGAGGAGGGAGATCATTTGTTCCTTTAGGTCTCACCCCGGTGAGGATTACAGAGATTTGGCCAGGGAAATAAGCTATCTATGAGGTTCATTGGTCCTTTTCAGATCCTGAGTAGAGTTGGTGAAGTGTCGTAATGCCAAGCTCTTCCCCCACAAATGCACCGGGTGCATGATGTTTCCATGTGTCACAGCTGAGGAGTTATGTGCATGATCCATCGCACATCATCGACTGGGGAAAGCTGTACATTGAAGATGGGGTGACGTTTGCGGAGTTCCCAGTGGAGATATAGGATCGACAGGATCGGGTCCTATGCGGAGGTCGATTCCTCTAGAGTGTATCTGATGGAAGCATGAGAATCTCTAGGAGAGAACATGGGAGCGGGAGGCTCGGAATTGTGCTCAGTACCCCCATCATTTTGTTTAGTTTTCATTTTGGCTTTTGGGGAAATAAATCCCTAAGGGGGGGAGAATGTAACATCTCGGAATTTCAATCTAATTTTTTATTTATTTATATAGAATTATTTCAAGACCTCGAAATTTGACGGCACATAATTTGGAGGTCCGGAGATCCCAAAACGGAATTTTTGAACTTTTATTAAGGCACGTTCAGCAAACATGCGAGTAGGATTTTCTATCTTTTGAATCGTCGCTTGAATAAAAATCTAAGGGTACTGTTGAACTCAGAACACTGGGATTCTCCTAGAAAGGACTTAACTTAGGTCAGCAAGGGCCAAACGAAAAAGTTATTTTTCGGACTTTTTGAGATAAATAATAAAATAATTTAAATGAATTATTTTATTTTCATTCTCACTTTGGAGTGGTGGATGGAGACGTTGTGGGGTAGCAACAGGGCAGTGACGATGTGCATCAATGAGGCTCATTAATGGATCATTCAACTTGTAGTGTAATGACACTTTAATGACGCGTAACAATGACATTTTTTCATAAATAAAACAGCATAACGAAGTGATGTTGCATCATAATGGGAACATTGCGACGTGCCCCTATTTATAATTCGACGCGCTGGGAAAATATGGATTAAAGAAATTGGAGGATTCTCTAATGAACCTCTGACAGGATTCCACCCCAGCAAAGAACAATGAACACCAGCTGGACATCATCTAATTCATCACGCCTTTCGAAGATCGGATCCTTGAAGCGATGTCATCGTCTTAACCCCTCGAGGACGAACGTGCATCAAAGAATTTCAAAGAGGTAGGGGTTTTTGATTCATTGTTCTTCCTCATCTATTTCTAAATGACGAACACGGATTAACCCATGAACATGTTAATCTATGGACCGTGCGTTCTTGCAGGAGGGTGACTTCTTTGGTGTTTCTTTATCCGGGATTTAATTATCTTTGTTGTTCAAATTAAAATTTTCGAACCTCCCTTATTTTGTAAACTTCTCACGTGGAAGGCCTGTGCCGACATGAACAAGCCCCGAGCCCCTCTACCGTGGGTGTTCTTCATGGTCAAACTTTGGAATCGAAGGAAAGACAATTTTGAGATCGTCGCGGTGGAGAAGATGATCCCCGGAAAATGCAGGCGCAAGCGGCACGAAGAACGGACCACCGGTGCGGACCCGATGGTCCGCGGAAGAATCTATCAGCGCACCGATGCCGGTGGTGCCACCGGTGACTACCGGCGGTGGCCCGCAATGGCGGCCACAGGTGAAAGACGATGCACCAAATGATGAGTCAGACGAAAGGCCAAGGTGAGACTGGGCCTCGATGCAGCAGGAGAAGTTGTCGGCCGAGCCGGTGGATGGATGCGGCAGACGCAGTCGCTTGACTGTGTTTGAGGGTAGCAGATGCGATACCGAGCCGCGTCCCACGTGACGGTCCGCGGTCGCTTAACTGTGGCGGAGGAGGCACCCTGCGGTGACCCGGGGGGGGGATGGCAAGGCACAGACATAGCTCTCAGCCGCGTCCAACGAGGCAGACGGGTCCGCCTCTTGTGGACAGGACGGGGCACAAAACCCCAACGGGAAGGACACGCGGCTCACCGGGTCGGGCAGGTCCTGCTACCGAGCGGGCTGGATCGCGCAGGCAGGCCGGACTCTCACCTAGCGGGCCGGACGCGCACCCTTTTTGGGTCGGGCTAGACTAGGCTGGGTTGCTGGACGACTCGGCAGGTGAGACCCTCGGCCAACCGGGCTGGGTCTAGCGAGGCATATTGGGCCTAGCCCACTGGCCAAGCCAGACCAGACCGACCCCGACCCACACCAGGTCAGGTCGGGTCCGTTAGAATGAACCGGTGTATGTGGAACCCTCGAGCTAGGTTGAAAGGGTCGGTCTGATCGGGTCGGATCGGGCCACATCGTAATCGGCCCCCTGGTTACTAAAATCTTTGTATCTTACAAACTGCGGATTTGATTGATGGCCCTTTTGCGGCGTTGGGACCCTCTCGAGGAGGTGGATCTTTTGGAATACTTTGTGGTGACTTTCATGGACACCAAGAAATGGCGAGTGGCTTGAGAAGAGGTTCTCCCAAGCACACTACATACGGAACCCTGTGGTTGGTTGAGACCTGAAGACTTCTCGAGGATGGCCCAGTGGGAAGCAGCTCTGTGTGACCCAGCAGACCCACGGTGGGGAGTGGCTCTATTTGACCCAACATACCCATGATACTCGACAGGAAAAGTAATTCAGTTCGGCCAAGGTGGGAAGCGGCTCTGTGTGACCCAATAGACCCACGGTGGGGAGCAACTCTGTGTGACCCAGCATACCCACAATACTCCTCAAGGATGAGTACCACAACAGTTCAAGGTTAGTGGGAAGCAACTTTGTGTGACCTGGAAGACCCACTATACTTGATAGAGGAGGAGTTCTCCAGCGGCCGAGGAGTTCGACTTTTGTGACTGACGATGCTTCTGTTACTACCCTAAAATATACTTGGTGTGAGTTGTCTTGTGTTTCGTGCTTTTCTTTGAGGAATTGATATGTGTTATTTCTTTTTGTTTTGGGGTCCCTACTGAGTATTGTGTTATTCAGGCCTGCACGGGTTTCGCCCGCACATGTTGTGCCTGGTGCAGACGATGGACGTTTCAACAGGGGTGCTCAGGGAGATGGGATGGACGGACGCTACAACGGTGGACTTGGTGGCCTAGGACTAGGCGGGGCCCAGTAGGACCGGGCAGACATGACGTACCACTTCAGCTTTTGTAGCTTCACTACTCTCACGATCAGGGGTTTACTGCAGATGACCATCAGAGCACTTTTCATACTTTATAGTTTTCAGTACTTTTTCTTGGGTTTGTATTATGGCCTACTTTCTTTCAGTTGTATTTCACTCAGTTTATTCAGTGGTATGTGCTTTCCCTTTTGTGATTTGCGACTTGGTTGAGCGTGTTTGTGCATATAGCTATCCACGCTAATGCCTCCCACTTGCTGGTTGACGCCTTCGATTCTAGTTTCCAGCCCCTAGCCTTCGGGAGATGGGCTTTGGGTAGTCACGGCACGAGCCTCGGAGGACGGGTCGTGACACCAACAATGCTCTGACAGATCCTGCACGTTGCGGCAATGGAGGTGGAGAAAACACATCTTTGGGCTGATGCAGGTTCTCACGGCGACTCGTCCAATGTATCATTGTTTTCCGAAATTATGCCTCCACACGCCAGTGGCGGTCCCATTTCTCCTCCCCCGGCTACTGGTTGGACTGCATGCGTAGTAGCTGAGAGTCTTCCTCTGGTAGCAAAATGTTTTTTTCCAAAAAAAAATGAAGAACCGGAGAGCGGGTCACCCCTGTGAACTGGACTGGTAGAACCCCCTTGATCTGAGTTCAGAACGCGAGATGGTAGTGCACGTGGCGGCCTAGCGCAATCCAGGTACTGTGCGCCTTCCTCCGGTGTGCTCCATCTGACGCGATGCGGTCGAGCGCCCCCTCGAGGCATTGATGCATAACCGGTAGTGTGCTTCATCCCCAGAAGCATCTCCTTCAAGTTGGATGGGAGGCGGTGACAATGGAATGGAAACCAATCTGCGAAACTAGACGGAGCACCCAAACGTGATGTCTGGAAGCTACACCAGGTACGTGTCTCCTCGAGGCGCGATAAAACCGGCAACACAAGCTGAGGAAGACAATGAGTCATGCGGCCACGACAGAAGAGGAAGAGCGGCAGGTTGTGCATGCGTCTTTTTGGCAGTGCACTGGACTTCGGAGAACGAACCACCAGCGCGTGTTTTTGCAGAACATTACTATGTTGTCACCGTCACAAAAATACAGCAGTAGCAAACAGAACGATGTACAGAGCATTGCTAAACAGAACAGGGAGATGGAATGGAAGCACACGTCTAAGCGAGGCAGGACACCACGTTGCACTAGTCGTTAGCCGATAGGAGAAGGTCGGAATGTCGGACCAATTGATGAGGACCGAAAAACCGGCCACTTGTATTTATGTAATAAGGGTGCAAAAATTTAGCATATATGAGGAGGAAGAAGAAGATCGGGAGTGATCCCATCCAAACCAAAGGCAGATCTGCACTAGGTAGCCCACTAAACTCATAAACACTAGGATGCCCTCTCATTCATCGCCTACCCTTATTTATAACCTCCCTTCCTTTTTTGAATTTTCTTTTAATCTACGTCATGATCAAAATTGAAAACTGTATCTCAAAGGTGGCAGGACCTCTGCCGCCTTTCGGTTAAGTGGAATGGCGGCATTGCCCGCGCTGCCTCCCAGCAATAATAAACAAAAAAAATTAGTTTAATTATAGATTTTTGTATATTTATAAATATATAGGTTTGTATATTATGATTTATATATTGTGTTTGTTTTATTTAGTTTAGACTTACGTTATTAATATTTCAAAATGAAAATGTTTTGTTTTTAAGCAATAGATTTTGTGACATGTAAATTAGCTTTTACTTATTATATTTATGACTTTGTTTATTTTCAATTATGTTTTATTTTCAATTATTTTCATTGATGTATTGTTACTTTCTAATCTAACTAATCTAATCATTTCAGTTCCAATGTATCTTGTTAAAATCCACTTATATAGGGTTTTATCTTACATTTCGTTTAATTAAATACATTTTTTTTGTCATTATTATATAACAATATTATTATTATTTATTATAAATATATACATTATATATATCTATATTGTTTTGTTATATACTTTCTGTATTGTTTTCTCTCAATCTTTCAATTCATTCTTTCATCAAAACTCAAAAGAAAGTTATTTCTAGGAATAAAAAAATGATTATCCATGATTTCATAATTGAAGGATATGCGAACTGTGGATTTTTTATACATGCACCATTTTCTATTCGATTGAAAGTGCTCTTAGCTCGATATCATTTTTATTATGTTCACTCATATTATTATCACTACTAAAAAATCGCCCATTAGCGACCGCCAGCAGGCCGCCTTTTGCAGTCACAGTTAGCTTGATGCTAAAAGTCATTAGCGACCGCCAAAGGGGGTTGCTATAGGCCCCCTATGACCGCTGAGCGGTCGATCTTGACGCAGTTAAGTTAAGGGTGTAGCAAACACCCAAGGCGGTCGTTATTGTTCTCTGAATTTTTATAGCATTAGCGGCCGCCAATGGCAGTCACAAACCTGGAAAAAATTTTCTAAAAAACCTGAAATTTGAAAGCACCAAATAGCACAAACAAACAATGTTATGGATGAGTGAACTATGTTAGATCTGAAAGGGTAATTTAAATTGGTCTAGAGAGTGGTGAATAGACCATATTGAAAATTTTAATTAAATAAAATAATTATCAAAATTAATTATTGAAGTTAATTGTAAGATTTAATTACCAGTGGAATAAAATAATGAAAATAAGAATGTTTTTATAGTAGTTAGGTACAAATTGGGCCTTGTCAAATCTTATACAACTTTACTCGGTAAGAGATACATTGTGCACTAATTTAATTTTTGAATGAGAATCCTTACTCAACTATTGAATCCTTTTCTTTAAAGTGGAGGGATAATCCCAATAACACTGAATTTTATATGGGGATTCCGGACCAAATTGCTACACTGAATTTAGACTATGGGAGTCATAAACTGAATACTTCTAATTATAGAATATTTGATTCACAAACCAAGGAAAGAATGAATGAATTATTTTACATGTAGAAGCATAAACAGACAGTGACAGTGCATTAGAGAGATGGGTAGTAGTGTTACAAACTAATGTAATCAGAAAAAAAACAAATAGAAAAAGAATAAAACACAGGTACTGTTTCACAAGAATTGGATCAAATCATCTCATCAATGTAATAAAAGTCAAATAAGATTTAATTTAGCACTTGAGAGATCATCCATATGATGAAATGAAGATCACTTAGAACCCTAAAAATCACCCAACTCTTTGAATGTTTACAGCTTTATTCTTGATGAAAAAACAGAGTGTCAAATATTTTATACAGAATTTTTGATATCTTTCAAGGCTAATCAGCCTCCCTTTAAAAAGATAACTCCAAAGACTAACAAACACCTTCTAGAGGTAAATAAATTCAAAAATAATAATAACGTTAATTGTTATAGGAATATAATGTTTGAGTTGGTTACCTAGAAACAACTTCTCTATAATTAATGATAACCTATATTCATTATTTTGGAAAATAATAATCTATTTATCACATCATGATTGTTGTTCGTCGTAACATAGTATGTGATAAAGTCCCAAGATTAGTTGTCGCAATGAAAGCTCATAGCAGTTTCTCGATATTATGAGAACCTCGAAGTGACACAACAATATTCATAAATATATATTCTATAATAAGATGAAATCCTTTGAGGGATACAAATGATATAGGTTATTAGGGGTGGAGACTCATAGGACTTTGATGCACCTTCTCATGCAATACGCCCTTGGTAATATCCTATGCAGTATACTAATGTAATGAGACTTACCGGTAGGAAATCCATATTTATATGCATCATTGGATGTTCCTATCTATGAACAAGTGTATTGATCATTAGACTTTAAAATTGTTATTAATGAGTTTTCTATGTCATGTAATTTGATGTATTGAGGAAAAATGTGATGACATATGTTCGCGGTGGGGTAGGATACGTTGGGTGCATCAATATATATATATTATTAATGAATAATACGAGAAAGGATTTATCCCATCTATTCTTTAACAAAAGTTGTGATTTTAGGCCCTTTGATGAAAATGTTATAGCCTATATAAATCCATGGACAATGTATTCTATATGAATTTTTTATTTCAGGAAAGTCAAAGATAGATTCATCCAATGCATAAGTTGATTTCACTAGCATGAGACCTGCTTAGTTGGAGATATCGTGATAAAGAGATTATATTACACAGTATGCATCTATATGAGGTATTCTGTCAATGTGGTATTAACTTCTTCTAGTATGGGTGCATGGGTGCGTTTCAAGATGAAAAATATGTATTTTGGCTTCTTTGCCTAATGTCACTAAGAAAGAGGCCTATAGGGACGCACGTTAAGAGTATCCAAAATATCAGTTAAATAATATTATTATTTAACAAGTTGAATAAAAATTATTCCAGCATGTGGTTTAATAATTATTCATGTTTACTTGATCATATATATTTTTTCACAAGTTTTTTGAGAGAGTATTATGTTAGAATAATATTTAATAAATATTTATTCTATATTTAGTGAATAAAATATTTATTTGCTTATTGGAAAATAATATAGTGATATTTATTTATTAATAAAATAGTCATTATTTATGGTCTGAATAATATTATTGAGGAATGGGGGACCGAGTTTAATGGTCTAGTGAGAAATAATATATATTAAATATAATTTGGATAAAGAATATTCAACATAATTTACGAGTTTAGCGCATGTCAAGAAATAATAATATTGTTATTATTATTATATGTATGTGGTCCCATATGGATTATAGAAATTATAAAGGTTGAATGTGAAATTATTATTTTCTAACAATAGCAATATATAAATCAAATTATAGTATTTTCTTAAAAGAGTTATTTCATTTTGTGTTATGCATAATGAGATCCGAAGAAAATCCTCTCAAAGCCTTAGAGAGATCCCTCTCTAAGAACGCCCTCATGAAGAGAGAGCGATCTTCGACCATCACACTCAAGTCTAGAGATATCAAATAGAACCCTTCCTTAAAGTGGTTCTCTGGGATATCAATGGAAAATGATACAAGCATTATGATTTTCCCTGATTGCAATAGAATATTCCTATAGTGAACTTCGTAGGTTTAAGGAACATGTGTGAATCACTGATAGCAGAAATCTATTCTTGATTCCAAAAACACTGTGATGGTATGTCATAGTGACCTTATCAGATCAATTAATGAAGAATGAATTTCTTACAAGGTAAATATTTAATTTCTTAATTTAATTATCAATAATATGTGATGATCCTGCTCTTTGGTTATGACGTTTATCTTTTATCTATATTTTTTTACTTAGTTACGTTGAACATAGCATTTATCACGATGTAAATCTCTGATTAATCATCGATCACGAAAAAAATATGATTTGGGAATTCCCCATCTGATTCTTCAGTTGTGCCTAGAACTTACATATCAGAGAGAGAGAGAGAGAGATTATCATTAAAATAATTATCTGGGAGTGCTAAAAATAGTTTCACAAATAATCATCATGATAGTTATTCAAAAAATAAATAAATATATTGAAAACAATATATTTAAAAATACGTCAAACTTAATTTGAAATAAATCATTCAAACGAAGTCAAATAATTCCTTGAATATTGTAAGAAGATTGGCTGTCAATAAAATCTTCAGAATACAATCCGTATAAATACATAAAACATAAAAACATATTTTTCATGAATTTAACAAACTAAAAACACTTCAAAAATTTTACAAATATTAATAAATAATTTAGAAATAGTTAAAATCAAGAATTTAAACAGTAATAAATATTGTTAATATGTGCAGTAATTTTCTAAAAATAATGAAAAAAATATTTAAAATAGTAATAAAACATGTTTAAAGAACTTAAAAACTATTCATATGGACTAAAAAAGATTAATAAACAATTAAAAAATAATGAAAATAATAAAAACAATCATTAGAAACATGCAGTATTTGAAAAATAGGAATATACCAAAAATAGAGCATGACAAAAATATTTTGGTTTGGTAGTAAGGAAAAAAAATTAAACTAGGGGTCGCATAATTTTATAACTGACGGTATGATAAAAATTATACATAGTAGTAACAAGAGGTTGATATAACTACCATTGAAGTAGAGATACATATATCCTTAAGTAGTGCTACCGTCGCATGAAAAACAAGGGATATGCCATTATAAGATACCATTACGATGCTATCATTGAGCAAACGGTAGTACCATTTCACTTTGGGGTAATAATATAATGAAAATAGAGTGATCACTGGGATACTGTTGTTTCAACTACGGTAGAGGGATACCTGAAAACACTAGTTGATTTGGACGGTGCTAGTGTTACTATTTCAAAGCAAAGCTACCATTGAAGAGAAGTTGTCATTCGAGTGGATAACATGCTACCATCGTGATGGTATCCACTATGTGGAGAAAGGGTGACAATTCTACTATTGTAGGGGAGGAAGAGAGAACTACTTTGAGACGGACTACCATGAGATGAACTACCATGAGATGAACTATCGTGAGATGAGTCTCTTCAACATGAACTACTATGAGAGGAACTACCATGAAGGAAGAGAACAATTCTAATCTAGTGTATTTTCCTGGTGTTGCGCTGCTCTGAGGGTAGTGGAGGTGAGATCACTAATACAGAATGCAGAATATATAGTGGTAGCCATTACTAGCGCTTTTGTTTAGCGTCGATAAAGGGTATATTCCATTAAAAAAACTAATATCATTAAAAATCATATATTATATATAAATATATCTATATAGATAAAAATAACATATTTTATTAAGAATAAGTAATATCAATTAAAAATATTTTCTAATTAAGCCATTTTGTTTTATCAATGCCATTTTTATCAATTTGACATATATATCAAATAATAAGTATTTAATTATTAATTATAAAAAAGGAATAAATATATTCCACTTAATATTTCATAAAATAATTTCACACATATACATAGAATAAATTAAACCAATTTTAAAGAGAAAAACATAAATAAATAATATAAATTATTAATATTACCGTTTTATGTTTTTATATTTTAATATTTCTTATTTAATATTTAATATAATATGTTTTTAATTATTACATTTTATTCATTTTCTTCAAGTATATTGAATATGTACAATTTATTTTTAATATATATATATATATATATATATATATTAAATTTATTGATTTTTATATTTTTTTAATATTTTATTAATTATATTCATTTCTAATAGTTATTTATATTTTTTGGTTGGCATTTAATGTTTTTCATAAAGTTTTAATTTATATAATTAATCTATTTTCATTTTCTTTTAAACATATATTTTTTTTGTTTTTAAAAATTTATATAATTAATCGCTTATTCATTTTTTAAATATTATTTTCAGTATATTCGCCTTTTAATTAAATTTCACTCATTTTTAGCATTCATTCATTTAATATTATTTATTCATTTATAATGTTAGGTGTTTGTTTACTTTTTTTAATAATTTATTGATTTTAAATATTTATTCGTTTAATATTTTTGTAGTTTTTTATTTGTTTTTAATTGATATATATATATATTAAATTTATTTTTTAAATTTTTATTTTTACAAAAAAATGCAAACTTTAATTTTTTTTTTTATTTTTTTTTTAACATTTGAATTATTTTTAATATAGTTGAGATTTACATAGAAGGCGATATAACACTATGAGACATTATTATATATTTATTTATAAATAAATTAGATCTATTAAATAACTTACAATACCTGCAACACTGATTTTAGCTTATATTACACATAACAATGATTTTCTCTGATAGCCTGTATTACATGCAAGACCATGTTTTATCGAACAATAATATAGTATAAATATTATTATTTAATATGATAGTTATCGTCTAGTCGTTTGAATGATGGGTATGAACAGGATTAACTAAATTAGAAAAATATATAGTTTACACATTTTTATTAGTTATCTATTTATTATTTATAAAATAAGAATTATTTGAAATAAAAATAAATATTTTCTGAAAAATAGTACTTTTTCGAAAAGACGGTTCAGTCGTTCTTTGAGCATATAATTTAAAAATATTTTTTTACAACTTCTACAAAAATTATTTTAACATAAAAAGATCATTTTTCAAAGACTAATAGAAAAATTATATTAGGGTGAAATTTAGTATTTTCTTGAGAAGTTTTATTTTTCGATGAATAGTAAAAAAATATAGAATTTTAATAGAAAACGATATTTTTGTTTAAATAATTTATGATGCAAAATTATATTTTTAATTTATTTTAATGTAAAATAGTTAAAGTTTAAATTAATTAATCTAATCAAGGTCATTTGTGATGTTAGATATAAAAGCATTGTATACTTTTAAACATTTTCACTTTAAAAACCCGCTTTCTCATCTTGTTAGTGAGATTAATTTTAAATTAATTTCTTACACTTATGTGAGTTGAATTTGGAATAATTTATTCCATATTTGGGAAAAAAATATTTTATATTATCTAATAATATTAACTTAATTTTTTACCATAAATATTAGTGAAAACAACTAAAATTAATTATCATGCTTAAGGTTAAAACAATATTTTGTGCATTACACATGTTTTTATTAAAAATTATTTTACACACACAATATATTTTTATTTAATAAATTGGATTTCATTTAATAATAATCAGATATAATTAATCTAATTACGATAATTTTACTTATAATCTTAAAGGATAAATTACCTATGTAAATAAAGAGATACAAGTTACCGTGAAAAAAAAACTTAAAGGGAAAAATTGAATAAACATAAATAATGAGGAACAACATGATATAAAAATATTTATTTTTATGTGGAGGAGGGGTTTCTCCACCAAATCAATTTTAACCTCCACTATTATTCAATTTTGGAGGCACGTGAGGTTAGTGAGACCTCCCAATAGTGAATACTTTTGAGTATTTACAAGAATGTCACTCATTCTCAACTAAAAAGGGAACTCACTCTCCTCCCTAATTCACATCTATAAAGCCATTTTGATCATCCAAACCCTTACCAAATCACATTCCAACCTCCATAACCTTATCCTAGAATCCATAAATTGGGCATAAATCAAAATTTTAAAGTATTTATTGAAATCTTAAGGATAATACCCAAAGTAGAGGTAATTTTCCATGATAATATTTATTTTATTTCATTCTCCAACTCATTAAATTATTATTAAAACATTCTATTATAATAACCCTGGTATCCTCCATATACTCGAATTTTATTATAATAGAGGCATGACTTGTAATCATCTCCACTTCCATCAAATGGGTTATGAAATCATCGTTCTTTTTTTTCTGCAGACTACACCCTCACGAACAAATGTAGTTATTTTTTCCATTCCCGCCTCTGAAGGTTGGTTAAGATGATGGATATAAAGTATATATACATGATATTTATAGCATATTTATACATCTGGTGTCTCTATATCATATATATATTTTTATCTTCTATTTTGTAGGAGATACGAGAACATCCCTTTTGTGTACAGTGGACTACCTCCTCGCAAACGATGTGATTCTTCTTTCACTAACGCTTCACATGAAAGATGATAAACATAACGTTAACGATTATAAGTGATATAAATGACATAATTATTAAATTATTGAAATATTTATCATTATCAAAATACATATAATCATTTCCTTTTCTTTCTTTTTCACTTAATGCAAGACGATAACATTGTTCACGTGCGTGTGGACTACCGCCTTCACGAAACAATACGGCTCTATTTTCATCACCACACCACATAGATGATATATATAAGTATATAAAATGGTATTAAAGATATTATGAAAATTATGGAAATGAAAAATATTACTTATCTCCTTTCCACAATGATCATTGGAAAACGGAAATGTGACTCATGTGTACGTATGACCGACGGTTTTCATGATCGTAACATACATCATTTTTCATAACAATAATTAATGATTAGTTTTAAAAGTATAAATCATATAAAAATATGATAACTATTTCATGATTATTATTATTAATATGATATAACTATATAATATACACATGATCTAGATCATTTAGGGTGAAACACGCATGAGAAAACAAGACAATTATCTCCCAAAATAATGAAAATAATGAAATATTATTAACGAATGGGTGATCATTAGACATTAAATTTCCTCGAAATGTAAATATTATTTATCAAGAATATTTTAATTTATTAAATCGTATATCATTTTTACATATGGAGTTCTATATTGAAATTTATTTATTTTATCTAGGAAAATATTGATAAATCTATATTCATTACTCAATATAGATATTTGATGATAAGAAATATTGTTCATTAATTAAATTGATTATTTGATATATGAGGAATGATTTAGACCAACAACAATGGGTGAGTCCCAGTATTATATATCCCTTGATGCATCGGTAGGTCTCATGAGACAAATATTTTAATATATAATTAAATAGATTTTTACCACTAGATTAAACCTCCTTTTCAAAGGTCTTGATGGATATGACATTTGAAAATTAAGCATTAACTTCATTAAGAGTTTAGTTACTTTTATCCAGTATATTTTTAGTATGATATTATCTCTAAATGAATTTCATTTTCAGTTTAGTTATTAAATGACATGTGTTTTTAGTTATTTACCTTTCCATATTGATTAGGCCTTATCAAGTTTTTGAAATTGAATGTCTGTTCAGTTATTTACCTTTCCATATTGATTATTATCTAGGAGATTTTCACATTGATCATATTATCTCTGGATGCACTTTTTTCTCATTTTCTTGATTTTATGTAATGTGTGTTCAATTATTACCATTACATATTGATTATTATCCATGATATTTTCATGTTGATATTATCTATGGATTGAATTCCTTCTCATTTTATTGATTATAAGACATGTGTGTGAAATTATTAACTTTCTATATTGGTTATTATTATTGATTCATGATAACTTCTGTTGTACATAACCCTCTCCAGGCATTTAAGGTCTTCCTTATTTTGCTTCCTTTCCCTAGGATTCCATGAAGATTATTATTTTTTTTTTGCAAGGATATGTTGTAGGCACTACTAGAAAAACAGGTATTTGCGACGGGCTATTTGCGACGGGATCCCTCAGCCGTCCAGCTCTTCATATGTGAGGTTCACTGGTTTCGTCCTGCCATGGACTCATCAGGAGAGTGGAGATTGTTGAGATTTATTGATTTAAAATTTAAATCACGAGGAGAGAGAAAATATTAATGGAGGGATTTTCTCAACATTAATGGAGGATTGTCTCCCAACATTAATGAAGAGTTATTACCAATATTAATTGATGAAATATTGATGGAATAATGAATGTTGAGCGCATTAATGGAGATATGGGCGGGGTGCCTATATAAGAGGATGAAATATCTTATTTTGGATGGTGGGCTGGCAAAGATGTAGCCACCAAGAGAGAGCGGCGAAGGGGTTTCCGCGTTTGCGGTAACCGGTGCGAAGCGAAGATGGTGATCGTGACAACGATGGTGTGTCGGTGGCGATGATTGAAGACGACGATGATGACAGTGTCATGTATCGAAAGTCCTCTTGGTTGCGGAGATCAAGCGGCGTGTCCCGGTTGCGATGATCGGCGGTACAAACAAAATGGTACGTTCATGGGTGTCGTGTATCGAGTGAAAAATACTTTGGGTGCATTGTAAAAAGCCTTTGGGTGTGATGTTAAAAATCCTTCGGGTGATGTGTAAAATTCCTTCGGGTGATAAAAAGCCTTTGGGTGAAATATTCTTCTCCTCTTCTGTGTGTTTCTGCAACGACGACTTCCGCTGCGGCGCCGGGCTCCGCTCCCCAACACGTCGCAAATAGCCCGTTGCTGAAAACGCCGTCGCAACTACACTTATTTGCGACGGGCCCGTCGCTAAAGCCTTTTTTTGCGACCGTCATTCTCCCCGTCGCAAATAGTATTCCGTATTTTTGTAAAAAACTTTTAAAATAGTTTTTGCGACGGGACCCGTCGCAAATACCTTTTGCGACGGTTCCGTCGCAAAAACTATTTTTAAAAAAAAATAAAAAAAAAATTAATAATACTAGTATTTGTGACGGGTCCCGTCGCAAATACTATTTTTAAAAAAAAATGAAAAACTATTAATAAAAATAGTATTTGCGACGGGCATAGTATCCTGTCGCAAATACTATAAAAAAATAAAAAAATAAATTATTAATAAATTATTTTAATTAATATAATAATAGAATTATAATTTACAAATGAAAATAATAAATTATTTTAATTACTATAATAATAGTAGAATTATAATTCAAAAATAAAAAATAATAGAATATTAATAAATGATTTAATTAATATAATAATATTACAATTATAATTCATAAATAAAAAAAATATTAACAAGTTATTTTAATTAATATAAAAAAAATAGAATTATTTTACATTCAAATATTAAAATAATTCAAGTATTACAAAAAATATAATTAAATTATAATATTATAAAATTTTAATATATATATAAAATTTTAATATTTATATAAAATTTTAATATATATATAAAATTTTAATATATATATATAATTTTAATATATATATAAAATTTTAATATATATATAAAATTTAATATTATAAAATATAAATAATATTATTATTCATATTAATATTGTTATTTAAAAATATAATATTATTAATATTTTATAATGAGATAGAAACTACGAATAGAAAAAAAAATATTTTGATTTCACAAATTTTATAACAGAAATACAAACTCTAATCTGAATGAGGGGGGGGAGGTGGGGGATCTGCAGATGGTGGTGGAGGAAACTCCATCCCTAAAGCATGAGGGAGTCGACACATGTACTTCATCTGTTCCTGATGCTGCTGCTGCCACCGACTCGCCTGCTCCTCGTACAGCTGCTGCTGGCGTCGACGCTCCTCCTCATGTTGCTGACGCATCTGCTCCTGCTCCTGTCAGAGACTCTCTATCTGTGCAGTCTGAGATCGCAACTGATCCTCATACTGTGTAGAAGAAGATGCACGAGCTCCTCTCGAGCTGGACGCCGACATCGCAGCACTGCCATAATAATTTCCGGGAGTCAGTCGAGAGCTGATACCAACTACCCGGCCCTTCTTGAAGGCATACTGGGTGGCCTGCATCCATGCCGCCTCATCAAACTGACGGGCAGTGGTCTGATCTGATGACTCGGCCTGACTCTCAGGCCGGGCCTGTGCCACTGCGGCCTCATATGACTCCTATAGTTGCAATTTAAAATTAAAATTGTGAATATATTATATGCAGTTAATTTTTAAACTTGAAAACAAATAATACTGACCACGATGTGATGCTGACGATCACCTCTGAGCTCCCCAGTAGCAGGATCACTATACATCCTCCGATATACGTCGTACTCTGTAATATCGGGGTGCTCGACAGCCTATAAGAATAAAAAATAAACTGTTAATATTTATAGTTATATAAAATATTTATAAATAATGTACGTACCAGATGCTGTCTATGAGTACTGAAAGAACGACTCCCAGCTCGATGATTCACCTCCTGTCTCCCCCGATTCTGCCTCCCCACCGATGATCTCCTCTGAAAGGCACCACTCAACCAGTGCGCACATAATCCATCCCATACATGGGATGAAATATACTCTGGTCGGTGTGCTCTATATGACTCCTCAAAATCTGACACTCCTGCTTTCTTCATCGCAGCTTTTCTTAAATTGTGCAAAAACTGATGAAGGCGATAACGCATGGCCACCTCTCATGCCTCGTGGATGGCGTCACGCATGGTATCCTCGATCGGATACCATAAATCCTACAAATAAATCAAAATATCAAGTTAGAAATGAAATAATTTTCAAAATAAAAATTATTTATTTACGTACGTACCAACCAATGGCCGAACATGGCCTGCTGCACATCAATGGGAATCTGCTCCCATGTGGTCCACGGCTGAGAGAAATAGTTGCGCAAAATAGCGCTGCCCTGTCCGAATGCTATATGCGGAAAACTGAAAAAATAATAAACATTTATTATGTGAATAGATTAATGAAATCTTAGTCAAATCCACAGGTTATCACACAGGTTATCACACCTCCGTGTGCGTGGAGCAAACCCAAGACGTGGACGTCGCTCGGGGACGGGGTCAGGAATCATCAATCGTGCAAGACCGCGCCCCCTCCGCGTACTCCCTGGAGCGCCTACAGGCTAAGGGTCATCTGTCAGCAACTCATCCGCATCAAAAGTCAGGTCAGCATCCGCCAACTCACGAAATGTGGCGTCGTCCATCTGAAACAGAAAATGTTAATGTTAGCAAATAATTGATAATTACTATTATATATACATATATACATATTATGATTTTATATAAATACCATGAAATGCTATCAGTGTTCATCTTCATCATCATCTTCATATATGTCAATGTCATCTTCATATTCCTCCTCAACATCATCGATATCCATTCGAGTTACAGTTGCTTCATCTCTTACCGTTTCAAATTCATATCTGACATCATTAACATCATCGTCATCACCGACTCTTAAATGTGGGGTGTCTTCATCGATACTCATGTCTCTTTGTAAAAAAGATTGATTTTGAGTACTCTCTTGAAAAACTTCAATTCTTTGCACATCAGTGAAAGCACATTCACTTTGACTAAACTGATTATCTCGAATTTTGATTTTTATTACACTCCACCAATCAGTCAAGTCTCTTGATGTTGCACAGTACTTTGCATAATAAACTTGATATGCCTGTTGAGCCAATAAGAATGGTTCATTTACTGCGAGAACACTTTTACATTTAATATCGATGATTCCATGAGTCGGATGAACACGCACGCCTCTCTCTGTATCCAACCACCGACATTTGAACATGGTTATGTAATGTTGTCCAAGATAATAGAGTTCAATGATTTCATCAAGTATGCCATAAAAGTCAACTTCATTTTCTCGATGATGAGATCCTCTCAAGCTAACTCCACTGTTCATTGTTTTTTTCGATTCCCCATATGCATGTGTGTGGAATCGAAATCCATTCACCACATATGCATTATAAGTTTTAACAAGTTTGGAAGGTGGGTTACTCAATACACACAGCCGTTTGTCAGTTTTATCAGCATGTCGAGACACCTGAAAATTTGTGAAATAATTATCAATATAGTAAACTATACATTGAATGAGTTGCTAAAAGATAAAGAATTTATGTTACCAGTTTTTGAAACCACTGAGAGAAATTTTTCAGTCGACGTTCTTCGAGAGCAGCTGCTGTAATTTGTGGAATTTGTTTCTTGATATGATTATCATACAACCTATAAAAACCAAAGTTATTTACTGTAACATAAATGATAGAATAAGTGATATAAACACTTACAGTACAACTGATGTCATCTCTTCACAATTGAGCAGAACATACGTATGAGCTCTCTGATGTTCATCATCTGAAAGCCAGCATTCATAAACTCCACCAAAACCAAGCTCCGACTGGTTGAAAATAGATAATTGATTGTCGATTTCATCAATATTCCTCTCGTTCCGTCCCATTCAGTTGTGTTTTTAAGGATACTCAGATTCAAAATAATGGGAGCAGAAAAAAGATATTTCCTCTTGCAAATAAGCTTCTGCAATAGATCCTTCAACAGATGCTTTGTTACGTACTTTTATTTTCAATTTTTGAATGCATCTTTCAAATGGGTACATCCATCGAAACTGTACCGGACCTCCACATTTGGCTTCATATGGAAAATGTAACATTAAATGTTCCATTGAGTCGAAGAAAGACGGAGGAAATATTTTTTCCAGTTTACATATAATTACAACAACATCTTTTTCAAGTTTTCCTAGAGCATCATAATCTGCCGTAGCCGCACAAATTTCCCAAAAAAAATGAGACATGTCTGTTATGGAATCCCAAATCACAGAATTCAAAAGACCTCTTAATCCAATGGGTAGAAGTCTCTCCATTATAACATGACAATCATGACTTTTTAATCCAGTAATATGACCATTCTTTACACATCTACCCAAATTGGAAGCACATCCATCTGGAAGTCTCAAATCTGCAATCCATTGACAAAATAATAAACGGTTTTCTTTAGACAGTGTATAAGCTGCTTTTGGTTTCAGTAACCTTTCTGTTCTGACATTCTCAAATAGTTCCAATTCTGGACGCCTGCAAATTTGGGCAAGATCTAAACGTGCATTTACATTGTCTTTGCTCTTTCCTGGCGTATCCAAAACTGTATGAAACAAATTATCAAAACAGTTCTTCTCAATATGCATGACATCTAACATGTGGCGACCAACAAATCAGACCAATATGGCAAATCCCAAAATATGCTACGTTTAATCCAATTGTGTTCTTTCCCAAAACCAGAAATTTTCTGTTGGTTTATTGTGGGACCAAAAGTGATGGGAGGTAATGAAAATACAACTGATTTTAACTCCGAACCTGATAGCATTTTTGGAGGTTCATCCATTTCAACTGTTCCTTTTCTGAAATGAGATCTGTTTCTGCGAAAAGGATGATCAGCTGGAAGAAATCTGCGATGACAGTCAAAATAACAAGGTTTCTTTCCATAAATGAGCATAAATGTTTTGTTCTCTCCCATACAGTAAGGACATGATTTCTGACCATGTGTACTCCAGCCAGATAACATCCCATAAGCTGGGAAGTCACTTATTGTCCACATCAATGCTGCTCTCAGTATGAAATTCTGTTTCGTTGCAACATCATATGTACTGACACCAGTACTCCACAATAAATTTAATTCATCAATCAATGGCTTCAAATAAACATCAATATTTTTCTTCGGATGTCCTGGAATTAGTAAAGTCAAAAAGATATATGGCTCCTTCATCAACATCCATGGAGGTAAATTGTACGGAGTTAAAATAAACAGGCCAACATGAATATTGACTACCATAAGATCCAAACGGACAGAAACCATCAGTGGAAAGGCCTAGTCGAACATTTCTACCTTCTAAAGCAAAGGATGGATGCACTCTATCAAAATGTTTCCATGAATCACCATCGGATGGATGATTCAAGCTTTTATCGGTTGAAATATTCTCTTTATGCCATGACATCATTGCCGCTGTATTCTTAGACATGAATAAACGTTGAAGTCTGGATGTAAGCGGAAAATATCTCAACTGTTTTACAAGAATCAAACCAGACTTCCCGTGTTTTCCTTCTTTATATCTCAGTTGCCCACATGTGGGACAACTATCCAACGACTCATTTTCCCCAGAATATAAAATGCAGTCATTTGAACATGCATGAATCTTCTGACAAGTAAGTCCCAAATTTCGAACCAACCTCTTACTTTCATAGTAATTTGGAGGTAAAACATTTCCTTCGGGTAACAGTGTTTTCAGCAAAGAAAATATCTGGTCAAAACAGGTGTTTGACATTCCGTTATCTGATTTGATAGCCATAAATTTTGCAACTATTTCTAATTTGCTCATCTTGCAGCCAGGATATAATGCATCCTCAGCAGACTTCAACAACTCATAAAATTCAGACGGTCCCAACTCAGGATTTGAAGCTATATCAGCCGGAGTTTCTGTATGTTGAACAGATGAACCTGCAACATCATGTACTAAATCTTGAAACTGGGATGGATCCGGAATCAAGTTGGTATCACCTGCTCTGGAACTGCGTTCACCGTGTTGATACCAAAAAACATAATCTGCTTTAAAACCAAAATGCAAGAGATGTTCCCCCACTTTGTCAAACGTGTCAAACGTTCTCAATGCACATTTTCTACAAGGGCATTTTATTTTTCCTTCTGAAACAAATTCTGGATTTGATGCCGCAAATGATAAAAAAATCTCCACACCCTCTATATATACTGGATTTAAACCAGAACCATTTGGATTTCTACGTTGATTTATCCATATGCGGTCATCTAATAATGACTGTTGACGACCTCGTTGTTCCATATTTTTCTATAAAATATAAAAGCATTACTGGTTTTGAATAATTTGTTAGAAAAAACACTCAAGCAAGGATTGAATATATTGAGAATAAAGAAAAACCTGTTACAAATATTGATAATTTTAATATTATATTGATTTTTTATTTTTTTTAATAATACTAATATAATTTTTTTCATAAATATTAATTATATAATAATAACATCATTACATTATTAGTATATTTTATTATTAATATTAAAATAATATAATTTTCTATATTATATACAATTCTCCTTTCATCTGTGTGTTTAACATTCTGTCTCCACATGTAATATTGGCATTCACTTTCACCTCTCCATTGGCGAGTAGGTTGATAATTTTGAAAAAGAATGCCAATATTACATGTGGAGACAGAAAACACACAGAAAAAAAGAGAATTGTATATAATATAGAAAATTATATTATTTTAATATTAATAATAAAATATACAAATAATGTAATAAGGTAATTATTCCTAATTATTGGTAATTATTCCAAATTATTGGTAATTATTCCAAATTATTGGTAATTATTCCAAATTATTGGTAATTATTCATAATTTTTGGTAATTATTCCTAATTATTGGTAAATATTGATAATTATTGGTAAATATTGGTAATTATTGGAAAATATTAGTAATTATTGGTAATTATTGGAAAATATTGATAATTATTGGTAATTATTGGAAAATATTGGAAAATATTGGTAATTATTGGTAATTATTGGTAATTATTGGTAATTATTGGTAATTATTGGTAATTATTACTAATTATTGGTAATTATTACTAATTATTGATAATTAATACTAATTATTGGTAATTAATACTAATTATTGGTAATTAATACTAATTATTGGTAATTAATACTAATTATTGGTAATTAATAATAATTATTACTAATTATTGGTAATTATTACTAATTATTGGTAATTAATACTAATTATTCCTAATTAATACTAATTATTCCTAATTATTACTAATTATTACTAATTATTGGTAATTATTACTAATTATTCCTAATTATTACTAATTATTACTAATTATTGCTAATTATTAGTAATTATTGCTAATTAATACTAATTATTGCTAATTATTATTAATTATTGCTAATTATTAGTAATTATTGCTAATTATTAGTAATTATTGATAATTATTGGTAATTATTACTAATTATTGGTAATTATTACTAATTATTGGTAATTATTACTAATTATTGGTAATTATTACTAATTATTAGTAATTTTTACTAATTATTCGTAATTATTACTAATTATTCATAATTATTGGCAATTATTGGTAATTATTAGCAATTATTGGTAATTATTGGTAATTATTGGTAATTATTGGTAAGTATTGTTAATTATTACTAAATATTGGTAATTATTGGTAATTATTACTAATTATTGTTAATTATTACTAATTATTGTTAATTATTGGTAATTATTACTAATTATTGGTAATTATTCCTAATTATTACTAATTATTGGTAATTAATACTAATTATAGGTAATTATTACTAATTATTGGTAATTAATACTAATTATTGGTAATTATTACTAATTATTGATAATTTTTCCTAATTATTGGTAATTTTTCCTAATTTTTCCTAATTGTTTCTAATTTTTCTTAATTTTAGGTATTTATTACTAATTATTACTAATTATTGCAAATTATTACTAATTATTGCTAATTATTACTAATTATTGCTAATTATTGGTAATTATTGGTAATTATTGGTAATTATTGCTAATTATTGGTAATTATTGGTAATTATTGCTAATTATTGGTAATTATTGCTAATTATTGGTAATTATTGGTAATTATTGGTAATTATTGGTAATTATTGGTAATTATTCCTAATTATTCCTAATTATTCCTAATTATTCCTAATTATTCCTAATTATTCCTAATTATTCCTAATTATTACTAATTATTACTAATTATTACTAATTATAAATAATTATTCCTAATTATTACTAATTATTCCTAATTATTACTAATTATTACTAATTATTCCTAATTATTCCTAATTATTCCTAATTATTCCTAATTATTCCTAATTATTCCTAATTATTCCTAATTATTCCTAGTTATTCCTAATTATTCCTAATTATTCCTAATTATTCCTAATTATTCCTAATTATTCCTAATTATTCCTAATTATTGGTAATTATTGGTAATTATTGGTAATTATTGTTAATTATTGGTAATTATTACTAATTATTACAAATTATTGGTAATTATTGTTAATTATTGGTAATTATTCCTAATTATTCCTAATTATTCCTAATTATTACTAATTATTGGTAATTATTCCTAATTATTCCTAATTATTCCTAATTATTCCTAATTATTCCTAATTATTACTAATTATTCCTAATTATTCCTAATTATGCCTAATTATGCCTAATTATGCCTAATTATTACTAATTATTACTAATTATTCCTAATTATTCCTAATTATTACTAATTATTACTAATTATTACTAATTATTACTAATTATTACTAATTATTACTAATTATTACTAATTATTCCTAATTATTCCTAATTATTCCTAATTATTCCTAATTATTCATAATTATTCATAATTATTCCTAATTATTGGTAATTATTGGTAATTATTGGCAATTATTGGTAATTATTGGTAATTATTACTAATTATTACTAATTATTGTTAATTATTGGTAATTATTACTAATTATTACTAATTATTGTTAATTATTGGTAATTATTCCAAATTATTGGTAATTATTACTACTTATTGGTAATTATTACTACTTATTGATAATTATTACTAATTATTACTAATTATTGATAATTATTACTAATTATTACTAATTATTGGTAATTATTACTAATTATTACTAATTATTCTTAATTATTAATAATTATTGATAATTGTTCCTAATTATTAGTAATTAAATGAATAATTACCAATAATTAGGAATAATTACCAATAATTACAAATAATAACATTATTAGTATATTTTATTATTAATATTAAAATAATATAATTTTCTGATTTATATACAATTCTCCTTTCATCTGTGCGTTTTCTATCTCCACATACAAATACTACATTTGAATACAGTAAACACACAGATGAAAAGAGAATTGTATATATATATAAAATTATATTATTTTAATATTAATAATAAAATATACTAATAATTTAATAATGTTATTATTCCTAATTATTGGTATTTATTACTAATTATTAATATTTATTCTTATTTATTAAAAATTATTACTAATTATTCCTAATTACTATTAACTATGAACAATACTAATAATTTAAATTTATTAAGTAAGAAAACAATGTAAACATAATTAAATTACAACTAATTAAGAATAATTGAAACTAATAAAAAATTAAAAATAAATATTAAATTAAAATGAACATAAATACCTTGAAAATTGATCTGCTCTGATCGTTCTTCAAAACTTTAATATCAGCTCCGGAGAAAAAAATTAAACTGAAGAAAAACTCAACTTTAGAAACAAAAGTTTGAGAGCAGGAGAAGATAGAGAATGAGAATGATTTGAAAAAAACGGATGGGGGTATTTATAGGTTAGATTATTTGCGACGGGATTCCCGTCGCAAATAGTATTATTTGCGACGGGTACCGTCGCAAATACCTTAGCCCGCATTTATTACGGTCAACGGGTAAATAGTTATTTGCGACGGTTCCGTCGCAAATACCTTTTACCGCCGCCGGTTATTTGCGACGGGGAAAGCAATCCCATCGCAAAAGCCTTATTATTTGCGACGGGTAAATACCCCCGTCGCAAATAAGTTTTTAACGGGACTATTTGCGACGGGAATAAATCCCGTCGCAAATACCCATTTTCCCCGTAGTGAGGGAATTATGTTACTCTAGAAAAAAATTAATTTGTAATTTGTGTATTCAATTATAATTCGAAACAAAATTATGTATCGAGTTTTCTAAAACTACTAAACTATTAGGTCCTTTGGAATATGATTCCTTGTACTTTATGCTAATTTAACGAAGTACAACACTAACTCTGAGATTTTAGGGTTAGGGTCAGTATAGTTGGTATAAAATGAAGTTTAGTATAATATTTGGAAACTAGATTAAGGAAAACATTGATTAGGGGATATAAGTCCATGATATACTTTGAATATAAGCATAAAAGAACACCCTAATGTTTTGTTAAGGAAAAGATTATTTGGGTATTCCTAGTAATACATCTCTATCGAGATACTATAAGTGTATGTGGTTATGTCACAAAGGTACATAGGGGTAATAACTCTAAAAAAGGCACATTGAGCTTGACTAGAAAAATACCTATTTCCCAAAAATGAGCCTTACTGTGCACCAAGTTTGACACTCCTAGGGGATATGCTTAGGATAATTCATATTTTCTTTACAAACCATCATGAAGTATTTGAATAAATAATGACAATGAATTACCTAGATTAAACCCTAGACCAAAAAAGGACCTTTTTGGAAGTAAAATGGATGAAGTGTTTATGTGTTGAGATTAATGAATTAAATTGTATAATTATTTTACTAATTGTATTTTGGTTATAGGAATCACAAAACATATGAGGATTTTGTTAAATTTTAGAATCATATCATTGTTTATTAACTAAATAGTTATGGATACCATCATGGGTTTATGAGTTTAAGGTTGATCAAAATTTCAAAGTCTTAAACACCCTTTTTATGTTTTTTGTGATGAGACTCTACCAAGATTAATGGAATTTTGGAGAAATTTATTGAATGTATATGTTTTAGTGAAAAATATATTTGAGGAATATTTCATTTAAATTTTATAGACATAATATTGAAGGTGTTGATAACATTTGGGATTAATATGATCATTAATGACATTGTAATAATGGTTAGATATGATTATTAGACTTTGAAAAAAAAATAGGGTCAATTTAAAATTTGAGTAAAAAGGTTATTTAATGATCGATTTTATTAAAGGGATGTACATCATAAATATTTTTGAAATTTTATATTAATTATATTATTATAGTTAATAAAAAGGACAACCTATATATTGGGTGAAAGCTTGTTGCATCTGATAAGGTGATGAGGTTTGAACCCATGACCAAAGAACGATAAGGATTCATTCCTACTAGTGGAATACATGATATCCTATTTATTGTTTTATTTTTTTAGCTAAACAATTTAAGAAAATGTTAATGATGAACTAATAGTGTTACTTTTGAGGTTGATGTATTGGATAGCTTGTTCTAACCATATTTGTTTTGGAAAATATTTAGAGAGAGATGGAAAGACCTATCACACTTGTATTGATATTATGACCCATTAAAAGAAAATTTTAGCGCTTTAGGAAAAAAATCATTTTTTGATATTCATTTCGTAGAGTAAGGGAATAATTTAAAATTGATCAAACCAAAATCAAAGGATGAAATTCTGCTTATAAAATAGAAACACATCAAGTAAGTATGCTTCCTTATATTCTTAGATAATAAAAGAACTGCTCAACTTTAGGAAAAAGGATCTTGATACAAAAATGCCATCCTATTAAATTCATATATGATGAATCAAATGGTCTTTTAAATCATTACACCACAATACATTTTTATTAATAAACCAACGATATACGCATGTTCAAAATGATATGACAACGAATATGGGAAACGAGGTCGAGGGTATATAAAGTGGTGCAATGTGAGTGCATCGCCCCTGAGAGAACTAAAGATGGAAAAGGAACTTGTACCATCCGTATTGAACCTTGAAGTCAAGTTTTTTTTTGCTTGATTCCATTATCTTCAGGTGTGAGGAGGGTAGCGTGATATTTGAGAATGCCTTTACGCGTACAAATATGGTAAATAATGGATCAAGGGACAACAATCTGAAAGAGTTGCACACAATACCTCCACCTGCATAATGCGAGAGATATAAGGCCCATCCATATTGAGCATAAGACCAGACGAGGGGGGAGCCCTGCGAATCAAGCACCCCTAAGCTGATGTGATATGTATTGGAGGAGGACGCCCATGTGGATGAATATTATACTGAAGAGACGAGAATGTTTCCCAGCCCTTAAGGAGTGGATCTAAATATACAACTAGGAAGTTTGACTTAACAGCCAGGAGAGGGTTTTTTTTTATATACATTTTTTCAAAAAAAAAAATTTGAAAATACATCTAGGTTAAAAAAAATTATTTTTTTACCCCCCAAAGGCGGCACCTGGTGTGCCGCCTTTGGGGAATTTTCCGCCCAGGGAAAGGCGGCACATGGTTCTGCCATTACAGCAGTCTGGATTCTGACTGATACCCTCACCCAGGACTCCCTTTTATAAGGGGGTTTGCCCTGAAAACAATACTGCATTTCCGATGTGGGATTCTGGTTCTCCTTTTCCTGCACAGTACATTCTGCGTTTCCGATGTGTGATTCTGTTTCAAGTACGCGAATTTGAAAGACTATAAAAGTTAAACTATAAGACCAATACAAATGAAACTTTAAACACTGATTAAACATATAAGAAATAGTTGAAAACAAAAATAATTTCATAAAAAATGTTGATACAGATTAATTTATAAGCTTTCAAAACCACCTACTTGAAACTTAAACATATTTGAAGTACGTGACTTTGAAAGCTTATAAAAGATAAATTATAAGATCAATACAAATGAAACTTTAAACATTTATTAAACATATAAGAAATAGTTGAAAACAAAAATAATTTCATAAAAAATGTACACCAAAAACAATTTATAAGCTTTCAAAACCATCAACATGAAACTTAAAAATGTTTCAAATTCCCGACTTTGAAAGACTATAAAACATAAACTATAAGACCAATATAAATGAAACATTAAACATTGATTAAACATATAAGAAATAGTTGAAAACAACAAAAACTTCCTAAAAAATTTCCATAAAAATTAATTTATAATATTTCAAAACAATCTACTTGAAACTTAAAAAAATTCATATACATGATATGAGTATGATGGGTGGCCTTAAATTATATTCCACTTCATAAAAATGGGTAATGTTTTTACCTCATGAGAAATCACTTACAGTGCATGGGAGGTTATCCTAAGCACTCTATGTTATATTTTTTTATTGGTTATCCTTGACTTAGAATTGTGATTCCATGTTTTATTTTTTATTGCATTCCAATGTTGCCTTTATATTATTATATTATATAATAATTTGAGGTTTATTTTTATGAATCACATCAATTTTATATCACCTTGTTATGTCTCTCGACTCACATGTATTAATTTCATAATTTTATTCTTTGATTATTTCTTTACAAGGATTTATAATTCACCCCTTTCTTATGTACATCCCCAGGTTATCCTATGCAGTATTATAAGATCAGTGGATTTTAAGGGCATGTTATGGAGTTTTAAATAATTTTTTTGTATTCTTATTTTAGGTTATTATTCTATGTAACTAATTACCTAAGGACACATGGAATAATTTTATTTTGTGATTATATTAAGTGTATATTTTTTGTAAGAAATCATGAAATAGGGGGCATTAAATATATGGGTTGTCATTTTTTCCTTGGTCTCATACCAATGAAAACTATTGTACTCAATTACTATCTTCCATGGATATACAACACATTGAAGGTACCCTCACCACTATATTTTTATGATTAGGGTAATTCAAATTACATGGATGGTAACACAAGTCTTCCAAGTTCAATAAGGGTTTTTCGAGAAGAAATTTACATTATTATAAGGAATAAGAAGTATTTTATGTATACATTTATCAATATATGGATACCCATGATTAATTCAACAATAGGTTTCATAGAGAACTTTTACAAAGGTCATTATGACTTGTAGAGTGAATTGATTAGTCTTAATCAGGTGATGGGTCTGGCATATAACTATATTTCCCATCAATTCATCAGTAGATATCATATGAAAAAATATGTTGGTATTTGGTGTATTCTTCTTCTAATAATACTAATGTGGCCTAGAGTTAGGCCTTAACAACAAGAATTTCATTTCTAGAAATATACATTTCATCAGTATGAGATAATTGATTATTTTATTCCATGTTATCGTTTATAATCATGACCATATAATTCCCTCAATTTTAGCATATTATGACTTCATTTTTTAATTTATACTTTACATATCACTTATTCTATGTTTATGTTATGTAAGGTTCCCATATATGCTACTCTGTAATGAGATTTTGATCACACATGTAATTTTATCCTTTCTCAGGAATCATTGAGGAGGAATATGTGATATTTTCTGGGATATGATTGAAGGGATTTTCATGATCTCATAATATGTTCATTTTGTATCTTCTATTTTAATATGTATTGTATATCTATATATGGTCTTCCCAGACTACTAAATTGTTCTTTCCATTGGGGACTCTTTTACTTTATACCAATAATGTAATATAACTATTGACTATAGGTTTATGGATTATAAGATGTTATAGTTGGTATTTGAGTAAAATTATTAGTAACATTTAGAAATTGATTTAGAGGAACCAATATAGATATAAATATTTCAATGAAAAACACTCAAGATTTCTATAAAACACTCTATAATTCATAATTAGAATTATATTTTACATTTATATTTTATTAGCTAATAATATATATGTCATTATAAAAATATGGATACCAAGTGGAGGAATGGGAACCATATAAACATTCTTAGTCAATGTAGGGATATTCCCCATAAACAATTTAACAAATATATTTTGCAGAAAAACCTATTCATAACTATATTAGGGATTTTAACCCTTGTTATGAAAAATAAACCCACCTATATAGAGAGACCTATTGATCTACAACATTGTGTAACTATAATGGATATCTTCATGCAGTAATAACCTCTAACATTCAGTGAAATTTCTAATCCATTTGTAGATGAAAAATGCATAATGTCCCTATAGAAAATAATTTTCAATTTAGGAATTAGTTAAAAGGAAAAAGTCATCATGGTGGTTCACCATATGAATGGATATGTGGAACAATGGAAGTCATTAATTCAAAACAATAAGGAAGATGATATATAAATATCCCATTGATATGATTTTTTTTTTCAATAAGGATGAATGACTTGTTAGTAGATTATTTTGATATGTGAGGCATAATTGTGATGACTTTTGATGTGATATTATGTTAAAAAAATTGTGGAAATGGTGACACGTTGTTTACAATAATAGAAAAGGAAGTGAAGGAAATATAATATTTTATTATTTCATGAGGGATTAAAATATGTTCATGTGAGATGAATTTATATTTTACATAAATAATAATTTGGGAGATGAAATGGATAACTATTTGTTTGATTTTACTCAAAAAAATTATCCTACCACTAGCTAGCCAAGGGAAGAGTCCACCACTACTTAGGTGGGAAAGTAATTAAACCTTAGCCAGACAATAAGTGGTAAGATGTGCTCCTAGATGAGAAAGGGTGGTTGTGAAAATAGAGACACATGAGAGAATAGTGGATCCATCTTTTATGGTGGAGTGCCTACAAAGAAAGTTGCAATGGTTTAGTGTTATATTATATTATAGAGAGGACCCTAATACAAACATATTCCAATTCCACATAATGTGTTTACTTATTAAACAGTGCCAAGATGGTTCAAAATTTGACATGTGATCCTGAATTTTGTGTAATATTCATCCTCATTAAAATTTATGGGTAAAAATTTGAATAAAATTTCTGTATGATCAACATAATTCAATCAATCAAGAAGTATATTCTTATTCCTCTAAAATAAGTATATGGTTTGTTTCATGTGTTAAAGTTCATTGTGCCTTCATTGCCTTCCTGTTTTGATCAAAATGGGTTCGAGTTGGTGATAGGAAGGATCAAATAATATTGTTATATACATGAAATTTTATATTTTTGAAAGAGATATTTTTAATCTAAGGTAAATATATGTGGGTGAGAAAAGAGAATGATTTGTCATTATATTGTAAATAAAAAAGGTGGTGCGCATAGATGAAAGGTGGTGCACATATTAGTTAATTCGATGGAGTTATGTTAGTAGATTATTCCCTATAAATACCCTACCCACTTTAATTTTTGGTGAGTTCTTAATCATAGTTTGAGGGAGAGTTTATTAGAGTGAATCTGAGTAATCAGAGTACAAGAATCATAATCATGATAGATTTTATTAATTTAAAAGTTTTGTTATTATCAAAATCATATTAATATGGATAAAATCATAATAAAAATACTAATATGATGTTTTGAATTCAATTATATGTGTGGTGGAAATATAAAAACTTTTTACAAAAAAGAAATACAATTTCATACAAAAAAAATAATGACTTTCAAAGCCATTAAAAGAATAATGTCTTTTAACCTTAAGATAATCGTATTCTATAACCAAAAAATAAAGGTGTCCCTTATTTTATAATTATAAGAAAGTCTATATTCTCTTAAAAAGAAAATACCTCGATATAATGAATGAAATGAATCTATCTTCCTATCCAAAAAATCCATAGATACAATGATCAGATTATCTATCTACCTAGCCCCGGTATCCCTCAAACTGATGGATCGGATTCCCTATTCAAGTAGACTGTTTTGAAAGATTATAAATTAATTTTTATGAAAAAAATTTAGGAAGTTTTTTTTTCAACTATTTCTTATATGTTTTATCAATGTTTAATGTTTCATTTCTATTGGTCTTATAGTTTATGTTTTATAGTCTTTCAAAGTCGGGAATTTGAAACATTTTTAAGTTTCATGTTGATGGTTTTGAAAGCTTATAAATTGTTTTTGGTGTACATTTTTTATGAAATTATTTTTGTTTTCAACTATTTCTTATATGTTTAATCAATGTTTAAAGTTTCATTTGTATTGGTCTTATAATTTATCTTTTATAATCTTTCAAAGTCACGTACTTCAAATATGTTTAAGTTTCAAGTAGGTGGTTTTGAAAGCTTATAAATTAATCTGTATCAACATTTTTTATGAAATTATTTTTGTTTTCAACTATTTCTTATATGTTTAATCAGTGTTTAAAGTTTCATTTGTATTGGTCTTATAGTTTAACTTTTATAGTCTTTCAAATTCGCGTACTTGAAACAGAATCACACATCGGAAATGCAGAATGTACTGTGCAGGAAAAGGAGAACCAGAATCCCACATCGGAAATGCAGTATTGTTTTCAGGGCAAACCCCCTTATAAAAGGGAGTCCTGGGTGAGGGTATCAGTCAGAATCCAGACTGCTGTAATGGCAGAACCGCTGGATATTAAATAGCAGAAAAATTCTGCTGAAAAGTTTTGTTTTATATATATATATATAAAACAAAACAAAACAAAAAAAAATAAAAATAAAAATTTTAAAAAAAATTATTTAGGCAAAGGCGGCACCTGGTGTGCCGCCTTTGCGGTTATTGTTTGGGCAAAGGCGGCACACCCGGTGCCGCCTTGCCCTGGCCAGAAAATCCCCAAAGGCGGCACACCAGGTGCCGCCTTTAGGATGTAAAAAAAAATATTTTAAAACTAGTTGTATTTTTTAAATTTTTTTTTTGAAAAAATGTAAAAAAAAAAATAACTCGCCAGGAGACGCTGCGAGAAACCAACCCCTTCATGGAGGGATGTGTTATGAGCTTCCCAAATGCACCAGTAGCCGACGAGTGGAAGAACTTCCCTTAGATTTTGTGCAATATTATTCCCCATAGCCCCGCTGAACTTGAAATGAAGAAATTCACTACTGCTAGGTAAAAAACAGGTTTCCCTAGTAAAGCCTCCAAATGGAATCTAGATTAAAGCCTCCCAGTCCCCTTAAAAAAGATTCCCAGTGGTTTCTTCTTTTGGATTCGTACATCATAGGCACTGCGAAGCTAAGTTGAGGCCCTTATGCTTTATATACTCATCAGTAGGGAGAGGGAGGTTCTTGATCTGCTAAACCAGAAAGTTGAACTTCATTGGAATGTCTTTGCACCATAAAATATTACCACATGCATCATGGACAACAAAGTCATGCAACGCCTGTCTAAAAGCTTCAGCTGAGAAATATACATCAGATTTTCCCATGAAAATATAGGTTCCCCTCTCATCATTAACAATTAAGATGCTATAAAAAAATAAATTCGTTGCAGGTTGAGAACAGCACTAATAAACTCCGGGTAAATACTGGTAAGCCTAAATGAGATTTTGGGAATCACGGACCCTAGAAAACCGAGCACCGTACCAGATCAGTTGTGGTCATGAAATTCAATGTCCTCGAGTCCTATAATCCAGTGGGAATTTTCCAAAATGAAAGGAATATGTCCTTGGATATGACCCCAAAATGTAGGGACCGTACCCTTTAGGTGTCTTAGGTCCTGCCCATACTTCTTGAAAATGATCTTTCCCCATACAGTTTTTCCTTCAACAGCTTCCCAAGACAGCTTTCCTTGTAGACCATATATTATTCTGAAGACATCCTTCAAATTTATCCCACATGCATCACAATGTTTAGCCATCCTGGCCGATGAGGCCCAATGAAATCTTCCATCGAATTGATCATCCCAAATAAAGGAGGTCATGATTTTCTCAATAACCCTGATAACTATTTTACGCACTTTAGGAGCAGATAGGACATGCATTGGGATGGATGTGAGAAAATTGTTCACCTGAGTAATCCATCCACCGAAAGAGAAAAAGTGATTTTTCCTGTTATTAATTCTGCTAATGATCATGTCAACTAAACCATCAAAATGATGGATGAACATTCTTCCATGAGATATGGGACCCCCTAGGTAAATCAAAGTAAATACTCACCAATGAAAGCCCAGATGGTCTTCAATCACCATAGCATGTCTTGTAGAACAATTAATTGGGGCATTGATACGTCACTTATCACGATTAGTTTTTTTGCCACTCCAATTAAAATACTCCTCCGTGACTTTATTGAAGCCCAGAAGAGATCTCTTACTATCATCGAGGAAGAACATAATATCATCGACAAAGAGAAGATGAGAAACAACATTAAAATCACCCCTTCTCTTATAGGGTAGAACTTCCAAGATATAGACAGAGTGAGCTATATATTTTCTAAGGACATCCTACATTAAGATGAATAAACTAGGGGATAGCAGGTCCCCTTACCTAAACCCAATGACTGATTTCATGAACCCATATTTCCTTCCCATAAAAGAAAGAGAGATCCATGTAGAGATGTAAAATGTGAAGTGGAGGCCAGTAACCTATGCAGAAAAACCCATGTAATCCATTGACTTGATAATAAAGTTTCATTCCAACTTATCATATGCTTTATCCATGTCAACTTTGATGACAATTTTTGATCATGGAGTCTTCATATTGATGTCGTCAATAATTTCATGATAAATACCAATAGCACCTTGGATAGGTTGCCCCTAAATAAAACCATGATACTCCTCTAAAATCTATCTAGGAATAAGGTGTTGGCTATACAAGCCGAGAAATATGAGAAGAAAAATTGAAGAGGAAGAAAAATTGGCACACAACACAAAGAAGCTTTCAAGCTTTTTCACAACTGAAATTTCAGACTACAATTACATCAATTTATAGACCCACAACATTAAATGCCTAGCATTTATGTTGGTACAAAGAAAGACCAAAACATTAAATACAGAGAATCTATGACGGTACAAGGAAAGACCAAAATATTAGATGCTGAGCATTTATGACAGTACAGAGATATACCAAATCTTTAAATGCAGAGCATTTAAATTCATTCAAAGAAAATAAATGGAGGTTGACCCATGGAAAAAAAAGTGCAAGTAATAAATGACGCTGCAGGCAGCTTTGACTCATATTTTTGGTTTGCAATTCCAACACTCCCCTTCAAACCAAAACCGGCTTCATTCCGAGCATCATTCTGAGTCTTTTGAATGCATCTGACGGTAATTCCTTTGTGAAAATATCAGCCACCTACTCCTTAGTATGACAATATTCCAATTTTATCATTTTCTGCTTCACATGATCTCACAAAAAATGGAATCGGGTATCAATATGTTTGCTTCTTCCATGCTGCACCGGATTTTTGGCAAGTTCAATTGCCGACTTGTTATCCACATATATCATTGTGGATCCATCCTGCGGATGCTGCAACTCCTTCAGCAGATTTCTCAACCAAATTTCTTCACAAACAGTGGATTATGCCGCCACGTACTCTGCTTCACATGTAGACAAGGCGACCACACTTTGCTTCCTTGAATTCCACGTAAAAGAAGTCGATCCAAGAAAAAATACATACCCAGTGGTGCTTTTTCTTTCATCTTGGTCGCCTCCCCAGTCATTGTTTGAGTATCCATGCAGATTTTCTTCTTCATTGTATGGATAAAAAAGATCAAAATCCACCGTTCCTTTAACGTACCCGAGGATACATTTTGCCGCTAACCAGTGGGACTCTTTTGGTGCTTCCATGTACCTTCTTAGAAGCCCAACACTATAGACAATATCAGGCCTTGTGATTGTGAGATACCTCAGGCTTCCAATTAGACTCTTGAACAGAATCGAGTCAACACTTCTTCCTTCTCCATCTTTTTCCAGTTTTAAGCTCATTGCCACAGGTGTGTTTACAGCATTGTAATTAGCTATGTTGAATTTTTCAAGCAACTCCTTAGCATACCACTTCTGAGAAATATAGATGCCTCCATGTTGTTGCTTTACTTGTATGCCCAGAAAGAAGGACATGAGACCTTCGTCGGTCATCTCGAACTCCTTGAACATAGCCTTCTTGAAATCATCGAACATTTGTCGACTATTCCCTGTAAACATAAAATCATCAACATACAAGCATGCAATGATTATATCGCCACGATCATTCTTCTTGATGTAAACTGCATGCTCATATGGACATTTGGTGAAGCCGTTCTCTTGAAGATAGTTGTCAATGGGTGCATTCCAAGCACGAGGAGCCTGCTTCAACCCATAAAGAGTTTTCTTCAGTCGATACATTTTGTCTTCCTCCCCTTGCATAACAAAGCCTTCAGGATGGCCTACATAGACCTCTTCCTCTAGAATTCTATTCAGGAATGCAGACTTCACATCCAATTGGTAGATCATCCAACTGTGATGAACAACAAGAGAGATAATCATTCTCACCGTGTCAAGGCGAGCAACAGGAGCAAATACTTCTTCATAGTCTACCCCATACTTCTGTTTGTACCCCTTTGCTACGAGCCTTGCCTTGTAGCGATTGATTTCACCATCAGCATTTCGCTTGATCTTGTACACCCATTTGACACCAATGGATTTCTGGCTATTAGGAAGTGTGGTCAACTCCCATGTTTCATTTTTCTCTATGGCGTGAATTTCTTCTCCCATAGCCCTTCTCCAACATTCTTCCCTTGTGGCTTCCTGAAACGTCAGAGGCTCATGATCTGTATTCAGGAAAAAAAGATTTACCTCTTCGGTTTGTTTATAAATGTCACTTAAGCTTTTCATCTTTATGGGCGCCATGGGTGAGGATGAGCTCGCCAAATTTTGACTTGATGGAGTCCTTTCAGGAGTGATGGAATGTCCTCCTGGACTCCTGTGTACTGATGATGTGCCCGGGGAAGGTGTTTCTGGCGTTTTCTCCTGATGATCATGCCTTTCTTCAGGATCTTCTGTTTCGACTAGAATCTCTTTGTTTGGTTCTTCATCATTCCATTTCCAAGCTTCTTCCTCACTAAAGACCACATCTCTACTGACCACTAATTTATTGGTTAGTGGATTGTAGAGCTTATAGGCTTTAGAATCTTCACTGTAGCCGATGAAGATGCACTTTTCACCATGATCATCAAGCTTCCTTCTTCTTGCTTCTGGAACTTGAGCGTAGGCAACACGCCCAAAGATTCTTAGGTGTGCTACACTCGGTTTTTAGCCACTCCATGCCCCTTGTGGTGTCATGTTTCTGATGCTCTTTATTGGGAACCGATTGAGAAGATAGGCAGTACATGCCACTGCTTCTGCCCATAATTTCTTTGGAAATCCTTTCTCCTTCAGCATGGTCCTCGTCATGTCGAGGATGGTGCGGTTCTTCCTTTATGTGATGCCATTCTGCTGTGGCGTGTAGGCTGTAGTGTATTACTGTTTGATGCCATGTTCCCTACAGAAATCTTGAAATGCATTTGAGATGTATTCTCCACCTCTGTCAGATCTGAGTACTTTGATTCTGTGGCCACTTTCAGTTTCAACATGAGGTTTAAAAGTTTTAAAGACAGTGAAAGAGGGAGATTGTTCTTTGATGCAATACACCCACAACTTTCTGCTGAAATCATCAATAAGGGTAATAAAATATCTATTACCTCCAAGTGACGGTGTTTCAAGTGGTCCGCAGATATCAGTGTGAACCAACTGAAGTGGTTCTGTTGCTCTTCTAGACACTCCACTTGGAAATGAGTTCCTTTGTTTCTTGCCAAGTGTACACGCCTCACACACATGATTTGGAGCTTCAATCATTGGAAAGCCACGCACCATTTTTGATGCGGATAGAAGTTTAAGCCCACTAAAATGGAGATGCCCAAAATATAGATGCCATCTCCATGAATCATTCTTCATGAGCCCAAAGAGACACTCCTCGGCCTTTGTGCTGATATGCAGCGGAAACATGCGATTCTTCGCCATTTGGACTTGTGCGACAAGTCTCCTGTGAGCATCTCTTATAGACAAAAGAGAATTTTCCAAGTTTATGACATACCCCTTCTCAAGAAGTTGGTCGAGACTGATGATATTATTTTTCATACTTGGTACGTAATATAAATTAGAAATGTAATTCGACTCTCCATTCTTCAGATAAATTTTGATTTTACATTTGCCTCTCACGGGTACCTTGGATGAGTCGCCAAAACTCACGTCGCCACGAACTTCTTCGGTGAGTTCCTCGAATAGTTGTCTGTTACCACTCATGTGGTTGCTTGCACCCGTGTCGAGATACCAAACATTGGGGCGTTCACATGCCTTTTCTTATGCGAGGAGGAGTGTGGTACCTTCTTCTTCATGATGAGATGCTTCAGCATAGTTGGATCGTTCATCATGATCCACTTTTCTCCAACAATCAGATGCATAATGCCCAAATTTCTTACAGTTGTGGCATTGAATGTTCTTTGCATTTCCACAACCACACGTGAATCGTCCTCCACCATTCCCTCTTCCACAAAAGCTGGTAGTATTTTGTTGCTTTTGTTGATGGCTTGGATAATATCCACGCCATCTTCATCTTCCATGATGACCACCTTGTTGCGTGTGGCCATTATTTTGTTCTTGTAGAGTCAACTTGGACTCCAAGGCATGCTCTATTGTTGAACCAGTATTCTTTTGTATCCGTTGCTCGTGCACTTGCAATGACCCCATCAGTTCTTCAATGGACAGTATCTCCAAATCCTTTGATTCTTCGATTTCCACAACCACATGCTCAAACTTGGTTGTGAGAGATCGAAGTGATTTTTCGAAAACTCTAATGTCCTCCACTTTTTCACCATTCCTTTTCAAATTGTTAAAAATAACAATTAATCCTGAGAAATAATCGGAGATGCTCTCACCTTCTTTCATGTGTGCCGCTTCAAATTATTCTCTTAATGTTTGAAGACGTACCTGCTTCACTCGATCAACACCTTTGAAGGCGGCAGCAAGGGTATCCCAAGCTTGCTTGCTTGATGTTGCTTCGGCAATCTTTTCGAATGTTGATTCATCCAACCCTTGATAGAGGAGGAACAACACATTTTTGTCTTTCTTTATTTGATTTTTGAGGGCTGTCTTTTCTTCATTCGTGAAGGCATCTTTTTCCGCCGTAGTGGGTACAACATACCCGTTGGTAACGATCTCCCATAATTCTTGCGACCCGAATAACGCCTTCATCTGGATGCACCATCTTTCGTAGTTGTCCTTGGACAACTTCGGAACTTGCGGCTGGATTGCGGCCATCTTAAAAAAAATTCGAGAATTTTGGTAACTTGGCTCTGATACCAATTTGTTGTCTATACAAGATGAGAAATATGAGAAGAAAAATTGAAGAGGAAGAAAAATTGGCACACAACACAAAGAATCTTTCATGTTTTTTCACAACTGAAATTTCAGACTACAATTACATCAATTTATAGACCCACAACATTAAATGCCTAGCATTTATGTTGGTACAAAGAAAGACCAAAACATTAAATACAGAGAATATATGATGGTACAAGGAAATACCAAAATATTAGATGCTGAGCATTTATGACAGTACAAAGATATACCAAATCTTTAAATGCAGAGCATTTAAATTCATTCAAAGAAAATAAATGGAGGTGGACCCATGGAAAAAAATGTGCAAGTAATAAATGACGCCGCAGGCAGCTTTGACTCATATTTTTGGTTTTCAATTCCAACATAAAGGGGGGGGCTAATCTTCTGTTATGGATTATCTCTAGCACTTTATAAGAAATATTACACATGCTAATAGGTATGCATTGGATTAAATATTAAGGTTCCTTCACTTTAATAATAAGAACCTAGGTAGTGGAGCTTGCCACCTATGGAAGCTATCCACTAAGAAAGAAATCCTGAATTTCTCTAGTGAGATCATTGTTAACCAGATTCCACGTAGCCATGTAAAAAGTCCCCAGGAAACCATTTAGGCTAGGGTAGATTTCTTGGTTGAGAGAGTAGATAGCCTCCCGAATCTCATTATATTTAAGAATATCTCCAAGAATTGGGTTGTTGTGATATTTTACCACCCAAGGAATGACATCAAATATAACTTCACGGTCCCTCAGATAGCCATTCTGCATAAAGGGGTTAACATCAACAAGAAGAGCATAAAAAAAGTTCACTGCCAAACCTCCCATGACATCTGGATAATTATAGTAGGACTCTTCCACTAAACAAATGTTCATCCTAATAGTATGCCCCTTCTCTTTGATACAAGCATGAAATAAGGCCATATTGTGGTCACCCTCCTTGATCCATTGGATCCTGAATTGGGATCGGGCCTCCCTTTCATGCTCCAAAAGTATCTTAGACATCTATTCCTTATTTCTAACATGATTTTTGAATAGATCATCCTCCCAAGCATCCTCTAGTAGAGACTTGAGATGTTCAATATCCTTATTTATAGAGTCAAGAGCAGATCGTGATGAAATGTAATGATTCTAGGACTACAGGTCACCTTTTAAGAGTCTTATCTTGTTTCGGAGAGAGACCCATGAATTCCCATGCATTTGTTGATCCCATGATTCCTAGACCCCTTGAAGAAAGTTTGGATCTAAGGTCCACTGGTAAGAAAAGAAGTATTGAACTCCTATGCATCATGCCCCCGAGCTGATATGAAATGAATATTGGACAAAAATATCATGAATTAAGTGGGATACATTAGCATTCGGGTGGGAGGAGATCACCTTTATATTGGTGAAGCAACTATCCAAGAGACTCCACATTCATCTGCTCCCTTTTTAATTGTTACACCAAATGAAGTTATCACCTAAAAACTATATATCCATGATTCAAGTAAGATAATTAAAATTAGCAGTCTTGGCAAGATTTTCTTGGATATGCACTTCCTCTTTTCTTCTCTGAGGCTTCTAAATTAGTATTAATGTATCCTATGATAAACCAAGCCGTGTCGCCTAGATTGTCGAGACCAAGATCACCCCATAATTCCTCACTCACCACTGCCTCACACAAGGAATAAAAGAAAGAAAAGAAGTAGAAAATATACCCAGAAGTGATCTTCACCATAATAAATTGATCAGATACAGACTTCATTTCAAATGAAATACAGTTTTTATAAAAAATCCATATGTTTCTATTTACAGAATCCCCATGCATGAATCCCCAGATACCCAACCTATAATTTTTTTTGGAAATCCTAGATGTCTTTTTTTCTCAAGCATTGTAATGATACTAGTATTGTAATGCCAAATCTTATTGGAAAATAAATCAGTTTTCACTCAGGTGCAAAAATCCTGAGAATTACAAATAATAAGAGAATTCATTGGGTGGGAAAGCCCCTAGAGATGGAGCCTGGTGCCAAGGTGTCACAACACTTGAGAGAGTTTCTTGCCAACTTCTTTCTAGACTGTGATCTGGTACAAACACAACTGGAGATAGGAGCTGTGATTTATCTTACTTGGGTGATACTGTTGGGGCGCCTCCACATCTGGCCCTGATAAATATTTTTTTTATATCTGATATCTTTAAAAAAAGATATTTTGATATCTTTGACAAGATATATCTGATATCTTTGACAAGATATATATAATATCTTTGAGAAGATGTATTTTATATATTTGATGAGATATATTTAATATCTTTAATCAGATATGAGATATCTTTTAAGAGATACATGAGATTTCATCTTCTATTTATATGAGGTGTCTGGCTCTTCTCTAGGTAGTGGTTGGAGGCAGTGCAGTTGTGTTTTTCAAGGAGCGATTTTCAGATCTGCAACCGGTGGAACTACTCTGATTTGATCGGCTTTCATCTGTGGTGGTTTTTTTATCCGATCCCGGTGTTTTTCATCTGCACTTGTGTTCGGACATCAATATTCTTCTTTCACGGTTAGATCTATTTGGGTTTCTTTAGTAGGCTGCTTTCTTCTTTTCAGGCTTCATCAAGACTGCATCTATTCTCCGACTTTGATCCACTATTTTTCTAAGTATTACTTTTGAGATCCCTTTCATTTTTGGGGAGTCTCTATCGTGTACTTATCTATTTTACTGGATCCCTCTTTCTGGACTAGGTCTCGTGGTTTTTCCCTTTTGGGTTTTCCACGTAAAAATCCTGGTGTCAATTTTTTTTTCTGCACCTGTTTTTGTCACTACGCATCCGCTGTTTGAGGGAAAGATTTCTCCGCTGCGCGTTCGTGTTTTTTGTTGTTTGGGAGTTCATCGCTTGCCATCTTTCCCAACATCTGGTATCAGATGGTTTGGTTTTTATTTCATATTCATTATGGAAGCTAATTACAGTCGGATTATTTTATTGAATGGTGCCAATTATCATATGTGGCGACTTAAAATGAAGGATCTGTTTTTTGTCAAGCGAATGCATCTTCCAATGTTTAGTACCCAGAAGCCATAAAGGATATCAGATGAATAATGGGAGTTCGAGCATGAGATGGTTTGTGGATTCATTCGCCAATGGGTCGAAGACAATGTGATGAATCACATTGTCAACATCTCTCACGCTAGAACATTGTGGGAGAAGCTCGAGACTACCTATGCTTATAAGACTGGAAACAATAAATTGTTTCTTCTCAAACAAATGATGAATTTGAGGTACAGAGAAGGTACGTCTATTTCTAATTATTTAAGTTAATATCAGGGATGTTTTGATCAGTTGTCTGGAATGGGTATTAATTTTGAAGATGAGTTTTTGACACTTTTATTGCTTAACACGTTACCTGATTCTTGGGAGAATTTACGTGTTACTCTAACCGGTTCTGCTCCTAATGGTGCTCTGACATTCAGTTTTGTTAAGTCTTCTATTTTGAATGAAGAAGTCAGGAGACATACTCAAGAGAAATCTTCAGAGCTTTTAGTCACAGAGAATAGGGGGAGAAGCCAGGAAAAGAATCAGGGACATAGCAGTCGAGGAAAGAGTAAAAGCAGAAGAAAATCTAGATCAAAGCAGAGAGATTTTGAATGTCATCATTGTGGTAAGAAGGGGCATGTTAAGAAGTTTTGTTATCAGCTGAAAAGAGAAAACAGAATGAAGGAAAATCAGCCAAAGAAGAATATCGATGGAGATGATCATGTCGCTGCCGCTACAGGGGGTGATCTTTTTATTGTTTATGACTCCATTAATATTGCTTCTAATCATTCTTGCTGGGTTATTGACAGTGGTTCCTGTTTTCACGTGACATCAAAGAAGGAGTTCTTTACATCTTACAACCCAGGTAATTTTGGGATTTTTAAGATGGGTATTGATGGTCATGTTAATGTCGTAGGTATCGGGACTTTTTGTTTATAAACCAGTACTGGAAGTAACCTGATTTTGAAAAATGTTCGACATGTACCAGAGGTTCGCTTGAATCTTATTTCTACCAGCGTTCTTGATGATGAAGGTTTTATCAGCACATTTGGTGATTGCCAATGGAAGCTTTCCAAGGGCTCTTTGATTGTGGCTCTAGGGAAGAAGCAATCAGGTTTGTACTGGACTAGAGAATCTATTTCATGTGATACTACTTGTGTTGTTGAGTGCAGTATTTCGTCCAAGTTGTGGCATAAGAGGCTCAGTCACATCAGTGAGAAAGGGCTTGGTTGTTTGGCCAAGCGAAATCTTCTTCCAGATTTGAAGAGTGTCAAATTGGACACATGTGATCATTGCATGGCTGGGAAACATAGCAGAGTGAGTTTCAGCAGTCATCCTCCACACAGGAAGTCACAGGTACTTGAATTAGTACATTCAGAAGTTTGTGGTCCTTTGAAATCTAATACCTTTAGTGGCGGTCTTTATTTTGTGACATTTATTGATGACTACTCACGGAAGCTTTCGGTTTATGTTTTGAATGCCAAAAGTCAGGTGCTCAGTGTTTTTAAGCAATTTCATGTTTCTATTGAGAGGGAATCAGGAAAGAAATTGAAATGTATTCACACTGACAATGGGGGAGAGTATTGTGGTCCATTTGATCAGTATTGCAGGCAGGAAGGTATTCGGCATCAGAAGACACCTCCGTAGACACCTCAGCTAAATGGTGTAGCTGAGCGGATGAACAGAACTTTGTTGGAAAGAGTTCGTTGTTTGATTTCAGAAGCAAAGTTTCCTAGACACTTTTGGGGTGAGTCTTTACTTACTGTTGCTTATATTATCAATTTATCACCTTCAGTTTCTTTGCAGATAGACACTCTTGATAAGTTTTGGTATGGAAAATGGATCAGGTAAGATCACTTGAAAGTTTTTGGTTGCAAGGCTTTTGTTCATGTGCCTAGAGATGAGAGATCCAAATTGGATGATAAGTCACGGTAGTGTATTTTTATTGGGTATGGACACGATGAGTTTGGGTATAAGTTTTATGATCCTGTTTTGAAGAAACTTGTCAGAAGCCGAGATGCAGTGTTTAAAGAGGACCAGACTATTGCAGATATTGATAAGGGAGAAAAGTACACTTCTCCAACTTCTGATGGTTTTGTTAGTCTTGAGCCAGGTTCTGATTCACATTTACCTCATATTGTTGATTCTGATGATCACATTGATGTGCAGAATGATGCTCAGGGTGAACAGGTTGGAGTTGATATTTCTGATGCACCTTTTGTTTCTGATGACTCGGTTCCTGGGGATATCAATGAACCCGCAGTTCTACTCCGAAGGTCATCTCGACATCGTACCATTTCTACCCGGTATTCACCTAATGAGTATGTGCTCCTCGCTGAAGGGGGAGAACCAGAATATTTTAATGAGGCGATGGAAAGTGAACAGAATGACAGATGGGTTGTGGCAATGGATGACGAGATGACATCATTGCACGACAACCACACTTTTGAGCTGGTGAAGTTACCGACTCGTAAGAGAGCATTGCAAAATCGGTGGATTTATCGGATTAAGAATGAAGAATCCAGTTTTGTTCCCCGATACAAGGCAAGGTTAGTTGTTAAAGGCTTCCGTCAGAAGAAAGGTATTGATTTTGATGAGATTTTCTCACCTATTGTCAAAATGTCTTCTATTCGGGTTGTTCTTGGTTTGGCTGCTAGTTTGGATCTGCAGATTGAGCAGATGGATGTGAAGACAGCTTTCCTTCATGGAGATTTAGAGGAGGAGATTTATATGGAGCAACCAGAGGGTTTTGTTGAAATAGGTAAAGAGAATCATGTCTGCAAATTGAAGAAGAGTTTGTATGGTTTGAAGCAAGCTCCGAGACAGTGGTATAAAAAGTTTGAATCTGTCATTTCTCATCAGGGTTTCAGGAAGACATCTTCTGATCATTGTGTGTTTTTTCGTAGATTTACTGATGATGATTTTATTATACTGCTACTTTATGTTGATGATATACTCATTGTTGGCCATGATGCTTCTAGAATTGACAGATTGAAGAAGGATCTTTGTCAGTCTTTTGCGATGAAAGACTTGGGGCCAGCACGGCAGATTCTTGGCATGACGATATCCCATGACAGGAAGGCCAATAAATTGTGGTTATCTCAGGAGAGATACATTGAGAAGGTTCTTCAAAGATTTTCTATGGATAGAGCTAAAGTGGTTAGTACTCCTCTTGCTTTACATTTTAAGCTCAGCACCAGTCAGTCACCTTCTACTGATGAAGAGAGAGAGGAGATGCAACACATACCTTATTCATCTGTCGTTGGCTATTTGATGTATGATATGGTATGTACTAGACCTGATAGCTCATGCAGTTGGTGTGGTCAGTCGTTTTCTATCGAATCCAGGCAGAGAGCATTGGAGGGCAGTGAAGTACATTTTTCGTTATCTTCGTGGTACTTCTCATCTAAGATTGTGTTTTGTAAAAGGGAAACCTATGATTTGTGGCTTTACAGATTCATATATGGCAAGAGATATCGATTCGAGGAAGTCTACTTTAGGATATTTGATCACTTTTGCAGGGGGAGCTGTTTCTTGGCAGTCTAGGTTGCAGAGATGTGTTGCTTTATCTACCACAGAGTCAGAGTTTATTGCAGCTACAGAGGCGTGCAAAGAATTGTTGTGGATGAAAACTTTTATTCAAGAGATCAATTTTAATCAAGACAGATATGTTTTATTTTTTTATAGTCAGAGTGCTATTTGTTTGGGAAAGAATCCTACTTTTCATGGCAGGTCGAAACATATCGATGTTCGGTATCATTGGATCCTCAATGTCCTTGATTCGAGACAGTTAGATCTTGAGAAGATCCACACTGATGACAATGGGTCAGACATGTTGACCAAGAGTTTACCCAGAAGAAAATTTGAGACTTTCCGACTGATTGCAGGGTTGGCGATGATCCCCAGTTGAGTCAGAAGGGGAGTTTGTTGGGGCGCCTCCTCATCTGGCCCTGATAAATATTTTTTTATCTGATATCTTTAAAAAAAGATATTTTGATATCTTTGACAAGATATATCTGATATCTTTGACAAGATATATATGATATCTTTGAGAAGATTTATTTTATATCTTTGATGAGATATATTTAATATCTTTAATCAGATATGAGATATCTTTTAGGAGATACTTGAGATTTCATCTTCTATTTATATGAGGTGTGCGGCTCTTCTCTAGGTAGTGGTTGGAGGCAGTGCAGTTGTGTTTTTCAAGGAGCAATTTTCATATCTGAAACTGGTGGAACTACTCTGATTTGACCGGCTTTCATCTGCGGTGATTTTTTGATCTGATCTCGGTGTTTTTCATCTGCACTTTTGTTCGAACATCAATCTTATGCTTTCACGGTCAGATCTATTTGGGTTTCTTTAGCAGGTTGCTTTCTTCTTTTCAGGCTAGACGGAATCTATTCTCCAACTTTGATCCACTATTTTTCTAAGTATTACTTTCGAGATCCCTTTCATTTTTGGGGAGTCTCTACCGTGTACTTATCTATTTTAGTGGATCCCTCTTTCTGGACTAGGTCCCGTGGTTTTTCCCTTTTGGGTTTTCCACGTAAAAATCCTGGTGTCAATTTTTTTTTTCTGCACCTGTTTTTGTCGCTACACATCCGCTGTTTGAGGGAAAGATTTCTCCGTTGCACGTTCGTGTTTTTTGTTGTTTGCACGTTCATCGCTTTCCATCTTTCCCAACAGATACTTCTAGCACTGACTGGTGGGACGAATCAGTATACAACACATCAAAGGATTTCTTGAGTATAATGGGAGAGTTATCTTAGGGACTAAGGACCAAATGATTATATCCAGTTGTAGGAGAGGAGGTAAATACCACTACTTTACCATGCCTGGGTGACTTATTTGTAAGAGATGAAGGAATTTATGAGAAAAAATACTCAACCTTTGATACAATCACTAGTTTTTCATGGAAAGGAACCTTTCATGAAGAAAATGTAGGGACCTACAAAGGTACCTCTTCGACCACCAATATCATCAACACTTTCCATAGCCTATAAACCACCATAGCTTAATTCCCCCAATCCTTTTCCATAGAGGGAGTAAGGTTTAGGAAAGAAACACCAGATGGAAAGGTAGGCATCACCAAAGGAGAAAGAAAAATATTGTCAGACCTACAAAGGGGATCCAAGGGGAGAAACCATATAAGAGAGGATCCATCCTTCCCACATCCCCCAGATTCTGATGAACCAAACTAAAATCTAGTGGTGACACAGTGCGATGAACTAATTCCTTCTCACCTCCCCTTGGTACTGATGATAACCCCAAAAAACTGTAGAAAAAACCTATCAACAAAACTTGAAGCCAACACGAGCCCTTCTATAGACAGATAATGAATTCCCTTGAAGGTGGAATTCCAAATAGAATCTCGATGGAGACACATACACTATCTGCTTACACCAGGAAAACTCATCACCATTTTTAAGGAAGCTGTGTTGGGTATGAGCCTTCAAAAGGTCCAGCTCTATGGAAGGATGAGAAACTGAGAGTTGGACAGGTTGAGAAACCGCTCATCCGCACACAAGAAGGAACCAAGTGAATCATCGATACTCAAAAGGAATGAAATGATGAGGAATGACTGGATGAGACCAGATAGATGATTCTAGATAGCAATTTGAGGGGAGACTCTGCCTTCTTGAACCTACATAAACCATCATGAAATGGTGAAACAACTATTCCCTAGCATGCAAGGACTACAGTACCAAGAAATCATGAAATCAATCCTCAATACCAGCACCACACTGAATGATTTCCGATGAGTAATCAACATGAAAACTAGAGAGGAAATCACCCAAGAACATAAGAAAGCCTCCTGAAAATTCAAGCATTGATGCACCTTCCTCTGAGAATTTTTAGCCAAAATCCATCAGAATTTCTAGAATCATCGGTAGAGACATCTCGTGCGAGGATGAAGAACCAAAGAGGAAAGCCTTCATCGATTTATGATTAAAAACATCAATGTGATGGATATTTTCAGCTACTACCCACCACTTCATCCAAGGAGGTTGGTGCACCAAATCAGCCTATCATGGTTGGTGGAATCCATTGGAGAAGTCCATGGTAGGTGAGAGAATTGGTGGGAGTTGTCTCAAACATGAAACCTCCAACCCTGTATTTAAAGGGAGGGCCTAGGGAGCGTTCTAAGATCATCAATCAGAGCCAAGAGATATCTTCCATTCAAGAGAGCCTTGAGATATCCATTTGAGAGAAAGAAATAGAGGTGGGGGGTCCATTGTAACCTTTGTTTTTCTGTAATAGAAGTTTGGTTTCTTCTTCTATTTATCTGTCTTTGTGGTCAGAAAACCACAATAACTGGTATTAGATGGATTTATGGTACAACGGTGGTGAGAAGTAGAGATTTTCCGGTGACCGAAAAATTCAGGTTACTCAAAATCCTATTTTGAAGGAATATTCTGAAATATCACGGGGAGATAATTCTAGTAGCACCAATGACATCAAAAATAAGGCCAAGAAGAGCTCCCTAGACTCGGTAAAAGTTTATCAAACCTCGAGTGCTACAGTACCCCCTTTTCGGAGAAGAAGGTACTATCCTGGCATTAGTGACTTTTCCTACGAGTGCCACATCAACGCCATTTCATCACCACGTTAGCGCCATGTCATCACTTGATCTTGTCTGTTTATACTGTTTTGATCATATCTTGATCAATCGGTGTTCGATTTCGACGATCTAGGATTCAATTCCACCATGTTTGACCCTTCTGAATGCAATAGTGAGCTCTATTTTCCCATATTCTGCACCAAATTTTTTAGAATTAATATTCAATGGAGGGTTCATCTACGGGAGGGATGATCATGTTTACTTCTTCGAACTACTCCATTTGGAAGTACCAAATGGATGATCTCATCAATGTTAAGGATATTTTTGACCCCACTGAGAATGAGGTAGTCAACCCCAATGACACCATGGAACCAGAGTGGAAAAAGATAAATAAGAAGACGATTGGTCAAATATGTCAATGGATCGATCACAACATTTACCACCATGTTGCTCCAGAGACTGATGTGTACAAACTTTGGATAAAGTTGGAAAATATGTACCAGTCAAAGAATGCTAAAAAAAAATCCTATGGTTAAAGCGGTTGATGAATCATTGACTATAGAGTGGAAGCTATATAGCCGAACACACCAACGAGTTCCAAATCTTAGTGAACTAGTTGGTGACTGCCGATAAGACTCTAAATGATGAAGATTAGGTGGACCACTTACTCTTCACACTTCCTGATAGCTGGGATATGCTTTTTATCTCACTCAGCAACTCAGCACCCTGAGGAAAACATACCATGGTGATGGTAAAAGATGCACTATTCAATGAGGAGGATTGAAGGAAGTATGCGAGTTACAACCAGAAGCAAACGCTCATTCGGGAGAAGCGAGGGAGAAAACAAGGAGGAAGTCATGAGGCAGGAAATATAGGCCTAAGAAAGAACAGAGGAAGGTCCATAGATGGAAGGAGGCCATCATACAAATGCTACCATTTTGGCATGGAGGGACTCATGAAGAAAAACTACCGAAAGTTTCTATAGGAAAAGGGTCAAAGTAGCAACCAACAAAGAATAAATGGAGATGTGCCTATGGATGTCCCTGGATAAGTTGTTATTTCCTCCAAAGATGAAGAAGATACGTGCTTTCATACATCAAGGCAAGACACAGAATGGATGGTTGATACTGCAACATCATACCATGTCACTCCACATCGTAAGTATTTCTTGACTTATCAAACTGGTGACTTTGGTGCAGTTAATATGGGGAATTCTAGTTTAGATAAGATTTTTGGAATGGTTGGTATCCAAATCAAGATTAATGGTTGATAAAAAATAACCCTAAATGATGTTCGTCATGTTTCAAGCCTTCGACTCAACCTGTTATCAGGTATATACTTTGATCGATAAGGCTATGGAAATATATTCAACAATGGAGCATATAAGATGATGAAAAGGAGTCATCATCATTGCTTGAGGTCACATAGGTAGTACTTTGTTCAAAACTCATGTGAAGATATGTGCAGATAGCCTCAACACAGAAAAAGGAGAAACATCTTCCAATTTGTGGCATAAGAGACTCGACCACATGAGTGAAAAAGGGTTATCTACCGTGACGAAGAATAAGTACATCAGTATTTAAAAGGATGAATCACTTAATCCTTATAGATACTGCTTGTATGGGAAGTAACATAGAGTCTTTTTCAATACTACTTCATCAAGGAGATCAGAGTTGTAGGATCTAGTGCACTCTGATGTATGTGGTCACATGGAGGTGGATTCACTCGGAAGTAACAAATATTTCCTATCCTTTTATTGATGATGCATCTCGAAGGGTGTATGTGTCCTTATTGAGGATGAAGGAACAAGTACTGGACTACTTCAAGATGTTCTAATCCATGGTGGATCATGAAACTGGAAGGATGTTGAAGTGTCTTCATTCATACAATGGATGAGAGTACACATCCATGGAATTTGATGCCTATTGCAGGAGTTAGGGTATCTGACATGATAGGATGGTCCCACACACCCCATAACACAACGGGGTTTCAGAAAGGATGAACAGAATCATCATAGAGATAGTCAGAATCATGATGAGTTTGGCTAAGCTCTCTAAGCTATTCTGGGGAGAAGTTGTTCAGGTTGAATGCTACCTCATCAACAGATCACTGTCGATCTCATTGAATTTTGAGATTACATAAAAGAAATGGTCTGGTAAGCATCCCTCTTACTCTCATTTATGTGTATTGGATGTTTGGAATTTTCACATGTATCCAAGGAGCTCAGGCAGAAGTTAGAAGATAGATCTATTCCATGCATCTTCATCAGCTATGGAGATGAGGAGTTCAGATACAACATTTACGACCAAAAAGAGAAGAAGGTGATCATAAGTAGACATACCATGTTCCATGAGAACCAGATGATTTAGGACATTCAAAATCCTATCATGTCTTGAGGGGAAAGTTTTAAGGAATCAATTAATGAACCAACACTTATACCAGCACCAACTGTCAATTAGGAGGAGGAGGTTCAAGAAGACTCATCGGCAGTAGACCACGAGGTAGTGGAAGAGGATATTGAGTAGGGGGAGACTCACTACTCTCTACAAAAAGTTGCAGAACCATCACAGGATCTAGGTGATGTTGTGTCTCCTAAACCTAACATTTCACCGGTTCTAATATATTCACGAGGAAGGATTCTATCAAAAAAATACTCAGAGTCAGAGTTCTTTTTTCTTACATATCTGGGGAATCCAGAAGGATACCTGGATGTAGTGTCTCATCATTAAAAACTCAAGTGGTTTCATGCAATGGAGGATGAGATGGAGTCTTTAAAAAAACAAACATACGATTTCGTGGCATTACCCAAAGGTAAGAAGGTGCTAACGAACAAATGGGTGTTCAGGCTGAAGAAGGATGAAAGCAAAAAGGTGGTCAAGAACAAATATTGGTTTGTTGTTAAAAGATTCTTTTAGAAGAAAGTATTTGACTTTTATGAAATTTGTTCAATTATGGTGAATATGTCTTCAATCCAAGTCATTGTTTGTATTAGTGGCTAGCTTAGACTTGGAGCTTGAATAGATAGATGTGAAGATAGCTTTTCTTCATGGTGACCTCTCTGAGGAGATCTATATGAAGAATCCTGAAGGATTTGAGGTTTCTGGATAAGAAAACCTCATCTAAAAATTGAATAAAATCTTGTATATACTGAAACAGTGTCTCAGGTAGTGGTACAAGAAGTTTGACTCATTCATGGTGATTCATGGCTACAAGTGGACCCAGGAAGACAAGTGTTTCTACATCCAGGTATTTCAAGATGATAACTTTGTTTCCATTCCACTTTATATTGATAACATGTTGATCATTGGGAAGGATGAAAAGAAGATTATCAAGTTGAAGAAGGAGTTATCTATGTCTTTGGATATGTAGGACTTGGGAGCAGCTCAACAAATTTTGGGGATGCAGATCATTTGTTACAGAAAGAATAAGTTGTTATGGATATATCAAGAGAAGTATGTTGAACATGTTTTGAAACCTTTCAACTTAGTCAAAACCAAATCAGTGATAATTCCTTTACTTAACAATTTTAATTTGAGTAAGAGTTCAGGTTCATCATCCAAGGAATAAATCGAAGCGAAAGAGATGATACCATCCTCCTTAGTAGTTGGAAGCTTGATGTACGCTATGGTATGTATGAGACATGACATTTCCTATGCAGTGGAAATCGTGAGTTTCTTTTTCCAATTGTGGGAAGCTATACTAGGATGTAGTAAAGTGGATTCCTAGGTATCTAAAAGGTAACTCAAAGAAATGTTTGTGCTATGGGGGAGATGAACCTCTCTTGGAGGGCTATACAGATGCTGATATCACTGGAGATCCTGATAGCAGGAAGTATACATCAGGATACATCTGTACATTTGCAGGATGAGTTGTATCATGGTATTCAATGTTGTAGAAGTTTCTTGCCTTATCCACAATGGATGCGGAGTATATTGCTGCTTCGGAAGCTGGCATGGAGATATTGTGGCTAAATCATTTTTTCTAGGATCTTGGATTCATTCCAGAAGGAGTATATGGTTCATTGCGATAGTCAAAGTGCTTTGGACTTGAGCAGTAACTCCTTGTACCATTCTAAGATGAAGCACAACGACATTAACAATCATTGTATATGAGAAGTAATGGATCAATAGATTTTGCAACTTGTAAAGATCCACATGATGGAGAAACCGATATATATTTTGACAAAGGTGGTTGCTTGAAAGAAGCCAGACCTTTGTAGATACTCTTGTGGATTGCTGGTGGAGGGGGATAATTGAGGGATATTTCTAGCTACATCCCACCACTTCTTGAAAGAAGGTTGGTGAAAAAAATCCATCTACCATGGTTGGTGGCATCCATGGTAGAATCCCATAGTAGGTGGGGTGAATTGGTGGGAGTTGTGTCAAACTTGACACCTCCCACCATGCATTTAAAAGGAGGTCCTGGAGAGCCTTCCAAGATCATCCATTAGAGCTAGGAGAACTCTTCCATTATTTGGAGCCTTGAGAGTTCCATTGGATAGAAATAAATATATGTGTGGGACAGGTACATTGTAAGTTTTGTTTTGGTGTAATAAAATTTTAGTTTCCTCTTCCATTTATCTCTCTTCTTGGTCAGTGAACCGCAAAACAATGGAGCCCTGGAAAAAGGTTGAACTGCCTAGCCCTAAGAGAATCCCTTTAAAGGAATGGGATGAAGAGGAGGATTGAGGGCCTGAGGACGATGGTGGGGGTAGAGACACTGGCTCCAGGATGGGCAGGAGTGAGCTAACTCATGATTTTTTTTTTGAAAAAGTTGAAGCATGTGCAGCACATTCTGAGGAAGAGATGAGCAAGCCATTTAAATCAACATATATTTACACATTTGAGTCCCTTAACCTTCCATTGTTTAATCACTTTCTTGTGATTAATGATCCCAATCAATCTCTATAACTATTTACTCTCTATTTTCATTTTTCACTAATGTTCTCTTATATAGAAACATGGTTATACATTATTCTATATGACCATCGTCCTTCCCTATCTCTCTTATTAAGTAGATATTTTATTAACTATTTTTATATTGTGGGTTTTCAACTAAATAATTTACAAATTTCAAACCCATAATTACCATGATCAAGTTTAAATTGTGTGAAAAAAAATTATTTGAGGTGGGGAGAATGTAACACCCTGAAATTTTAAAATATGAACATCTTATTCAATTGTGTGTATGACATGTAATAGAAAGCATATAAGGTAATATAAGACCCTGAGACCTTACTATATATTTAATTTTAAATAAATTAAAAATATTAAAAATATTAAATCACAAGAAAAAAATAATTTTAGATTACGGTACATGAAACAATAAGTTTATTCGATAGCTTTTATTACATGAAAACCGAGTTTTGCTAAACAACAATATAATATTAATATTATTATTTAATATGATAGTTATAACCTATCCATTGGAATGTCGGGTATGAATATGATTAAAAAAATTATGAAAACATATATTTTACACATTTTTATTAGTTATCTGTTTATTAGTAATAAAATAACAATCATTTAAATTAAATAAAAAATTTTTCTAAAAAACATTATTTTTTCTTAAAGATGGTTTAGTCGCGCTTTGCACAGATAATGTAGAATTGTTTTTTTAGAAAATTTAGAAAATTTATCTGATAAAAAAGTTCATTTTTTAAATAAAACTATCAAAATTTTATTTGGGTATTTGTTTTGTATTTTTATAAGAAGATTCATTTTTTTATGAATAGTGAAAAATACAAAATTTTAATTGAAAACTGTCTTTTTGTTTAAATAATTTTTTATGTTCAATTATATTTTGAATTGGTTTTAAAGTAAAAATTGATCAATTTTATATAAATTAATCAAATTTAATTCATTTGAATCATTTTTTATTTAATTTAGATATAATAACATTGTAAACATTTGAAAAGTTTCAATTTAAACCCTCGTTTTCTCATCATGTATGCGAGATAAATTTTAAATTAAATTATGCCACCTCTGTGAGTTCAATTTTAAAAAAATAGATTCTATGTTTTGAATCAAAATTATTTATACTATCTAATATGGTGAAATTAATTTTTACTATAATGATTAGTAAAAACAGTAAAAATTAATTATTGCGATTAAGGATAAAACAGGGTTTTGCGCATTACATGTGTTTTTATTAAAAATAATATTACACATAAATTGGATTTTTATTTAATAAATTTTATTTCATATTAATAATAAGTAGGTTTATGTTATTAAATTAATATCATTTTAATTGTATTCATAACGGATGATTTACCTAGTTAAATAAAAATATACAATATACTGTGGTAAAAAACTAAAAGGGTAAAATTGAGTAAACTTGAAGATTAAGGAACAACATGATAAAAATGTATTTATTATTATGTAATGTAGGTGTTTTTTTAACCACTTAAACCCTCACCTGCATTATTATTAATTTTTTGAGCCACATGAGGAAAGTGAGACCTCCCAATAGTGAATACTTTTGAGTATTTACAAGAATATCAATCCTCCTAAATTATAAAAGGGCCCTCACTCTCCTCCCTTATTCACAACTCTAAATCCATTTGTATCATACATAAACTATCAAAATTACATACCAACTCCATACCCACATCATAGAATACATAGTATTGATAAAAAGTTAACCTTTGAAGGCTTCAGTGAAAACTTAAAGAGAATACCTAAAGAAGAGGTAATGTTTTTCAATGAGCCTCTTTATTTTATTTATTTCTATGTCTCCTTAAATTACTTTTAAACAATGTGGTTATAATAACATTAGTATCATACATATACTTGGATTTTTTTATAATAATTTCAAGAATTTTAACCATCTCTACTTCCATAAAATGGGTTATGAAATCATCATTTTTGTGTACGGTGGATTACCACCTTGCCAACCGATGTCATTCATTTTTCCATTTCCACCTATCAAGGTTGGGTATGATGATAGATATAAATTATATATACAATATTTATAACATATTTATACCCTAATAGTAACTATATTATATATATATATATATATTGTTAACTTCCATTTCGTATGAGATACAATAATGTTACTTATGTGCACGGCAAACTACCGACTCTTGAAGCGATGTGATTCATCTGTCACTAATGATTCACATGGAAGGTGAAAAAGATAATGTTAATCATTATATATGATATAAATGAAATATGTATTATATTCATGACATATTTATCAACATTCATAGATAATATATCATTTTAATTTTTTAATTTTTTAATTTTTTGCTCAATGAAAGATGATAATGTAGTTCATGTGCGTGTAGACTATCGCCTTCACGAAGTTATCTAACTCTATTTTCATCGCCACAATAGATGGAATAAATATATAATTATATAATATGGTATTAATTAAATTATGATAATTATGTAAATTTAAAATATTACTTACATACTTTTCATAATGGTCATTGGAAAATGGAAACGTTACTCATGTGTACGTATGACCAACCATCTCCATGATTTTAATGTACTTAATTTTTCATAACCATCATTAATGGATGATTTTAAAAGAATAATAGATAGAACAAATATGATAATTATTTATTATTTTTTACTCTATATATAATAGATCAATATAATATACACATGATTCGAATCATTCATAAAAAACATGCATGAGAAAACAAGACAATTATCACACGAAATAATGAAAATAATGAAATATTATTAATGAACGGGTGATAAGATGTTATATAAGGATAATATATGATATTATAAACAATATTATGACTCCTTTATAAATTAATAACATGCTTAAAACCATTATACTAGAATTTAAATCATGCTCAACTAAATAAAAACGTATGGTAAGGGGTTTCATCTCAATTTCATTTCATTGAGGCACGTTATAATGTTAGGAACCTATTTTCATTTATATGGTGTATATACTGCCACATTGTCATGTAATATCACAAATAACTCGTTCTTTAGGGTATTTTATGTTTCATTGTCAATTATTTCATTTAAGTGGATTTTAATTAAATGTTACCATGTGGTAAGGTATTTCTTAACTGTATTTCTATTCATTAGGTTAAACTTCTTATTCATTGATTTTTTCATTCTATGATATAGTATATAATGAATTTTGACTATAAATTTATGAGTTTTAACTTGTTTTATGTGGATTTATAGCCAACACACATAATCAATTTATTTATTAATAATCACATCAACATTATGATCATTATATGGGTTTATTTCACAAACTCATTCTAATCGATATTATTAATACTTGTATTTCCATTGAAGTAAATTATTTAATAATTTTATAATAAACCCATTTAAAATTATCATTTTATTTTTATTCGTTATTTTTTCATGTAATTGTACCATTTTCTAACTCTTCGGCACTTAAAATTTTTGTGAAAATGTTTTAAAGAATACCTGACTTCATTACTCTCTTCGGACAGAAATCTATTTTCTTCCAAAACCATTTTTTCTAAAACAGTGTTTTCAAACCAAAATTTTATCATTTTAAAAATCATTTCTAAAAATCATTTTCACCCATTTTTAATCTTTTATTAAAAAAATAAAAGTTATTTTCAAATATTTTCTTTTTAAAATGAAAAACATAGTTTCTTTAATAATGTTTTAAAGATATTTTTGTGGTATTTATATACATAAATGAAAGAAACCCTTTATTCTTACTCCAATGGGGATATTTTGTATTGATATCATCTGTATTGTTACTCTAGATGGTTTATGACCATTTTAACCAAGGATAGTATTAACATTTACTTCCTTGATTCATTTTTTAGTCATTAACTTTCCCTTGAAATATTCACCTTCCTTCAATCACTGGACATAAAATTTACCCTAAATGTCTATATTAATTAACATCGAAATTTTAATTTCTTAAATTTTATATCATTTCTATATATGTTTTTCCACATGGAAAGTTGTTTGTTTAACTGTGAAAATATTTATAAATATGTTTCCTTTACTCAATATAGATATTTGATGATAAGACACATTGTTCATTATATAAAATGATTATTCAATATACGAAGAATATTTTGGACCTTCAATAATGGGTGGGGCCCGTAATTAAATATCCCCTCCATGCATTGGTATGTCTCATGATACAAATAAGTTAAGCTATCATTAAACGGGGTTTTACCTATAGATTAATTTTTTTTGAAAGGTCTTACCGATATACGTATCATGTGCCTAAGACATGATGTCCAACAATTAATAATTTCCTTCATCAAGAGTTCAATTATTATTGACCCATATATTTTAACTATGATATTATCTTTGGATTCATTTCATTTTTAGTTTATTGATTAAATGGAATTTTTTATTAGTTATTTACCTTGACATATTGATTATGCCTTATCAAGTTATTTAAATGGAATGTGTGTTCAGTTATTGACTTTTATATATTGATGATAATCTATGAGATCTTCATATTGATATTGTCTTTAGATGTACTTCCTTCTCGGTTTATTGATTATATGACATGTGTTTTCAATGATTACGTTTTTATATAGATTATTATTTAGGATATCTTCACATTGATATTTTATCTGTATACACACCCTTATTAGTTTATTGATTATATGACATGTGTGTTTAGTTATTACCATACCATATTGATTATTCTTATTGATTAATGAAAACTTTCATTGTACTTAACCCTTACAGAGCATTTCAGCTCACCCTTATTTTGTTTCCTTTCCCCATGATTTCATGAAGAGTACTAAGTTTGATATACAAGGATATGCTAGGGAGAATAATGTTATCCTAGAAAAATAAAATTATTTTTAAATTTTTTCATTCATTTATAATTAAAGACTCAAGTATTTATCTAGTTTACTAAGACTACTGAACTATTCAACCCTTAGGGATGGGATTCCTTATATATTATGCCAATGTAATGAAGTACGCCACTAACTCCGGTCTATAGCAGTCAGGGTTTCTACAATAAATAAGTAAATAAATAATAAATAATAATAATTAACAAAACAATTATTTAATTAAAAAAATACATAAATAATAATATAATCAATTAATTAATTAATTAAAAAAATTAAAAAACCACTCCTGAATGAATTTTAGTGGATTAAACAGCCACCGGAAAAATTTCACATAATGTTTTGCGACATTTCCTACCATGTCATATTGAAGAAAACTTTTTAAATGATTTAGTAGTGGTTTAAATCACTATTATAAGGAAAAGACCACTGAAAAATGGTTTTTTAGTAGTAGTGCTTAAACAAGGTTGAAATTCAATCAAATGATAAAAACTTAACGCACCACGACAAAAAAACTCATTTTGACAGCCTTTTAGGCCTTTTTCACCTCAAAAAAACACTATAACAAGTTCTTTAATCATCTCATTATAGATCTCTTTTAAATATTTAATTTGATTTGTGATGGAGCTCAAATAGACAATAGGATCAAAAGATATGGTCGTTAGAAGTTCGATTCATGTTTTCAACTTATTTCAGATTTTTTATTAATTTATTGAATTTTTCTATCTTAAAATTGTTATTAAATGACTATTACTCAATAATAATTGGAAATATTTTAATAAATGTTAAAATTTAAATATTTTATAAACAAATTATCTCTAAATATCAAATATATTAATTCTGAGTACATATTTAGTATATTTGAAATCATAATATTTAAAATAAATTAAAATTATAAAAAAAATATATTTATGTATTCATATATAATTTTTAATTATATATAATTTTTCTATGAAATATACCTTTTATCAGTGATAAAAAAAATCATTTTAGCACTGATAAAAGGCATACTTTTATCTGTAATAATAAAAACACTATTAAAAAGGCACTTTTATCAGCATTTTTTTATCGCCGATAAACGTACCTTTTATTAGTGCTTTCCTTTTAACACTGATAAATGTGTCCCCTTTATCAGTGTATTTTTACCATAGATAAAGGACTGCACCGAATAAAACAAAATTTGTAGTACTGAAACTAATTTAAATGTCATAAAAGATCTAAGATGTCACAAAAATACCAATAAATATTTAACTTATTCGTCAATGTAATTGTTGATAATTCTTTTTTAAATGGAATTTAAATTATGAAATTAAAATATTTATTTAATTTTTATTTAAATAAATGTGATTGGATGAATTTATTAACATAAGCGTTTAAACTCATGCAAAAAAAATCCAAAAATTCCATTTGTTTGAATGAGTAAAACACAAGGTTAAAGCTCGTGATCAATTCATTAAGATATTTCCCTTTTAATTTTCCAAAGATGAGTAAATATATTACTCATGTTTTAGATAAATTTATTGATCAAAAATATCCTGGGTTATCTTTCTATATAACATTACCTTGGGTTTTAACATAAATTCAGGTTCATTTTTGTAGGGGCTTGTATGAGATTTTTAACTGTCATATAATTAGAATTCGTCTCAAAATTCCATCCAATCCTTATCGTGCATTGGTTTTAGGAACAATAAAGGGATTCTTAATTCCAATCACATTGGGTGTTCTATATATATTATTATATATCCCTATAAGGATCATTATATAGGATTTCATTATTCTTCACTGCTATGATAAAATATTATGACCCTAAGAGCACCCTAAGACATATATGTTGCATAAAAAAATATAATTGGATTAACTTGTAAAATAACTACTATAGTTGTAAAAAAAACATTGTAGGAAAAAAATTGCTAGTGGAACACAAGTCTCCAAAAAATGACACATCTGAATAATTCTATCCAATAGTTTAAATCAACATTTTTTTAATTAGGAAAATATTTGGCCCACAATTTATGGTTAAACAACACATAACAAATATAACACAAATTCAGTCCAAAAAATGACACATCTGATTTCCAGTCTCATTGAATTTAATAATAGGAACTCCATGATCATTGTTGAATTCCTCATGGAATATCTCTTTGCTATTTGAAATATTTAATATTTCAAGAGTACTAACATTATTTTTACTCGAACCCAGAGGAGTAACTATGTTAAGACTATGTTCATTGGATTAATAATATACTTAATTGATTTTTTTCATTCTATGATTATGTGTATAATTACTTTTAACTATCTTTTTCTTTTATTTAAACTAGTTTTATATGGATTTACAACTGATTCCCATAATCTATTTATTGATTAATTCTCACATCAACATTATGATCATTTTAGGATTTTAATTCACAAGCTCTTTCTAATCATACTATGTACACTTGTATTTCCATTGAAGAAAATTATTTGATCATTTTCTAATAAACCCATTTATTTTTATCCTCCACTAGTTATTGATTATATTTTCATGTAATAATACCATTTTCCCACTATTTGATACATAAAATTGTTGATAAAAATATTTTAAAAATATATTACTATTTCTCTCTTCAGTTGGAAATCCGTTTTCTTCCAAAACAATGTTTTCTTAAAAATTATTTTCAAAAAAAAGTTGTTAACCTTCTAAAAATTACTTATTAAAGGAATTTTCACCCAAATTTAATCTTTTAAAAATGTTTTTAAAAGTTATTTTTAATGAAAATATTTTTTGAAATGGAAAGGATGGTTTCCTCAAGAATATTATTAAAGATATTTTTACGGTATTTCCCTATATCAATGGTAATAACCCTTTATTGTTACTCCAACGGGGTTATGTTGTATTTATATCATCTATATTATTCCTCTTGATGTTTTATGATTATTTTGACTGAGGATAGTATTGATATGGACTTCTTTGATTCATTTTGGTATTCATTAACTTTCACTTGAAATATTCACTTTCCTGTGATCATTGGATATTAAATTTCCCCTAAATGTCCATATTATTTATCATGAATATTTTAATTTCTTAAACTGTATATAATTTTTTCATAAGGTGTTATATATTTAATGTGTAATGTCTTTGATTTTCTGTGCATTTTTTGTAAATATTATATGGAAATAATATGATAACTAGATTTTCAACGGCATGCGATTCTTAGGCCCGAAGATCCAAAATAAATTTTCTGAAATAAATTTAACCATTTAAACAGTGCACATGAGTAGTTTTCTTGAAAAAGTGGATTAAAATTTAAACGGGTGCCCGGATCAGAAATCTGAGGGCATCGTTTCGTTCAGAGCAACGACATTACCTTAGGTGGGGCCTAACATTGACCGACGTGGGATGACTGCAAAAAGTTAGTGTTTGGACTTTTTAAATAAAATAAAATGAATTAATAATTTATTTTATTTTTAAATGTTTCCATAACATAGCGACAATTTTTTTTCTTTTAAATAAGCAAAATCTCAGGGCTAGAATCATAACCCTTGAAAACTTCCTAGAAACCTCTAGAGCTTTGGAGAGGATTGAACCATGGGGGATTCTTGACGAACGCCGACGAACGACGACAGATGGATTGTTTTGTAGTGAGAATGAAACCCGGATGATGACTGATATACCTCTTCATTGAAGATTGAAGTAGGGGTTTTGTTGCTTTATTTTGTTTCCCTGTTCATTGGTTAAATAACGAACGTGGATCAACCCACGAACCGGTTGATCTGCGGATCGTGCGTTCTTGCGGGAGGGTTATTATTTTCTATTTCTTTCAGCATTTGATTTGGTAAATTTATGGTGATAGTTGTTTGATTATCAACCTATTTAATCCTTAAAATTGGAGAGGATCAATGTTGTGGTGAACGATGTTGGAGATTTGTTCCTCAATTTTGGTTTATTGGATTTCTTCCCCTTTTCACTGTGTTCTCCACGTTCATCGTGGGGAGACAAACAATGGATCGTTGTGAGTTCATTTTGCAATGCAATGATCCCAAATCAGAGATCACACATTGTAACAACCTAAATGAGGTGTGGAAAATGATGGCAGATGACAAATCGGCTCAGATCAAGGAGGATTGTTCTTTGAACATTCTTCATAGGGTTGGATCAAAACTTGTTTTCGGAGTTGATCAGAAGCCCGAAAACAACGAAGACAACTTTGTAGTGTCGAGGCCACCTAGAATCTGGAGTTTTTTGGTAAACAGATCGTTGAAACGAATATTGAAGCATCACTGAGGCACATCGAGGAAATTTTGCAATTCTGGAAAATTCTAGAAGACACAGCGTGTATCCCAAAGAACTCATCATGTGGTACTAGAAATGGCAGCTTGGGTTTGCATGCTGCACGTGATGAAGAACATGGTTTGCCTCCATGGAGACATGGCTTGCGGGGACCATCCAGCGGTGGCTGGAGTTCTGGGTGATAGGAATAACTAACATGGTGTGTGACCATTACCACATGGTGTGTGGGTCCTTACCAGGACTCAGCATTTATCTCGGAAGATACACAGACATGGGGTGGGTACACAGTTGTGTACTCCACCACACAGATAGACCAGGCCGGCTGCACAGGCTAACCCATGTACTGGTTACACGGGATGGCACACATAGGTTGGAACCGTGTACAGGCATCCGGAAGTGTACATTAAGGGAACATCAGTTACATGAACATGGAGTGTGGTCTGTACTACATGTTGTGTACTTAATTTTCTACACAACATGTTCTTCTGACCTAGGCAGTTTTACACGGGTAGTACCCAGAGTCGAGAGACATGGCGTGTGACCCTTATACACTCCATGTATACCCTGGAACATGGATTGAACCTCTTTTATACTATATATTGGACATGTTTCCTTTTGGTTAGTTCCCCTTTTTATATTTCCCCTAAATTTCAGGTATCATTTCCATGAATAGAAGTATGATCCCTTCAGCAGGACTTTACGATATTGTGTCAGGTATCCCTCTGAGAGGCCTGGAGCAAGATCCTCTATCCATTCTTGACCCTAGGAAGAGTCAGGTATCGAAGTGAGTAATCTTACAAGACTTTGATACTCTACTTAGAAGGTGAATCTGGATGAGTTGCAGCATCCGCCAAGGCCCTGACAGTGATCCTAATCTCAGTATTGTGATATTCCCCAAATCAATAGTGTATTCTCCCAGAATGAGTTTATCTATCTCCTGTTACCTTTCCCAGTGAACAATACTTCTCAAATGGAAATTATCAGAGCTATCAGACTCAGGGAGTGAGTTCTCTTGGATGGGTGCTTTGTGAAAAATTCGAACTGAATCCCTAGTGAGGGTAAGCTATTGTGTGACTTGTCTCTAGACCACAGGTCTAAGTTTTGAGTATATCTGGATTGTGTATATTTTTTTATATGTTCAGTATACATATACTGTGTAGAGATGATAGTACCTTTACTTTGTGTATTTCTTTGTGGTTTTTTGGTTCCTCTATAGATTTTTTTATACTAACCCCTGCACGGGCTTTGCCCACACGTGTCGGGTCTTGTGCAGATGAGAAGCCTTTTGATAGTGTCTAGGGCAGACCTAGACCAGACCGAGCTTTCTGAGTTCCTTATAGGCTGAGGTGTTCCTACAACTACGATTAGTTTTCCCAGTACCTCTTTGTGCTTACAAGTTGGACTTTTTATTTTGTAGACTCTTGTTTTTGGTGGGCTTGTATTCTAGCCTAGTTTAATTTTAGTACTTTACTTTCTTTCGTACTCTATTGGTTGGGTTTATTTATATGCATGCATTTTGATCCTTAGGGATTTTTTTACATTTCATAATTTGTGAGATTGGAGGGTTTTGCGTGTGTATAGGTACTTATGCAATGCCTCCAATGTTAGTGATATTCCTACTCAGTTATATTCATGAGCCCTTGGCCTTTTGGATGTGGGCTTAGGGATTCGTGGCACAGACCCCACTTCGACGGGTCATGACAGAGTGGTGTGAGATATGGTCAGTTCTACCTTAAGACCAAGAGTCTGTGAGATTGATTTGGGTCAACAATGTTAAGTGTTTTGATATTTACTTTCAAGCCAGGGACTCTAGTGTTGGTGCAAGTGGCTGACGTATCCATACACCAAGACCCTGATAACATTCTTTTCAACTCGGTACATGAAAACACTAGTTTATGTGTAGTAAAAGAATTCTACATGCATCATATAATAATGGATTGTGTTTTCCATGTCCTTTATGTCATCTATCCATATATACTTTTTGACCATGGTACATCTTGTTTCCTTATAGGAACCCTCCGTGACGCATACCTGCTAGGATTCAGAAGCTCGGTCACGGGGATGACCCCCCAGTGATGAGGCTTTGATACAGTGACCAGTTCCCTATGCGTTACCTCCAGGTGGTGCACCTTCTATACCACCACCATTGGAGCATCCCATGGTACCTACAGTTCGAAAGACAAGGGTTGAAGGCTGAGCACGCTCCATGAGTTCTAGAGACGGAGACCCCTCTGGTTCTGAGGCGAGCCTGACCCACAAGTGGCTGAGGACTAACATTAGGTGGTGACTAGAGTTTTCCATCTAGTGAGGACATCGACATACCAGATAGTGATCCTAGGAGTGAGAGCAAGATCTTCCACCGGATCAAAGCGGTCGAAGGCGGACATCGCAAGCGAAGGTTCTTCCGCGCTAGCACTCGGAGATCCCTTCGGCGACGTCCGGAGATACGTGACACACGTGTGGATCACTGTTAGAGGAATCCTACACTTGGAATATACGACGGATCACCGAATCATGACCGGACACATCAACAAAGAAAGAATTCCAACGAGGTAATTCTTATGTATTAATTAAATTAATTATAATCAACATATGATGATCCTCCTCAAGGGTTCTGGGACTCTTATTTTATTTTCATTATCCATTATATTCCGAAGATTCGGCATTTTATATCGGGACGGATCTCGGATTGAATGTTGTTTAACGTTAAAATTAAAGTTGGGCTAACCCACCAATGCGCTTCCGCTGCACCCGGAACCTACAAGTGTTATCAGAGCGGTCATATCGTTGGTTATAATTATTTAGTTTTTCGTTGGTGATTTACACATTTAATAATTTATTTATTTCAATTCATGTTTAATCGTTCTGGAAATCTGAATCTCAAGATCTGTTCCTCCTCCCTCGTTTCTCATTCACCTCACAGAAATGGGTTTTTCTTTTAATTTTGATTAAAATAAAATAGAGGAACTCATCCGGATGAGCCAAACTTTTCTAGTCGTATAACACCAGAATACATGGCATGTATTTGGAGGTACACGTTGTGTAGTCTAGGTTCAATGCATTGACTAATCTGCCAAATCAGGCCGTGTATTGGATTATTTCTAAGAATTTAAGACACCATGTGTTGACCAGAAACATGTGGCACACGATTTTCAGAATACATGTCGTGTGGTCTAATGAACACGGCGTGTAGTCCCTTCGGGTTAGGCTTGGGTCGTGTACTCCGTACATGGCCTGCCCAGCTGGAAAATGTGTAACAAGGAAACTACACGGTGTGTGTCCCACTGTACACGCCATGTACTCCGAAAATTTCCGAAGTACATTAACATGCCCTATCCCTGGGCGTGTACTTCGGATGGACGGTGAAGAAAAGTACACGTCGTGTAGTCAGAACTACACACCTTGTACTCACCCAAATTACACAGATTTATTAAAATTTATTATTATATTATACAAACCCTTGAGATGTGTACCATGGTGAAAGTGTAAAGCTGAGGCACAACACGTGATAGGTGTTTTATATATATGTGTTTAATTTAACATCTGGGTAATAAATGTGAATTCACCAGATTGCCTCCAAGGTACAAGTTACGTACAAGGATAATTTTAAATGAATTTATTTGTTTAAAATTATGATGGATGAGAATCTCAAGGAAATTCAGAAAAGGGATTTAAGATAAAAGGATTGATTAATTAAATAAAATTAATTGATTCAAGCGTGATTTATCTTAAAAAAGAATGATTAAAGAATTGAATGCTAGTTTTATTTATGCGTAAATATCGTTGCATGTATGGATGATCATGATCTAGACTGAGACCTTTGTATGTGAATGGTTTATTTTAATTTATTTATTTAAATTAAATTTGGTGGTCTGCGAGCCATCTCCACATTAATATGTAGGGCCTGCGTGCCCAATGATTCTTTTATGTAAAAACCCCTTTTACCCCTCACCTGCGTGTGAGATAAATGCATATGTAATGGATGGAGCTCCCAAGGTAGTGGAGGCGGTTCAAGTTAGGAGCCAAGGTGAAACCAATCCAAGGAGATACAAAGGTGGACAGGTGGAAAGCTGTAAACACGAACCCGAAAGGTTCATGGTGTTTCTCCCCTAGGTCTTGGGTAAGTTTATCAACCGCTAGATAAACTAACCAATAGAAAAACTCATGATCATACCATTTATTTTATTTCTATCAGTTGCATGGTTTATTTATTGTGGTGTGTTGTCACGATCACACAATTAATGAATTAAACGAGCATGCAAGATGGAACTAAAATAACACTGGCTTATACGTAAATATTATCATAGACATGGTTAATCACTTAAGTATATCCCACTTAATATTAACAAGCATGCAATCAAAGATAATAAAATGGAAATTTACGTATAAGGATAAAATCACTCAAAATAAATATTAAGTCGGCATAGCCTTCCATAATCTTCGTTAGAATCGAACCATAGTTCAAAGTGCTTGACCAACCCTAGTTGGGGTGCTTTCAATTATCGGGGAATTATAATTCAAGGTTTTGGGTTGACTTGAATTGGTTCGCATCAAGGGTTGACTGCCACAGCAGGACTTGGTGTGACCAAGAGGCAAAGGTTGAGGAAATCCAAAAGGATTTCAGGATTGGGGAGTCCACTCAGCAGATCAAGGAGTTGCGAGTTAATGTAGTTGCCATTTGGAATGCCTACCTAAAACCCTTCAAGTTTCTTGACCAACCCTAGTTGGGGTAATGTGAAGGGAAATATGGATCTTTTCCACTAGAATATTCATGCAACAGAATATTCTAAAATCAATGGTGAGGGATATTGGATTTCGATAAAATAGTGGGAGACTAATAAGTATTAATTTATTTTTTAGTCTCAATTTTTTTAATAAATTACTAAACCTTTGCTCATCTTAATTTGTAGAAACGACAACAAAATGACTTCAAACATATCATTGCGCACCATACTTGAAAAATAAAACCTTCTCACCAGCACCAATTTCCAAGAGTGGCAGAGGCGTTTACGCGTCGTCCTTCGCCACGAATGGAAATTATATGTGCTGGAAGATCCTATTCCAGTTGTGCCTGGGAAAGAGGCTAGTGATGAGGAATTATCTCTCTACATGAAACACATGGATAATGCCACAGATGTCCAGTGTTTTATGCTATCGGCCATGTCTAATGAGCTCTTGAAGCAACATGAAAACATGGACGTGTATAGTATGATGTCTCACCTTAAAAATCTCTACCAAGAGAAGGCGATACAGGAGAGGTATGAGATCTCCAATGCTTTGTTTACCATGAAGCTTGGAGAGTCTGTGCTAGCTGGGCCTCATGTATTCAAGCTTATTGGCTACATTGAATGCTTGGACATCTTAGGGATTAAATTCCAGGATGAGTTGCATACAGATCTCATCCTATCATCACTGCCCAAGACCTTCTCTAGCTTCATTGTCAACTATAACATGAGCGACAATGAGAAGAGTCTATCGGAGCTTCTGACCTTGATTCTCTAGGTAGATAAGGACATGGGGGGTTACAAACCCGCGGTCCTTTTGGTGAAAAAGAAAAGGAAGGACAAGGAAAAGGAGCCAAAGACTTATAAACGGTCTGAATCCCCCGAGCACCGTCCCTCCAAGAAGGGGAAGATCCAGAGGCAGGGAAAGGAACAAGAGGTAGTGTGTTTTTCATGTGGAAAGCAGGAACACTGGAAGCGAAATTGCACCCAGAAGCATGGGGACACTAAAGGTGTGTTTGTTATCTAGTGAAATCTTTCTATTTCTACACATTGGGTATTAGATACAGCTTGTGGGACTCACATCTGTATTCAAATGCAGGAACCAAGTAGATTTAGAAATATCTCCAGAGGAGAGGTGGATCTTTGAGCTGCCAATGGCGCAAGGCTGGCTATGTTGGTTATTGGTGACTACCACCTCTAATTGCCGACTAGGATGATTTTGGTTTTACATAACTGTTATTATGTGTCTAGTGTTACCAATAACATAATTTCTGTATCTTGTTTGGATATGGATGGATTTGTTTTCAAATTTGGAAATAAGGGTTGTCTCTTTTATAAGAACAACGTATGTTATGGTATGGCACATTTAAATAATGGTTTGTATGTATTAAATTACGAAAACCAAGTGTTGGTAATCGATAACGAAACAAACTCACATGACTCATACATCACCCAGTTATGGCATCACCGCCTTGGTCATGTGAACGAGAAGCATTTAACAAAGCTCTGCCCAGATAGCTATTTAGACTCTACTGAGCTAAATCCACTTGATAGATGTCACTCTTGTTTACAAGGAAAAATGACCAAGCCTCTTTTTGGTGGACAAGGTGAAAGGGCCACCGAGCTTCTAGGATTGGTATGCACGGATGTGTGTGGACCATTTCCAGTAGAAGCTAGAGGTGGATATTCTTAATTCATTACTTTTACTGATGATTTGAGTAGATATGGCTATGTCTAATTAATGAGGTATAAGTTAGATTACTTAGAGAAATTTAAGGAATTCAAGAATGAAGTAGAGAATCATCTTGGTAAGAAGATAAAGAAGCTTCGATCGGATCGAGGTGGAGAATATCTGAACCAAGAGTTCATCAATCTTCTATGGGAGTATGGTATTCTATCTCATCTCACTCCTCCTTATTCACCACAGTGGAATGGTGTTAGTGGAAGGAGGAACTGCACCTTGTTGGATAAGGTGAGGTCGATGATGAGTCATGCGGATCTTCCATTATCCTTTTGGGGATATGCATTACAAACTGTAGCATACACATTAAACCGAGTACCAACTAAGGCGGAAAATGGAATTCCATCCGAGTTATGGAATGGAAGGAAACCCACTTTGTCGCACACATGTGTATGGGGATGCGAGACGTTTGTTAAGGCCTTCTCAGGCAATAAACTAGCACCCCGGGGAACAAAGTGTATCTTTATAGGATATCCCAAGTAAACGAAAGGATATTACCTATATAACCCTCAAGACAAGAAAGTGATTGTCGCCAGACTAGCCGTCTTTCTTGAGAGGAAGCACATCCTCAAGAAGGATAGTGGGAGCAATATTGACTTCAACGAAGTTGATGCTCAAGATACACAAGAGTTGGTACTGGAACAAGTTCCACAGGTCCCTGTGGAAGAGGTTCTAGAAACACAAGTACTGCGTAGGAGCTCAAGAGAGGTAAGGGAACCAGAGAGATTTAGTTTTCTAGTCACCGAGGATGGTGAATCATTATTTTTGGACAATGATGAACCTCTCTCCTACAAGGAAGCAGTAGAAAGCTCAGAAGCTACAAGATGGAAAGAAGCTATGAATTATGAGATGTATTCCATGTATTAGAACCAAGTTTGGGTTCTGGTCGATGAACCAGTTGATGTAAAGCCTGTTGGATGCAAATGGGTATTCAAAATAAAGATATACATGGAAGGTCAAGTTAACACCTATAAAGCAAGGCTAGTGGCTAAAGGATTCAGACAGCGTCAAGGAATTGACTATGATGAAGCCTTCTCTCCAGTTTCCATGTTTAAATCCATAAGAATCATACTTTCCATAGCATCCTACCATGACTACGATATTTGGAAGATGGATGTCAAAATAACATTCCTTAATGGGAAACTTCAGGAATATGTCTATATGACACAACCAGAAGGATTTCTTACACCAGATGAAGCCAAACGGGTTTGCAAGTTGCAGAAATCCATTTATGGATTGAAGCAAGAATCCAGGTCATGGAACATTAGATTTGATAAATCCATAAAGGAATTTGGTTTCATTAAGAATGAATGTGAGCCATGTGTTTATAAGCGGTTTAATGGGAATGTGGTCGTCATCCTAGTGGTATATGTTGATGACATACTGCTTATTGGAAACGACGTACCATCCTTACAGTCAGTTAAGGACTAGTTGAACAAGTGTTTATCCATGAAGGAATTAGGAGAAGCAACCTACATTCTAGGGATCAGGATCATTCATGACAGATCCAAGAGGCTGCTTGGACTAAGTCAGGGTACATACATTGACCAGATACTAAAGAGATTTAGTATGGAAAAATCGAAGAGGGGATTGGTTCCAGTGTCACATGGCTTACATCTTTCTAAGAAAATGTTTCCCCAGACACAACAGGAGAAAGATAGGATGAGCAAGATCCCATACGCTTCGGCTATAGGATCCACCATGTATGACATGTTATGTACCGGGCTTGATGTTGGCTATGCACTGAGCATGGTAGGCAGATATCAAGCAGATCTCGGAGAACAGCATTGGACTGCTGTTAAGACTATCCTTAAGTATCTGAGAAGAACTAAGGATATGTTCCTGGTGTATGGAGGAGACGAGGAGATTGTCATCAGATGGTATGCTGATGCTGGTTTTCAAAAAGATCATAATGATCTGAAGTCGCAATCTGGATATGTTTTCTGTCTCAATAGAGGAGCTGTGAGCTGGAAGAGTTCAAAGCAGCCAGTTTTCGCCGATTCTACAGCGGAGTCCGAGTATATAGCGGCTTCTGATGCAGCCAAGGAAGCCGTCTGGATTCAGAACTTTGTCCAGGAGCTTGATGTGGTGCCTATTAGTAAACATCCCATTACATTGTGTTGTGATAATACTGCAGCGATGGCTCTTGCAAAAGAACCAAGGTCACATAAACGGACAAAGAACATACTCCGGAAGTATCACCTCTTGAGGGATTTCTATCAAAGGGGTGACGTTTGAGTGAGAAGAGTGTCCACGGAAGAGAACGTGGAGAACCCCATGACTAAAGTCCTATCTCAGCAGAAGCATGAATATCATGTGAGAGCTAGCGGGTTAAAGTTTGTTAGCAGTTGGCTCTAGTTCAAGTGGGAGTATGTTGGAGTTGGTGGTCTAGAACCAACTACTTTGTACTTTATTCATTAAATAAAAACCTTATCACATCTTGATTGTTCTTATGCATGACATGTCATGTGATAATGTCCTAAGGACAGCTGTTGCATTAAAGGGTCGTAGTGGATCCCTGCTATGATGAGAACCCGGAAGTTCCATAACACTGCTCTTGAATGTATGTTCTATGGCCGGATGATATTATTTGAGGGACACAAATAATACAGGTCATTAGGGGTGAGGACTCATAAAACATTGAGGCACCCTATCATGGTGTGCGCCCTTGGTAATATCCAGGAGGATATTATGAGAACGAGACCCGCTAGTAGGAAATCCACATTTCATAGTGTCATTGGATGTTCCTATCTGTGTACGTGTGTATTGATCCTTAGACTTTAAGATTATTATTAATGGGTATTACAACTCGCGCACTTAGATGTATTGACAAAAACTGTGACGACACACTGTTCGCAGCGAGGTATGATACATTGGGTGCGTCGCGAGTAATACCGCATTAATAGATAATGCGAGAAAGGATTTGTCCCTTATGTTCCATAATGGAAGTAGATATCTCAGGCCCTTTGATGGAATTGATATAGCCTAAATAAATCCAAGGCCATGGTAAGGTATGGGAAAGTTTAATTCCGGTAAGTCAAAGAAAGAATAATCAAGAACATGGGTTGATGGCACTAGCATGCAACCCGCTTGATTGGAGATATCGAGACAAAGCGATTATATTACACGGTAAGTGTTCGTAGGAGGTGACACGTCATTGCGGCATTAACTTCTTTCTCTATGGGTGCCTTGACGTGTTGCTAGACGCTAACCTTGGACTTTAGGTAGGCTCAGCCTAATGCCACTGAGAAAGAGGCCTAGAGGGTCACACACTAAGTGTGTCCATGTATCTCAGTTAGATATTAATTTAACAAGTTAAATAAATATTATTCCCGACTGTGGTTTAATAATTATTTAAGGATGTCTGATTGCATTTATTTTGACACTAGTAATTCGAGAGAATATATTGTGGATGAAATAATATATTTATTAGCGAGTAATACAGTAACATTTATTTAAGAAATAAATAGTCATTACTCAAGGTCTAATAAATGTGGTGAAGAAAAATGGAAAATAAAAGTACATGCCATGTATATTAAATATACACGCCATGTAGTTTTATGGAAAACAAGTACACGCCATGTATTAATTATTACACACCGTGTAGTTTTTCCAGTTGGGATTTTGAGGATTTAATATTGTTTTATTAAATGATATTTATTATAATCAGTGTGGGCGCATGTTAAGGAATTAATAATTTGACATGGGGGTTTTCAATAAGAGTTAATGAAATAAATAAAATGCGTAACGCGTTTATTTATTGTCATAACTCTATTAAACTCAAACCTGATTATAAATATCCTCACAACCCTAACATTTTGAAGATCCATTGTTGTGCACAACGGATTTGGAAACTCTCATGCCAAGAGATAATTCCCTTTCGACCAAGAACGCCCTCAAGTTACGAGAGCAAGATCTTCCACCGGATCAAATCGGTCGAAGGTGGACATCGCCAGTGAAGGTTCTTCTGCGCTAGCACTCGGAGATCCCTTCGGCGACGTCCAGAGATACATGACACGCATGTGGATCACCGCTAGAGGAACCCTACACTTGGATTCTACGACGCAATGACGGATCACCAAATCGTGACCAGACACATCAACGAAGAAAGAATTCCAACGAGGTAATTCTTATGAATTAATTAAATTAATTATAATCAACATATGATGATCCTCCTCAAGTGTTCTAGGACTCTTATTTTCTTTTTGTTCTTCGTTCTATTCCAAAGATTCAGCGTTTTATATCGTGATGGATCTCGGATTGAACGTTTTTTAACGTTAAAATTGAAGTTGGGCTAATCCACCAATGTGCTTCCGCTGCGCCCAGAACCTACAAGTGGTATCATAACGGTCATGTCGTTGGTTATAGTTACTTAGTTTTTCGTTGGTGATTTATGCATTTAATAATTTAGTTATTTCAATTCATGTTTAATCATTCTGGAAATCTGAATCTCGAGATCTGTTCCTCCTCCCTCGTTTCTCGTTCACCTCACAGAAACGGATTTTTCTTTTAATTTTGATTTAAATAAAATAGAGGAAATCATCTAGAGGAGCCAAACATTTCTGGCCGTATAACACCAGAATACACGGCATGTATTCGGAAGTACACGCTGTGTAGTCTAGGTTCAATGCATTGACAGATCCGCCAAATCAGGCCGTGTATTGGATTCTTTCTAAGAATTTAAGACACCGTGTGTTGACCATAAACAGGTGGCACATGGTTTCCAAAATACATGTTGTGTGGTCCAATGAACACGGTGTGTAGTCCCTTCGGGTTAGGGTTGGGTCGTGTACTCCGTACACGGCCTGCCCGGCTGGAAACCGTGTAACGTGGAAACTACAGGGCGTGTTTCCCACTGTACATGTCGTGTACTCCGAAAATTCCCAAAGTACATTAACACGCCCTATCTCTGGGCGTGTACTTCGGATGGACGATGAAGAAAAGTACACGCCGTGTACTCACCCAAATTACGCATATTTATTAAAATTTATTATTATATTATACAAACCCTTGAGACGTGTACCATGGTGCAGGTGTAAAGCTGAGGCACAACACGTGATAGGTGTTTTATATATATGTGTTTAATTTAACATCTGCGTAATAAATGGGAATTCACCGGGTTGCCTTCAAGGTACATGTTACGTACAAGGATAATTTTAAATGAATTTATTTGTTTAAAATTATGATGGATGAGAATATCAAGGAAATTTAGAGAAGGGATTTAAGATAAAAGGATTGAATAATTAAAGAAAATTAATTGATTCGAGCGTGATTTATCTTAAACAAGAACGATTAAATAATTGAATGCTAGTTTTATTTATGCGTAAATATCATTGCAAGTATGGATGATCATCAGCTAGACCGAGACCTTTGTATGTGAATGGTTTCTTTTAATTTATTTATTTAAATTAAATTTGTTGGCCTGTGAGCCATCTTCTCATTAATATGTAGGGCCTACATGCCCAAGGATTCTTTTATGTAAAAACCCCTTTTACCCCTCACCTGTGTGTGAGATAAATGCATATGTAATGGATGGAGCTCCCAAGCTAGTGGAGGCGGCTCAAGTCAGAGCCAAGGTGAAACCAATCCAAGGAGATACAAAGGTGGACAGGTGGAAAGCTGTAAACACGAACCCGAAAGGTTCATGGTGTTTCTCCCCTAGTTCTTGGGTTAGTTTATCAACCGCTAGATAAACTAACCAATAGAAAAACTCATGATCATACCATTTGTTTTATTTCTGTCAGTTGCATGGTTTTTTTATTGTGGTGCGTTGTCACGATCACACAATTAATGAATTAAACGAGCATGCAAGATGGAACTAAAATAAAACCGGCTTATACGTAAATATTATATTATACATGGTTAATCACTTAAGTATACCCCACTTAATATTAACAAGCATGAAATCAAAGATAATAAAATGGAAATTTACGTATAAGGATAAAATCCCTCAAAATAAATATTAATTCGGCATAGCCTTTCATAATCTTGGTTAGAATCGAACCATAGTTCAAAGTGCTTGACCAACCCTAGTTGGGGTGATTTCAATTATCGGGGAATTCTAATTCGAGGTTTTGGGTTGACTTGACTTGGTTCGCATCATGGGTTGACTGCCACAATAGGACTTGGTCTGACCAAGAGGCAAAGGTTATAGAAATCCAAAAGGATTTCAGGATTGGGGAGTCCACTCAGCGGATCAAGGAGCTGCGAGTTAATGCAGTTGGAATTTGGAATGCCTACCTAAAACCCTTCAAGTTGCTTGACCAACCCTAGTTGGGGTAATGCGAAGGGAAATATGGATCTTTTCCACTAGAATATTCACGCAATAGAATATTCTGAAATCAATGGTGAGGGCTATTGGATTTTGATAAAATAGTGGGAGACTAAAAAGTATTAATTTATTTGTTAGTCTCAATTTTTGTAATAAAGTACTAAACCATTCCTCATCTTAATTTGTAGAAACGACAACAAAATGACTTCAAACATATCATTGCGCACCATACTTGAAAAAGAAAAACTTCTCACCAACACTAATTTCCAAGAGTGGTAGAGGCGTTTACGCGTCATCCTTCACCACGAAAGGAAATTATATGTGCTGGAAGAGCCTATTCTAGTTGTGTCTGGGAAAGAGGCTAGTGATGAGGAATTATCTCTCTACATGAAACACATGGATTATGCCACATATTTCTAGTGTTTCATGCTATCGGCCATGTCTAATAAGCTCTTGAAGCAACATGAAAACATGGACGCGTATAGCATGATGTCTCACCTTAAAGATCTCTACACAGAGAAGGTGAGAAAGGAGAGGTATGAGATCTCCAATGCTTTTTTTACCACGACGCTTGGAGAGTCTGTGCCAGCTAGGCCTCATGTATTCAAGCTTATTGGCTACATTGAATGCTTGGAGATCTTAGGGATTAAATTCCCGGATGAGTTGCGTACAGATCTCATCCTATCATCACTACCCAAGACCTTCTATAGCTTCATTGTCAACTATAACATGAGCAGTAATGAGAAGAGTCTATCAGAGCTTCTGACCTTGATTTTCCAGGTAGATAAGGACATGGGGCGTGACAAACCTGCGGTCCTTATGGTGAACAAGAAAATTAAGGACAAGGAAAAGGGTCCAAAGACTTGTAAATGGTCTGAAGCCCCCGAGCACCATCCCTCCAAGAAGGGGAAGATCCAGAGGCAGGGCAAGGAATGGGAGGCAGTGTGTTTTTCATGTGGCAAGCAGGGCCACTGGAAGAGGAACTGCACCCAGAAGCGTGGGGACGCTAAAAGTGTGTTTGTTATCGAGTGCAATCTTTCTATTTCTACACATTGGGTATTAGATACAGCTTGTGGGGCTCACATCTGTATTAAAATTCAGGAACCAAGTATAGAAAGATCGCCAGAGGAGAGGTGGATCTTCGAGCTGCCAATGGCGCAAGGCTGGCTGTGTTGGCTATTGGCGACTACCACCTCCCATTTCCGACTGGGATGATTTTGGTTTTACATAACTGTTATTATGTTCCTCGTGTTACCAAGAATATAATTTCTGTATCTTGTTTGGATATGGATGGATTTGTTTTCAAATTTGGAAATAAGGGTTGTCTCTTTTATAAGAACAACGTATGTTATGGTATGGCACATTTAAATAATGGTTTGTATGTATTAAATTACAAAAACCAAGTGTTGGTAATCGATAACGAAACAAACTCACATGACTCATACATCACCCAGTTATGGCATCACCGCCTTGGTCATGTGAACGAGAAGCATTTGAAAAAGCTCTGCCCAGATAGCTATTTAGACTCTACTGAGCTAAATCCACTTGATAGATGTCACTCTTGTTTACAAGGAAAAATGACCAAGCCTCTTTTTGGTGGACAAGGTGAAAGGGCCACCGAGCTTCTAGGATTGGTATGCACGGATGTGTGTGGACCATTTCCAGTAGAAGCTAGAGGTGGATGTTCTTAATTCATTACTTTTACTGATGATTTGAGTAGATATGGCTATGTCTACTTAATGAGGTATAAGTTAGATTACTTAGAGAAATTTAAGGAATTCAAGAATGAAGTAGAGAATCATCTTGGTAAGAAGATAAAGAAGCTTCGATCGGATCGAGGTGGAGAATATCTGAACCAAGAGTTCATCAATCTTCTATGGGAGTATGGGATTCTATCTCATCTCACTCCTCCTTATGCACCACAGTGGAATGGTGTTAGTGAAAGGAGGAACTGCACCTTGTTGGACAAGGTGAGGTCGATGATGAGTCATGCGGATCTTCCATTATCCTTTTGGGGATATGCATTACAAACTGCAGCATACACATTAAACCGAGTACCAACTAAGGCGGAAAATGGAATTCCATCCGAGTTATGGAATGGAAGGAAACCCACATTGTCGCACACACGTGCATGGGGATGCGAGGCATTTGTTAAGGCCTTCTCAGGAAAAAAACTAGCACCCCGGGGCACAAAGTGTATCTTTATAGGATATCCCAAGGAAACGAAAGGATATTACCTATATAACCCTCAAGACAAGAAAGTGATTGTCGCCAGACAAGCCGTCTTTCTTGATAGGGAGCACATCCTCAAGAAGGATAGTGGGAGAAAGATTGACTTCAATGAAGTTGATGCTCAAGATACACATGAGTTGGTATAGGAACAAGTTCCACAGGTCCCCGTGGAAGAAGTTCCAGAAACACAAGTACTCTGTAGGAGCTCAATAGAGGTAAGGGAACCAGAGAGATTTGGTTTCCTAGTCACCGAGGATGGTGAATCATTATTGTTGAAAAATGATGAACCACTCTCCTACAAGGAAGCAGTATAAATCTCAGAAGCTGCAATATGGCTGGAAGCTATGAATTCTGAGATGGATTCCATGTATCAGAACGAAGTTTGGGTTTAGGTCGATGAGCCAGTTGATGTAAAGCCTGTTGGATGCAAATGGGTATTCAAAAGAAAGCTGGACATGGAAGGTCAAGTTAGCACCTATAAAGCAAGTCTAGTGGCTAAAGGATTCAGACATCATCAAGGAATTGACTATGATTAAACCTTCTTGCCAGTTGCCATGTTTAAATCCATAAGAATCATACTTTCCATAGTAGCTTACCATGACTACGAGATTTGGCAGATGGATGTCAAAACAACATTCCTTAATGGGAACCTTCAGGAAGACGTCTATATGACACAAACAGAAGGATTTGTGATACCAGGTGAATCCAAACGGGTTTTCAAGTTGCATAAATCCATTTATGGATTGAAGCAAGCATCCAGGTCATGGAAAATTCGATTTGATGAAGCCATAAATGAATTTGGTTTCATTAATAATGAATGTGAGCCATGTGTTTATAAGAGGTTTAATGGGAATGCGGTCGTCATCCTAGTGGTATATGTTGATGACATATTGCTTATTGGAAACGACGTACCAGCCTTACAGTCACTTAAGGAATGGTTGAACAAGTGTTTCTCCATGAAGGGCTTAGGAGAAGAAGCCTACATTATAGGTATCAAGATCATTCGTGACAGATCCAAGAGGCTGCTTGGACTAAGTTAGGGTATATACATTGACCAGATACTAAAGAGATCTAGTATGAAAAAATCCAAGAGGGGATTGGTTCTAGTTTCACATGGCTTACATCTTTCTAAGAAAATGTGTCCCCAGACACAACAGGAGAAAGATAGGATGAGCATGATCCCATACGCTTCGGCTATAGGATCCATCAAGTATGCCATGTTATGTACCAGGCTTGATGTTGCCTATGCACTGAGCATGGTAGGCAGATATCAAGCAGATCCAGGAGAACAACATTGGACTGCTGTTAAGACTATCCTTAAGTATCTGAGAAGAACTAAGGATATGTTCCTGGTGTATGGATGAGACGAGGAGCTTTTCATTAGAGGGTATGCTGATGTTGGTTTTCAAACAGATTAGAATGATCTGAAGTCGCAATCTGGACATGTTTTCTGTCTCAATGGAGGAGCTGTGAGCTGGAAGAGTTCAAAGCAGCTAGTTTTCGCTGATTCTACAGTGGAGTCCGAGTATATAGCGGCTTCTGATGCAGCCAAATAAGCCGTATGGATTCATAACTTTGTCCAGGAGCTTGATGTGGTGCCTAGCAGTAAAGATCCCATTAAATTGTATTGTGATAATACTGCAGTGGTGGATCTTGCAAAAGAACCAAGGTCACATCAACGGACAAAGCACATACTCCGGAAGTATCACCTCTTGAGGGATTTCTATCACAGGGGTGAAGTTGCAGTGAGCAGAGTGTCCACAAAAGAGAACGTGGTAGACCCCATGACTAAAGGCCTATCTCAACAGAAGCATGAATATCATGTGAGAGCTAGCGGGTTAAAGGTTGTTAGCAATTGTCTCTAGTCCAAGTGGGAGTCTGTTGAAGTTGGTGGTCTAGAACCAACTACTTTGTACTTTATTCATTAAATAAAAACCTTATCACATCTTGATTGTTCTTCTGCATGACATGTCATGTGATAATGTCCTAAGGACAACTGTTGCATTAAAGGTTCGTAGCAGATCCCTGCTATGATGAGAACCCGGAAGTGTCATAACACTGTTATTGAATGTATGTTCTATGGCCAGATGATATTATTTGAGGGACACAAATAATACAGGCCATTAGGGGTGAGGACTCATAAAACATTGTGGCACCTTCTCATGGTGTGCGCCCTTGGTAATATCCAGGAGGATATTATGAGAATGAGACCCGCCAGTAGGAAATCCACATTTCATAGTGTCATTGGATGTTCAATTCTAGGAAGTCGAAGAAAGAATAATCAAGCACATGGGTTGATGGAACTAGCATGCAACCCGCTTGATTGGAGATATCGAGACAAAAGGATTATATTACACGGTAAGCGTTCGTATGAGGTGACACTTCATTGCGGCGTTAACTTCATTATTTATGGGTGCCTTGGCGTGTTGCTGGATGCTAACCTTGGACTTTAGGCAGGCTCAGCCTAATGCCACTGAGAAAGAGGCCTAGAGGGTCACACACTAAGTGTATCCATGTATCTCAGTTAAATATTAATTTAAAAAGTTAAATAAATATTATTGCCAACTGTGGTTTAATAATTATTTAAGGATGTCTGGTCGCATTTATTTTGACACTAGTTATTCGAGAGAATATATTCTGGATGAAATAATATAGTTATTATCAAGTAATGTAGTTACATTTATTTAAGAAATAAATAGTCATTACTCCAGGTCTAATAAATGTGGTGGAGAAAAATGGAAAATAAAAGTATACTCCGTGTATATTAAATATACACGCCGTGTAGTTTTATGGAAAAAAAGTACACGCCGTGTATTAATTATTACACATCGTGTAGTTTTTCCAGTTGGGATTTTGAGGATTTAATATTGTTTTATTAAATGATATTTATTATAATCAGTGTGGGTGCATGTCAAGGAATTAATAATTTGACATGGGGGTTTTCAATAAGAGTTAATGATATAAATAAAACGCGTAACGCGTTTATTTATTGTCATAACTCCATTAACCTCAAACCTGATTATAAATATCCTCGCAACCCCAACATTTTGAAGTGCCATTGTTGTGCACAACGGATTTGGAAACTCTCAATCCAAGAGAGAATTCCCTTTCCACCAAGAACTCCCTCAAGTTACGAGAGCAAGATCTTCCACCAGATTAAAGCTGTCGAAGGCGGACATCGCAAGCGAAGGTTCTTCCGCGCTAGTACTCGGAGATCCCTTCGGCGATGTCCGTAGATACGTGACACACGTGTGGATCACCGCTAGAGGAATCCTACACTTGGATTCTATGAGGCAACGACGGATCACCGAATCGTGACCGGACACATCAACAAAGAAATAATTCCAACGAGGTAATTCTTATGAATTAATTAAATTAATTATAATCAACATATGATGATCCTCCTCAAGGGTTCCGGGACTCTTCTTTTCTTTTCATTCTTCATTCTATTCCGAAGATTCGGCATTTTATATCATGACGGATCTCAGATTGAAAATTGTTTAATGTTAAAATTATAGTTGGGCTAACCCACCAACGCACTTCCGCTGCGCCCGGAACCAACAATTTTTACTCGAACTCAGAGGAGTAACTATGTTAAGACTATGTTCATTGGATTAATCATATACTTAATTGATTTTTTTCATTTTATGATTATGTGTATAATTACTTTTAACTATTTGTTTCTTTTATTTAAACTAGTTTTATATGGATTTACAACTGATTCCCATAATCTATTTATTGATTAATTATCACATCAAAATTATGATCATTTTAGGATTTTAATTCACAAGCTCATTCTAATCATACTATGTACACTTGTATTTCCATTGAAGAAAATTATTTGATCATTTTCTAATAAACCCATTTCTTTTTCTCCTCCACTAGTTATTGATTATATTTTCATGTAATAATACCATTTTCCCACTCTTTGATACTTAAAACTGTTGATAAAATTATTTTAATAATATATCACTATTTCTCTCTTCGGTTGGAAATCCGTTTTCTTCCAAAACAATGTTTTCTTAAAAATTATTTTCAAAAAAAGTTGTTAACCTTCTAAAAATTATTTATTAAAGGAATTTTTACCCAAATTTAATCTTATAAAAATGTTTTTAAAAGTTATTTTTAATGAAAATGTTTTTTGAAATGGAAAGGATGGTTTCCTCAAGAATATTATTAAAGATATTTTTACGGTATTTCCCTATATCAATGGTAATAACCCTTTATTGTTACTCCAATGGGGATATGTTGTATTTATATCATCTATATTATTCCTATCGATGTTTTATGATTATTTTGACTGAGGATAGTATTCATATAGACTTATTTGATTCATTTTGGTATTCATTAACTTTCCCTTGAAATATTCACTTTTCTGTGATCATTGGAAATTAAATTTCCCCTAAATGTCCATATTATTTATCATAAATATTTTAATTTCTTAAACTGTATATAATTTTTTCATATAGTGTTATATATTTAATGTATAATGTCTTTTATTTTCCGTGCATTATTTTTTAAATATTATATGGAATTAATATGATAAATGGATTTTCAACGGCATGTGATTCTTAGGCCCGGAGTTCCGAAATAAAATTTTTGAAATAAATTTAACCATTTAAATAGTGCACACGAGTAGTTTTCTTGAAAAAATGGATTAAAATTTAAACGGGTGCCCAGATCAGAAATGTGAGGGCATCGTTTCGTTCAGAGCAACGACATTACCTTAGGTGGGGCCTAACATCGACCGGCGTGGGGCGACTACAAAAAGTTAGTGTTTGGACTTTTAAAATAAAATAAAATGAATTAATAATTTATTTTATTTTTAAATGTTTCCATAACACAGCGACACTTGATTTTTTTATTTTAAATAAGAAAAATCTCGGGGGTAGAATCATAACCCTTGAAAACTCCCTAGAAACCTCTAGAGCTTTGGAGAGGATCGAACCATGGGGGATTCTTGACGAACGCCAACGAATGACGACAGATGGATTGTTTTGTAGTGAGAATGAAACCTGGATGATGAATGATATACCTCTTCATTGAAGATTGAAGTAGGGGTTTTGTTGCTTTATTTTGTTTCCCTATTCATTGGTTAAATGACGAACGTGGATCAACCCACGAACAGGTTGATCTGCGGATCATGAATTCTTGCAGGAGGGTTATTATTTTCTGTTTCTTTCAGCGTTTGATTTGGTAAATTGATGGTGATAGTTGTTTGATTATCACCCTATTTAATCCTTAAAATGGGAGAGGATCAATGTTGTGGTGAACGATGTTGGAGATTTGTTCCTCAATTTTGGTTCATTGGATTTCTTACCCATTTCACTGTGTTCTCCGCGTTCATCGTGGGGAGACAAACAAAGGATCGTTGTGAGTTCATTCCGCAATGAAATGATCCCAAATCAGAGATCAAACATTGTAACAACCCAAAGGAGGTGTGAAAATGATGGCATATGACAAATCGGCTCAGATCAAGGAGGATTGTTCTTTGAGCATTCTTCATAGGGGTGGATCAGAACTTGTTTTCAGAGCTGATCAGAAGCCCAAAAACAAAGAAGACAACTTTGTGGTGTCGAGGCCACCTAGAATATGGAGTTTTTTGGTAAACAGATCATCGAAACGAATATTGAAGCATCACTGAGGCACATCAAGGCAATTTCGCGATTCTAGAAAATTCCAGAAGACACAGCGTGTATCCCGAAGAACACGTCGTGTGGTACTAGAAATGGCAGCTTGGGTTTGCATGCTGCACGTGATGAAGAACATGGTGTTCCTCCAGGGAGACATGGCTTTCGGGGATCATCCAGCGATGACTGGAGTTCTGGGTGATAGGAATAACTAACATGGTGTGTGACCATTATCACACAGTGTGTGGGTCCTTACCAGGACTCGGCATTTATCTCGGAAGATACACAGACATGGGGTGGGTACACAGTTGTGTACTCCACCACACGGATAGACCAGGTCGGCTGCACGGGCTTACCCATGTACCAGTTACACGGGATGACACACATAGGTTGGAACCGTGTACAGGCCCCGGAAGTGTACATGAAGGGAACATCGGTTACATGAACATGGCGTGTGGTCTGTACTCCATGTCGTGTACTTACTTTTCTACACGACATGTTCTTCTGACCCAGGCAGTTTTACATCGGTAGTACCCAGAGTCGAGAGACATGGCGTGTGACCCTTATACACTCCATGTATACCCTGGAACATGGATTGAACCTCTTTTCCACCGTATATTGGAAATATTTCCTTTAGGTTAGTTCCCCTTTTTATATTTCCCCTAAAGTTTAGGTATCATTTCCATGAATAGAAGTATGATCCCTTTAGCAGGACTTTCCTAGATTGAGTCAGGTATCCCTCTGAGAGGCCTGGAGCGAGATCCTCTATCCATTCTTGACCCTAGGAAGAGTCAGGTATCGAAGTGAGTAATCTTACAAGACACTGAAACTCTACTTAGAAGGTGAATCTGGATGAGTTGAAACATCCACCAAGGCTCTGACAGTGATCCTAATCTCAGTATCGTGATATTCCCCAACTCAATAGTGTATTCTCCCAGAATGAGTTTATCTATCTCTTGTTACCTTTCCTAGTGAACAATACTTCTCAAATGTAAATTATCAGAGCTATCAGACTCAATGAGTGAGTTCTCTCAGATGGGTGCTTCGTGAAAACTTCGAACTGAATCCCTAGTGAGGGTAAGCTTTTGTGTGACTTGTCTCTAGACCACAGGTCTGAGTTTTGAGTATATCTGGATTGTGTATCTTTTTTTATATGTTCAGTATACATATACTATGTAGAGATGATAGTACCTTTACTTTGTGTATTTCTTTGTGGTTTTTTGGGTCCTCTATGAAGTTTTGTTATTCTCACCCCTGCACGGGCTTTTCCCACACGTGTCGGGTCTTGTGCAGATGAGAAGCCTTTTGACAGAGTCTAGGGAAGACCCAGACCAGACCGAGCTTTCTGAGTTCCTTATAGGCTGAGGTGTTCCTATGACTACAAGTAGTTGTCCCAGTACCTCTTTGTGCTTACAGGTTGGACTTTTTATTTTGTAGACTCTTGTTTTTGGTGGGCTTGTATTCTGGACTAGTTTAATTTTAGTACTTTACTTTCTTCCGTACTCTATTGGTTGGGTTTAGTTATATGCATGCATTTTGATCCTTAGTGATTTTTTTACATTTCATAATTTGTGAGATTGGAGGTTTGTGCGTGTGTACAGGTACTTATGAAATGCCTCCCATGTTAGTGATATTCATACTCAGTTCTATTCATGAGCCCTTGGCCTTTTCGATGTGGGATTGGGGATTCGTGCAACAGACCCCACTGGGATGTGTCATGACAGAGTGGTGTGAGATATGGTCAGTTCTACCTTAATACCAAGAGTCTGTGAGATTGATTTGGGTCAACAATGTTAAGTGTTTTGATATTTACTTTCAAGCCAGGGACTCTAGTGTTGGTGCAAGTGGCTGACGTATCCATACACCAAAACCCTAATAACATGCTTTTCAACTCGGTACATGAAAACACTAGTTTATGTGTAGTAAAAGAATGCTACATGCATCATATAATAATTGATTGTGTTTTCCATTTCCTTTATGTCATCTATCCAGATATACTTTTTGACCATGGTACATCTTGTTTCCTTACAGGAACCCTCCATGACGCATACCTGCTAGGATTCAGAAGGTCGGTCACGGGGATGACCCCCCAGTGACGGGGTTTTGATACAGTGACCAGCTCCCTAGGCATTACCTCCAGGTGGCGCAACTACTATAACACCACCAGTGGAGCAGCCCATGGTACCTACAGGTCAAAAGACAAGGGTTGAAGGCTGAGCACGCTCCATGAGTTCTAGAGATGGAGACCCCTCTGGTTCTGAGGCGAGCCTGACCCACAAGTGGCTGAGGACTAACATTAGGTGGTGACTAGAGTTTTACATCTAGTGAGGACATCGGCAGACCAGATAGTGATCCTAGGAGTGAGCCTTCTTTAGGTTTCAGTAGGACGATGGTGGAGTTTGACCACATAAACTCATGATGAGGAGACCCTTTCATGGATGGAGTTTCAGCAACTCTTTAGGGAGGAGTTCTCTCCGGCTTCGCTGAGAGCAGTGCGTATCCAAGAGATTCTTCAGCTCCAGGAGGGCAGTTTGATGATGACTTACTATTTATTGAGGTTCACCAACCTCACCATGTACTCGATAGATATGGTCAGAGATCAATAATTCAGAGCTCGGACCTTCGATCAAGGTCTACGATGGGACATCCGAGATAGTGTCATGCCTCTATGAATTTTGACTTATGCTTGAGTGCTCGAGTGGGACATGGTGATCGAGAGATTCTTGGCGGAGTAGAGACAGCTGACGACAGTCTTCAGCAGGCAGACAGGTGCAGAGACCTCGATAGTAGGGATCTGACGTCAGGCATAAGGATCAGGATGTGAGAGATGTCACAAAAGGAACCAGGACAAGGGATCGATAGCCCAAGTCTTTCAGGCTATATCTAGTCATCCTAGGGATAGTTGATTCTACTTGTGTGACAGTAGTGGAAATCTCGCTAGAGACTTTCTGACCCATCGAGCTATTGATAGGGAGGCAGTGGATGGACCCCTGAGGCAGAGGCATAGAGTGGAGCAGACAGACCCACCAAGTGGAAGATGTGGTAGAGGATCAATGAGATATACTGTTGATGGAAGACACTTCGATATACTTCCACCACCACCCCCATGGGGTCCGTACCAGTCTCAGGGAGCTGGGGGACAGGGGCGGAGAAATTTGCATGCGGTCGAGGTGTATGACCTAGGGACTCCAGGGATGATCCTAGGTACGATCTGTGCCTTCTCTACCTTAGCTTCCATACATATAGACATAGGTTCCAGCCATTCCTTCCTTTCCACATTTCTTGTTCGGAACCTTGAGATTCTAGTAGAGCTGTTGACATGACCATTACGCTTGGAGACACCTACAAGAGGAGACCTGATGAACATTCACCTTTTCAGACAGTGTGATCTTACCCTTGGTGGTGAGAGTTTTGGTTTGAACCTCTTTGTGGGAGCGTCAAGGCCTTATGATGTCATTCTCAGTATGGATTGGTTATCTTTAGTTCATGCCCAGATTTACAGATTTAGGTGAATTGTGTGGTGTGTCTGCAGTGGTGGGACAAGGTTATCCTTTTTTGATGAAAAGGAGACCTAGGCAGCACAAATGGGCTCATGCATAAGAGGGTGCAACCGATCACTCATGGGTTGGCTAGCCTTACCCTCAGAGTAGTAGATGTTGTCAACTTACAGTTCCCAATAGTAGTGGTGGAGTACAACGACATATTTCTTGAAGATGTTCCTAGACTTCCTCCCTAACGGGAGATCGACTTCTTTATCGACTTACACCCCGGGATGACACAGATATCCTCACCAACATATCTGATAGCTTCTGTAGTGCTTCACAAGATGAGGGTGTAGTTGGAGGATTTGCAGAGGAAGGGGTTCATGAGACCCAGTGTTTCACCCTAGGTGGCCCCAGTTTTGCTTGATAAGAAGGCAGATGGGAGTTTGAGGTTGTGTGTGGATTACCAGTGCCTGAACCAGATGATGGTGAAGAACAAGTATTCACTGTAGAGGATCGACAACCTCTTCGAGCATCTAAGAGGGTCACAGTGGTTATCGAACGTTGATCTTCGATTATGTTACCACCAGTTACGAGTACGGACGAGGATATACCAAAGATGGCTTTCAGATGCCGCTACGATCACTATGAGTACTTGGTGATGCCTTTTGGTTTGACGAACGACCCCACAGTGTTCATGGGACATATAAACCTTTTCTTCCAGCCTTACTAAGACCGGTTCTTAGTGGTCTTCATCGACTACATCCTTGTGTACTCGGTGTTAGAGGAGGAGCACACAAGACACCTGCGGATGGTTCTAGATGTACTCTGAGAGCACCAGCTTTATGGGAATATTTCGAAGTGCTAGCTCTAGATTCAGGAGGTCCACATTTTGGGACATGTCATCTCAGCATATGGAGTAGCTATGGACCCAGCCAAGATGAAGGCATTGTTAGCATGTCATCCACCTTGGAGCATGAAGGAGGTACAGAGCTTCCATTGGTTGGAAGGATATTAACGGAGATTCATACCTGATTTCTCCTAGATATCAGCACTAATGATGACCTTGAACAAGAAGGGGCAACCCTTTATGTTGAAATAGAAGTTATAGCATGTTTTCGAGTAGTTGAAATAGAGTTTTACGAGTGCCCTGATCTTGAGATTTCCAGGGGAGGGTGTCGATTACATAGTTTTATGTGATGCATCAAAGATCGGGCTTGGCTATGTCCTAGTGCAGGGACAGGTGGTGATTGTTTATGGTTCATGCCAACTAAGACCACATGAGAAGAACTATACAACCCATGATCTTCAGTTGGTGGCAGTATTATTTGCATTGAAGAAACTATGACACTACCTTAAGGGTGAGAAGTTTATCATCAACTTTGACCACAAGAGCCTCAAATACATCTTCTCGTAGAATGATCTGAATCTGAGATAGAGTATTTGGATACAGTTTCTCCAGGACTATGATTTTGATATCATCTATACTACTGGGAAGGGGAACAAGGTGGAAGATTCTATTAGCAGAAGGTTGAGCTTGTAGATGTTGAGCGAGGCGACATAGCATTTGGATTCATTACAATTATCCATTTTGGACAAAGAGGATACAACTTACCTTCAGTTTATGGTTGTCAACCCACCACTCTTACAGTGAGTTAGGGAGGCACAACTTGGGGGTGTTGACTGTAAGACTTTACATTCTTAGTTATCCCCATGAAATTCTCTTGATGGATATTTGCAAGGTGGGGAGAACGTTGTTCTTTTAAGAGGATGCACTTTTGTACCAGTGGAATTGTAGGATCAGGTCCTGATAGAGTTTCATACATCTCCCATGGCGGTAGACCGTGGCTTGGAAAAGATGTACCAGGATCTCTGATGTCATTTCTGGTGGTTAGGCTTGAAGAAGGAAGTAGAAGAGTTCGTTTCTCGATGCTTTACATGCCCATAGGTGAAGGATGATCACTAGGTTCCAGTGAGATTAGCTCACCCTGGGAAGTTCCACAGTGGAAGTGGGATAGAATATCAATGGACTTCTTGACAGGCTTCCCACGAATGTCCAAGGGGTATGATTCGATCTGGGTAATCATTGATCAACTCACCCAGTCAGCCCACTTCCTAGCTATCAGGGAACAGAGTTCTGTAGAGAGCCTGGGACACCTCTACGTGAAGGAGATAGTTCGACTTCATAGAGTCCCTTTGACAATAGTCTCAGATCGATAATCCTGCTTCACATCTCTGTTGTGGAAGGGATTGTTGGAGGATTTCGGGACTCAGCTATGCTTGAGTACAGTGTTCTATCCCCAGATAGATGGTCAGAAGGAGAGGACCATTTAGGTTCTACAGGATATGTGGTGGGCCTATATCTTGGACTTTGGTTGTAGTTGGGAGGACCACCTACCACTGGTGGATTTTGCATAAAATAATAGCTACCACTCCACCAATGGTATGGAATCGTTCAAGGCTTAATATGAGAGACCCTGTCGGTCACCGCTTTGCTGGACCAACCCCGGAGAGTCAGCACTCATGGGTCCAGAGTTGGAGAGAGCTACCACCGAAAAGGTACAGATCATCCAGGAGCAGATGAAGACTACACAGATCCGACATAATTGTTATTCTGATAGGAAACATAGACCCCTAGAGTTCTATGAGGGAGACCATGTCTTCTTTCGGGTCTCACCTCGACAAGGATTGCAAAGATTTGGCTGAGGCAGAAAGTTATCTCTAAGGTGCATCATAACTTTTCAGATATTGTGCAGAGTTGTCGAGGTGGTGTACCACTTATCTCTACCATTGTAGTTTCACCAGGTACATAATTTCTTCCACGTGTCATAGCTGGGGAGGTTTGTTCATGACCCATCGCATGCCAACAATTGGGGTGAGCTGGACATCAGGGATGGAGCGATCTTTGCTGAGTACCTAGTGGAGATCGAGGAATTGGTAAGAGAGGATCCTTCATGGGAAATCGATTCCCTTGGTGCACATCTAGTGGAAGCATGGGAACCTTTAGGAGAGCACGTGGGAGTGGGAGGCTCAGATCCATGCCCAATACCCACATCTGTTTAAGTAGCCTTTTGTTTTAGCTTTTCGAGGATTCAAATCCCAAAGGCGGGGAGAATGTAATGTCTCTGATTTTCCATGTATTATTTTTTAAATATTATATGGAATTAAAATGAGACCAAGGTTTTCGACGGCATGCTATTCCTAGGTCCGGAGTGTCAAAATAAAATTTTTGAAATAAATTTAATCTTTTAAACGGCGCGGGCAAGCGGTTTTCCTAAAAAAGTGGAATAACTTTTAAATGGGTGCATAGATCAGATATCTGAGGGCAGCGTTGCATTCAGAGTAGTGACTTTACCTTAGTCAAAACTTATCATCTACCGGTGCGGGTCGACTGCAAAAAGTTAGTTTTTGGAATCTTTAAAGAAAATAAGATAAATTAATAATTTATTTTATTTTTAGATGTTTCCATAACCCAGCAAAACTTATTTTTCCTTTTAAATAAGTAGGAGCCCAGGGCTAGAATCATAACCCAAGAAAACTCCCTAGAAATCTTTGGAGATTTAGAGAGGATCCAAAATTGTGGGATTCTTGACGAAGACCAATGAACGATGACACATGGATCATTGTGCATCCAGAATGAATCCTGGACGATGACCGCTCTACCACTTTATCGATGATTGAGGTAGGGGTTTTTTTGTTTTGTTTTGTTTCCATGTTCATTGATTAAATGATGAACGCAGATCAACCAACGAACAAGTTGATCTGTGGATCGTGCGTTCTTGGGGGAGGGTTATTATTTTCCATTTCTTTTGGGGATTGATTTGGTAAATTGATTATCATAGTTTTTTTTATTATCACCCTGTTTAATCATTCTAATGGGATCGATTCAATGTCATGAATAATGACATTGGAGATTCGTTCCTCAATTTTGGTTAATTGGATTTCTTCCTCTTTTCTTCATGTTCTTTATGGGGTGACGACCAACGGATTATTATGAGTCTGTTTCACAACACAATGATCCCAAATTGGAGATCGAACATCACGATGACCCATCGGAGGTGTGACAATGATGGATGATGATGAATCATCTCGGATCGAGGAGGAACACTCTTTGAGAATTCTTCATATTGGTGGATAGAAACATGTTTTTGTGGCCGATTGGAAGCCCAAAATCAATGGAGATAGCTTTTAGCATCAAGGAAACCTAGGATTTGGAGTTTCATGGAAAACAAATCATCGGAACGATGATTGAAGCATCATCGAGGCACGACAAGGTAGTTTCACGATTCTGGAAAATTCTAGAACACACGACGTGTATCCAGAAGAACATTCCATGTGGAACTGACGATGGTGGCTAGGGTTTGCATGCTGCACATGATGTTGAGCATGGCGTGCCTCCTGAGAGACACAACATGTGGGCCCCATCCACCAGCAACTAGAGTTCTGGGCGATGGGAAGCACTAACACAGCATGTGACCATTTTCACATGGTGTGTGGGTCCTTAAACGGACTTGGTGTATATCCTATAAGATACACGGACACGGGGTGGGTACACGGTTGTGTACTCCACCACACAGCCAGACCAGGTTAGGTGCACGGGCTAACCCATGTACTAGTTACACGGGATGGTACACACAGGTTGAAACTATGTATGGGGACACGCCTACATACACGAAGGGAACCATGGTTACTCAGACATGGCATGTGGTCTATACTACCTGTTTTGTACTTACTATTCAATAGGGCATATTCTTCTGACATGGTCTCTTGTACATGGGTAGTACCCAGAGTCGAGAGACACGGTGTGTGACCCTTATACACACCATGTATATCCTGGAGCATGGCTTGATCCTCTTGTCCACTATATCTTGGATATGTTTCCTTTGAGTTAGCACCCCTTTTTCTCTTTCCCCGGAAGTTCATGTATCGTTTCAATCAACCAGAGTATGATCCCTTCAGCAGGAATTTCCAAGATAGAGTTAGGTATCCCTCTGAGAGGCCCAAAGCAAGATTCTATATCCATTATTTCCCTATGTAGGGTCAGGTATGGGCGTTACTACTTTTATAGGATGTTTATCCTATACTTATCAGGTGAATCCAGATGAGTTGCGGTATCCGCCAAGGCCCTGGTAGTGATCCTCATCTGATTATTGTGATATTCCCCCACCCAGGAGTCTGTTCTCTAAAAATGAGTGTATCTATCTCTCGTGACCTTTCCTGGTGAATGATACTTCTCAGACAGACATTATCAGTCCTATCAGACTCGAGCATTGAGTTCTCCCAGACGAGGTATTCGTGAAACCTTTGAACTGAATCCCTAGCGGGGGTAAGCTATTGTGTGACTCGTCTCTAGACCATGGGTTGGAGTTTTGAGTATATATGGATTGTGTATCTCTTGTTATATGTTCAGTAGACATATACTGTGTAGAGTTGACTGTACCTTTACATTTTGTATTGCTTTGTGGTTTTCAGTGTCCCCTGATGAGTATTGTTATACTCACCCCTGCACGGGATTTGCCCACACGCATCGTGTCATGTGTCGACAAGAAGCCTTTTGATGGAGTCCAGGGTGGACCAGGACTGAACTGAGATTTATGAGTTCCCTACAGGCCGAGGTGTTCCTACGACTACGAGCACCCATCCCAATACCTCTTTGCGCTTACAGGTTGGACTTTGTAGTTTGCAGACTCTTGTTTTTGGTGGGCTTGTATTTTGGCCCAGTTTACTTTCAGTACTTTACTTTCCATCATACTCTGTTGGTTGGGTTTAGTTGTATGCATGTATTTTGTTCCTTGGTTTTTTTTACATTTTAGCATTTGTGGGCTTGGAGGTGTGTGTGTGTGTACATGTACTTAGAAAATGCCTCCTGTGTTAGTGATATGCCTACTCGGTGGTAGTCACTAGTCCCTGGCCTATTGGAGGCGGGCTTGGGGAGTCACGGCACGGGCCCCACTTGGACAAGTCGTGACAGAAAGTTATTTTTTTATCTGTGAAAATATTGAAAAATTTGTATTCCATACTCAATATTAATATTTAATGATATGGGACACTATTCATTAATTAAATAAATTATTCAATATTTTAGGAATGTTTTGGACCTGCAGTGATGGGCGAGACCCAAAATTATATATCCCATCGATGAATCGATAGGTCTTATGAGAAAATCAGTTAACCTATCATTAAATGGGTTTTTACCTGTAGATTAAACCGCCCTGCGAAAGTTCTTGTCGATAGAGGTATCATGTGCAAGAGACATGATGTCCGACAATTAAGTATTGTCTTCATTAAGAGTTGAGTTATTATTGTCCAGTAGATTTTCACTATGATATTATCTATGAATTCATTAAATTTTTAGTTAATTGATTAAATGGAATGTGTTTTTAGTTATTTACCTTTCCATATTGATTATTCCTTGTACAATTATTTAAATGGAACGTGTGTCCAGTTATTTTTCTTTTCATATTGATTATTATCCATGAGATTTTCAAATTGATATTATCTATGTATACACTTCCTTCTCAATTATTTGCTTATATGGCATGTGTGTTTAGTTATTACCCTTCCATATTGATGATTATTCAATATATTTTCACATTGATATTATCACTGGATGCACTTCCTTCTCATCTTATTGATTTTATGGAATGTGTGTTCAGTTATTACTTTACCATATTTATTATGATTATTGATTCATGATAAAATCCATTGTACTTAACCCTTTCTGAGCATTTGAGCTCATACTTATTTATTTTCATTTCCCTAGGATTCCAAGAAGAATATTATGTTTGATATGTAAGGACATGCTATGAAGAATAATGTTATTCTTGAAACAAATAAGGTTTCAATTGGTGTATTCAATTTTTATTCTTGACTCCAGTATGTATCTAGTTTACCAAGACTACTAATTATTCAGTCTTTTGAGATATGATTCCTTGTATCTTATGCCAATATAATGAAGTAAGCCATTAAATCTGGGCTACTGCAGTTGGGGTCACTACAATAAATAAGTAAATGAATAATAAATAATAATAAATAATTGAACAATTAATTAATGAAATAATAATAATATATATGATAAAAAATAATTAATTAATTGATTGATTGATTCTAAAAATAAAAAATAATTAAAAAATTGCTTCTAATTGAATATTGATCGATTAAACCACTACTGGAAAAGTGTCAAGTAAGTTTTACGAAACCGCATTGCACGTCAGTTTGAAGAAACATCGTGAAATGATTTTGTGGGGGTTTTTTCCACCATTATATGGAAAAAATCCACTCTTAAATGATTTGTTTGGTTTAGTGTTTAAACGAGGTTAAAATTCCATAAAATAATCTAACATTAATGTGCCATGAAAAAAACTCAGTTTTAGAAGTCTTTTGGGAATTTCTTGACCTCAAAATGACACTACCTCAACTTAATAAATCATCACATTGTAAATCTTTTTTCAAGCTTCAATATGATATGTGTTGGAGCTGAAACAGACACCTGGATAAAAAAAAATTAGGGTTTTTTTATGCTCGAATCATGTATTCAACTTATTTCAGTTCGTTTATTAGTTCATTGAATTTTTTTTATCAAATTGTTGTTAAATGACTATTACACAATAATTATTAAGAAAGTTTTAATTAATATTAATATTTAAATATTTTACAAACAAATTTCCTCTAAATATCGTATATATTAAGTCTGATTACATATTTAGTATTATAGAAATCATATTTTATAAAATAAACTATACTTATAACAATATAAAAATATTTATATATTCATATATAATTTTTAATTGTATATAATTTTTTTATGAAATATAACTTTTATCAGTGTTAAAAACAATTATTTTAATAAAGGCATACTTTTATCAACACTAAGGAAAAAAAATGATAAATTGGTATTTTATCAGAATTTTTTAAGCACAGATAAAAGTTCCATTTATCATTTCTTTTTGTTAAAACTGATAAATGTGTCCCCTTTATCAGTATTTTTTTAATGTCGACAAAGGATAACGCTTAAGATAGCTAAATATGTAGTGCAGAAACAAAGTTAAATGTCATAAAAGATTTAAGATGTCACACAAAGACCGATAAATATTTATCTTATTCTTCAATGTAATTGTCGATCAATATTATTCAAATGGGACTTAAATTATTAAATTAAAATAGTTATTTAATTTTTATTTAAATAAATCTGACTTGAATAATTTCTTAACATAAGCCTTTAAACTCATGCAAAAAAAATTATTTCTTTCAATAGTTTGAATGAGTAAGATGCAAGGTTACACTTCCAGATCAATTCATTAAGATGTTTCCCTATTAATTTTCCAAAGATCAGTAAATATATCACCCAAGTTTTAGATGAATATATTGATCAACAATCTCTTGGATTATCTCTAAATATAACATTACCTTGGGTTTTCACATAAATTCAGGTACATTTTAATAGTGACTTGTATGAGTTTTTTAACTATCATATACCTAGAATGCGTCTCGAAATTCCCTCCAATCCTTATCGTGCATTGGTTTCTAGAACAATGAAGAGATGTTTAATGCCAATCACATAGGATGCTCAACGTATATTAGTGGATATCCATGGAGGGACCATTATATGGATTTCATTATTCTGAAATGCTAGTATAATGTATTATGACCCTAAGAGTTCCCTAAGACAGTTTTGTCTCATCAAAAAATATAATTGAATTAACTTGTACAATAACTTTTATAATTGTAAAAAGAATTGGTTTTTAAAAAAAATATTTGCTAGTAGTACACATGTCTCCAATAAATGACACGTCTGAATAATTCCATCCAATGGTTTATATCAGCATTTTTTTGAATTAGGAGAATCTTTGACCCGCAATTTAGGGCTAAACAGCACATAATGAATATAATAAAAATTCAGTCCAACAAGAATAATTAATTTTACTTTTTATTAATTTATATGGCATTTAATGATATATTGATTTAAATTTGAAATATTATTTTACGTTTTAAACCTCAGTCAGTGTCTGATGCACTTTAGGTAAAATTTGGATACAAATTTACCTGACACGTCAAACATTCCACTTTAGTTTATTTTAAAATAAAAGGATGAAGAAAGGGTTTAAGTGATGTTGTTATAAAATTTATTTTTTATTATTAATAACACCAAAAAAGAGTATTCCAAAAACAAGATCAAACAATCAAGCATATCAAAGGGTGCATGTAAATTTCATAAATCCCTTCATTAAAAAACACATATTTTATTTGTAATGTAAATATTGAAGGGAAGTCAATTCGCATGGGTTGCCTCCTTGAACTGAAGTGATTTCATGTGCTCCTGCATTAGTGGAAGGGAATGATTTTCATCATAACTGTACATCATAGGCACCATCCTTGCAAGATTGAGGCATGACTTTCTAAAGTTTTCATGAAATGGAGATGATGAGAGACACGCCCTATTGAGGCATGCCCATGCTTCAGAAATCATATTGGCAACGTGTTCTCGTGCCATCTTCTCTGAAATATTTGGACTCTCCCTCATGTAGTATTGTAAGAAAGATCCATCATGGCCATCTTGATTTTCATCCTGCATGTTTTATTTGAACAAAAATCATAATATGTTGGTAAAATATCTACAAAGGATGATACCTTTAACAATGATACGAGTTTCGTTATTATTGTGTGGTTTTACAAGAAAATGTGCTTTAGATGTCAATCTAACAAGACAATCCAGAATTTCTTTATTTCAATTTGTAAAATTGTCAACATCCGAACAAATTCAGGTTAAACTAGACAACATTTTAAATGATAACAACAAAATTTCCACCAAACTGTTAATTCGATTATATTTTAGAATCTTGAAGATGGTGAAATTTACGCCAAATTTGTCTTAAACTAACAATTCAAACTCTATGGGATTGAAATGATGCATATATATGTGGATTTACCTTTGCACTCCCCAAGTCATCCCACAGACGCAGGATTGTTGCAGTGGAGGAAATGATTTCTGGAATTGCATCCACACATTCAACAGTTTCCCGTGATATGCCATTTCCCAGCAAAAAGAACAAATGGACCAAAACAACATGTGCTCCTGAGCTCACCACCCCATTCTTCAAGTACTCATTTGCCTTTGGGCACTTTCCTGAAGAGAACCACTTTGTTTCCACGAGAAATGCATTGAACAAATCCGCCCACTGTCATTGATTAAAAAACGAATGAAACCAGTTCCATGGGTCAAGATTAGAGTACATATACGATAAAATGGAATAAAAAAATTGGAGCAACAATCCGAAAACGAACCGCCTTTTTTAGGGAATGCAGTGGATTCCTGCCGTGCTTTCTAAAAACTTTGTAACTAATTTCGTTTGTGATTTGGTTGAGAGCATTGAATGATATTCGCATATATCGTGGCAGCGAATCAGAGAATTCCCATCTAGAAAATATGGTACGCAACAATATATCATGTTCATATGTTATATTTGAGAAGTAAAAAAGTTAAATGTAATTAATTTAGTATCCTTTTGTTTTACCTGTTGACTGTTTCGGTGAAGAGGATGAGTTCATCGAGCGTCCCAAGCACATCAAAAATGTCATCTATCACATATATAAGAGAGATGGATTTGGTAAGATCCAGTCTTTCCTCGGATAAACTTGGATCTTCCAATGCAACCATGGCCCACATGTACCATTTTAGTGGCTGATCTCTAACAAACTTTAATTCCTTGGCAAGGCCCATGTCTTCCCACCATCTAGCACATTTGAAGTCACAACAATATTATTTAATATTTACAACAACTTTCCAATCAGAAAAATTTAGAATAATAATCAAGGTTTTGGACTCAATATGATAATAAAATGACAATAAAAATACGGTATGAGTGTTAATTTATTGGCAACATACCTAGAAATTTGAAGAACTTCTTTTCGGTGCAAGGATTGCAATATTTTGCAATCCATTTCAGCTAAATCCCGTAAGCCATTACAGGTCTCTCCATGGAAATTGGCATTGAGGTAGCCTTTGAAGGTAAATATTGGGAGGGTCTTATGGTAGGGAAGTGCCAATGTGCGCCGAGCAGCATCCGCTTGGAGAGGATCGAGGTGTGGCAACCTCGCCACCAACCTGTTCCTGCTGAAATCTCTGGCTTCCTCAAGCACCTCTTCCCCTTCAATGCTGTACTGTGAAGCTTCGTACAGCTCCATCAGTCCCTTCACGTTGTGCATGCATAGTTTCTCATTGAAGTTCCCTTCCGCGTCCATGAATCTGTTGAAAATACCTGCTCCAACATGCATGGCCACACATTTAATGGAACGCCAGATAAATCGGAATTCATTTGAAGAAAATCATGCCTGGAGGAACGTGATAACCCTGCTGTCTGAGCAGCCGAAACCGAAGTGCAACCTCGACAAGATTATCACAGCAGTGATGGTTGGTGCCCATATCCATGTATTGCCTGTTCAGGAACGATCCGATCTCATGTGTGAAGTGGCGGTCGACCCGAAGGCGGTGGATGGCGTCGATCATCTCCAGCACTTTGAGCGACCCTCCCTTCTCACCCGCCTCCGATGACAGAACCCGCCTTACCTCTTCGATTTTACGAGCTCCATCCTCGGGAAACCCATCCTTCAATTACCAGCTTTAGCATTCGCAACAACCAAAAATGAAGGGGGTGTGCGTGCATGTGTAGAGAAAGAGAGGAGAAGCAACGTACCCCAATGGTCTCCGTATAGCAACCATGCCTGCTCATGTTTGTTGGTTGAAGGTCTCAGAACCGAAATTAGACGAGTAAGAAAGAGTGAGTTTATCCAGAGGCCACGGGTACGCTCGGTGCAGAGCAGAGATATATATACACACACATACACTGAGGGCCGCATCGTCATTTGCTTAGGCAGATATATAAAAAAGCGAGGAAAGTGTAAAATTACGGCTCTAAAATATGACCGGCCCGCTTTCGTTGAATATTTTTCCTTTTAGTCAATGTTTTTGAGAAGTAGTTTGAAAAAAGCGTGTGGGCGTACCCGTGGGTTGAAATAATTATCCCCGCGGGCCGCGAATTTCAGCATTCTCGTACATAGTTATTTTGTATTTTCATATAGTAAATCTTATTATTAAAAAGATGAAGTGGAGGTCCAATAATACATATTCAAAATAAATTTGAAATGCTCTGTTTTTTATGGAAAATATTTTTCTTATAACACATTAACTTAAATATATGAACCAGATGATTTTTTTATGCCTTTTTGGAATTTTCTTTTAAATACGTCTACGTCAAAATAAAAATTGAAAATTGTATCTGAAATGTGGCAGGGCCCCTAAAAGGCGGCAGAGGCCTTGTCGCCTTCCATAAAAAATAAACAGAAAAAAATTGTTTAATTATAGATGTTTGTAAATTTATAAATACATAGGTTTGTATATTATGATTTATATATTGTGTTTGTTTTATTTTGTTTAGACTTACGTTATTAATACTTCAAAGTGAAAATGTCATGTTTTTAAGCAATAGATTTTGTGACATGTAAATTAAATTTTACTTATTATATTTATGACTTTATTTATTTACAATTGTGTTTTATTTTCAATTATTTTCATTGATGAGTTGTTACTTTCTAATCTAACTAATCTAATCATTTAGATTACAATGTATCTTGTTAGAATCCACTTATACAGGGTTTTATTGTACATTTTGTTTACTTAAATACTATTTTTTGTCATTATTACATAACTATATTATTATTATTCATTATAAATATATACACTATATATATATATATGTGTATATATATATATATATATTGTTGGTCCATTGCTTACCCCATCAGGAAATGTAAGGCCCTCATCACTAAGAGCATCCAGATCACTCACACATGGAAGGAAGGTAATAAGGTTGCAGACCACCTAGCTTCTTTGACAGTACATGGGTCCAGTGTCACGTGTCTCCCTAACATTGCATCCATTACTCTATAGGGAGTCAATTTGATCCAAGGGGATGCCCTTGACCTTCACTATTTTATGCCTCCATAGAGTGGGCGTGTTTTGTTTCTTGGTCACGTGGTTTCCTTGATCCCTCGTGTGCCTTGTACTTTTCATAGAATAAATTTAATGATGATGATGATGATGATATACTTACTCTATTGTTTCCTTTCAATCTTTCAATTCATTTCTTTCAATGAAACTCATAAGAACGTTGAGATTTTTAGGAATAAAAAAATGATTATCCATGATTTCTTAATTGAATCAATTATATATCACTTTATCATATTATTATATTATATTCTGCTAAAACATTGTTTGAAACGATGTGGTAGAAAGCAATGTGCAACTTGAGTGAAGGATATGTGAACTGTGGATTTTGTATACGTAAACCGTTTTCTATAGGATTGGAAGTACTCTTAGCTCGACATCTTTTTTATTATGTTCACTCCAATTATTATCACTACTAAAAAATCGCCCTTTAGCAACCGCCAGCGGGCCGCCCTTGGCAGTCGCAGTTAGCCTGAAGCTAAAAGTCAGTAGCAACTGCCAAAGGTGGTTGCTATAGGCCCCCCTACGACCGTTGAGCGGTCGATCCTAACGCAGTTAAATTAAGGGTGTAGCAAACGCCAAAGGTAGACGTTATTGCTCTCCGAATTTTTAGAGCATTAGCAACCGCCAATGGCACTCACAAAGCTTGATTTTTAAAAAAAACTACAGTTTGAAAGCACCAAATAGCACAAACAAACAATGTTATGGATGAGTGAAATATGTTAGCTCTAAAAGGGTAGTGGAAAATGGTCAAGAGAGCTGTGAATAGACCATATTGAAAATTTTAATGAAATAAAATAATTTTCTAAATTAATTATTGATATTAATTATTAGATTTAATTACCAGTGGAATATAATATTGAACATAAGAGTGTTTTTATAGTAGTTTGGTACAAAGTGGGCCTTATCAAATCTTATACAACTCTACTCGATGAAAGATACATTGTGCACTAATTTTATTTTTGAATGGGAATCCTTACTCAATTACAGAATCCTTTTCTATAAAGTGGATGGATACTCACACTGACACTGAATTTTATGTGGGGATTCCGAACCTAATTACTACACTGAATTTAGACTATGGGAGTCATTACCTGGATACTTTTAACTATAGAATATATGATCCACAAATCGAGGAAAGAATGAATGAATTATTTTATATTTAAAAGCAAAAACAGACAGTGAGAGTACATGAGAGAGATGGGAAGTATTGTTACAAACTAATGTAATCAGAACAAAACAAATAGAAAAAGAATAAAACATAGTTACTATTTCACAAGAATTGGATCAAATCATCTCATCAATGCAGTAACAGTCAAATAAGATTTAATTCAGCACTTAAAAGATCATCCATATGATGAAATGAAGATCACATGGGGCCTTACAAATTGCACAAATCTTCCAAAGTTTACAACTTTATTCTTGATGAAAAACAGAGTGTCAAATATTTTGTAGAAATTTTTTGATATCATTCAAGGATAATCAGCCTCCCTTTAAAAAGATAAATCTAAAGAGTAACAAACACCTTCCATAGGTAAATAAATTCAAAAATAATAATAATGTTATTTGTTATTGGAATATAATGTTTGAGTTGGTTCCCTAAAAACAACTTCTCTATAATTTATGATAACCTATATTCATTATGTTGAAAAATAATAATCTATTTATCACATCATGATTGTTGTTCGTCGTAGCATAGTATGAGATACTGCCCCAAGAGTAGTTGTCGCACTGAAAGGTCATACCAGTTCCTCGATATGATGAGAACCTCAAAGTGCCACCACAATATTCTTAAATATATATTCTATAGTAAGATGACGTCATTTGAGGGATAAAAATGATATAGGCTATTTTGGGTGGAGACTCATAGGACTTTGATTCACCTTCTCATGTTATACGCCCTTGGTAATATCCTATATAGGATATTTTGAGAACGAGACTCATCGGTAGGAAATCCATATTTATATTTTTCATTGGATGTTCATATCTACGACTGAATGTATTGATCATTAGACTTTAAAATTGTTATTAATGAGTTTTCTAAGTTGCGTAATTTTATGTATTGAGGAAAAATGTGATGACGTATGTTCGCGGTGAGGTATGATACGTTGGGTGCATCATTAGAGATATTTTATTAATGAATAATACGGGAAAGGATTTATCCCTTTTATTCTTTAACAAAAGTTGTTATTTTAGGGCCTTTGAAGAAAATGGTATAGCCTATATAAATCCATGGCCATTATATTCTATAGGAATTTTTGATTTCAGGAAAGTCTAAGAGAGAGACATCCACCACATAGGTTGATTTCACTAGCATGCAACCTGATTGGTTGGAGATATCTTGATAAAGAGATTATATTACACAGTAAGCATTTGTATGAGGTATTACACTACAGGAAAATGACCATTTCGCTATGGGTTTTTTTTGGATATGGCGGCGGTTTAAACCGCCGCCAAGTGCTTCTGCGGTGCTTTCAAAAAACCGCCACTAAATTGTCTGTCAGCATACAATACATGGTGGTTTACTCAATTTAGCGGTGGTTTATGGTAACTGTCATAGCGAACGCATTTAGCGGTGGTTCTTTTATTGTTTTAGCGGTGGTTAAAACCACCACTAAAAAAATTATTTTCTTCGGGAAAACCGCCTATAAAACCAAGATAACCGTTGTGAAATAATAAAGGAATATAAAAGCTGTTTAGCGGTGGTTTTAACCGCCACTATATTATTATTTGTAGCAAAGGTTTTAACGACCGCGAATAGCAAAATACAGAAAATGTAGTGGCGGTTAAAACCGCCGCTAAATATAATACATTTTTTTCGCGGTGGTTAAAACCGTTACTAAAGCCAGATTTAAAAAAAAAATCTATTGATTCTACAGCCCCAGTACCAGTGCCCTGAAAAAAAACCATTCCAATTTCACTTCCACATACATCCCATATCCAAAATAATACCAGAAGACCAATATTTTCATAAGAATTACATGATAGATACTTTAATAATAGGTTTAGTATGATTTGCGCACTAAAAAATTATTCTAAGTACTGGAAGTTTCAAATTTGGATATAGTGGTTTCACAATCAGGGATAATAGTTGATCTCAAGTATGTTGGTGTATTTTTTTATCTATCATAACCAAGGAATGTAATCGATAGTTGATGTTTTATTGGATTGTATGGAAATTAAAGGAGAATAATTTTGGAGATCTATCACTTAGCATTTCAATTGACCACAGTTACTAAGAATTGATTCATGTTTGACTATACATACTAGTTTGAGAAAGTTTCCATAGTGATGAATAAGTTGTTGTTGTCAGCTCTCATCCTAAGAATTCCTGATCCTAACATTGGACATGTAGTGAAATGTGATGAATCTAGTTCAGGCTTAGGATATCTTATGATAAAGAGTGATAAATTAGTCACTTTGGGTTTCATCAGATTTTAACCCACTAGATGAAATACTCTAATAATGTATTTTAGTTTGTAGTTGTGGTCCATGCATTGATATGATTATGATAGAACCTCTTGGGAGAGAGATTTGTTGGGTACTTTTGGCACCTAGAGTGCATATAATATTTTCTTACTGCATGGACATAATCTTCATCAGATGAATTTCATAGAGTACATGTATATGTTTGACTTTGATAAATAGTATTCAACTAGAAATTGAAATGTAGTGGTAAATGCATTGGGCTAGAAAATGTAGGAGATTTGAGAACAGATTTCATAAGCTGAATAGAAGATATTATCTTCACTGTATGACTAGTTGGTGGGTGTAGTTGAGGGTTTAGGGGAAGCAATCTGGGTATCCTTATAAATAATGTCTTCATTATTTAAACAAGTAATGACAAGTTAGAATATTGTTCTGGAATGTATCATGATGTGTGACTGGTTGAAAGAATGTGAAACTATTTCAGGATTGAATTTTGATATACATGGAGTGTTTATAGTTCGTAGCATGGTAATGGTCACATATTCCATGATAGATGAGTTTAGGAGATCTTATAATGCTTCGAAGTGGGATGTTTACCCAGGGCCAACCATGATTTCTAATAATGAAAAGTGGATATTCTGGTGGCCCTCCATAGTAAGAGACATTGAAGGCTTTGTTTCACATTGATTGACTTGTCCAAAAAAGTATCACTGAGTGTCAGATTTGATAGTTGAAGTGAGATATTCAACCAGGGATGACCTGTTTTACCTCATAGTTTTGGTAATTATAATGGAAGTCTATGAGTTGATAGTTGAAGTTTTGTATAACCATTTATCCTCAGATTGATGAGCAGTTAGGAAGGATGATCGAAACCATATTGGACATGCTTCAGGATGGTATTATAGATTTTAGCCACCAGATGCATCTTTTGGGGAGATACAAATTCTGGTAGTGTAAGACACTCAACAGATATTTTTAAATTCTACTATTAATGAAGTGGACAGTCCCTCTACCATAACAGGATCAAGACACTCAAGTGTTCAACATAAACATATATTTATAAATTCTTATCAAAACTATTTTGAATAAGAGGAAAGCATATGTGGGAGTGATCACATGACAACTATAAAACATGAAAAGAGAATACTATAAAATTTGAATAAAGAAGGGCTATCCACTAAAAACAAGTTGAAGGGAGTTACAAAACTAGATATTCCCAAGAAAATCAATAAGATGGTTGATCGTTCATCCTTGGGTTACAAACCTAATAAATTTAGGAAAAATGAATCATAAAAAATGATTCATGAAAATAAATAATCGACATATATAGTGCATACCACACTCAATAAATCAATACATAAAAGAAAACATCAGAAATTAATAAAATACATAAAAGGAAAATGAGAAATCAAGAAAATGTTAGATCACGAAAATGTTTGGTGGAAACTATGTGCCACACATGATACATATACAAACCAATTGTTAGCATATTTTTCCAATATATAAACAATACAACTAATCCCAGTCTGATGATGAACACATCTCACCACCCTTTCCACCTCCATCTCTACTTCATACTACCACCTGTAAGAAAATTATATTGAAAATTAAATACTATTTTAGATTTATATTTAACCTTAAAACCAATAAAAGTTTGAAAACTAAATGATTTTCAATTTTTGTAAATTTTCCAGCTCACCACCAGTCGATGAAATACTGCCGGGGGAAGATCCGGTCATCTTCTAATATAAATCAATCAATGCTTTTTGCAAAGAAGATATCTGAGCCCCTTGGTCTTGAACTATGTTTCGTAGAGAAACAATCTATCTCCGAGTATCTCAGGGTATGGACTAACTACAACCAGGAGTAGATGCAGTTGCAATCCCTAGTGGCATGCCAAAGACCTCAGATGGTATGGGTCTCAAACCCATCCCACACACTCTACCAGGATGCTCCTTCACATGGACTTTAGCAAACCGGGTCATCATGGGAGACTAAGTAGGACTGTGCAGGATTGACATCCCACATTTCTTTAATTTTTACCTATAAATAAAATATTATTAATATTAGAAGAAATATATATTAACATATTAAAAAATAATAATATTTTATTATAATGAAAAAATGAGTTCATACCCCAACTTATTTGGATGGCTCATTAACAAAACATCCATCAGATTTTTGGTGAACATTCAACCATGCTTTTGTTCGGGATGCTTGATGCCCTAAACTCTGTGACTACATTAAACAAACATAAATAAAAAAATTTAATATATTAAAAAAATAATACTGCCTTATAAATATTTAAACTAATGAAAAGATTACCAGAGCAGATCAGCTTCTAAACAAACTCTTTGACCTAACAGTGTGAGAGATGACCTGCTTAGCCCGGCTTGATGTATTCTTTCGTGAATGATATTGAAATAAATAAAATGCAATTTAATAGTATTTTATTCAATTTAATCTCCTCTACATATACATTTATAAATGTAAAATGATATTAATATAGTAATATATATTTAAATATCATCTTCTCATCACGATGTCTGTCAACAGAAACATTCCATTACTCTTTGGGTACCCCATCGAGTATCTTGTCATACATCTATTGGGCGGTCAAAGAAGTATCATTGACATCACCCCACAATCTCCATTTAAAGTCTTTCCATTTTTACCAAGATTTTTCAATGTCCACTTTCTTACTATCACATCAGCAACTGTAAAGTGTAAAAACATATGTACACAGAAATTCATTTTGAAAATATTAATAACATGACATTCAATTACACCATAATGTATTAAAATTACATTTATTTGGAAATCAAAAACTTTGTTTTTTCAACTTTTAGGAATATTTCCAAATTAAATCAATTTCATATCGCTTTATCATATTATTATATTATATTATGCTAAAACTTTGTTTGAAACGATGCGGTAGAAACCAGCGTGCAACTTGAATGAAGAATATCTGAACAATAGATTTTTTATACATCCACCTTTTTCTATAGGAATATAAGTGCTCTTAGCTCGTCATCTTTTTTATTATGTTCACTCCTATTATTATCACCACTAAAAATCGCCCATTTGCAACTGCCAGTGGGCCACCTTTGGGCATCATAGTTAGCCTGATGCTAAAAGTCATTGGTGACCGCTTAAGGAGGTTGCTATAAGCTCCCCTAAAACAATTGAGTTTTCGATCTTGACGCAGTTAAATTAAGGGTGTAGTAAATTACAAAGGAGGTCGTTATTGATCTCTGAATTTTTAGAGCATTAGAGGCCACCAATGGCGGTCACAAACATGAATATTTTTTTTAAAAACCTGCAGTTTGAAAGAACCAAACTGCACAAAAAAACAATTTTATGGATGGGTGAACTATGTCAGCTCTAAATGGGTAATAGAAAATGGTCTAGAATGTGGTGAATAGACAAGATTGAAAATTTAAATGAAATAAAATAATTATCTAAATTAATTATTTCAGTTAATTATTAGAGATAATTATCAGTGGAATATAATAATGAACATAATAATGTTTTTTATAGTAGGTTTGTACAAAGTGGACCTTGCCAAATCTTATAAAACACTACTCAGTGAGAGATACATTGTGCACTAATTTTATTTTTTAATGGTAATACTTACTCAATTATATAATCCTTTTCTATAAAGTGGAGGGACAATCACACTAACACTAAATTTTATGTGGGGATTTCGAACCTAATTTCTACACTAAATTTAGAATATGGGAGTCAAAACCTGAATACGTATAAATATAGAATATATGATTCAAAAACAAAGTAAAAAATAAATAAATTGTTTTATATGTAAAATCATAAATAGACAGTGAGAGTACTTGAGAGAGATGGGAAGTAGTCTTACAAATTAAAGTAATCAGAACAAAACAAATAGTAAATGAATAAAACATAGGTATTTTTTTGCAAGAATTAGATCAAATCATCTAATCAATGTAGTAAATGTCAAATAATAATTAATTTAGCACTTGAGAGATCATCCATATGATTAAATGAATATCACATAGGACCGTACAAATTTCACAACTCTTTGAAAGTTTACAGCTTTATTCTTGATGAAAAAAATTGTCAAATATTTTATAGAAATTTTTTGATATCTTTCAAGGATAATCATCCTCCATTTAAAAAGATAAATCCAATGAGTAAAAAAACACCTTCCATAGGTAAATAAATTCAAAAATAATAATAACATTAATTTTTATTGGAATATAACGTTTGATTTGGTTCCCTATAAACATATTCTCTATAATTTATGATAACCTATATTCATTATTTTTAAAAATAATAATCTATTTATCACATCATGATTGTTGTTTGTTGTATCATAGTATGTGATAATGTCCCGAGAGTAGTTGTGGCATAGAAAGGTCATAGAAGTTCCTCAATATGATGAGAACCTCAAAGTGCCATGACAATATTCTTTAATATATATTCTATAGTAAGATGAAATCATTTGAGGGATACAAATGATTTAGGCTATTAGGGGTGGAGACTCATACGACATTGATGCACCTTCTCATGCTATATGCCCTTGGTAATATCCTATGTAGGATATTATGAGAACAACACTTACCAGTAGGAAATCCATATTTATATGCATCATTGGATGTTACTATCTACGAACATGTGTACTGATCATTATACTTTAAAATTGTTATTAATGAGTTTTCTAAGTCATGTAATTTTATATATTGAGGAAAGATGTGATGACATATGTTCACAGTGAGGTAGGATATATTGGGTGCATCATTAGAGATATCTTATTAATGAATAATATGAGAAAGGATTTATCCCTTATATTCTTTAACCAAAGTTTTTATTTCAATACCTTTGATGAAAATGATATAGCCTATATAAATCCCCAGCCATTGTATTCTATAGGAATTTTTTATCTCAGGAAAGTCAAAGAGAGAGATATCCAATGCATAGGTTGATTTCACTAGCATACGACCTGCTTGGTTGGAGATATCGTGATAAAGAAATTATATTACACAGTAAGCATCTGTATGAGGTATTATGTCACTATGGTATTAACTTCTTTCACTATGGGTGCATGAGTGTGTTTTTAGATGCTAAATTTGGATTTTGGCTTCTTCGCCTAATTCCACTGAGAAAGATGCTTATAGGGACATAGACTAAGAGTATCCAGAATCTCAGTTAAATAATATTATTATTTAACAAGTTGAATAAAAATTATTCCCGCTTGTGGTTTAATAATTATTCATGTTTACTTGATCGTATATATTTTTTCACAAGTTATTTGATAGAGTATTATGTTAGAATAATATTTAATAAATATTTATTTTATATTTAGTGAAAATAATATTTATTTATTTATTGGAAAATAATATAGTGATATTTATTTATTAATAAAATAGTCATTATTCATGGTCTGAATAATATTATTGAGGAATGGGGGATTGAGTTTAATGGTCTAGTGAGAAATAATATATATTGAATATTATTTGGATAAATAATATTCAACTTAATTTACAAGTTTAGCACATGTCAAGAAATAATAATATTGTTATTATTATTATATGTATAGGGTCCCATATGGATTATAGAAATTATAAAGGTTGAATGTGAAATTATTAAGTTCTAACCATAGTAGTATATAAATCTAATTATAATATTTTACTGAAAGATTTATTTCATTTTGTGTTATGCATAATGATATCGGAAGAAAATTCTCTCAAAGACATAGAAAGATCCCTCTCTAAGAATGCTCTCATGAACAGAGAGTGATCTTCCACCATCACTCTTAAGTCTAGAGAGATCAAAGAGAGCCCTTCCATAAAGTGGTTCTCTGGGAGATCAAAGGAAAATGATGCAAGCATTATGATTTTCCATGATAAAAACTGAAGATTCCTATGGTGAACTTCGTAGGTTTACGGAACATGTATGAATCACTGATAGATGGAATCTATTCTTGATTTCTAAAACACTATGATGGTACATTATGGTGACCTTGTCAGATCAATTAATGATGAATGAATTTCTTACAAGGTAAATATTTAATTTCTTAAATTAATTATCAATAATATGTTATGATCATGATCTTTGGTTATGAAATTTTTCTATTATCTATATTTATTTAATCAGTTATGTTGAACATGGAATTTATCATGATGTAAATATCTGATTAATCATTGATCATGGAAAAAAGATGAGTTGGGCATGACCCGTCAGATTATTCAGTTGTTCCTATCATTAAAATAATTATCGAGGAGTGATAAAAATAGTTTCACAAATAATAATCAAGATAGTTATTAAAAAAATGAATATATTCAAAATAATCAATGTAAAAATAGGTCAAACATAATTTGAAATAAATCGTTCAAACTAAGAAAAATAATTCCTTGAATATTGCAAGAATATCGACAGTCAATAAAATATTTAGAATACAATACGTATAAATATATAAAATATAAAAACATATTTTTCATGAATTTAACAAACTAAAAACACTTCAAATAATATTTAAAAATATTAATAAATAATTTATAAATATTTAAAATAAAGAATTTAAATAGTAATAAATATTGTCAATACATGCAATAATTTTTTACAAACAATGAAAACAATATTTAAAATAGTTATAAAACATGTTTAAAGAACTTTAAAACCATTAAAATAGACTAAAAAATATTAATAAACAATTATGATAAAGGAAAATAATAAAAATAATTATTAGAAACATGCATTATTTGAAAAAAAAATACAAAAAATAGAGCATGACCAAAATATTTTGGATTGGTTGTAAGAAAAAAAATTAAACTAGTGGTCGTATTATTTTATAACTGAAGGTATGAAAAAAAATTACCTAGTATTAGAAAGAGGTTGATATGACTTACATGGAATCATAGATACTTCTATCGTTAAGTAGTGCTACCGTTGCATGAACAATAGGGGATCTTCCATTACAAGATACCATTACAATGCTATCATTGAGTAAACAGTAGTACCATTGCACTTTGGTGTAATAATATGATGAAAATAGAGTGGTCACTGGGATACTTCCATTTCAACTATGGTAAAGGGATACCTACAAACACTAGTTGATTTGGACGGTGTTATTGTTACTATTTCAAAGGAGAGATACCATTGAAGAGAAGCTATCATTCGAGTGGATAACATGCTACCATCGTGATCTTATCCACTATGTGGAGAAAGGGTGACAATGCTACCATTATAGGGGAGGGAGAGAAAACTACTTTTAGATGAACTTCCAAGAGATTAATTACTATGAGATGAACTACCATCAATATAAACTACCGTGAGATGAAATATCGTCAATATGAACTATCATGAGAGGAACTACCATGACATGAACTACTGTGAAGGAAGAGAACAATTCTAATCGAGTAGATTTTCCTAGTGTTGCGCTGCTCTGAGGGTAGTGGAGGTGAGATCACTAATAAAAAATGCACAATATATAGTGGTAGCCATTATTAGCGCTTCTTTTTAACACCGATAAAGGGTATATTCCATTAAAAATACTAATATCATTAAAAATCATATATTCAAATTTAAATATATCTATATTGATAAAAATAACATATTTTATTAAGAATACTTAACAGCAATTAAAAAATATTTACTGATTAAGGCATTTGTTTTATCAATGCCATTTTTATCAATTTGACATAAATATCAAATAATTCGTATTTAATTATTAATTAAAAAAATTAGATAAATATGTTCCAGTTAATATGTCATAAAATAATTTCACACATATATATAGAATAAATTAATTCAATTTTACAGAGAAAAACATAAACAAATAATATAAATTAATAATATTACAATTTTATATTTATATTTATTTTTTTATTTAATATTTAATATAATATGTTTTTAACTATTACATTTTATTCATTTTATATAATTATATTTAATATATAACATTTATTAGTAATATATATATATATTAAATTTATTCATTTTTATAATTGTTTAATATTTTATTAATTTTATTCATTTCTAATAGTTATTTATATTTTTTGATTGCCATTTAATGTTTTTCATAAAGTTGAAATTTATATAAATAATCTATTTTCATTTTCATTTAAACATATATTTATTTTTAGTTTTTAAAAATCTATATATTTAATCTCTTGTTCATTTTTTAAATATTATTGCCAGTCTATTCATCATTTTATTAAATTTCACTCATTTTTAGCGTGCATTCATTTAATATTATTTATTCATTTATAATGCTATGTGTTTGTTTACTTTTTTTTATAATTTATTGATTTTAAATATTTATTCGTTTAATATTTTTGTAGTTTTTTTATTTGTTTTTAATTGATATATATATATATATTAAATTTATTAAATTTATTTTTTATTTTTATAATATTTTTTAAACTTCATTATTATTTATTATTTATTTATATTTATTTTTTAACATTTGAAATGTTTTTAATAGAGTTGAGATTTACATAGAAGGCAATATAAAACCATGGGACCTTATTATATATTTATTTATAAATAAATTAAATCTATTAAATTAGTTACATTACCCACAACACTGAGTTTAGCTTGCATTACATGCAACAATGATTTTCTTTGATAGCCTCCATTACATGCAAGAACATGCTTTACCGAACAATAATATAGTATAAATATTATTATTTAATATGATAGTTATTGTCTAGTCGTTTGAATGATGGGTATGAATAGGAATAACTAAATTATAAAAATATATAGTTTACACATTTTTATTAGTTATCTATTTATTATTTATAAAATAAAAATTATTTGAAATAAAAATAAATGTTTTCTAAAAAAATAGTACTTTTTCTAAAAGGCAGTTTAGTCGTTCTTTATGCACATAATTTAAAATTATTTTTTACGAATTTTAGAAAAATTATTTGAAAAGAGAAAGATCATTTTTAAAATAGTAATACCAAAATTATATTTGGGTGAATTTTTTGGATTTTTCTGAGAAGTTTCATTTTTCGATGAATAATAAAAAATACTAAATTTTAATAGAAAACTGTATTTTTTTAAATAATTTATGATGCTAAATTATATTTTTAATTTATTTTAATGTAAAATTTGTTAAATATTATATTAATTGATATTATTTATGTCATTTTAATCGTTTTGAAATTTAATTTATATATAAAAACATTGTATACTTTTGAACATTTCTACTTTAAAAACCGGTTTTCTCATCCCGTGAGTGAGATAAATTATAAATTAAATTCTTCCACTTTTGTGAGTTGAATTTGGAATAATTTATTCTATATTTGTAATAAAAAAATTTATATAATCTAATAATATTAACTTAATTTTTTACCATAAATATTAGTGAAAACAATTAAATTAATTATTATGCTTAAGGTTAAAACAATGTTTTGTGCATTACATGTGTTTTTATTAAAAATAATTTTACACACACAATTGTTTTTTATTTAATAAATTGGATTTCATATTAATAATAATTATATATAATTTGTCTAATTATGATAATTTTTCTTATATTCGTAAAGGTTAAATTACCTAGGTAAATATAGAGATACAAGTTACTGTGACAAAAACTGAAAGGGTAAAATTGATTAAACACAAATAATGATAAATAACATGATATAAATGTATTTATTTTTATGTGGAGGAGGTGTTTCTCAATCAAATAAAACAGAACCTCCATTATTATTCAATTTTGGAGGCACATGATGTTAGGGAGACCTCTCAATAGTGAATACTTTTGAGTATTTATAAGAATGTCACTCATCATCAACTAAAAATGGAACTCACTCTCCTCCCTAATTCTCATCAATAAATCCATTTTGATCATCCAAAACCTTCCCAAAACACATTCCAACCTCCCTAACCTCATCCTAGAATCCCTAATTTGGCATAAATCTAACTTTTAATGTTTATTGAAATCCTAAGGATAATACCCTAAGTAGATGTAATATTTTTCAATGATAATCTTTATATTATTTCTTTCTCCAACTCCTTAAATTAGTATTAAAACATTCTCTTATAATAACCTCGGTATCCTATATATAGTCGGATGTTATTATAATAGGGTAATGAAATTTAATCATCTCCACTTCCATCAAATGAGTTATGAAATCATCATTCTTTTGTACTAGAGACTACCACCTCACAAACTGATGTAGTTATTTTTTCCATTCCCACCTAAAGGATGGGTAAGATGATGGATATAAATTATATATATATATATATGATATTTATAAAATATTTATACATCTGGAGTCTCTATATCATATATATATTTTTACACCTTCCATTCTGTAGGAGATATGAGAACATCCCTTGTGTGTACGGTGGACTACCTCCTTACGAATGATGTGATTCGTCTTTCACTAACACTTCATATGAAAGATGATTAACATAAAGTTAACGATTATATGTGATATACATGACATAATTGTTAAATTATTGAAATATTTATCATTATCAAAAAATATATAATCTTTTCTTTTTCTGGCGTTTTCACTTAATGAAAGACGATAACATTGTTCACGTACGTGTGGACTACCACCTTCACGAAACAATGTGACTCTATTTTCATTACCACACCACACGGATGATATATATATAAGTATATAAGATGGTATTATGGATATTATGATAATTATGGAAATGAAAAATATTACTTATCTCCTTTCCATAATGATCATTGGAAAATGGAAACGTTACTTATGTGTACGTATGGCCGAACGTTTCCATGATCGTAGCATACTTCATTTTTAATAAAAATAATTAATGATTAGTTTTAAAAGTATATTTCATATAAAAATATGATAATTATTTCATGATTATTATTATGAATATGACATAAGTATATAATAAACACATGATTCGGATCATTCAGGGTGAAACACAATGAGAAAATAAGAAAATTATCACCCAAAACAATCAAAATAATGAAAGATTATTAACGAATGGGTGATCATTGGACATTAAATTTCCTCAAATTGTAAATATTATTTATCATGTATATGTTAATTTATTAAATCATATATCATTTTTACATATGATTTTCTATATTGAAATTTAAATTCTTATCTAGGAAAATATTGATAAATCTGTATTCGTTATTAAATAAAGATATTTGATGATAAAGAATATTGTTCATTAATTAAATTTATTATTAGATATATGAGGAATACTTTAGACCAATAGTGGTGGGTGGGTCCCAATATTATATATCCCCTAATGCATCGGTAGTTCTCATGAGACTAATCTTTTAATCTAGAATTAAATAGATTTTTACCTTAAGATTAAACCTTCTCTTCAAATGTCTTGATGGTATAGGTATCATGTACCTAGGTTTTGACATCTGAAAATTAAGCATTACCTTCATTAAGAGTTCAGTTATTATTATCTAGTATATTTTCACTGTGATATTATCTCTAAATGAATTTTATTTTCAGTTTAGTGATTACATGGCATGTGTTTTCAGTTACTTACCTTCCCATACTGATTAGTCCTTATCATGTTTTTTAAATGTAATGTGTGTTTAGTTATTTATCTTTCCATATTGATTATTATCTAGGAGATTCTCACATTGATATTATCTCTAGAAGCACTTCCTTCTCAATTTTTTTATTGTATGTAATGTGTGTTGAGTTATTACCTTTACATATTGATGACTATCCATGATATTTTCATGTTGATATTATCTATGGATTCAATTCATTCTATTTTTATTGATTATAACATATGTATGTTCAGTTATTAACTTTCTATATTGATTATTGTTATTGATTCATGATAACTTCTGTTGTACTAAACCTTGTCCTAGCATTTGAGGTCGTCCTTATTTTGCTTCCTTTCCCTAGGATACCATGAAGAGTATTTTATTTGATTTGCAAGGATATGTTGTAGGAAATTATGTTATTCTAGAAAAAAAAATTATGTTGTAATATGTGTATTCAATTGTAACTCAAAATAAAAGTATGTATCTAGTTTTCTAAAACTACTAAACTATTAGGTCATTTGGAATGTGATTCCTTGTACCTTATGCTAATGAAACAAAGTACAACACCAACTCTGGGCTACTAGAGTTAGGGTCATTATAGTTGGCATCAAAGGAAGTTTAGTAGAAACTTTGGAAACTAGATTAAGTAAAACATAGATTAGGGAATATAACTCTGTGATAGACTTAGAATATAAACATATAAGAACACCCTAATGTTTTGTTAAGGAAGATATTATGTGGGTATTCCTAGTAATACATCTCTATCGAGATACTAAAAGTGTATGTGGTTCTATCACAAAGGTACATATGCGAAATAACTCTAAAAAGGTACATTGGGCTTGACTAGAACAATACCTATTTCCCAAAAATGAGCCTTACTATGCACCTAGTTTGACACTTCTAGGGGATACGCTTAGGATAATTCATATTTTCTTTACAAACCATCATGAAGGATTTGAATAGATAATGAAAATGAATTACATAGATTAAACCCTAGACCAAAGAAGGACCTATTTGGAAGTAAAATGGATGAAGTATTAATGTGTCGAGATTCAAGCAATAAATTGTATAATTATTTTACCAATTGTATTTTGGTTATAGGAATCGCAAAACATATGAGGATTTTGTTAAATTTTAGAATCATATATGTGTTTATTAACAAAATAGTTATGGATACCTTCATGAGTTTATGAGTTTAAGGTTGATCAAAAGTTTAAAGTCGTAAACACCCTTTTTAGGTTTTGTGTGTTGAGACTCTACCAAGATTAATGACATTTTGTGGAAATTTATTGAATGTATATGTTTTAGTGAGAAATATATTTGAGGAATATTTCCTTTAAATTTTATACACGTATGATTGAAGGTGTTGATAACATTTTGGATTAATATGATCATTAATGACATTGTAATAATGGTCATATATGATTATTAGACTTTGAAAAAATAGGTTGTATTGAAAATCAAAGTAAAAAGGTTATTTAATGATTGATTTTATTTCAAGGATATCCATCATAAATATTTTTGAAATTTTATATTAATTATATTAATATAGTTAATTAAAAGTACAACCTGTATACTGGGTTAAATCTCATTGCATCTGATAAGGTGATGGGGTTTGAGCCCATGACCGAAGAAGGATAAGGGCTTTTTTCCTACCAGTGGAATACATGATATCTTGGTTAATGTTTTATTTTTTTAGCTAAACGATTAAAAAAATGTTAATGATGAACTAGTAGTGTTACTTCTGAGGTTGATGTATTGGATAGCTTGTTCTAACCATATTTGTTTTGGAAAATATTTAGAGAGAGATGGAAAGACCTATCACTATTTTATAGATCTTATAACCCATTAAAAGAAAATTTTAGCACTTTAGGAAAAAAAATCATTTTCGGATATTCATTTCGTAGAGTAAGGAAAGAATTTAAAATTTATCTAACCAAAACCAAAGGATGAAATTGTGCTTATAAAATAGAAACACATCAAGTATGCTTCCTTATATTCATAGATAGTAAAAGAACTGCTCAACTTTAGTAAAAAAGATCTTGATATAAAAATGCCATCCTATTACATTCATAAATGATTAATCAAATGGTCTTTTAAATCATTGCAACACAATACATTTTTATTAATAAACCAAAGACATACGCATGTTCAAAATGATAAGCCAACAAAAATGGGAAACGAGGTCCTGGGTGTATAAAGTGGTGCAATCTGAGTGCATCGCCCCTGAAAGTATCCATACATTAGTATTGAACCTTGAAGCCAAGTAGTTTGTTGCTTGATTCAATTATCTCCAGGTGTGATGGAGGGTAGTGTGATATTTGAGAATGCCTTTACACTTATGGATATGGAAAATAATGGATCAAGGGACAACAATCGGATTTTGAGGCGAGTGAAGGATGACTGTCAAATCTGTTTCAATGGTTAGGAGATCAATATTATTCTCGCAACATAATTCCAGACCACTGCGCATGCCACATGCCTCTGCTAAAAGAGAATCACCTTGCCAATAAGATTCACTGAAGGTGAATATCACAGATCTGAAAGAGTTACAAAAAATACCTCCACCCTGCATAATGTCGCAGATATAAGACCCATCCACATTGAGCTTAAGACCAAATGAGGGAGGAAACCAACCCCTTCATGGAGGGATGTGTTATGAGCTTCCCAAATGCACCAGCAGCCGACGAGCGGAAGAACTGCCCATTCCTTTTGTTCAATATTATTCCTCGTAGCCCTGTTGAACTAGAAATGAAGAAATTCACTACTGCGGGGTACATTTATTGTGGACAGCAGAGTCATGCAGTGCCTATCAATAATCTTTAGCTAAGAAAGAGCCATATGATGTTCCCGTGAAAATACCGGTGCCCCACTAATCATTAATAATAAGGATGTTATGAAAAAAAAATCGCCACATGTTGAGAACTGCATTAATAAACTCCGGGTAATTACCAGCGAGCCTAAAAGAGATTTTGGGAATCGGGGACCCTGGAAAACCGAGCACCATACCAGAATAGTTGTGGTTACAAAATACAATGTCCAAAAGTCCTATAATCCATTTGGAATTGTCCAAAATGAAAGGAATATGTCCTTCGATGTGACCCCAATATGTGTAGACCTTACCCTTCAGGTGTCTTAGATCCTGCCCATACTTCTTGACAATGAACCTCGCCCATAGAGTTCGTCCTTCAACACATTCCCAAGACAACTTTGCTAGTTGAATAAATACCATTCCAAAGACATCCTTCAAATTTATCCCACATGCATCGCAAGGTTAATCCATCCTGGTCGATGAGGCCCAATAAAATCTTCCATCGAATTGAGCATTCAAAATGATGGAGGTCTGGATTTTCTCAATAACCTTGACAACTATTTTAGGCAATTTAAAAGCAGATAGGACATGCATTGGTATGGATGTGAGAACACGATTCACCAAAGTAATCCTTCCACCAAAAGATAGAAAGTGATTTTTCTTGTTATTAATTTTGCTAATATCTTGGCAACTAAACCGTCAAAATGATGGATGTGAGTTCTTTCAGGAGAGATGGGAGCCCCCAAGTAAATCAAAGTAAATCCTCACCTATGAAAGCCCAGATGGTCTTCTATCACCATAACATGTCTTGTAGAACAATTATTCGGGACATAGATACATCTCTTATCACGATTAATTTTTTGACTACTCCAATTAAAATACTCCTCCATGACTTTATTAAATCCAAAAAGAGATCTCTTACGGTCGTTGAGGAAGAGCATCATATCATAGACAAAGAGAAGATGAGAAACAACATTAAAACCACCCCTGCTCCTATAGGGTAGAACATCTGAGATATGGAGAGAGTGAGCTATATATTTTCTAAGGACATCCTGCATTAATATGAACAAACTAGGGGATAGAGGGTCCCCTTACCTAAACCCCAGGACTGATTTCATGAACCCACTTTTCCTTCCCATAAAAGAAAGAGAGGGCCATGTAGAGATGTAGAATATGAAGAGGAGGTCAGTATCCCAGGCCGAAAAACCCATGTAACCCATTGACTTGATAATAAAGTTCCATTCCAATCTATCATATGTTTTATCCATGTCAACTTTGATGACAATATTTGAGCCTAGAGCCTTCATATTGATGTCATCAATCATTTCATGATAAATTCCAATAGTACCTTGGATAGGTTTCCCCTTAATAAAACCATGATAATCCTCTGAAATCCATCTATGAATAAGGGAGGCCAATCTTATTTTAAGGATTATCTCCAGCACTTTATAAGAAAAATTACACATGCTAATAGGTCAGTATTGGATTAGTGATGAAGGGTCCTTCACTTTATGAATAAGAACCTAGGTAGTGGAGCTTTCAACCTGTGGAAGCTCTCCACCATGAAATAAATCCTAAATTATTCTAGTGATATCCTTCTTAACGAGATTCCACATAGCCACGTAAAAAACCCCAGGAAATAATTTAGGCTAGGGAAGCTTTCTGGGTTGAGAGAGTAGACAACCTCCCGAATCTCATTATCTTGAGGAATATCTCCAAGCATTGAGTTGTTGTGATATGTTACCACCAATGGAATGACATCAAAGATAACTGTAGGGTCCCTTAGATAGCCACTCTACAAACAAGGGTTAACATCAACTAGAAGAGCATCAAAAACGTTCACTGCCATACCTCCCATGACATCTGGATAATTATAGAAGGACTCGTCCTCCAAACTAATGTTCAGTATAATAGTACGCCCCTTCTCTTTGATACAAGCATGAAAGAAGGCCATATTGTGGTCACCCTCCTTGATTCATTGGATCCTGGACTAGGACCGAGCATCTCTCTAATGCTCCAGAAGTATCTCTGAAATCTATTCCTTCTTTCTGACAAGCCTTTTGAAAAGATCATTCTCCCAACCATCCTCCAGTCGAGACTCAAGATGCTCAATATCATGCTTCATAGAGTCGAGATCAGGCAAATGTGATGGTATGTTGTGATTCAAGGACTGCAACTCACCTTTTAAGAGTCTTATGTTATTGTGGAGAGATACTCTTGAATTCCCATGCACTGGTTGATGCTAGGATTCCTGGACCCCTAGAAGAAAGCATGGATATGTGGTCCACCGGTAAGAGAAGTAGTAGTGAACTCTTGTGCATCATTCCCCCGAGCTGATATGAAATGAATATTGGTCATAAATATCCTAAACTAAGTGGGATACATTAGCATTCTAGTGGGAGGATATCTCCTATATATTGGTGAAGAAAATATCCAAGAGACTTTACATTCGTCTGCTCCCTTTTTGATTGTTACACCAACTGAACTTATCAACTAAAACCCCATATCCATGATTCAAGTACGATAATTAAAATTAGTAAAGTCTTGGAAATATTTCCCTGGATATGAACTGCCTCTTTTATTATCTAAGGCTTCCAAATTAGAATTAATGTCTCCTCTAATAAACTAACTCGAGTCACCTAGATTGTAGAGACCAAGATCACACCATAATTCCCCCCTCTCCATTGCCTCACACAAGGAATAAAATAAAGAAAAGAAGTACAAAATAGTCCCAGAAGTGATCTTCACCATAATAAATTGATCATAGGCAGCCTTCCTTTCCACTGAAATACCATTTTTCTACAAAATCCATATGTTTATATTTACATAATCCTTACGCATGCATCCCTGGACACCCAACCTGTGGGAAAAATCAGAAAGCCTAGATGTATTTTATTTCTCAAGCATTGTAATGATACTAGTATTGTAACTCCAAATCTCATTGGAAAGGAAATTAGTTTTCACTCAGGTGCCTAAATCCTGAGAATTATAAATAATAAGAGAATTCATTGGATGAGAAATCCCCTAGAGTTGGATCCTGGTTCCAAGGTGTCACAACACTTGAGAGACATTCTAGCCAACTTCTTTATAGACTATGTTCTGGTACAGACACAACGGGAGATGGGAGCTGCGAGTTATCTTACTTGGGAGATACTTCTTGCAATGACTGGTGGGACGAATCAGTATACAACACATCAAAGGTTTTCTTAAGAAAAATGGGAGAGATATCTGAGGGACTAGGGAGCAAACGATTATAGTTAGCTTTAGAAGAGGAGGTAGACACCACTGCTTTACCATGCCTAGGTGCCTTATTTGTAAGAGATGAAGGAATTCGTGAGAAAAATACTCAACCTTTAAGGTGATCACTAGTTTTCCACGATGAAGCACCTTACCTAAAGAAAATGAAGGGACCTACAAAGAAACCTCTTCGACCACAGATAGTACAAACACTTGCCTCAACCTATAAATAACCATAACTAAATCCCCCCCCTTTCTTATCCATAGAGGGAGGAAGGTCTAGGCAAGAAACACCAAATGGAAATATAGGCATCACCAAAGGAGAAAGAAAAATAGTGTTAGAACTGCAAAAGGGATTCAGAGGGAGCAAAACTACAAGAGAGAAGCCATCCAGCCCACCTCCCCTGGACGCTAAGGACCCAGAACTAAAATCTAGAGGAGACACTATGTGATGAACCAATTCTTTCTCACTGTGGGGGCCACTCCCAATGTGGGGTGGATTTTTCAGCCGGAAGAGTCCTCTGCCGGCAAGGAGAAGGAGTCTTCTTTGGTGGGCGTCAAGGTTGGCAGCCGACGCGGTGGACTGCAGCAGGCGGTGGGAGGACTTCTCAAGGGTAGATAAGCTATCCTCCACCAACCGAAGACAAACTCATTTATTCTTCCTCTATTTAAAGAGAGAAATTTGCTATGTGTGTAAGGGGTGTAATCTGTAAGATTTGTGGTGTGTGTGATTCTGTGTGCTGTAATCCTCTGTTGAGAACCAGAGAGACGTGAATAGAGGAAGAGCCCCTGTTTCTCCCGTGGATGTAGGCAACTCGCTAAACCACGTAAAAATCATGTGTTTCTCCGTTCTTGCTCCCGTTTTGTGTGTTTGAGCTCCGCTGCGCCCCAACAAGTGGTATCAGAGGTGAGTCGGAGCGAACGGAGGTGAACCGACAGGACGACGTCAAATTTTCCGGTGGCTGGAAAATTGAAAGTGGTCAGAAAATTTTTCCGAGGGCAGATTCGGGAAGAGGACGGCGATACGATTCCAACGGCAGAAGCGGCGAAGAAAACGGAGTTGAAACGAAGGAGATATGGCCGGTCAAAGTTTGGTCAAACCCGCGGGTGAACAGTAACCCGTGCCGGAGAAGACGGTACTGTTCATGCCGCCGGCATCAATTCCGGCAATATTCTGGCAGGAATTCCGGCGTGCCACGTCAGTGCCACGTCAGCACCACGTCAACGAGCGATCTGGACCGTTGAGCTTGTTTTGACCATATCTCGATCAATTGGTGTCCGATTTCGGCAATCCAGGAGTCGATTCCGACTATTTCGACCGTTTCGGATGCATCCATATGGTTAGTTTTTGAAAATTAGCACTCTATCAGGAGGTGATTAAGGGTGCGACATCGACGGTGGTGATCGCGTTTTGCGACAACGACGATGACGGGTGGTGGAGCACTACCAAGATTGGATATCGAGAAGTTCGATGGTCGAAATAATTTTGTCTTGTGGCAAAGCACGGTGAAGGATCTTTTGGTGCAGCAGGGCCTGATCAGACCGTTGATCGGAAAAAAGCCCGAGACAACCAGTGCCGATGATTGGGAAGAGCTCGAGATGCGGGTCGTCAGCACAATTCGGCTATGTCTGGAGAATGAGGTAAAGTACTCGGTGTTGGACGAGATATCACCGAAGGAGATCTGGAAGAAGTTGGAGCAGCGGTATATGGCGAAGTCGCTCACCAACAAGTTGTTCCTGAAGAAGAAACTGTACCAATTACGCATGGACGAGGGATCGAATTTGTTGGATCACACCAACGAATTGAACAAGATCCTGACGCAGTTATTGGGGCTCGGTGTGAAGGTTGGAGAAGAAGACAAAGCACTTTTGCTTTTGTCATCACTACCAAGCTCATTTGATGGGCTTGTGACAGCATTGCTCGTGGGGAAGGAGACATTGAAGCTGGACGATGTGATGACGTCACATCAAGATTCAGAAACATTTCGAAGACCCACGACGCATTCAGGTGATCAAGTCATGGCGATGCGAGATGATCAGCATGGGAGGAGCCGACATCGACAGTCTTGAGGTAAAGAATGGCGGCCAAAATCCAGAGGATGTGATCCTAGCGAAATCACGTGTTTCTGGTGTGAGAAGAAGGGTCACTATAAAAGTGATTGTGGAGAGCGCAAACGGTACGTTGCTGGGAAGAAGAAAGTTGAGGAGGAGGATGTGAACATCACAGGATTATATGCAGATGATGAAATCTGCGTGACAACGAGAAGCATGCACTCATATGAGAGAGCATGCACTCATATGAGAGAGTTGAACGGGAAGAAGTGCAGTGTCATTACTGCAAACGATATGGGCATATGAAGTGGGAATGCCGATTTCTAAAGAGGAAGAATGAGCGGGCTCAAAATCCAAAGGAAGACGGATGGGTTCTGGATTCAGGGAGCTCAACACACATATGTGCGACGAGATGTACATTTGATACTTTTCAGCAGGTGCGAGACTCGGTGAGACTTGGTGATGGGTCAACATGCGAGGTTCGAGGAGTCGAGACAGTGAAATTGAAGACACCCGGTGGAGCAGTTCGTAAACTGGCAGACGTGAAATTTGTTCCGAGGATGAGGCAGAACTTGATATCATTGAGTAGGCTCGATGCGAGAGGGTTCAAGATTTCCATAGCAGGTGGAGTGTTGGAAGTCTCACGTGGGGATGCAGTGAAGCTTACTGGGAAGGAGTCTCAAGGGTTGTATTATTTGATGGAGATCGCAGTCAGCCCGAGATCGAGTGAAGATGGTGGAAGTGCCAAGTCATCTGGCGTGAAGAAACGCGTTCGATTTGTTGATGAAGTTTTCAACACCTGCAACGAGACTGCAGGTCAAGCATCTACCCCAAATTGGTCGTGAGGGGGAGATTTGTGGGGGCCACTCCCAATGTGGGGTGGATTTTTCAGCCGGAAGAGTCCGCTGCCGGCAAGGAGAAGAAGTCTTCTTTGGTGGGCGTCAAGGTTGGCAGCCGACGCGGTGGACTGTAGCAGGCGGCGGGAGGACTTCTCAAGGGTAGATAAGCTATCCTCCACCAACCGAAGAAAAACTCATTTATTCTTCCTCTATTTAAAGAGAGAAATTTTCTATGTGTGTAAGGGGTGTAATCTGTAAGATTTGTGGTGTGTGTGATTCTGTGTGCTGTAATCCTCCGTTGAGAACCGGAGAGACGTGAATAGAGGAAGAGCCCCTATTTCTCCCGTGGATGTAGGCAACTCGCCGAACCACGTAAAAATTGTGTGTTGCTCCGTTCTTGCTCCCATTTTGTGTGTTTGAGGTCCGCTGTGCCCCAACACTCACCTCCCCCAGAAACTGATGATAACCCAAACAAAATCAGTAGAAAAAACATATTGACAAAAATTAAAGCCAACACGATCCCTTCTGCCGACAGATAACGAATTCCCTTAAAGGTGGAATTCCAAACAGAATCGCGATAGAGACACATACACTATCCGCTGCCACCAGGAAAACTCATCACCAGCTTTAAGGAAGATATGTTAGGTAAGATCCTTCAAAAGGTCCAGCTCCATGCAAGGACAAGAAACCGATGAGTTGTAAAGGTTGAGAGATTGCTCATCTGCACACAAGAAGGAACCAAGATTATCATCAATACTGTGAATGAATGAAAGGATGAGGAATGATTGGGGGAGACCAGAAAGATGATTCTAAATAGCCAATTGAGGGGAGTCTGTGCCTTATTGAATATACATAGATCATCAGGAAAGGGTGAAACAACTATTCCATAGCATGTGAGGACTATGGGACCAAGAAAGCATAAAATCAGTCCTTAATGCCAGAACCACGCTAAAAGATTTCCGATGAATAATCGACACCTAAGCCAGAGAGGAAAGGCCCTAAGAACATTTAAAATCCTCCTAAAAACTCAAGAACTAATGCACCATTCTCTGAGAATTTTCAGGCCAAATCCATCAGATTTTACGGAATCATCAGTAGAGACATCGCGTGCGAGGATGAAGAACCAAGGAGGGAAGCCATCATCGATTTCCAATTAAAATCAGCAATGTTATAGAGATTTTCAACTGCTACCCACCACTTATTCAAAGGAGGATGGTGAACCAAATCCACCTACCATGGTTGGTGGTAGCCAAGGGAGAAGTCCATGGTAGGTGGTGGAGTTGGAGGGAGCCGTGTTAAACCTGGCACCTCCCACCATGCATTTAAAATGAGGGTATGGGGAGCCTTTCACGATCATCAATCAGAGCCAGGAGACCTATTCCATTCTTGGGAGCCTTGATAGCTCCATTTGAGAGAAAGAAATGGATGTGTGGGGGTCCATTGTAACCTTTGTTTTGGTGTAATAAATGTCCAGTTTCCTCTTCCATTTATCTCTATTCGCGGTCAGTGAACCACAAAAAGTGGTATTAGAGGGATTTCTAGTACAACAATATTGAGTAGTAGAGATTTTCTAATGACCGAAAAATTCAAGTTGCTCGGAATCCTGTTTTGAAGGAATACTCTGATATCTTGTGGTGAGATGATTCTAACGGCATAAATGGCATAAAAAATGGATCCAATACGAGATCCCTAAACTCGATCAAAGTTCGTTCAAATATCAGGTGCTACAGTACCCCCATGCCAGAGAAGAAGGTATTGTTTTAGTGCTGGTGACATTTTTTATGAGTTTCTGACAGCTGGTCTAGCGTTCCACATCCATGTCATGTCATCGCCACATCAGTTCCACATCATCACTTGATCTCAACCGTTGATACTGTTTTGATCATATCGTGATCAATCGGTGTCTGATTTCGATGATTCAGGAGTCAATTCCACCACTTTAGACCATTCTGGATGCAAAGGTGAGCTCCATTTTCCCATGTTCTACACCAATGTTTTCATAATTAAAATTCAATGGGGGGATCATCTACGGGAGGGATAAACATATTGACTTCTTCGAACTACTCCATTTGAAAGTCTAGAATGGAAGATCTCTAAAATGCAAAAGATCTTTTCACCCTATTGAGAATGAGTGAGTCAACCCTGATGTCTCCAAGGAAGCGAAGTAAAAAAGATGAACAAGAATATGATCAATCAGATCTACCAATGGATCGATCACAGCGTTTACCACTATGTTTCTCAAGAGACTTGTGCATACTAACTTTGGATAATGAAGGAAAATACATACCAATTAGTGCTTGAAATAATATCCTCGTGTAAAAGAGGTTGATGAATCTTCGACTATAGAGTGGAAGCTATATATCCAAACACACCAGTGAGTTCCAAAGCCCGATAAACTAGTTTGTGGTTGCCAGTAAGACTCTAAATGATGAAGATCAAACAAACCACTTACTATGCACACTTCCCGATAGCTGTAATATGCTTGTTGTCTCACTCAGAAACTCGGCACCCGGAGGAAAACGTACCATGACGATGGTAAAAGATGCACTATTCAACGAGGAGGCACGAAGGAAGGATGCGATTTGCAACCAAATGGAAGCACTCATTCTAGATAAAAAAGGTAGACAACAAAGAGGAGGTTGTGGGGAAGGAACTAGAGGTCGATGCAAGAATAGTGGAAGGTCCATAGATGGAAGGAGACCAACATACAAATGCTACAATTGTGGCATGGAGGGACACATGAAGAAGAACTACCAAAAGTTTCTCCCAGAAAACGGTCCAAGTAGCAACCAACAAAGAATAAATGGAGGTGCACATGTGAGCGTCCCTGGAGAATTTTTTCTTTGATCCAAAGGCATAGAAGAAACATGCTTTCATACATAAGAGAATGGCACAAAATGGTTGGTCAATACTGCATCATTGTACCATGTTACTCTACATCATGAGTATTTATTGACTTATTAAACTGGTAAATTTGGTGCAATCAAGATGGGGAATTCCAGTTTGGAGGATATTGTTGGAATGGGTGATATCTAAGTCAAGACGAACGTTGGATACAAAATCACCCTAAATGATGTTTGGCATGATCCAAGCCATCTAATCAACCTATTATCAGGTATAGACTTTGATCGAAAAGGCTATGACAACATATTCAGTAATGGAGCATGGAAGATGATGAAAGGAGCCATTATCATCGCCCGAGGACACATATGTGGTATGCTGTTCAAAACTCATGTGATGATATGTGCATACAACCTCAACATAGTGGAAGAGAGAAATGTCTTCCAATATGTGGCATATGAGACCTAGCCACATGAGTGAAACAGGGTTATTTACCCTGAAAAAGAATAAGTACATCAGTATTTACAAGGATAAATCACTTTAACCTTATAAATACTTCTTATATGGGAAGAAATATAGATTCTCATTCAATAATACTTCATCAAGGAGATCAGAGTTGCTGAATCTAGTGCACTATGAAGTATGTGGTCCCATGGAGCTGGATTCACTTAGAGGCAACCAATATTTCCTATTGTTTATTGATGATTCATCTTCAAGATGTTGCACGCCATGGTGGAGCGTGAAACTGGAAAGAAGTTGAAGTGTCTTCATTCATACAATAGAGAAGTGTACACATCTTGGGAATTTGATTCCAATTGTAGGAGTCAGGGCATCCGATATGAGTGTACAGTCCCACGCACCCCACAACACAAAGAAGTTGAATAAATGATGAATAAAACCATCATAGAGAAGTTCATAAGCATGATGAGTTTGGCTAAGCTGTCTAAGATATTTTTGGGAGAAGCTGTTTAGGTTTCATGATACCTCATAAATAGATCACCATCGGTCTCATTGAATTTTGATATTCCACAGAAGAAATGTCCTGGTAAGCATACATCTTACTCTCATTTATGAGTATGTGGATGTTTGGAAGTTTCACATGTATCCAAGGAGCTCATACAGATGTTAGACGGGAGATCTACTCTGTGCGTCTTCATCAGCTATGGAGATGAGGAGTTCAAATACATGCTTTGGGGCCCGAAGGAGAATAAGGTGATCAAAAGAAGAGATGTCACATTTCACGAGAACCAGATGGTCAAGGACATTAAAAATCACATAATTTATCTAATGGAAAGTGTTAAAGAATCAATTCATGATCCAACAACTATACCCACACCACCTGTCAAAGAGGATGAGGAGGTGAATGAAGACTCATTGGCAGCATACTAGGAGGTAGTGAAAGATTATATTGAGTTGGGGGAGACTCAATCCTATCCATAAGAAGTTACAGAACCATCACAGGATCTAGGTGACATTGTGACTCCAAAACCTAATATTTAACAGGTTCAAAGATCTTCACAAGGAAGGATTCTATAAAAAAAATACTCAGAGTCGGAGTACTTGTTGCTAATTGATGAGGGGGATCTAGAAGGATACCTAAAAGCAGTGTCTCATCCTAAAAACCTCAAGTGGAAGCATGTAATAGAGGATGAGATGAAGTCTTTGCTGAAAAACCAAACATATGATCTGGTAGAATAACCCAAAGGTAAGAAAGCACTAACAAACAAATGAATGTTCAGGCTGAAGAAGGATGTCACCAAAAAGGAGGTCAATCAAAAATCTCGTTTTGATGTTAAAGGATTACTTTAGAATAAAAGATTTTAATTTGATGAGATCTTTTCACCTGTGGTGAAGATGGATTCAATATGAGTTATTTTCGGATTGGTGGCTATCTTGGACATGGAGCTTGAATAGATGGATGTGATGATAACTTTTCTCCACGGTGACCTCTTCGAGGAGATCTACATGAAGCAGCCTAAAGGATTTTAGGTTTCTTAACATGAAAAACTCATCTACAAATTTAAGAAGAGCTTGTATGGAATGAAACATGATATTTGGAAGTGGTACATGAAGTTTGACTCATTCATAGTGAGTCATGGCTACAAGTGGACACAGGCGGACAAGTGTGTATACATCTAGAGATTTTAGGATGGTAACTATGTTTCCCTTATACATTATGTTGATGAAACATTGATCACTGGGATGGATGCAGCAAAGATTAGCTAGTTTAAGGAGTTATCCAAGTTTTTTGATATGGAGGACTTTGGAGTAGCTCAACAGATTTTGGGGATGCAGATCATTCATGAAAGAATGTGGAAGTTATTATTGCTATATCAAGAGATGTATGTTGAATGTGTTTTGAAATGTTTCAGCATGTAAAAAAGACAAATCAGTGAGAATTATTCTTCCCAACCATTATAAGTTGATCAAGAGTTCATTCCCATCAACTGAGGAAGAAATCAAAGAAACAGAGATGATACCATACTCCTTAGCATTTGAAATCTTGATGTATGTTATGGTGTGTACAAAACCTGGCATTTCCCATGCAGTGGCAATCCAGAGCCAATTTCTTTCCAATACTGGGAAGCAACACTGAGATGCAGTCAAGTAGATTCTGAGGTATCTGAAAGGTACTTCAATGCTATGTTTGTGTTATTGGGGAGCTGAATCTCTTTTGGAGGGCTATATAGATGCAGATATGATCGGAGATCCTAATAGCATGAATTCTACATCATGATACATCTATACTTTTATAGGAGGAATTGTATCATAGAAATCAAGGTTGCAAAAGTGTGTCTCTTTATCCACAACGGAAGTAGAGTACACTTCTTCTTTGGAAGCTCGCAAGGATATATTGTGGCTAAATCGTTTTATCCAAGAGCTCAGATACAACTAGATGGAGTACATGGTCCATTGCGATAGTCAAAGTTCTTTGGAATTCAGCTAGAACACCATGTACCATTCTTATATGAAGAACATCGACATTCAATATTATTGGATATGTCAAGTGATGGTTCAAAAGATGCTGCAACTTGTGATGCTCCACACGAAGGAGAATCAGATGGATATGTTAAGAAAGGTGGTTTCTTGGGAGAAGAAAGACCTTTGTAGATGCTCTAGTGGATTACACCTGGAGGGTAAGTATTTATGGATATTTACAGCTACTGCTCACCACTTCTTCCAAGGAGGTTGGTGCACCAAATCAACCTACCATGGTTGGTGGAATCCATGGGAGATATCCATGGTAGGTGGAGGGAATTGGTGGGAGTTGTGTCAAACATAACACCTCCCACCATGCATTTAAAAATAGGGCCTGGGGAGCCATCCCTGATCATTAATTGGTCCCAGGAGAGATCTTCAATTATTGAGAGACTAGATAGCTCAATTTGAGGGAAATAAATAGAGGTATGGTAGGGGTCCATTGTAACCTTTGTTTTGGTGTAATAAAAGTTTGGTTTTATCTTCCATTTATCTCTCTTTGTGGTCAATGAACCACAACAAAATGGAGCTCAGTGACAAAGCTGAACTGCCTTGCCCTAAGAGAATCCCCTCGGAGGAATAGGTTGAAGAGAAGGTTTGAGGGCCTGAGGAAGATGGTGGTTGTATAGCCACTGGCTCGAGGATGGGTTAGATTGAGCTAACTTTTTAGAAAGTTTGAAAAGGTTAAAGCATGTGCGGAACATTTCAAGGAAGAGATGAGCAAGCCATTTAAATCTACAGAGATTTATGCATTTGAGGCCCTTAACTTTCCATTGATTATTTAATTTCTTATGAACAATGATAAAAATCAATCACTATAACTATTTACTCTTTTCTCCCTTTTTCACCAATGTTCTCCTACTTAGAAACATAGTTTTTCCTTATTCTATATGACCTTCATCCTTCCATATCTCTCTTATTAAGTGGATATTTTATTAAATATTTTTATATTGTGGGTTTTTAACTAAATAATTTTTAAATTTCAAACCCTTAATTATCATGATCATGTTTAAATTATGAGGAAAAATTTTACTTTAGGTGGGGATAATGTAACACCCTGAAATTTTAAAATATGAACATCATATTCAACACCGTGTATGGCATGTAATAGCAAGTGTAAAAGGGAAAATAAGACCCCAATACCTTAATATATATATTTCATAAATAAATTAAACATCTTAAATAGATTGATCACATGAAAAACTAATTTTAGATTACGGTACATAAAACAATAAGTTTATTCGATAGCATTCATTACATGAAAGACTGAGTTTTACTGAACAACAATATACTATTAATATTATTATATAATATGATAGTTATCACCAATCCATTAGAATCTCGAGTATGAATAAGATTAACTAAACTATGAAAATATACACTTTAAACATTTTTATTAGTTATCTATTTATTAGTAATAAAATAATCATGAATTAAATGAAATAGAAATGTTTCCAGAAAAACATTATTTTTTTTAAAGATGGTTTAGTCGCGCTTTGCACATATAATATAAAATTGATTTTTTTTAGAAATTTTAGAATATTTTTCTAATAAAAAAAGTTAAATTTTTAAATATAAATATCAAAATTATTTTAGGGTAAATTTTTGGGATTTTTCTAAGAAGATTCATTTTCTGATTAATAGTGAAAAATACAGAATTTTAATTGAAAACTGCCATTTAATTTAAATATTTTTTAATGTTAAATTATATTTTGAATTGGTTTTAAAGTGAAATTAGTTTAATTTTTTATAAATTAATCCATTTTAGTTCATTTTAATAATTTTTTATTTAATTTATATATAATAACATTATAAACTTTGAACATTTTCAATTTAAAAACGTGTTTTATCATCCTGTATACAGGATAAATTTAAAATTAAACAATGCCACTTCCGTGAGTTGAATTTCAAAAAATTGATTCAATATTTTGAATAAAAATAATTCATAATATATAATATGGTGAAATTAATTTTACTATAATGATTTGTGAAAATAGTAAAAATTAATTACCGTGATAAAGGTTAAAACATGGTTTTGCGCATTACATGTGTTTTTATTAAATTTAATTTTACACACACATAGGATTTTTATTTAATAAATTTTATTTCATGTTAATAATCAGTTGGTTTAATTTATCAAATAAATATCATTTTAATTTTATTCTTAAAGGATAATTTACCAAGGTAAATAGAAATATAGAATTTACTATGGTAAAAAACTTGAAGGGTAAAATTGAGTAACCTTAAAGATTAAAGAATAACATGAAAAACCCCTATTTTTTTATAGAGGTGTTGTTTTAAACACTTCAAACCTAACCTAAATTATTATTAAATTTTGGAGCCACATGAGGTAAGTGAGACCTCCCAATAGTGAATACTTTTGAGTATTTACAAGAATGCCACTCCTCTTTAACTATAAAAGGGCACTCACTCTCCTCCCTTATTTACACCTCAAAATCCATTTGTCTCATACAGAACCTAACCAAATTGCATAAAAACTTCAATACCCACATCATATAATCTATTGATTGGATAGAAAGACAACATTTTTTTGCTTCAGTGAAAACATAAGGAGAATACCCAAAGAAGAGGTAATGTTTTTCAATGTGCCTCTTTATTTTATTTCCTTCTCTGTCTTCTTATATTATTGTTAAACAATGTGGTTATAATAAACATAGTATCCTACATTGACTGGGATATTTTTATAACAATTTCATGAATTTAAACCACCTCCACTTTCATAAAATGAGTTATGAAATCATCATTTGTGTGTATGGTGGATTACAACCTCGCGAACCGATGTCATTCATTTTTCCATTTCCGCCTCTCAAGGTTGGGTATGATGATAGATATAAATTATATATATGATATTTATAAAATATTTATACCCTTATAGTCATTATATCATATATACATTCTTACCTTATATTTCATAAGAGATTCGATAATGTTACTTGTGTGTACGACGAACTACCTTCTCATGAAACGATGTGATTCATATGCCACTACTGCTTCACATGGAAGGTGATAAAGATAAATTTAATCATTATATATGATATAAATGAAATATTTATGATATCCATGACATATTTATAAATATGAAGAGATAATATATCATTTTTTTATACTTTTTCACTCAATGAAAGATGATAATGTTGTTCATGTACCGCCTTCACAAAGTGATATGACTTTCTTTTCATCACCATAATAGATGGAAGAAATATACAAGTATATAATATGGTATTAATTTAAATTATGATAATTATTAAAATGTAAAATATTACTTACATCCTTTTCATAATGGTCATTGGAAAATGGAAACGTTACTCATGCGTACGTACGACCGAAAGTCTCTATGATTGCAATGTACTTCATTTTCCATAACCATTATTCATGGCTGATTTTAAAAAGAATAATTGTGAAAAAAAAATATGATAATTATTTCATATTTTTTACTCTATATATAATAGATCTATATAATATACACATGATTCAGATCATTCATAAAAAAACATGCAGGAGAAAAAAAGACAATTGTCGCACAAAATAATGAAAATAATGAAATATTATTAATGAAAGCGTGATAAGATGTTATAAAATGATCATATATGATATTATCAATATGATTATGATTATTTTATAATTTAATAACATTATTAAAACCATTATACATGATTTTAAAGCATGCTCGACTAAATGAAAATGTATGGTAAGGGATTTCGTCTCAATTTTATTTTATTGTGGCACATTGTAATGTTATGAACCTATTTTCATTTATATGGTGTATATACTGCCCCATTGTCATGTAATATCATTAATACCTTGTTATTTATTATATTTTAAGTTTCATTGTAAATTATTTCATTTTAGGGGATTTTAATTAAAAGTTACCATGTGGTAAGGTGTTTCTTAACTCAATTTCTATTTATTGGTTTAAAATTCTACTTCATTGATTTTTTCATTCTATGATAATTTTCATAATGAATTTTGAATATCTATTTTTTTATTTTCACTTGTTTTAGGTGGATTTATAGCCAATACACATAATCAATTCATTGAGTAATTCTTAGATCAACATTATGATCATTATTTGGGTTTATTTCACAAGCTCATTGTCATTGAGATTATTAAAAATTGTATTTCCATTAATGAAAATTATTTGAAAATTTTCTAATAAACCCATTTCACTTTATCCGTGAAGGTTTATTCATTATATTTTAATGTAATTGTACCAATTTCCCACTCTTTGGTACTTAAAATGGTCACTATGGGAAAAATAGATTTTTGCGACGGGCTATTTGCGATGGGAATTAATCCCGTCGCAAATAGTATGTCCTAGAGGTTATTTGCAACAGTGGGTTTGACCCGTAACAAATAATTGGTTATTTGCAACGTGATTTGGGGCCCCGTAGCAAAAAGTAAGGTGCGGTTTGCGCGCCAAACCGCGGGAAAGTTATTTGCAATGGGGTGATTCCCCCATCACAAATAATGCGTCGGTCAGAGGGTATTTGAGACGGGTCCCGTCATAAATACCGTCGGCGGTAAATAGGTTTTTGCGACGGGATGTTGTCCCATCGCAAATACCCTTTTAATTGCCGACAATAATTAATGTGGGGAAATGTATTTGCGACAAGATACTCATCGCAAATAGTACTGTCGCAACTAATCTAACCTATATATAACCCCCATCTATTTTTCCTACTCTTCCCCCCAATTCTCACTTCCTCTCTCTCTCTAAACTCTATTTTTAGAGTGGAAATTAATCTGAGTTAGTTTTTTACAAAGAAGTTGTGAAGTCATCTACATCAAGAGGAGATCAAGTTTAAAGGTATTTATATTTTATTTAATTTAGTATTTATTTCATTTTTTATGTTAATTTTAATTATTGTTGATTAGTTGTAATTAAATTAGATTTAAATCTATTTGTTATCAGTATTTATTTGTAATAATAAATTGAAATTATTAATACTAATTCTCAATAATTAGTATTGTATATAAATAATTAGCGGTAATTAGTAATTAGTAGCTGTAATTTGTAGTTATTAGTATTAATTAACGCTAATTTGTAATAATTAGGGGTAATTAATAATAATTAGGGGTAATTAGTAATAATTAGAGGTAATTAGTAATAATTAGGGGTAATTAGTAATAATTAGGGGTAATTAGTAATAATTAGTAATAAATAAGAATAAATAGGAATAAATAGGAATAAATATTAATAAATAGTAATAAGTAGTAATAAATAGTAAAAAATAGTAAAAAATAGTAAAAAATATTAATAATTTGTAATAATTGGTAATAATTAGTAATAATTGGTAATAATTGGTAATAATTAGAAATAATTTGCAACAAATAGTAATAAATAGGAATAAATAACAATAAATAACAATAAATAGGAATGAATAGCAATAAATAAGAATAAATACGAATAAATAGGAATAAATACGAATAAATAGGAATAAATAGGAATAAATAAGAATAACTATTAATAATAAATATTACTAAATATCACTAAATAGTACTAAATCGTAATAATTAGTACTAAATAGTAATAATTAGTAGTAAATAGTAATAATTAGTAGTAAAAAATAATGATTAGTAATAATTAATAATAATTAGTAATAAATAGTAATAAATAGTAATAAATATTAATAAATAGTAATAAATAGAAATAGATAAAAATAAATAGTAATAAATAGTAATAATTAGTAATAAATAATAATAAATAGTAATAATTAGTAATAATTAGTAATAATTAGTAATAATTAGTAATAATTATTAATAATTCTAATTAGTAATAAATAATAATAAATAGTAATAAATAGTAATAAATAGTAATAAATAGTAATAAATAGTAATAATTAGTAATAAATATTAATAAATAGTAATAAATATTAGTAAATAGTAATAAATAATAATAAATAGTAATAAATAGTAATAAATAGTAATAAATAGTAATAAATACTAATAAATACTAATAAATAGTAATAAATAGTAATAATTAGTAATAATTAGTAATAAATAGTAATAATTAGTAATAAATTGTAATAATTAGTAATAAATAGTAATATATTGTAATAAATAGTAGTAAATAGTAATTAATAGTAATAAATAGTAATAAATAGTAATAATTAGTAATAATTAGTAATAATTAGTACTAATTAGTAATAATTAGTAATAATTGGTAATAACTAGTAATAATTTGTAATAATTAGTAATAAATAATAATAATTAGTAATAAATAGTAATAGTTAGTAATAAATAGTAATAAATAGAAATAAATAGTAATAAATGGTAATAAATAATAATAAATAATAATAAATAGTAATAAATAGTAACAAATAAAAATAAATAGTAATAAATAGTAGTAATTAGAAACGATTACTCATAATTAGTAATAATTAGTAATAATTAGTAATAATTAGTAATAATTAGTAATAACTAGTAAGAATTAGTAAGAATTAGTAAGAATTAGTAAGAATTAATAAGAATTACTAACAATTACTAACAATTAGTAACAATTAGCAACAATTAGTAACAATTATGAATAAAATCAATTATAATAAATTTTAATAACTTGTAATAACTTGGAAAAAATTTCAGTGGATTGATGACGCTCCTTTTGCTCGATGACTCTTCTCCTTTCAATTTTCACCGACTCAAAACATTATGAAAAGTATGCTTCTACGTATGCATATCCAATCTCGAATGCACGAGTTTGAATATGCATTCACAGGACCACATTTTTCATAACGTTTCCAGATGGTGAGAGTTGCTGGAATATGATTCATCAACGAAAAGGGGCCTCTTTTGTCCGACAACTCATTTACTTGCAGCTTTTTCACACTAAAATCACAATGAAGAATCTGCTCAGAGGTATGCTGATACATTCTCAAATGCACAAGAATGAATATGCTTACCTCCGAGCAAATTCTTCATTATGATTTCAGTGTGAGAAATTTTCACATAAATGAGCCGTCAGACAAAAGAGTAGCCATCAATCCATTGGAAATTGTGTCACCCATAAATAATTATAATTATTAAGAATTAGTTGTAAATTTTTATCTTATTTATTCAGATATTGTTTTTATAATTTCAAATTATTCAAAAATAGTAATGATTTTATATTTTGTAGAAAAATATAGAACAAGGAAGTCAACAACAGTCATTATTAAATGATCGCGCATTGATAAATCAACATAGAAATCTAAACGTTTTTTATTTAAATCCTGTATATATTGAGGGTGTTGAAGATTTTTTATCATTTGCATAATCAAATCCAGAATATGTTTTAGAAGTCACAATAAAGTGTCATTGTAAAAAATGTGCTCTGAGAACGTTTGACACATTTGAAAAGGTTGGGGGACATCTCTTGCAGTTTGGTTTTCAATCGGATTATGTTTTTTGGTATCAAGATAGTGAACGTAGTTCCAGATAAGATACTAATAGCTTGATTTTGAATCCATGACATTTTAAAAATTTAGTACATGATGCTGCAGGTCCATCTCTTCAACCAACTGAAACTGAAGATGATATTGATTTAATTCCTGAGTTGGCACCATCTGAATTTTATGAGTTGTTGAGGTCTGATGAGGATACATTATATCCTAGGTGCAAGATAAGAAAATTATAAGCGGTTGTAAAATTTATGGCTGTTAAATCAGATAATACAATGTCAAACAACAGTTTGATTAGATATTTTCTTTCGTTAAAACACTGTTACCTGAAGTAATTGTGTTGCCTGCAAATTACTATGAGAGCAAGATGCTGGTTTGTAATTTGGGCCTTAGTTATTAGAAGATTTATGCATGTCCAAATGATTGCATCTTATATTCTGGTAAAAATGAGTCGTTGGATAGTTGTCCCACATGTGGACAATCGAGGTATAAAAAATCTCAACTAGGGAAGTCTAGATCGATTCCTGTAAAACAGTTGAGGTATTTCCCCCATACACCCAGGTTGCAGCGTTTATTTATGTCTCAGAACATAGAATCAATGATGTCATGGAAAAAAACCAAGATTTCATCTGATAAAAGCTCGAATCATCCATCTGATGGTGATTCATGGAAACATTTTGACCGTATGCATCCGTCTTTTTCTTTAGAAGCCTGAAACGTGCGATGGGGTCTTTTTACTGACAGTTTCTATCCATTTGGTTCTTATGGTAGTCAGTATTCATGTTGGCCTGTCTTTATAACTCCATACAATTTACCTTCATAGATGTTGATGAAGTATCCTTATATCTTTTTGACCTTATTAATCCTAGGACATCTGAAAAAAAATATTGATGTTTATTTGAAACCATTGATTGATGAGTTAAATGAATTGTGGAGTAATGGTGTTAGTACATATGATGTTGCAGTGAAACAAAATTTCATATTAAAAGGTTCATTGATGTGGAAAATTAGTGACTTTCCGGTATATGTCATGTTATATGGATGGATTACACATGGTCCGAAATCATGTCCTTACTATATAAAAGACAACAACGCCTTTATGCTCTTCAATGGAAAAAAACTTGCTATTTTGATTGTCATCACAAATTTATTCCAACTGATCATCCTTTTTGGAGGAACACATCTCATTTCATAAAAGTCACAATTGAAAGGAATGAAACTCCAAAAATGATCTCAGGTACAGAGTTAAATAAGTTGTATTTTCATTACCTCCTATCACATTTGGGCCAATAGTAAACCAATAGAAAATTCATGGCTTTGGGAAAGAACATAATCGGATAAAATAGATCATTTTTTGGGATCTTCCATATTGGTTTGATTTTTTGGTCTGCCACATGTTAGATGTCATGCATATTGAAAAGAACTGTTTTGATAATTTATTTCATACAAATTTGGACACACTAGGTAAGACCAAAGATACTATAAAGGCAAGATTCGATCTTGCCCAAATTTACAGGTGACCCGAACTTGAACTATTTGAAAATGTCAGATCACATAGGTTAACGAAGCCAAAAGCATCTTATACACTGTCCAAAGAGAGTTGCTTATTATTTTGTCAGTGGACTATAGATTTAAGGCTTCCAGATGGTTATGCTTCCAATTTGGGCAGATGTGTTAAGAATGGTCATATTATCGGATTAAGAAGTCATGATTGTCATGTTATAATGGAAAGACTTATGCCGATTGGATTCATAGGTTTATTGAATTCTATGATTTGGGATTCGATAATAAACATATCTTATTTTTTTTGATATATTTGTGAAGAGAAAACAGACTACGATGTGCTAAGAAAAATGAAAAAAGATGTTGTTGTAATTGTATGTAAACTGTAAAAAAATATTTCTGCCGGATTTCTTTGACTCAATGGAATATCTAATATTAAATTTTCCACATGAAGCTAAATGTGGAGGTCCAGTACAGTTTCGATGGATGTACCAATTTGAGAGATGTATGCAGAAATTGAAGAAAAAATTATGTAACAAAGCATCAGTTGAAGGATCAATTTCTGAAGCTTATTTGCAAGAGGAAATTGCTTTTTTCTGCTATCATTATTTTTAATCTGAATATAACTCAAAACATAACTGCATGGGACAAAATGAGGGAAAGATTAATGATGAAATGGACAATCAATTATCAGATTTTAATATAGCGACCCAACCTTTTCTTACATTACTATCACATAATTTTAAAGATAAATAACATAATATTATTACTCATAGAAGATCCAACGGTTTAGTCTCTTGGGAAAACTAGGACCATACATAACAATTACAACATCGAGCATAAACATTTATTCAATTTCTTCTTCACTAGATTCTTACTGGAACTTAACCTCTCCTTATTACATGTAGTCTCCTGAGGATATAAATCAAAAGGGGTAAGCTAGAATCCCAGTAAGGGGACAAATAAGAACAATAAAGCATGGGTTGAGCATAATCATAACATAGGTAAAGGATCATGAACATAAGAGGAAACATAAATATAATACTTGAAATGTGGAAATGCATAAAAATGAAACATTATGTCTTACTGGTTAACTACCACACATACTTGTGAACAAATATAGAATCTTGTTCACACATAATTTCACATTTACTCATGAGATTTATCACTTTACCTAATGCATTGGAGCGCTGTATAATTTCGGGGGCACCCATCACATTTAAACATTCATATTGCACTATATAATTCCGAGCGCACCCATCACATCATAACATTATCATTTATCATGCATGCCATATAAAAAAATGAACATAAATAACCAATGAAAAGGAATGGTTTTCATCTCATAAGAACACATTCATAAGAATTGGGATCCCAAAATAATGAGGGAATAATATACATATTACAAGAATCATCAATCTTGAATGAAAAGTAAAATGTGTGTTCTTAAAAGAAGAGTTAATTTGGAAAACATTTGGTTTGACATAAATACCAGTGAAAAATGTGTATATCCTAGATAAGGAAATAAAATGATTATCAAAAGATTTTTAAGGAGTAAATATATCAAAAAGGAGTGAAATAGGGAGAACCCGAAGGATGAAAGTTGGGTTCGAGAATTTCCCTTTACCTTATATCCGAACAGTTCTTTTGGTTTAATGCCCTGTATAATGACATTATATTCATTAATTAGAAAATCCAGAACCTTTTATAAATGAAAAGGGTTAATTTTGGTTTCATTATGTTATTTTATGGTTTTTTTATGAGTTATAGGATTTAAAAACATTGTTCGGGAATGTTTGTTTTTACGGTTTTCTTGAGCGGTTCACTTGTATTCATAAATTGAAGTTCGGGTAGAATATGGGTAAACATCCAGAACATATATTACATGTTATTAATGATATTAAAGTAGTTTGAATGATCTTATAATGAAATATGTTATATACCATGTGGATGAATCATTAGACATGAATTTATTGATGATCGTTTGGGTTAATTTGGGCGGTTTTTCGACCAAAATGAACTTGTTTTGTTTACTCATTTAGTAATATGTACATAAGTTAGTTACAGAACTTAAATTAGGACATAATACATAAAAACTGTTCTATTTCAACCATAAAAATGGTTTTATGACCATATCTAAAGGTATAAATGGAAAAATAAATCATGTCGTTCTTGAAGGTGATAGATTAACACCTCAAGAACAACGTTTTCTTTTATAAAATAAAAAGAAGAGGAGAAAGGGGTTGGAAGATATAATGTCCCATTATTATCATAATATTATAGTATATGTATGATACTAGAATTAACATACCATTTGGACAAATATAGGTGGGTAGATAATAAGAAAAGAACTTGAAATTGAAAGGAATTTAAAGGAAAAGAGGGAGAGAAATTACCTCTTGAATCATCCTCTTGAGATCCTTCTTAAGGGGACTAAGATTGGTCTTTTGATGAGATAAAAAGCTCTTGAATGTAGGGGAGGGGCTAGGAAAGATTCTTGGTAAGATTTTAGACAAGTATTGAAGATTGGTAGGTATGACAGAATGAGGGAGTGAAGGGTGGTATTTATAGTGGAGGGGAGAGGGGTTTTCTCAATATAAAATTCATTAATTTATTATTTGTCCACAAGACAAAGAATAATGAGTCTTCTTTGAACAAGAATAGTAATTTTATAATGAAATATCAAACCATGTGGGCTTACATCAGAAGAAAATCACACATGGCTCTATAATTACCTTATTTAGCTTATTTTTGTAAATTACAGTATTTCACTATTCATCAAAAATTCAAGTATTTCAGAAAAATCCAAAAATTTCACCCCAACCATTTTTTGACGTGTAGAATAAAAAAATTATTTCCATTTTTCAAAAATAATTTTCTATATATTATTAATTTAATATTTAATTAAAATCATAATTTACTTGAAAAATACAGTTTTTAAAATTAAAACTGATTCTATTATGCTTTCAAAAATTATGCAGGGTATTATAAAATTATATAAAAACTATAAGACATAGATTTGTTAATTTATGAACACATTTTAGGGAAATAATTTTTCTTTTAAATTAATTAATTAATTATAATTAATTATTTATGACTCACAAAAATACCAAAACATTTACTATGGTCAAATTGTCACATTCTAAGATGCCTAAATTTTATTTAATTATTCATGGGCAAGGTTACTCTTATTTTGGAAAAATTACTATTTATAAGGGTCATAATACTATTTATAAGGGTAGGTTACTATTCACCAAAAATTATGTTGGTTTTATTAGACTCAAAAAATCATCTTGAGCACAACTGTATATGTCAGATTTTCAAAATTCCAAACACAAAAGTGACAAACTTCTGTTTAAAGTTCACCTAGCACTTATTAGTTCATTATGTTGTGTTTTTATGTGATTTTATGACATTTTTATAAGAAGGGAATTTCCATTGAAAAACTTTGGGTTGTTACATTCTTCCCCCTTATGAAATTTGGCCCCTGAAATTTCACTTTACAAACAAGTGAGGGTACTTATCCTTCATCGCCTCCTCTGGTTCCCAAGTAGCTTCTTCAAACTTATGGTTCCTCCAAAACACTTTGACATGGTGGGTTGTCCTTTTTGCGTTGAATCTTATCTCTCTAGTCCAGAATCTCTATTGGATACTCCTCATAAGAGACATCAACCTCCAGTTGTACCACCTCTGAGTTTAGTACATGTGAGGGATCAGGTATTTACTTCCTTAGGAGTGATATGTGAAAAACATCATGAACCTGGGCCATATTTGGTGGGAGTGAAAGCCAATAGGCCATGGCTCCTATACGGTCAAAGATTTCAAAGGGACCAATGTACCTTGGGCTTAGCTTCCCTTCCCAAATCACATGACTCTCTTCCATGGTGATATTCGAAGGAAAACTTTATCTCTAATGTCGAAATCCAAGTCCCTTCAATGGTTGTCAGCATAGCTCTTTTTCCGAATCTGAGCATATTTGATGTGTTTCTGGATGAATTGAACCTTCTCTGTCATCTATTGCACAAGATCAGGTCCAAGTATCTTTCTTTCTCCAACTTCATCCCAACAGGTTGGAGTTCTACATCATTTTCCATATAGAGCTTCATATGGAGCCATCTGAATACTCAAGTGGAAGCTATTTTTGTATGAGAACTCAAACAATTGGAGATGTTGATCCCAACCACCTTTGAATTCTAGAGATCATGCCCTTATCATATCTTCATACATCTGAATAGTCCTTTCATATTGGCCATCAATTTGGGAGTGATAGGCCGTGCTGAAATTTAATTCAGTACTCAAAGCATGTTGAAGGCTCCTCCAGAATTTAGATGTGAACCATGGATCATGGTCAGAGAAAATTGAAAGAGGAACACAATACAGTCTCACTAATTCCTTCACATATATATTTTCAAGTTTTTTAAGAGATATATCTTTTCGAATAGCGATAAAATGGGCAGTCTTGGTGATTCGATCAAGCACAAACCATATCGCATTATTTCTCTTCGACATCTTCGGGAGACCCGTGATAATTTTTCCATTTCCACATAGGTATAGGAAATGGATGAATCAACCCTTTGGACTTTTATTTCTCTACTTTAACTTGATGACAAACCAAGCACTTTGAGATATATTTCGTAATCTCCTTTTTCATGTTATCCCACTAGAAGTGTTCTTAGAGATCACGATACATCGTGGTGCTACCAGGATGGATAGAGAATGTTGAGCTATGTGCATTGTCCAATATCTCCTTCTTTATCTCGGGTGATTAAGACACACAAAGCCGCATTCCAAATATAATCACACCATCATTGTCGATATGGAACTCATGCATCTTCCCTTCCTTTACTACATTCACCCTCTTTTGTATCTTCACATCATCCCATTATGCTTCCTTAATCTTTACTTAGATGAATGGTTTCACAATAATTTGTTCAAGGTAGGATGTATCCCCTGCCCTTATGATTTATAAATTCATCCTTTGTATATCTAAGAAGATAGGGTCTTTCTCAATCCATAACATATATAGAGTAGCAGGTTCTTTTCTGCTTAGAGCATCAGCTACCTTGTTCGCCTTTCCAGGATGATAGTTAATAGATCAATCGTAATCCTTGATTAGCTCTAACCATCTCATTTGACACATGTTGAACTCCTTTTGTGTGAATATATACTTTAGGCTCTTGTGGTCAGTGTATATGTCACACTTCTTTCCATAAAAGTAGTGCTGCCAGATTTTCATGACAAAAATCACGGATGCCAACTCTAGATCATGAATTAGGTAGTTCTACTCATGGATCTTCAACTATTGTGAGGCGTAGGCTATCACATTGTCATTTTTCATGAGTACAATACTGAATACATTCTTTGAAGCATCAGTGTATATCACAAAACTTTATCCACTTTTCGGTAGTGTGAGTACAAGTTCAATGATCAGCCTTCTCTTTAGCTCCTTGAAGCATCCCTCACATTCTTCCATCTAGACACACTTTACCCCTTTCCTTGTTAACTTAGTTAGTGGGTTTGACAATCGTGATAATTTTCTCACAAAACATCGGTAGTACCCAGCTAATACAAGAAAAATATAGATTTCAGTGACAATAGAGGGTCTGGGCCATTCTTCAATTGCCTTTGTTTTTGAAGGATCCACAGAAATTACCTCACTTGTGATCACATGTCCCAAGAATGTGACTTGTTTCATCCAAAAGTCATACTTGCTGAACTTGGTGTACAAATTCTCCTTTCTCAATGTTACTAACACAAGTCTTTGATGCTCTTCATGTTCCTCCTTGCTCTTGGAGTAGATGAGAATATCATCAATAAATACTACCAAAAATATTTCAAGATAATTTCTAAATACTCTATTTATCAAATCCATGAAGATTGCAGGGGCATTAGTATGTACGAAGGGCATAACCAGAAACACATAGTGCCCATACCTTGTACGAAAGTCAGTCCTATGAATATCTACCTTCTTCACCTTTAGCTGATGATATCCAGAATGATGATCCACCTTTGATAAGTATTGAGCTCCTCTTAACTGATCGAACAAGTCATCAATCCTTGGAATATGTTTCTTGTTATTTAGGGTGATCTTGTTGAGTTCCCGATAATCGATACATAAATGCATTGTTCCATCCTTCTTCTTTATAAAGAGAATTGGCGGCACCCCAAGGTGATACACTAGGGCATATGAACCCTTTGTCCAGATTCCCTTGTAGCTGCTTCTTTAACATCTTCAGTTCGAAAGGATCCATCCTATAAAGACACTTTGATATAGGAGTAGCTCTGATTATGAGTTCTATTGAGAACTCTAACTCATGATTTGGGGGGATTTCGAGTAACTGTTTGGGAAATACATCATTGTATTCCCTCACGATGGGCATTTACACAAGGTTGGAACTTTCCTTTGACTCAACCATTTGGGAGAGGTATGCTTCTTCATAGGGAATCAACACCCTATCCATTGAAGTATTTTTCATAGGAGATTCATGATCTTCCTTGCATTTGTAGAGGAGAATGGGATGGTTCAGAATTTGAAAAGATATTTCCTTTTCCCAATATTTGATATGTTTTCTATATAACAAGAGGAAATACATTCCCTTTATAGCATCAAATTATACTAAGGGAATTATTATGAGATTCGCTGGAAGAATCTTACCACATATGCCAACAAGAGAAGAGTCAAACACTTGGGTTGCAATGATTGTACCACTTGGTGTTTTCACAGATATCTCAACTTCAAGGTTTCGAGGCTTCGATTTTATAGTTCTAGAAAACTTGAATGATATAAAGTAAAGAGTATAACTAGAATCTAATAATACTTTTCCATTCTTGAGTGAATAGAAAGTGTACCTTGTATGAATTCATTATCGTGATCCACTTCCGCAGTAGTGATGACATAATCCTTTCCTTATTCTTTTGGATTTGGTGCCTGTTGATGCTGATTATCCTCAAGAACTCGAGGTTTAGTGCATTGGCTTGCATAGTTCCCTAGCTCCTTATAGTTGTAGCATTGAACCATGGGTGGTTCTCTCCTTTCTTGGACTACATTCTCCTTCCTTTTCATTTCTTTTCAACACTCTTGAGCTTGGTGTCCTTATTTCCCACACTTGAATAATTTCCCCATCCCTTTAAGGTAGTTCTCATGGTGCAACTTCCCACATTTTTGGCATGTGGGTCATTGAGTTTTCCTCCCACCTTTGTCATTAGATCCACCAGCTTGAAACTTTATCTTTAGTTTCTTATCACCATAGACATGGGACCATTCTCCAAACTCCATATCCACTTTGAGAGCACACCGAAAAACTTATTTATAACTCCCAAATTCTCAAATTGCAAGATCCTTTCGAAGGTGTGGTTTTAATCCAGTAAAGAATCTATCAATTTTTCTATCATTGTTAATAGCAAAATCCAAAGCGTACCTTGCAAGCCCTATGAAATTCACTTTGTAGGTTGTGAGATATTATCATTCTTTTTTTCTTGAGCTCTATGAATTCTCTCTCTATCTTTGTGTGAAGAGTTCATGGGAAATACTTGTTAAGAAACATTATATTAAAGTCTTCCCATTCCATCTCTTCAATTTCCTCCCTTGGCTTGTTGTTCTTAATCAAAGCCCACCATTGATCAACCTCTCGATCTAGATGATAAATAAATAGTGTCACCTTCTCTGTCTCAGAACAATGAAGAACAAAAAATATCTTCTCCATGGAGTTGACCCACTATTCCGCAACTAGGTAATCAGAAGATCCACTAAACGTCGGTGATCGTTGCTGTATAAAACATTTGATAGCCAGTTGCTCTCTCTTCGGTGAAGGAGGACGTTCCCCATTATTATGGTTATTTTTCATAACCTGAGATAATTAGGTAAGCATCACTATGAAGTTTTGAACTACACATCCCAAATCATTGGTGATGTTGTTTGGGAAATCGTTACATTGGCCCTCACATGAGTTGTTAGCCTGGTTTCTCTTAGTTCCCACCATTTTCTAAAATAGAAAAGGTTAGAACAAAACATAATTCAAAAAGTCATGAATAAATAACTTATTTATTTTCACAATTTATACTAAAATAATATCATATGGGATCCCTAAGTAAATCTTATTGTGTGTGTATTTGTGCTTTGTTTCATACTAGAGGTTTTCTCTAGGGTTCAGTAATCTTAATTCCAAAATTAACTAAAACTTTTCTCTAATAACAACTATGGTGACCCAACCTTTTCTTATATTACTATTACATCATATTAAAGATAAATAACATAATATTATTACACATAGAGTATCCAACAATTTAGTGTCTTAGGAAAACTAGGAACATACATAACAATTATGACATCGAGCATAAACATGTATTCAATTTCTTATTCACTAGCTTCTTACTAGCATTTGACCTCTCCTTAGTACATGTAGTCACCTGATGATATACATCAAAATGGGTGAGATAGAATCCCAGTAAGGGGATAGATAAGAACAATATATCATTGGGTGATCATAATCATAACATAGGCAAAGGATCATGAACATAAGAGGAATCATAAATATAAGACTTGAAATGTGGAAATGCATAAAAATGAAACATCATGTCTTAGTGGTTAAATAACAAACATACTTGTGAAAAAATCTAGCATCTTGTTCACAAATAATTTCACATTTAATCATGAGATTCATCACTTTACCAAATTAATTGGAGAGCTGTATAATTCCGGGTGCACCCATCACATTTAAACATTCATATTGCGCTATATAATTCCGGGCGCACCCGTCTCCTCATAACAATATCATTTATCATCCATGACATATAAAAAAATGAAGATGAATAACCCATGAAAAGGAATGGGTCTCATATCATAAGAAAACATTTATAAACATTGGGTTCCCAAAAGAAATAGAAAATAACATACATATTACAAGAACTATCAATCTTGAATGAGATGTAAAAGGTGTGTTTTTAAAAGAAGAGTTATTTTAGAAAATACTTGGTTTGAAATAAATACAAGTGAAAAACGTGTATATACCGAAAAAAGAAAGAAAATGATGATCAAAAGATTTTTAAGGAGTAACCATATCAAAAATGAGTGAAAGAGGGAGAACCCGAAGGATGAAAGTTGGGTTCGAGAATTTTCCCTTACCATACAAACGAACACTTCCTTCAATTTAATGTCCTATATGATGACATTATATTCATTAATTAGAAACTAAATAACATTTTATAAATGAAAAAGGTTCATTTTGGTTTCATTATGTTATTTTATGGGCCTTTTATGAGTTATAGTGTTTAAAAACATTGTTCATGAATGTTTGTTTTTACGGTTTTCTTGAGCGGTTCACTTGTATTCATAAATTGAAGTTCGAGTAGAAAATGGTAAACATCCAGAACTGATATTAAATGTTATTAATGATATTACAAGATTTTGAATGATATTATAATAAATTATGTTATATACCTTGTGGATAAATCATTATATAGGAATTTATTGATGATTGTTTGGGTTAATTAGGGCGGTTTTTCGACCACAACGAACTTGTTTTGTTTACTCATTTAGTAATATGTACATAAGTTAGTTCCCGAACATTAATTAGGAAAAAATACATATAAAATAATCTGGTTCAACCATTAAAATGGTTTCATAGCTAGATATAATGGTATAAATGGAAAAATAAAACATGTCGTTCTTGAAGGTGATAGATTAACACCTCACGAACAACATTTTCTTTTATAAAATAAAAAGAAGAGGAGAAAGGGGGTTGGATGATATAATATACCATTAATATCATAAAATTATAGTATATGTATGATACTGGAGTTACCATACCATTTGGACAAATATAGGTGGGGATATAAATAGAAAAGAACTTGAAATTGAAAAGAATTTAAAGGAAACGAAGGAGAGAAATTACCTCTTGAATCCTCCTCTTGAGATACTCCTCAAGGGGCCTAATCTTGGTCTTTTGATGAGATCAGATGCTCTTGGACGTGGGGGATAGGCTAGAGAAGATTCTTGGGTAGATTTTAGAAAAGGATTTAATCTTGAGAGGTGTGAGGGAATGAGGGAGTGAAGGGTGATATTTTTAGTGGAGGGGAGATGAGTTTTCTCAATATAAAATTCATTAATTTATTATTTCTCTACAAGACAAGTAATAGTGACTCTTCCATGACCAAAAATAGTAATTTTATAATGTAATCCCAAACCGAGGGGGCTTAAATCAGTAGAACATCACACATGACTCTATAATTAGCTTATTTAGCTTATTTTTGTAAATTACGGTATTTCACTATTCATAAAAAATACAAGTATTTCAGAAAAATATCTAAATTTCACCCCAACCATTTTTCAACGTGTAGAATCCAAAAATGATGTACATTTTAAAAAAATAATTTTCTAATTATTATTAATTTAATATTTAATTAAAAACATAATATTTTTGAAAAATACCATTTTTAAAATAAAAACTGATTTTAATATGCTTTCAAAAATTATGTTGGGTCTTATAAAATTATCTAAAAACAATAAGACATAGATTTGTTAAATTATGAAAAAATTTAAAAGAATTCCTTTTTTTTAAATTAATTAATTAATTATTATTAATTATTTAAGACTCACAAAAATACCAAAAAGTTTACTACAGTCAAATTGTCACTTTCTAAGATACCTAAATTTCATTCAATTATTCATGGGTAAAGTTACTCATATTTTTGACGATTTACTATTCATAAGGGTTGTACTACTATTTTTAAGGGTAGACAACTATTCATAAGGGTAGGTTACTATTCACCCAAAATTATTTTGGTTTTATTAGACTCTATAAATCATCTTAAACACAACTGTGTATGTCATATTTTTGAAATTCCAAACACAGAAGTGACACACTTATGTTTAAAGTTCACTTAGCCCTTATTAGTTCACTATGTTGTGTTTTAATGTGATTTTATGAAATTTTTATAAGATGTAAATTTCCATTTAAAAACTTTGGGTCGTTACATTTAATCAGCCAAATCATGGCTTCGGTGGAGTTCATGAATGATGACTTTCAGATGATGAACATCATAGAGCTCAAACATATGTTCTGCTCAACTGTGAAGAAATGACATCATTTGTACTATGAGTGATTCTATCACTTGTTCTATTATTTATGTTACAGTATGTAAACATATTTTATTTGTAGGTTATATGATAATCATATCAAGAAATAACTTCCACAAATTACAACAGTTGATCTTGAAGAACGGAGAAAAACAATTATCAATGGTTTAAAAAAACGGTATCATAAATTATTGATGGTTTAATATCAATTCAGTTTATTATTTATTATATTGATAATTTTTTAAAAAAAATTCAGGTGTCACAACATGATGATAAAATAGATAAGCAACTGTGTATATCAATTCAGCTTTGATCCACACACACAGAGGTATGGTAACCTGTATATTTTAGTTATATTTCATTAATTTATTTATATATATACTAATTGTTTGATTATTTATACATTTTTCACAGTTTTTCACAAATATCTTTTGGACTGGGGAGTGCTATCATGCGAAATTATTTTTCTTAACCATGAATCGCATGGGAACAGATTCTCGTTGATGTGTGGCTCGACATGTTCAATCATTGGATGATACGTAAATAAATAATATTTATTTTGAATTTTATATTATTAATAACTTTATATTATAAATTATTTGTAAGGTTTATGGTATCCCATTGATGACAGCATGCAAGACGCTATCCACGCGGCATGACAGATGTCTATGTTGCAATGTCGTCGTCCAGCTCGAGAGGAACTCGTGGAGTGACATCATCTTCTGCCTCACAGTATCATGAGCAGTTGCGAACCAATACAGATCTTATAGAGAGTTTGCAAAAGAAACATGAAGAGATTCATCAGCAGCAGCAGCAGTAGTACGAGGAGGATATGCGTTGATGGCAGCAACAGTAGTAGCATCAGCATCATGAGCAGATGGAGTACATGCAACGTCTGACTCGTAGTTTAGGGATGAAGTTTCCTCCATCATCTCCTATAGCTCTTCCACCTCCTCCAAAATATGACCCCAAGTGATTTTTTTATGTTAAAAACATTTGAATTTCAAGATTTGTTGTAATATGAACTATTTATAGTTTTTGTCTTTTATATTGGTGCAAATGTTGCAAAATTCAATTTTTTTTATTTTTAATATTTTATTATTTATTATTAGTATTATATTTTTAATGTTTTTTTATTTTACTAATAATAATAATAATAATAATATTTTATGATTTTTTTATATTTTTTTGTGAATTTTGAGAATTTTAATTTTTTTTTAATATTTTTAATTTTTTTAATAATATTAATATTATTTTTTCATTAATCATAATTTTATTAAATATATTTTTTTAGTATTATATTCTTTAATGTTTTTTTATTTTACTACTAATAATAAAAATATTATTTGATGATTTTTTTATATTTTTTTGAGAATATTGAGAATTTTAATATTTTTTATTTTATTATTATTTTAATATTATTAATATTATTTTTTCATTAATCATATTTTTATTAAATATATATATTTTACTTTGTTTATTATTTGCGATGGGACCTATTGTGATGAGAGCCTATCACAAATAGTTTAACTATATATTTTTAAAATAGTATTTGTGATGGGTCCGTCGCAAAAGGTTTATTTATATATAATGTATATAATCGGCGTATTATTTGCGACGGAGAAATTCCCCATCCTAAAAGTTTTATTTATATATAATGTATATAATCAGAGGCTTATTTTCAGTGGTAAAGTTCCCCATCACAAATACTATTTTTTGTGACAGGCCCATCAAAAAATAGTATTTGCGATGTCGTTTTCTACAACGGGCTATTTGCGATGGGACCCCGTCGCTAAAGCTTATTTGCGAAAGAATACCATTGAAATTATCTCGTTGCAAACACCTCAAATTTCAGTAGTGGGTTGAGAAATTTTTTTAAAGAAAATATGACTTCATTACCCTCTTCGGATGAAAATTTGATTTATACCAAAACCATGATTTCTAAAAAAGTTTTTTCAAAGAAAAAATTTAACCTTCTCAAAATGATTTATTAAATTCATTTTCACCAATTTTTAATATTTCTTTAAATGAAATTTTATTTTCAAATAATTTTATTTTCAAAATTTTTTTAAATGAAAAGAATAATTTCCTTAAGAATGTTTTTAAATATATTTTTTTAGGTTTTCAATCCATCAATAGAAGAAACCCTTTATTATTACTCCAATGAAGATATTTTGTATTGATAACATCTATATTATTCCTCTGGATGGTTTATGATTATTGTTACCAAGGATAGTATTAACATTCACTTCATTGATTCATTTTTGTAGTCATTGACTTTCCCTTGAAATATTCACCTTCCTTTGATCACTGGACATAAAATTTACCCTAAATGTCCTTATTATTTATCATGGAAATTTTAATTTCATAAACTATATATCATTTTTACATATGGTTTTCTACATTTGATTTTATTTTTTTAACATTGAAAATATTTATAAATCTACATTCTTTACTAAAAATGGATATTTTACGAAAAGACACATTGTTCATTATATAAAATGATTATTCAACATACGTGGAATGTTTTGGACCTTCAATGATGGGTGGGGCCTGTAATTATATAGACCCTCCATGCATCAATATGTATAATGAGACAAATTAGTTATGTTATCATTAAATGAGGTTTTACCTGTAGATTAAAATGTCTTGTGAAAGGTATTACCGATATACGTATCATGTTTCTGGGAGATGGCATCCAATAATTAATCATTTCCTTTATTAAGAGTTCAATTATTATTGACTTGTAGATTTTAACTATGATATTATCACTAGATTCATTTCATTTTCAGTTTATTGATTAAATGGAATTTGTTATTATTTATTTACCTTAACATATTGATTATGCCTTATCGAGTTTTTTAGATGGTATGTGTGTTCAGTTATTGACCATTCCATATTGATGATAATCTATGAGATATTTGAATTGATATTGACTTTATATGTACTTCCTTCTCAGTTTATTGATTATATGACATGTGTGTTCAGTGATAACCTTGCTATATAGATTATTATTCAGGATATATTTTTAATGATATTATCTCTATATACACTCCCTTATCAGTTTATTGATTATATGACATGTCTTTCCAGCTATTACCAAACCATATTGATTATGATTAATGATTGATGATAAATTTAATTATACTTAACCCATATAGATCTTTTTAGCTCACCCTTATTTTGTTTCCTTTCCCCATGATTTCATGAAGAGTACTAAGTTTGATATACAAGTATATGTTAGGGGAATAATGTTATTCTAGAAAAATAAAATTATGTTTCAATTTATAAATTCATTTTTAATTCAAGACTCAAGTACGTATCTAGTTTACCAAGACTACTGAACGATTCAATCCTTAGAGATGAGATTCCTTATATACTACGCTAATGTAATGTAGTACACCATTGACTTTGGGCTATTGTAGTTAGGTTCGATACTATAAATAAGTCCATAAATAAATAATAATAATAATTAATTAAAAAATTATTTAATTAAAACATACATAAATAATAATAATTAATTAATTAATTAATGAAATTAAAAGTTAAAAAACCACTGCTAATTGAATTTCAGCGGATTAAACCGCCGCTGAAAAACTACCGCATAATGTTTTCTGACATTGAATTCCATGTCGTATTGAAGAAACATTTTGAAATGAATTAATAGTTATTTAAACCAATTTTATATGAAAAATACCACTAAAAAATGGTTTGTTTGGACTAGTGATTAAACAAGGTTGAAATTCTATCAAAAGATAAATGATTAATGCACCACGACAAAAAAAATCATTTTTGAAGGCCTTTAAAGCATTTTCCACCACAAAAAAAAATAATGTCATAAGTTAGTCACTCATTTTATTATAAATATATTTACAAGCCTAAATTTTATATGTGATGGAGCTCAAACAGGCACTCAGATCCAAAGTTATGGTCATTTGAAGTTCAATGCATGTATTCAACTTATTTCAGATTTTTTTATTAATTTATTGAATTGTTCTATCTTCAAATTGTTATTAAATGACTATTACTCAATAATAATTGAATTTTTTTAAATAAATGTTAAAATTTAAATATTTTATAAACAATGTTCCTCTATATATCAAATATATTAAGTCTGATTACATATTTAGTATATTTGAAATCACATTTTATAAAATTAATTAGACTTATAAAAATATAAAAATATCTATATATTCATATATAATTTTTTATTATATATAATTTTTCTATGAAATATACTTTTTATCAGTTTTAAAAAAATATTTTAGCAGTGATAAAAGGCATACTTTTATCAGCACTAAGAAAAACACTAATAAATGGGTACTTTAATCAGCATCTTTTACCGCATATAAAAGTACCTTTTATCACCACTTTATTTTTAACACTGATAAAAATGTTCCCTTTATCGGTGTTCTTTTAACATCAATAAAGGACAACACTGAATGAAACAAAATTTTTAGTACTAAAACTAATTTAAATGTCATAAAATATCTAAGATGTCACACAAAGACCAATAAATATTTGACATATTCTTCAATGTAATTGTCTATAATTCTTATTTAAATGGGATTTAAATTATTAAATTAAAATATTTTTTTAATTTTTATTTAAATAAATGTGATCGGAGGAATTTATTAACATAATCCTTTAAACTCATGAAAAAAAATCATTTTTTTTCATTTGTTTCAATGAGTAAAGCACAAGGTTTCACCTCAAGATCAATTCATTAATATATTTTCCTTTTAATTTTCTAAAGTTGAGTAAATATCTCACTCAACTTTTATATGAATATATTGTTAAAAAAATCTCATGGATTATCACTATATATAAAATTACCATAGGTTTCAACATAATTTTGAGTACATTTTCGTAGTGTCTTGTATGAGTTTTTTAACAATCATATACCTAGAATTAATCTCAAAATTCCCTTCCAATCCTTACAGTGCATTGGTTTCAAGAACAATGAAGGGATTCTTAATTCCAATCACACTGGATTTTCTACATATATTAGTGGATATATCTAGAAGGATCATTATATGTGATTTCAATATTCTGCACTACCAAGATAATGTATTATGACCCTAAGAAAACCCTAAGACGTTTATGTCTCATAAAAAATGATAATTGGATTAACTTGTATAATAACTTCTATAATTGTAAAAAAATATTTTAGGAAAAAAATTCTAGTAGTACACAAGTCTCCAAAAAATGAAACATCTAAATAATTCTATCCAAAAGTTCATATCATCATTTTTTTAATTAGTACAATATTTGGACCACAATTTACAGTTAAACAACCAATAACGAATATAATACAAATTTAGTCCAAAAAATGACCCATCTGACTTTCCAGTCTCATTGCCATTAACACTAGGAACTCCATGATCATTGTCAAATTCCTCATAGAATATATCTTTTCTATTTGACCTATTTAATATTCCAAGTATACCAATAATATTTTTACGAAAGCCCAGAGGAGTAACTATGTCAAGACATTGTTCATTGGATTAATCTTCTACTTAATTTTTTTTTCATTCTCTGATTATGTGTATAATGAATTTTGACTATATATTTTTTGTATTTACACTTTTTTTATATGGATTTGCAACCAATTCTGATAATTGATTTATTGATTAATTCACACATTAACATTATGATCATTGTATGAGTTTAATTCACAAGTTCATTCTAATCAAGATTTTTTACACTTATATTTCCATTGAAGCTAATTATTTGATCATTTTATAATAAACCATTTTTATTTTCATCCTCCACTGGTTATTGATTACATTTTTATGTAATAATACCATTTTCTTACTCTTTGATACTTAAAATTTACGAGAAAATGTTTTTAAGAAAATATGAATTCATTTATCTCTTCTGTTCGAAATCTGTTTTCTTCCAAAACAATGTTTTATCAAAAAATGTTTTCAAAAAAAGTTGTTAACCTTATAAAAATTATTTATTAAATGAATTTTCACCCACTTTTAATCTTTTAAAAATGTTTTTAAAAGTTTTTTTCAATGAAAATGTTTTTCAAAATGTAATTTATGGTTTCCTAAACAGTATTTTTAAAGACATTTTTATGGTATTTCCTTACATTAGTGACAATAACCCATTATTCTTAGTCCTATGGGGATATGTTATATTTATATCATATGTACTATTCCTCTAGATGGTTTACAATTTTTTTACTAAGGATAGTATTGACATTCACTTCCTTGAATCATTTTTGTATTCATTAACAGTCCCTTGAAATTATCACTTTCCTATGATCATTGGATATTAAATTTTCTCTAAATGTCCATATTATTTATCATTCATATTTTAATTTCTTAAACTGTATATCATTTTTACATATAGTGTTAAATATTGAAATTTATTTTTTTATCCAAGAAAATATTGATAAATTTGTATTCCTTACTCAATATGAATATTTAATGATAAAGAACATTGTTCATTAATTAAATCGATTATTCAATATATGAGGAATGGTTTGGACTAGTAGTAATGTGTGGGATCCAGAATTACATATCCCCTCGATGAATCGATAGGTCTCATGAAAAAATCAGTTAACCTGGCATTAAATGGGTTTTTACCTATAGATAAAACAACCTTGTGAAAGGTATTATCGATAGAAGTATCATGTTACTGAGACATAACATTGGAAAATTAAGTATTTCCTTTATTAAGAGTTCAATTATTATTGTCAAGTATATTTTCACTATGATATTATCTCTGGATGCATTTCATTTTTAGTTAATTGATTAAAGAGAATGTGTTTACAATTTTTTACTTTTCCATATTGATTAATACTTGTACAGTTATTTAAATGGAATGTGTGCCCAATTATTTTTCTTTTCATATTGATTATTATCTTGGAGATTTTCAAATTGATATTATCTCTCGATACACTTCCTTCTCAATTATTTGATTATATGGCATGTGTGTTCAGTTATTACCTTTCCATATTGATGGTTATCCATGAGATTTTCACATTGATATTATCTATGAATGCACATACTTCTCATTTTATTGATTATATGGAATGTGTATTTAGTTAATACTTTACCATATTAATTATGATTATTGATTCATGATAAATTCCATTGTACTTAACCCTTTCTGAGAATTTGAGCTCACACTTATTTTGTTTCATTTCTTCAGGATTTCATGAAGAATATTATATTAGATTTTTAAGGATATGCTATGAAGAATAATGTCATTCTAGAAAAAAAAAATGTTTCAATTGGTGTATTTAATTTTTATTCAAGACTCTAGTATGTATCTAGTTTACCAAGACTACTAAACTATTCAATATTTCGAGATATTATTTCTTATATCTTATTCAAATATAATAAAGTATGCCACTAACTCTGGGATACTGTAGTTGGGGTCACTAAAATAAATTAATAAATGAATAAATAATAATAATAAATAATTGAAGAATTAATTAATGAAGAAATATAAATAATAATATATGATAAATAAATAAATAAATAGTTAATTAATTAATTAATAATGAAACTAAATAAATTAAAAAAAATTAAAAAATTCTTCTAATTGAATTTTTATAGATTAAACAACAATTGAAAAAGTGTCAAGTAATGTTTTGCGACACTGCATTGCATTTCAGTTTGAGAAAACATTGTGAAATGATTTTGCGGTGGTTTTGTCCACCGTTATCTTGGAAAAAACTACCCTTAAATGATTTGTTTGGTACAGTGCTTAAATGAGGTTAAAATTCCATAAAAATGATCTATAATTAAGGAACCACGAAAAAACTTAGTTTTAGAAGCCTTTTTGGAATTTCTTGACCTCAAAATGACACTACCTCAATTTAATCAATCATCACATTGTAGATCTTTTTGCAAGTTTCAATTTGAAATGTGATGGAGCTCAAAGAGACACTTGAATAAAAAATTATGGTTCTTTGAAGCTCGAGTCATGTTTTCAACTTATTTCAGATTATTTATTAGTTCATTGAATTTTTTTGTCAACAAATTGTTATTAAATGACCATTACACAATAATTATTTGGAAATTTTTCATTAATTTTAATATTTAAATATTTTACATACAATTTTCCTCTGAATATTGTATATATTAGGTCTGATTACATATTTAGTATTATAAAAATCATATTTTATAAAATAAATTATTCTTATAATAATATAAAAAATATTTATATATTTATATATAATTTTTAATTTTATACAATTTATTTTTTGAAATATAAATTTTATCAGTGTTAAAAATAATTGTCTTAATAAAGACATACTTTTATCAACACTAAGGAAAAAACTAAGAAATTGGTACTTTTATTAGGATTTTTTAGCACAGATAAAAAGTATAATTATCAGTTATTTTTGTTAAAACTGATAAATATGTCCCCTTTATCAATGTTGTTTTAACGTCGATAAAGGATAATGTTTAATAAACCTAAATTTGTAGCACTAAAACTAAGTTAAATGTCATAAAAGATCTAATATGTCACACAAAGACCAATAAATTTTTATCTTATTCTTTAATGTAATTGTCGATCAATATTATCCCAACGAGATTTAAATTATTAAATTAAAATAGTTATTTAAATTTTATTTAAATAAATGTGACTGGAAGAATTTCTTAACATAAGCCTTTAAACTCATAAAAAAATTAATATTTTTTTCATTTGTTTGAAAGAGTAAGAAACAAGGTTACCCATCCAGATCAATTCATTAAGATGTTTCCCTTTTAATTTTCTAAATATGAGTAAATATATCACTCCGGTTTTAGATGAATATATTGATCAACAATCTCTTGTATTATCTATAAATATAACATTACCTTGGGTTTTGATATAAATTCAGGTTCATTTTCATAGTGGCTTGTATGATTTTTTAACTATCATGTACCTAGCATGCATATCGAAATTACCTTCAATCCTTATCGTGCATTGGTTTTTAGAACAATGAAGAGATGTTTAATTCCAATCACATTGGATGCTCTACCTATATTAGTGGATATCCAGGGAGAGACCATTATATGGGATTTCATTATTCTGAAATGCCAGTTTAATGTATTATGGCCCTAAGAGTTCCCTAAGACATTTTTGTCTCATGAAAAATGAAATTGAATTAACTTGTACAATAACTTCTATAATTTACCAAATAATTGTTTGAAAAAAAATTCTTTGCTAGTAGTACACAAGTATCAAAGAAATGACACATCTGAATAATGCCATCAAACAATTTATATCAACATTTTTTGGAATTAGGAAAATCTTTGGCCCACAATTTAGGGTTAAAGAACACAAAATGAATTTAATAAGAATTCAATCCAATAAAAATAATTAATTTTTATTTTTATTAATTTATATAGAATTTAATGATATATTGATTTAAATTTGATTTGTTATTTTACATTTTAAATCCCAGTCGGTGTCTGATGCTCTTTAGGTAAAATATGAATACAAATTTACATGATACTTCAAACATTCCCCTATAGTTTATTTTAAAATAAGACAATGAAAAAAGGGTTTGGGTAATGTTGTTATAAAAATTATTTTGTATTATTCATAACAAAAAAAAGAGTGTTCCAAAAACAAGATAAAACAATCATGTATACCAAATGGTGCTATATTTCATAATTCCCTTCATAAAAAAACACATATTTTATTTGTAATGTAAATATTGGGTGGAAGTCAATGCGCATGGGTTGCCTCCTTGAATTGAAGTGATTTCATCAGATCCTACTGTTGGGGCACAGTGGAGGTGCGTGGTACCTCAAACACACAAAAACGGGAGTAAATGGAACAACACAAATTTTTTAAGTGGTTCGGCCGAATGACCTACATCCATGGGAGAAAGGAGGCTACTTCACTATTTCATCTCTCTCCAGTTCTCGTTGGAGGATCACAACACACACACGAGGATTACACCACCTCAACCGTGGGATTTTCATCCCATTTTATAGAGAGAAGGAAAACCAACAATTTCCTTCGGTTGTTCATCTACCCAAAAAAAAGGTCCAGTCGTCGGATTCTTGTCCACTGCGTCGGCTGCCCGCCATGGAAGACTTCCACAGTCACCTGAGTTGGTTGCCGCCCGTAGAAGACTTCTGCTGCTCTCGACAACAACGAATTCCTCCCCGGCAAATAAATCCACCCCATATTTGGAGTGGCCCCCACAAATCTCCCCTCACGACCAATTTGGGGTAGAAGATTGACCTGCAGTCTCCTTACAGGTGTTAAAAACTTCATCAGCAAATCAAACACGTTTCTTCACACCAGATGATGTGGCACTTCCACTTTCTTCACTCAATCTCGAGATGACTGCGGTCCCCATCAAATGATACAACCCTTGGGATTCCTTTCCAGTAAACATCACTGCATCCCCACGTGAGACTCTCAACACTCCATCTACTATGAAAATCTTGAATCCTCTCACATTGAGTCTACTCAATGATACCAGGTTCCGTCTCATCCTTGGAACAAATTTCACGTCAGCCAGTTTACGAACTCCTCCATCGGGTGTCTTCAATTTCACTGTCCCGACTCCTCGAACCTCGCATGTTGACCCATCACCAAGTCTCACCGAGTCTTACACCAGCTGAAAAGTATGAAACACATCTTTCATCGTACAAATGTGTGCCGAGCTCCCCGAATCCAGAACCCATCCATCTTCTTTTGGATTTTGAGCCCGCTCGTTCTTCCTCTATAGAAATCGGCATTCCCACTTCATGTGCCCGTATCTTTTGTAGTAACGACACCGCACTTCTTCCCGATCAACTCACTCATCTGAGTGCATGCTTCCCGTTGTCACGCAGATTTCATCATCTGCTGATAATCCTGTGATGTTCACATCCTCCTCTTCAACTTTCTCTTTTCCTGCAACGTACCATTTGCGCTCTCCACAATCACTTTTATAGTGACCCTTTTTCTCGCACCAGAAACACGTGATTTCGTTAGGATCATGTCCTCTAGATTTTGGCTGCCATTTTTTACCTCCTGACTTCTGATGTCGGCTCCTCTCACGCTGATCATCTCGCATCACCATGATTTGCTCTCTTGAATGTGTCGCGGGCCTTCAGAATGCCTCTGAATCTTGAAGTGATGTCATCACCTCATCCAGCTTCAATGTCTTCTTCCCCATGAGCAATACAGTCACAAGCCCATCAAATGAGTTTGGTAGTGATGAAAAAAGAAAAAGTGCATTATCTTCCTCTCCAAAAATCACCCCATACCCCAATAACTGTGTCAGGATTTTGTGGAATTTGTTGGTATGATCCAACAAATTCGCTCCCTCGTCCATGCGCAACTGGTACAGTTTCTTCTTTCGGAATAATTTGTTGGTGAACGACTTCACCATATACCACTGCTCCAACTTCTTCTAGATCTCCTTTAGTGAGGTCTCATCCAACATCGAGTACTTTACCACATTCTCCAGACATAGTCGAATTATGCTGACGACCCGCATCTTGAGCTCTTCCCAATCATCAACACTAATTGTCTCGGGCTTTTCTTCGATCAATGGTCTGATCATGCCTTGCTGCTCCAAAAGATCTTTCACCGTTCTTTGTCACAAGCCGAAATTGTTTCGACCATCGAACTTCTCGATCTCAAATCTTGGTAGTGCTCCACTGCCCGTCATCGTCGCCGTCGCAAAACACGATCACCACCGTCGATGCTGCACCCTTATGAAACCGCCTGATAGAATACGAATTTTGAAAAACTAACCATACAGATGCGTCTGGAATGGTCTAAATAGTCGGAATCGACTAATGGATCGCCGAAATCGGACACAAATTCACTGAGATATGGTCAAAACACGTTCAACAGTTCAGATCGCTCGCTGACGTGGCACGCCGGAGTTCCTATCGGAATATTCACCGGCGTTGTGAACAGTGCCGCCTTCTCCAGCACCGAGGTACTGTTCACCCACGGGTTTGACCAATGTTTGACTGAGCTTACTGGGCTCGTTTCAACTCCATTTTCATCGCCGCTTGCGTCGTTGCAGTCGTCTCGCCGTCCTCTTCACGAATCTGGACTCAGAAAATTTTTCTGACCACTTTCAATTTTCCGACCATCGGAAAAATGGTTGCCGCCTCACCACCTTGACTCTGCTCACTCCTACTCGCCTCTGATACCACTTATTGGGGCGCGGTGGAGGTGCGTGGTACCTCAAACACACAAAAACGAGAATTAGAACGGAGCAACACACGGATTTAACGCGGTTCAGTGATTTGACTACATCCACAGGAGAAACGGGGGATCTTCCCTATTTCATCTCTCTCCGGTTCTCATCGGAGGATCACAACACACACACATAAGGATTACACCACCTCACCCATGGGATTTTCATCATGTTTTATAGAGAGAAGGAAAACCAACAATTTCCTTCGGTTGTTCATCTACCCAAGAAAAATGTCCACCCGTCAGCTTCTCATCCACTGCGTCGGCTGCCCCGCCATGGAAGACTTCCACAACCACCTGAGTTGGTTTCCACTTGTAGAAGACTTCTGCTGTTGCCGACAACAACGACTTCCTCCCCTGCAAAAAAATCCACCCCATATTGGGAGTGGCCCCCACACCTACATCAGTGGAAGGGAATGATTCTCATCATAACTGTACATCATAGGCACCATCCTTGCAAGATCGAGGCATGAATTTCTAAAGTTTTCATGAAATGGAGATGATGAGAGACATTCCCAATTGAGGCTTGTGCAAGATTCTTTGGCAATGTGTTCTCATGCCATATTCTCTGAAATATTTAGACTCTCCCTCATGTAGTTTTGTAAGAAAGATCTATCATGCCCATCTTGATTTTCATCCTGCTTGTTTTATTTGAACCAAAATCATAATATGTTAGTAACAGATCTACCAAGGATGATACCTTTAAAAATGATATGAGATTCATTATTATTGTGTGGTTTTATAAGAAAATGTGTTTTAGATGTCAAACTCTGTGGGATTCAAATGATGCACATATATATAGATTTACCTTTTCACTCCCCAAGTCATCCCACAAATGCAAGCATTGTTGCAGTGGAGGAAATGACGTCTGGAATTGCATCCACATATTCAACAGTTTCCCATGATATGCCATTTCACGGCAAAAAGAACAAATGAACCAAAACAACCTGTGCTCCTGAGCACACCACCCCATTCTTCAAGTACTCATTTGCCTTTGGGCACTTTCTTGAAGAGAACCACGTTGTTTCCACGAGAAATGCATTGAAAAAATCTTCCCACTTTTATTGATTAAAAAATGAATGAAACCGGTTCCACGAGTCATGATTAAAGTACATATATACGATAAAATCGAATAAAAAATTGGAGCACCAATCGGAAAACAAACCGCCTTTTTTAGGGAATATAGTGGATTCCTGCCGTGGTTTCTAAAAACTTTGTGACTAATTTCCTTTTGGATTTTGTTGAGAGCATAGAATTTTATTCATATATATCGTGGCAGTGAATCAGATAATTAACATCTAGAAAATATGACACACAACTGTGAATTCAATTTTATTTTAATTCATTTTTTTCATATTAAAATCTGCCTTTTAAACGACGGTTTTTTTCTCACCATGCTTTTAATCTGCCTTTACGCTGGATGTGTGTTGTTTCCATGCTGTCAATCTCTTTTGATGAGCACTATTGTGCTCCACCATTGATTACACCCACCACCATTTTGCATCGGACCGTCCATTTTCCTTCCAGCCTGTTCGAACGGTTCAGTCTGTTTGGGTTTTTCAGTTTCACTGCATGGTTTGTAGCAGCCCTTGATTGGGGCTTTCTATTTGGGAAAAACTACCGCTCTCAGGGGGTCTAATCACTCCTACTATGGATTCTTGGACAGTGCATGTGCTCGCCCTCTGCACTCCTTTTGAAACGGTGGTCTTCAGTCTTCCTCGGCGAAACCTAGTGATCTGATTCCAGGTTATGTGCTCAGTGCTCCACTCCTGGAGCTCTTGTTTCCTGCCTATCACTCTACCTTAGTCCCTTTGATGGTGATTAGTGTGTGGTGGAGGTCATGATCCTTCCTTTATGGAAGACGTGTGGTTTGGAGACAAGTTTCAGAGTTGCTCGAAGTACAAGACTCGGCTGCTTCCTCAAGATCCGAAGGATGGTGATCTAGTTCTCAAAAGCCTGAATCAATCTAGACGTGAAGAGATCTGGACGTGAAGAGATCTGGACGTGAAGAGATCTAGACGTGAAGCGATCTGGACGTGAAGAGATCTGGACGTGAATGATGGTGATCTAGTTCTCAATAGCTGTAATTACTTTGCGTTTTTTCTGATTTTGTCACTGCGGTGGGCCTATTTTCTTCTGGTTGAGCTATTTCCATTTGCCCTAATTGCCGTTTTCTTTTGTGCAATAATAAAGAGCGTGTATGTGTGCGGTATTCTTGTCATTCAGTATGTCCCAAAGAGGTCAAAGCATGTAAATCATTGTGTTCTTGTGTTTTTTTCTTTTCTTGCATTCTGGTAGTTCACCTTTGCGTTTGCTTCAATATTCTGACAATAAATCATTGATTTAGGCATTTCAGTGAGTTATTTTTTTTTTACATTTTTTCAAAAAAAAAATTTAAAAATACAACGAGGTTTAAAATATTTTTTTTTTTACACCCTAAAGGCGGCACACCATGTGCCGCCTTCAGTTCGGTTTCCGCCGGGCCAAAGGCGGTTCTCCAGGAACCGCCTTGCGCCATTGGGGAAACGAAAGGCGGCACACCAGTGCCCACCTTTCGATATTTTTTCTGCGAAAGGCGGCTTTGGAAGAACCGCCTTTCGTGTTTTAAATGGCCGAAGGCGGCATCCCAGTTGCCGCCTTCACCAAAAATATCCCTATAAAAGGGAGCCGCCCCACCCACCCTTCCTCACTCACAAATCCCTCTTCTCTCTAAAATTTTGAGAGCTCCTCTCTCTAAGTTGTGTTTTCCTTCGTGGTGCTTCCGGAGACGCAAGGAGTACAAGATTTTTGTGTCAAGCTTCATTTAGAGGTATTTTTTTTATTTTAAAGTTATTTATTTATTTAATTGTAATTAGTTAATTTTAAATATTTAAGTATGTAGTAGTAGTTATTTAAAGAAAAGAAATAAATAGTTATATTATTAATGTTTTAATTAGTTAATATTTAATGTTAGATTAAGGTATATGTAATTTAATATTATTAATGAATGATGATGAGGGATAAATTATATAATGTTAGATTAAAGTATGTATAATATAATATTATTAATGAATGATAATTAGGGATAATAATAATTTATTAATATTTTAGAGATAATCATAGACTAATTAGATGATGATTAAGGAATAATTAAGTCATGATTAAAGGGGTAATTAACCATGGATGATTAATTAAGGAATGTTTAAGGGGTGATTAAGTGATGATTAAGGGATGATTAAGGGGTCATTAAGGTAATTAAGGAATGATTAATTGATGATTAAGGGGTAATTAAGGAGTGATTAAGGGGTGATTAACTAATGATTAAGGGGTAATTAAGGAATGATTAAGTGATGATTAAGGGGTAATTAAGGAGTGATTAAGGGGTGATTAAGGGGTAATTAAGGAATGTTTTAGGGGTGATTAAGTAACGATTAAGGGGTGATTAACTAACGATTATGGGGTGATTAAGTTGTCATTAACTAATGATTAAGGAATGATTAGGGGATGGTTAAGGGGTAATTAAGGAATGTTTAAGGGCTGATTAACTAACGATTAAGGGGGTGATTAAGGGGTCATTAACTAATTAAGGGGTAATTAAGGAATGAAGGGGTAATTAAGGAGTGATTAAGGGGTTAAGGGGATGATTAAGGGGTAATTAAGGAATGATTAAGTGATGATTAAGGGGTAATTAAGGAATGTTTAAGGGGTGATTAAGGGGTAATAAAGGAATGTTTAAGGGGTGATTAACTAAAGATTAAGGGGTAATTAAGGAGTGATTAAGGGGTGATTAAGGGGTCATTAACTAATGATTAAGGAGTGATTAAGGGGTGATTAAGGGGTAATTAAGGAATGTTTTAGGGGTGATTAAGTAATGATTAAGGGGTGATTAACTAACGATTAAGGGGTGATTAAGGGGTCATTAACTAATGATTAAGGAATGATTAGGGGATGGTTAAGGGGTAATTAAGGAATGTTTACATGATGATTAAGGGGTAATTAAGGAATGTTTAAGGGGTGATTAACTAACGATTAAGGAATGATTAGGGGATGATTAAGGGGTAATTAAGGAATGTTTAAGGGGTGATTAACTAACGATTAATGGGTGAATAAGGGGTGATTAACTAGGGATGATTAGGTGATGATTAAGGGTTCATTAACTAACGATTAAGGGGTCATTAACTAACGATTAACGGATGATTAAGGGGTCATTAAGTAAAGATTAAGGGATGATTAAGTGGTGAATGGCCAACTCCTAACTGATTAACCAGCACTTAAGTAGTGATTAACCAGCACTTAAGTAGTGATTAACCAGCACTTAAGTAGTGATTAACCAGCAGTTAAGTAGTGACCGACACTTAAGTAGTGATTAACCAGCACTGTAATGAATCTTATTTTTTAGAGATCATTGAACATATCTTTAGGAAAGTTAATAATTGTTCTACAAAACATTAGTGGCTTAATTTAGGAAGGTTTTAAAATTTTGGTGTCATGAAAGTTTATGTCGTTATCTAAGCAATTAAATCCCTGTCTGGATACTACAAGTGGATGTGGCTCTGGCACAGCTGTACCTATGGGTGAAAGCCCCGACAAGGAGTTTCAGGCCTGACCTGGGGTATCCTGGTACACGACAACGGGCCTTGCTGCACTCCTGGTTTAACACTCCCAGGGGATATGTTTTAGATGATTGATATTTACTTCATGAAGTACTAAAATACCTTTAAGAAGATAAATTTTTTTATTTAACACGTAACAAAACATTATTGACATATTCAGTGATCAGTAAACATTTTTCATGTAGAGAGACATGTTTGCTTGTGTTTACTGCTATGGAAAGGTTATTCAAACCGAGCAAGGAGCTTCCTATAGTATACAACCAACATCTATGGTTAACACATCTGATTGTGTTACCATAACTGATTTTCAAGATAGAATTCGTGGTTGCTTAAATCTCGGTCCTCATCAAGAGATAAAGTCTATTAGTTATAGACATTTGAAATTCCCTTCCACGTTATGGCATCTTGCTTGTCCATTGGCTGCTGATGAGCACTGGGTCCAAGCGGGAACTTTATTTTCCCAACGGTCTGATGGTGAAATGATGGAGTTATATGTTGAAGTTTCTAATGTACAACAACATCAAAATGTTCGAAGTCGTAGACATGCACAAATAGTTGTTGAAGAAGCTCCATCCCAAGAAATTGAGGATGTTCGCCCTGTTGTGGAGGAGGACAACTTAGATGATCTGCCAGATTTACATATAAATCATTCTTCAGATGAGGAATTTAATAATGATGGAACAGACGGAGAAGACAATGATGATGGGGAGGGAGCTGGAGATGGGGAGGGAGCTGGAGAAGATAAGGTAGTAGTTTCTCGAAGTAGAGTAGTTCAAGAACATTCTCGACCAACATTAAATCATCCACCACCCTTTGAATCTTGGTCCGAAGCAATGGAACGTGTACCTGAATTTAAAAACAATGTTCTGACACCTACAACAGAGTTTCCTGGGGTTATAGTGGACAGGTTTAGTGAGTTGGACAAAACATTATATAATGGAAGGGATTTTCCAAGTAAGGATGCGTTGAAGAGCTTCTTAAAAAGATTTCATATTGAGAGGCATTGTAGATATGCAGTTGAGGCATCATGTCGAAAAAAATACGTTATACGGTGTGATAAATTTGATGAAGACAGTAGATTCCGGTTGAGGGCGATTCCAGACATTGCATTTGGTGGATGGAGAATTTCAAAGATTGAGGCAGCTCATTCTTGTGTTCAGCCAAACTTGACACAAGATCACACTGCTTTGGATGCCGAATTTGTGTCAACGATTATCGTTGAGATGATTAGGACCTGTCAAGATGTTCCTATAGCCCTTGTGCAAGAGAGGATTCTTCAAACTTTCGGTTATAAGATTTCTTATAACAAGGCGTGGATAGCGAAACAGAAGGCAATTGTGAAGGTCTACGGTGATTGAGATGACTCGTATCGGGTGTTGCCGCAATTATTAGCCATGCTGAGCCACAACAACCAAGTTGTCTACCATATAAATACGAAGGAACATGTGTTTGAAGATAATCGATTGGATCAATCTCGTGTTCAATTTCATCGGTTATTCTGGGCATTCCTCCCATGTATTTCCGCATTTCGTTTCAGTAAATAGTTCATACAAATTGATGGAACATTTCTATCTAGAAAGGATAAGGGCGTATTGTTGATTGCGGCAACCCAAGATGGGAACCGTTCACCACTTCCGCTTGCATTTGCAATAGTGGAGATGGAAAACTATGAATCTTGGAGCTGGTTTTTGGCATGCATCAGCAACCATTTCACACGCATTCGAGGTGTCTGTTTGATATCTGGTCGACATAGGGCAATCAATGAGGCAATCAATGCGGATCCTGATTCATGGAGGCCCCCAAATGCACATCATCGATACTGCATCAGACGCATTGCTAGTAACGTGCGCAAAACCTTCCATAATGAGGTTATGAAGAATGCAATCATGAGGCTTGGTAAGCAATGTTTTCATTGATGTTTACTATTTTAATGTAAATAAAAATATATTTTCTATGACCAGTGATCATATTTATGTAGCATATGAGCCAGATCAACGAAGGTTTGAGGCGCGTTACGAAGAAATCCGCAAGGCTAACCAAGAAGTGTATGATTATATGATGAAGATTCCAAAAGAGAAATGGACATTGGCCTATGACGGGGGGAAGAGGTATGGACACATGACCACAAACATTGTGGAGTGTATAAATGGCGTCTTCAAAGGGCTTCGCAAGCTACCAATTACTGCCCTAGTTCAAGAGACATTTTATCGTTGTGTCAAGTACTTCGTTGATAGACAAAAACTGGCCTCAGATGGGATTCAACAGGGGCTAAGATTTGGAAAAAACATTCAACGAGATATTGACAAGAACATTAAAGAATCTTCCAGTTATCGAGTGTGTCTATTCCGTCAGGAAGACTCGGCATTTGAAGTTCAAGAGTATTGTAACCCCATTACAGGTAACAGCGGTGAAAAATTAGTGGTACTTCTAGAAGCAAAACAATGTCAGTGTGGAAAGTTTCAAGCATTAAGGTTTCCATGCACACATGCCATCGCAGCATGTGCGTCTGTGAACGTATCATGGGAAGCTTATGTTGATCCAGTATACCGATTGGAGGCCATTGCTAACTGTTATGCTACGCCATGGACGCCTGTTGGGGAGTTTCGATATTTCCCAATGCCTAAAGACCAGCCCATACTGATTCCTGACATCAGTAGATTATGACCACGAGGAAGACCAAAGACCAACATGATAAGAAATGATATGGATTGGCCTCAAGAACAAGGGAAAAGGTTGAGATGTCGTCTATGTCATCAAGAAGGGCATAACCGGAAACGATGTCCTAACATTGCTGGATCGAGTTCACACACTCAGCCACAACGATGTGTTGTATCCAACATGATCTTTTCATGTAGTCAGTTATATGTTGTTAATATCAGAGATGAACTTTTTAAGAATTGTTTCACATTTCCAATAAGCAACTTCTCTCCTTCCAATAACGAACCTCTGTATTCAATACTTTTAAATCCATTAATCTGAACGTAATCTTAGAGAAAAAAAACATTATTAAAAAAAGGTTATTTTTCATCGAAGACAAAAAATTATTAAAACATTTATCATAAAGGATCTTCATAAATCATACAAAACCCGGATAAAATGTTTATATATATAAATGTATGACACCATATCTTAAAAAACATAATTTTCATGGTAAAAACATATATAAAGACACGATAGATAAATGTTCTCCAAAATATGACGACATTCCCTTAATGTTTTCTAAAAAAACATCACATATTGTTCATTATACCAATCATAACATTCTATTAAATTTAACATTATATTTATATTTTATAGTGAAGAATAATTTCCTTCTCTGGCTTCCAGATGGATGATATTCCACTCCTCACCGAGCATCATAGGCATGTTTCTCGTGATGTGATAGAGGGTCGGGATGTTCGACGGATTAGGGTGCGGCGAGCACACCATTTTCGACACATGGCGCCTCCAGCTGCTATTCTACCATACTTACGTCGTGCTGGCTTCTACGACATTGCCGTTTCTGATTTCACTTACACTGATCATCCCCTTCTTGCTGCCTTGGTCGAGAGATGGAGACCAGAGACTCACACATTCCACTTGCCAGAGGGAGAGATGACTATCACCTTAGAGGATGTGGCAGTGCTACTCGGTCTTCCTATTCAGGGAGATGCAGTTATTGGACCCACCATCGGGGATTGGGCTGAGCTGGCACAGAGATTATTAGGTGTCGATATTTTGGCTGATCATACTACTACAGATGGTGGGTCCATATCTATGCCTTGGCATGCTTTGCAGTTTTCACATTTACCTGCTGATGCTGATGAGCAGACCATCATGTGTTATGCTCGGGCATATATCTTACGACTTATTGGAGGTACATTGTGTTCAGATCACTCGGGTGTGCATGTGCACATGATGTATCTTAGTTTACTGGAGGACTTTGATCGGATCGGGAGATACAGTTGGGGATCTGCATGTTTGGCCTACACTTATAGAGCTTTATGTACGACATGCCGCTCAGATCACACAGATCTCGGAGGATGTGTCGTCCTTATATAGTTGTGGGCATGGGAGCACATCCCTGTCCTCGCCCCTGTTACTGTTGGTCAGAGGCTTCCTATAGATGTGCTACAGGACGCTCCACGTGGACGATGGTATGATCCGTCATATTTATTTGTTTCTGATTGTATTATGATTTATTATATTTAATTTCTGATTATTTATCACTTTCAATGTTGTATTTGATAGGTGGAGTCAGGCACATCCTTTCATCGATGCTCCAACCCACAATTTGGCTGCATATCGTCTCATGTTGGACAATTTACTACCTGACAGCGTAAGTATATATCATCATTTTTGTTTTTTGTTAACAAATTTATCTGATGAAATGTCACATATCATTACAGATTCATTGGATGCCATACTGGAGTCTGGTTCAGGACTTACCTACATACTGTACTGCTGGACTTCATGAGGTTATGGCTGTAGTGCCACTCATTCACTTTCATATTATTGAGTGGCACCAGCCCGATAGAGTTATGCGTCAGTTTTGCTGTGTTCAGCTGATTCCACCTGCACCACGACAGTTACCAGCGCTTCATGGCTTGAAGCTCACGGGGAGACAACATGTCGATTGGCGACGACAACATGCCCAATATGTCGCCATCTGGGACAATCGAGCAGAGCATCGTATCACAGGTGTACGTACGATGCGATTCTACCTATCAGATCAGGTAGAGTATGAGCCATGGTATAAAATGAAGTCTATATTGTATCTGGCTCAGCACGGGAGAGGGATTCAGGATTTGGTAAGTAAATAAATTTCACATAATATATTTATTATGCTATTTTATAATTCATTTTGAATCTCTGTACTGCATACCAGACTACGAAGACTATGTCGCATGACTGATCCAGAGGAGGAGGAGGTTGCTAGTTTATCTGTGATCCATGCTGCTTTGGAGGAGACGATGCCGATTTGTCGATCTATTCATGAAAGTATCATCCATCCTAGACCCCAGAGACATGATGTTCCTGCTCAGGAACATGATGCTCCTATCCCAGGAGATGAGGGTCCTACTCAGGAACCTACAGCAGCAGCTGGTGCTGTTCCCCAGCGACGACAACGACGACAGAGTCCGCGTCCTGCTGCACGTGATCCCTCACCTATTCCAGAGGCACAAGTCAGTGCTCTATCAGTCCAGCCTGACCCGTCTGGGTTTGTGCAGCAGGATGCAGCATGGGATCCATCTTTTTTGACCGGATATCCACAGTATTCTCCAGATATTTATTTTCCAGGGATTTATCAGGGGTCATCTCCCATGCCGCCATCTTTCATACCGGATCCTTCACAGCCTATATGGTTTCCCGAGGGTATGATGACAGCCCCTTCTACTTACGTAGTGGGAGAAGGATCTCGTGCACACGATGACATCCCTCCAACACCTCCTTCCACGCAGACTATGATAGAGGATCCCGTGATTGATGTTCCAGTGCCCGAAGATCATCCCTCTCCAGGTCATCATACTCCATCCCAGCATGGAACACGTCGCTCTCGATATGGACGTACCATCCGCACACCACCTTGTGGGACAGAGCCTCACCATAGACACTGACATTACTTCTTCATGTAAGGTGAGATGAGAAAGGAGGTATTATACCATCAGGAAGAGAGATTCTAGAAATGTGCAATGTTATGACAAAACTTTAGATGAAATGTGTCAGTTCCCCACTAGATGTGAATGTTCCTTTAAAATTTTCAGGCTGGAGATAATCCACCTTAAGTTTCACATAGCCTTATGTCTTCCATGGATTAATGTCAAACACTTCAACCAATTTGTTTAATTTATGGGGAAGTAAAACCTCATTCCTTTGAATATGTACATTACCATGAACATATAAAATCATCATTTTGCAAGAAAAACTACTAATCTCATGTTCACTGAAATACCCCTTAACGTAAGAATGATACAAATAGTGTAAGTACCCAATAGCAAGATTCCAATCCATTTTGACTCGGCTATGTGGACTCATTGGTGTTTTCATCTGATTAATAATTTAAAAGGTTTCAAAACCATCTTTCTGAAACTCAAAAATGTTTCAAGTAAGTGACTTTGAAAGCCTATAAAATATAAACCATAAGATCTATTGAAATGAAACTTAAAACATGGATTAAACATATAATAAGTAATTGAAAATAAAAACCATTTCTTAAAAATTCCTGATGAAATACAATTATAAGCTTTCAAAAACACTTCTTTCAACTCAAAAATATTACAGATATGAGACTTTGAAAGACTATAAAATATAAACTTAAAGACTCATATAAATGAAACTTAGAACATATATTAAACATATAAGAAGTAGTAGAAAAGTAATTATTTAATTATGGTGAGGGGGAAAACTATTAGACCCTGTAATTGAAGGATAATGAGGATGACAAGGAAACATCAACCCCCACGCCCACCCTTCCACCCATTCAACCAACTTTGGTAACTCCTATAGAAGTAGTTTTTCAAAAAAAATGAAATGTCACACCACCACAGCTTCCTACATCCATATTAACCCCCCAATTCTGTTTCATTAAATGTGGACAGTCCCCATTTTTACCAAAGTCAATGATGCACTATTAAACCATCACTTTTCAACCCCCGCCTCAATAATACAAAATGCTTTGAGGGATGAGAAATGATTCGGTGCATTTTAGAACATTGAAATGCATCGAATCATTTCTCATCCCTCAAAGCATTTTGTATTTTTGAGGCAGGGGTTGAAAGTGGTGGTTTAATAGTGCATCATTAACTTTGGTAAAAATGGGGGCTGTCCACATTTAATGAAACTGAATTGGGGGGTTAATATGGATGTAGGAAGCTGTGGTGGGGTGACATTTCATTTTTTTGAAAAGCTACTTCTATAGGAGTTACCGAAGTTGGTTGAATGGGTGGAAGGGGTGGGCGTGGGGGTTGATGTTTCCTTGTCATCCCCATTATCCTTCAATTCCAGGGTCTAACAGTTTTCCCCCTCACCAGAATTAACTAATTACTTTTCTACTACTTCTTATATGTTTAATCTATGTTCTAAGTTTCATTTATATGAGTCATTAAGTTTATATTTTATAGGCTTTCAAAGTCTCATATCTGTAATATTTTTGAGTTGAAAGAAGTGTTTTTGAAAGTTTATAATTGTATTTCATCAGGAATTTTTAAGAAATGGTTTTTATTTTCAATTACTTATTATATGTTTAATCCATGTTTTAAGTTTCATTTCAATAGATCTTATGGTTTATATTTTATAGGCTTTCAAAGTCACTTACTTGAAACATTTTTGAGTTTCAGAAAGGTGGTTTTGAAACCTTTTAAATTATTAATCAGATGAAAACACCAATGATTCCACATAGCCCAGTCAAAATGGATTGGAATCTTGCTATTGGGTACTTACACTATTTGTATCATTCTTACGTTAAGGGGTATTTTAGTGAACATGAGATTAGTAGTTTTTCTTGCAAAATGATGATTTTATATGTTCATGGTAATGTGCATATTCAAAGGAATGAGGTTTTACTTCCCCATAAAGTAAACAAATTGGTTGAAGTGTTTGACATTAATCCATGGAAGACATAAGGCTATGTGAAACTTAAGGTGGATTATCTCCAGCCTGAAAATTTTGAAGGAACATGCACATCTAGTGGGGAACTGACACATTTCATCTAAAGGTTTGTCATAGCATTGCACATTTCTAGAATCTCTCTTCCTGATGGTATAATACCTTCCTTCTCATCTCACCTTACCAAGAAAAATTATCTAGAGCTTTTGAGATTGATTTATACTCAAGGGCATGACAAAATTGCAAAGATGTTTCTATTGTGTGTAAAGCACATAAGCTGGTTGAGGTTTTCATTGTTGGAATGCATCTGAATGCTACGACAAATTTAGAAGGACTAAGTTAAAATTAAAAAATTTATTAATTTCTTATATATTTAATCAATGTTTAAAGTTTCATTTATATTGGTCTTATAGTTTATGTTTTATAGTCTTTCAAATTCGCGTACTTGAAACATTTTTAAGTTTCAAGTAGAATGTTTTGAAAGATTATAAATTAATTTTTATGGAAATTTTTTTGGAAGTTTTTGTTTTTTTCAACTATTTCTTATATGTTTAATCAATGTTCAATGTTTCATTTCTATTGGTCTTATAGTTTATGTTTTACAGTCTTTCAAAGTCGGAAACTTGAAACATTTTTAAGTTTCATGTTGATGGTTTTGAAAGCTTATAAATTGTTTTTGGTGAAATTTTTTTATGAAATTATTTTTGTTTTCAACTATTTTATATATGTTTAATCAATGTTTAAAGTTTCATTTGTATTGGTCTTATAATTTATCTTTTATAAGCTTTCAAAGTCACGTACTTGAAATATGTTTAAGTTTCAAGTAGGTGGTTTTGAAAGCTTATAAATTAATCTGTATCAACATTTTTTATGAAATTATTTTTGTTTTCAACTATTTCTTATATGTTTAATTAGTGTTTAAAATTTCATTTTAATTGTTCTTATATTTTATCTTTTATAGGCTTTCGAAGTCGCGTACTTGAAACAGAATCACACATCGGAAACGCAGAATGTACTGTATAGGAAAAGGAGAACCAGAATCCCACATCGGAAATGCAGTATTGTTTTCAGGGCAAACCCCCTTATAAAAGGGAGTCCTGGGTGAGGGTATCAGTCAGAATCCAGACTGCTGTAATTGCAGAACCGCTGGATATTAAATAGCAGAAAAATTCTGCTGAAAAGTTTTGTTATATATATATATATATAAAACAAAACAGAACAAAAAAATAAAAATAAAACTTAAAAAAAAATTAAGCAAAGGCGGAACCTGGTGTGCCGCCTTTACGGTTATTTTTTGGGCAAAGGCGGCACACCATGTTCCGCCTTTCCATGGGCGGAAAATTCCCCAAAGGCGGCACACCAGGTGCCGCCTTTGGGGGGTAAAAAAATAATTTTTTTAACCTAGATGTATTTTCAATTTGTTTTTGAAAGAATGTATATTAAAAAAAAATCCATTTCAGTTGCTGTGTTATTACTGCCTGTACACATTTCACCCTTCACAACAACCATATATCATGTCCATATACTATATATGAGAAGTAAAAATAGTTAAAGATAATTAATTTTGTATCCTCTTGTTTTACCAGTTGACTGTTTCGGTGAAGAGGATGAGTTTATCGAGCATCCCAATCACATCAAAAATGCCATCTATCACATATATAAAAGATATGGATTTGGTAAGATTATAAAATATAAACTATAAGATCAATATAAATGAAACTTAAAACATGGATTAAACATATAAGAAATAGTTGAAAATAAAAAGAATTTCATAAACAATGTTGATAAAAAAAATTATAAGCTTTCAAAGCCTCCTACTTGTAACTTAAAAATGTTTCAAGTACGTGACTTTGATAGCCTAAAAAATATAAACTATATGACCAATATAAATGAAACATAAAACATGGATTAAACATACAATAAATAGTTGAAAATAAAAAAAAATTAAACAATGTTCGTGAAAAAATAATTTATAAGCTTTCAAATCCACCTATTTGAAACATAAAAATATTTCAAGTATGTAAATTTTAAAGAATATAAAATATAAACTATAAGATGAATATAAATGAAACTTAAAATATGGATTAAACATATAATAAATAGTTAAAAATAAAAATAAATTCGTAAACAATGTTGCTCAAAAATAATTTATAAGATTTCAAATCCACATACTTGAAAGATAAAAATGTTTCAAGAACGCGACTTTGAAATACTATAAAATATTAACTAAATACAAATGAAACTTAAAATATGGATTAAACATATATGAAATATTTAATAATTAATTATTTAATTAATAATATATTTATTAATTATATATTTTTTAATTTTCTAATAATGAATATGTTAATTATTAATATAAATATTAATTATACAATATTTAATTAGTTAATTAGTATTATAATTATTAATTATTATTCATCATTATAATTATTAATTATTAATTGTTAATTATTAATTATTTAATTACTAATTATTAATTCACATTTATAAATTTTTTTACAAATATATAATTATAAATATAATATTTTTAAATATTTAAGTTGTTACGTAAAATATTTTGTGTTTACTATATATTTATTTTTATTTTCATTTTCTGATAAATTATTATATGTTTAGTCTGTGTGACAAATTTTATTTAGATTGTACTTGTACTTCATAATTTAAACGCTTCTAAAGTCACATACATGAAGCAAAATAATATTACAATTATGAGACTTTGAAAATATATAAATTATTAATAGTTAATTTAAATTAGTTTATATTTACTATATTTTTGATTTTCTTGTTATTTTTCTTAAACAACAATTACTTATCATAGTACATACATTTTTTAATATATACAACATGACATCCGAAAGATTAATGACGATGTCCCCCGGTACCACAACACGACATTTGAATCTCACGTCCTCTCCGCGTCCGATATCTGTGTCGCTCCGGTGTCCTAGCTGCAGGTTCCTCCTCTTCCGATGCTTCTTGTGCCTCCACATGGTGCTGTGTAGAGGATTGACCAAAATCATGTGAGGAGGATGGACCAAAATCATATGGGGTGTCATATGGCTCTGAAGCTCTTATAAATGGTAGAAACGACGCATTGAAGAAGGCCCCATCGGGAGAGGGGGCCGCCATAAGCAGTGTGACCGCACCTAGATCAAAGTCCATAGTAATCTGCGGAGACGACATCTGTGGTATATAAGCATCTCCCTACTGTGCAATATCACCAATCTGCTGGGCTGGATCCTCTCTCAGTGGTGCGGTGGCATCTGCAGGAGCCGCTCTCAGATGTCGATATCGTCATCTATGCCCCTCCTGATGTGCTCGTCTCTGTCATCTAGCTGGCGGCTGTGGTGGCGGTGCATCATCCTCAGCAGAGAAAGCAGGGACATCTTCATCCTTAGGAGCTTCAGCTGGAGGATATGGATAAGGATAATCCTGTGGCTCCTCATCAAAAAAACAGTCACGTATCAACCGGGGATTATCAAGGAGAGCTAACAAATCTTGATGAAAAACATACTTCCTAATATATGCATCCTTCTGAGGCTCTTTGGTATGTGCAATATGACCAATGGTGTCTGCCTGCAAATAAAATAACATTAAAATTAATACAAAAAATGAGTTAAACAGAAATAATAACTCTTAGTAAACATACAAACTGCTTAATGTCAATCCCCTGACGTGTAATATACTTGATGGTGCGACGTCGATACCAGTCTGTATAATCCCCCTGAGCAGATAACTGACTGCGTGTTATGGTATATCCAAATGGAAATATACGAAATCTGTCACACATGTCCCACAATGCGATATAAGATGCATGAAATCCCCGTCAGTTTGTCGTTTGTCTTCCTGTAAGCACAATCGAATGTAAATCGGCAGGCTGTCCTGGTGGCATGGGGATATGCTCTATGAAACCAAACTGGCGCCTGACCCGATCTGGCTGGTGCCATTCAATGATTTGGAAGTGGATGAGTGGCACCACTACAACACGATCTCCAACCCTAGCTGTGTAGTAAGGGGGAAGTGATGCGTAGACCTGACCGATATACAGAGTCCATGAAACCTGAAATGTAAACTCAAAAAAATAATTCATATATTAGCATGAAAATGTTACTGAGATTATATTAAAATAACATAAAATAGTGATTAAAAAAAATTGACTATAAAAAAGTACTGTTTAGCTTAAATCAGCCGACACCATGGCATCGAGTATCTGTCGGAAGCTGTGTGCACTATGTCTCAGAGTATGTGCATACTTCTGAGACTGACACCACCTATTTAAAAAAAATTAATATACGATAAGTTTATAAAAAACAATAAAAAAGTACTAAATAACTGAAAGTAATGACGTATACATACCATCGTCCCCGAGGACAATCCTGAAATAGCTCTTCTGCAAGTGGTGCAATGGCTCGAGGAGAGATGCATGGAAAACGATCTCTGGCCCACATCTGTACTAACACCATGAAACCTACAATCTGATGTGAATCTGCCTGAAAACTGGTACAGAGTGATCTATACAGATGTTCTAATACAGAGGAACCCTAACTGTACGTAGCCGCCAAATCCATATCCTCAAGTAAAGGCAGGTACATCATGTGTACCAAAGTGGTAGAGTAGTCGACGCACAAGACACCTCTGAGCAGCTCTAAAATGTATGCATGTGTGTTCTTAATAAGCGTATCCTCATCTGCATCATCAAGAATGACGTCACAATGCTGATCAAGCCACCTCATGCTCAAGTGTGAACCCTGGAGAACACCTCGTGCGCCGACGAAGTCAATGCCTAGTAGCCTCTTTATGACTGCAGCCCAGTCACCACTACTGGCACTCGTAACTGCATGTCCATGGATGGTTAACCCCAACATGTAAGCGACATCCTCTAATGTGATGGTCATCTCCCCCTATGGGAGATGAATTGTGTGTGTCTCTGGCCGATATCTCTCAACTAATGCAGCAATCAAATGGTGATCAATGGTCTTGAAGTCGTACATAGTGACTCCATAAAATACCGCACGTCTAAGGTATGAAAAAATAGGTGTCAGGGGTGCCTCGTGATGGAAATGATGTTCTCTCCGAACAACAACATGTCTGACAGGTTGTCGCGCTAACACATCGCGCGACACGTGCGTCTCCTGGGCAGATAATAGTGGATGCTCCATCAGAATTTACAAATAGTAAAACATTAATTTCATGTAAGATATGACATTTATCATGTAAGATATGAAATTTATCATATAATGATTGAAAGAAGCAAAAAAACATTGTGTAACTTATGTTGTCTCCCATGTTGGGGTTTTGGGGTGAAGACATTCAGAGTTTCCTAGCTTTTGTTTTGTGACTATTGTAAGTTCATCTTTCATTATAAAATTCTTATAACATTTTCATTTCATAGTTCAAATGGTTTCGTTTTTTTGAACGTGAACCTTTAAATGATTAGCACTGCATGAATAGCTTTAAACAACCAACACCAACTCAAAAAAAATAAATCTACCTGTATAAGAAAACATTCTAGCGTAGTGTGCGGGTTCATTTAAATGTTGTATTTTGTTTAAAGCTACTCATGTAGTGGTAACAGTTCAATAAATAATGTCAATTGAAATCATGGTAACATTGACAGTTTGGATTGTTTTTAAATGTATATAATAATTTGTATTTATGTAATTCTATTAACCAATGTTTGAAATGTTCATAATATATAAGTACATTTTCTTAAAGTTACCCAATATACAAATAAGACAAATATGATTGTAAATGGTCATAATGATAAAAATGATTACATGTACAAACTTTTATAACAACTGATAAAGTAAATGTCTCATTTCAACTATTAGATGAATTCCCTATGTGTCTAGGGCAATGTGTCTTTGTATGACCTTCCTGGCGGCATATGCTGCACCTTCGTCCATCTGGTTGTTCACTATGCCAATCCATCTCATTCCGAATATTAGTAGACTTTGGCCTCCCTTTAGGTCGAAGTCTAGTGTTGTTCGGTAGAAGCGTGGGTGCTCCATCAGACAGTTGAAAATTCTAATATTCCCCGAATGGAATCCACGGAGTACTGTAGCAAGAGTTGATGCTCTCGAGCCGATAAGCTGGATCAACAAACTGCTCCCAAGATATGCGTATGTAAGCACATGGTGTAATCACATAGCCGCAAGGATATCTCGGTGCCTAAAAGTTTCCACATTCACAGTAACGACTCTCTAGTAAAACAACTTGTACACGACCATTGCTATAAGCCACAGAATCACCAGGCTCAGTGACCTCAAATCATTGCTCTAGATGATTAAATGTAGTTACACGGTAAGTTGCAACCTCCTGAAGAACTGTATCTAGCTCACGCTGGAAATGGTGTCCATAGCGCATCCCTCTATTCAATCCCTCTTCAACCTGCTTTCCTCATTCCAAAAATTACTTTACACTACGATAGAAGGTCTCTTGTACCAAACCTGTAATTTAGATTTATGACATTACACTAATATTATATTATAATTGTAGCTCTTCTCAGTAACATACAATCAAATATTCATATTTACCTATGATAGGTAATTTTCAAACTCCCTTGAAAACTCCATTTATACATTCTACAATGTTGGTAGTCATATGACCATATCTCTTCCCATCATTATATTCCAACGACCATTTCTACTTTGGAATTAACATCATGTAATCATAAAATTTCTGATTCACTCTGTGAATATCTTGAAGACGCCCTTCAATCCTTTGTTGTTGAGGCTCATATGCTATCGAAAAAGAACGCATCTAAACATATATAAAAATTAGTATGACAAAAAAATTTAATACACAAAAGGATGTTCATACCAATTTTTAAGATTGTCTTCTTCATCAACTCATTTTTCAACTTCTTTTGCAAATTGTTGGCAATGTGTCGAATATAATATCGATGATGGGCATAGGGTGGTATCCATGTAAGAACCTTAGACTGTACCACCTCCTTGATTGCACGATGTCAATTTGAAATAATACAAATCCCTTCCACATCTGTAACAAACTCTCGGAGACATGCTAAAAACCTGCTCCATGATGAGAAGTTTTCTTTCTCCACAATTGCAAATGCCAAAGGTAGAGGGGCACGATTTCCATCTTGTGTGGTGGCAATCAATAAAGTTCCTGTATACTTTCTATACAGAAATGTTCCATCAATCTGTATAAACTTATTGCAATGTCTAAAATCCGCCACACATGGTAAAAATGTCCAAAATAATCTATCAAACACAACCATTGAACGATCAACTTGGTTGTGTTGGTTAAAATATTCAGCAGTACGTAACTATTATACCACTCCATTATTGTGGCATAAAATTTCCAAAAATTGTGGTAAAACTCGATTAGAGTCGCCCCAATCACCGTACACTTTCTCAATATCCTTTTATCGTGCCACCCATGCCTTCTAGTAAGAGATTTGATACCCAAAAAGTTGTTTGATTTGCTCCATCACCAGAACCACAAGAACGTATTGACATGCTCTAATCATTTCAACAATAATAGTTGAAACAAACTGAAAATCTAATAAAGAGTGTTCCTATGACAAGTTTGGGTTCACAAAAGTGTGTGGAGTAAATCTTGTGATGTGCCAGCTCTGAAAAGTGTTATCAATTCTAGCTCGCATACGCATTTGACAGTTTGATTCATATTTTTCACAACGAATCATATAGTAAGTCCTATTTTACTCTTCTACAACATAAGAGCAATGTATTTCGATGTGATATTTTTTTATAACATTTTTCATTGCTTCTTTGCTATCAAACTCTCTGCCAATATACAGAACAATTCCATTTGACACTCAAATTGTGCCACCAATGATTCCTGGAAATTCTGAACTGGGAGTAATAACTGACCAATCAAATTTTGGAAAGAGATTAATGCCTTTGGTCGACCATGAAGCCAATAGTGGAGGATGGTTCAATGGTCGGTTGAACCTCACATGAGTGGGCACAGACTGTTCTTCTACATTGACTTCTTCTTCTTCAACTTCATCTTCATCTTCTTCTTCAAAATTGTCATCATCCTCAAAATCATCGACCAATGCATCTAAGGTATGTGGAGGACTATCCATTGAAAATATGGACGAGGGAAATGATGGAATAACTACCGATGCTGATGGAACTTCTTGATTTGTAGGAGCATATGACATAGTCTCATGACATTGAGATGGTCCAACTTCTAATTTCGATGGAACATCCATTGTAGCTATAAAGACATACAACTCCTTCATTTGATTCTTAGGTAGATACTTAACCAATGAAAGTACATATTCCCAATATTCATCATTATTTAACGGATATGACACATGCCAAAACCTATCTATATATCGAAGATGTCTGAATGTGATGGACTCTATCAGTTGATTCCTCGCTAGTTTTATCTTTCAATGAATTTTCCTTTGCACAACCTCTAAAGTAGTACATCCTCCAAGCATCACAACAACTTTTGGATGTATAATATAACTACATACTTATTATGTCTCTACTATTTGACCGTTGCAATAAATATAGGCATCCATATTTTTTATCTACAATACACCATCTTTATAAATTAAATCTGATTAGAGAATTAAATTATATATTCATGGTTCTAGTAATTTAGGTTGGAATCCTAATCCCTCCACCAAATCAATATGTTCAAACCATATTGATGTGTAACTTTATATACAACCCACACGATTGTGTTAATTACCCAAAAATATAAGTCAAACATATTCATACATATCCACATGCATTATATGCATGAGGTAGACGAACAAGTCATGTAAAGGCCTAATGTTTTATGAAATTGAAAAACACCACATGATTAAGCTCAGAGCGACAGATAACCAAACCCATTCACTTTTCTTGAAAAGGAAAGCCTTCAGGAAAGTAGGTGGTCTGACCCAAAGCCCCTCTACCTGGGGATACTTTACTCAAGAGAGCATTCATTTCATGAACTCTAACAATTAATATGAAAAAATATATATAACTACTAAATTCAAGTTCATAACTTCAATTACAAACTGAGGTCAAGGTAGATGGAAAACTAGATTCATTATCATTCCTAGAATGTAATGCAAGTGTATATTCAAGAAGCAATCTATAACTACTTCGCTAATTAATATAACTATTTCTCTAATTAGCTAATATAACTACTTCTCTAATTAATATAACTACTTCGCTAATTAATATAACAACTTCACTAATTAATATAACTACTTCTCTAATTAATATAACTACTTCGAAAATTAATATAACTACTTCACAAATTAATATAACTACTTCACTAATTAATATAACTACTTCGCTAATTAATATAACTACTTTGCTAATTGATATAATTACTTAGCTAATTAATATAACTAATTCACTAATTAATTACCTAGTTAGATTTAAGTAATTGCCTAGTTAGATTTAAGTAATTACCTAGTTAGATTTAATTAATTTCCTAGTTAGATTTAAGTAATTGCCTAATTAGATTTAAGTAATTTCCTAGTTAGATTTAATTAATTTCCAAGTTAGATTTAAGAAACTGCTTAGTTTGATTTATGTAATTTCCTAGTTTTATTTAAGTAATTGCCTAGTCACATTTAACTAACTGCCTAATCACATTTAATTAATTCCCTAATCACATTTAATTAATTCCCTAATGACATTTAATTAAGTGACTAATCACATTTAATCAAGTTCCTAATCACATTTAATTAATTCCCTTACAATATTTAATTAATTCCTCAATCACATTTAATTAAGTGACTAATCACAGTTAATTAAGTGCCTAATCACATTTAATTAAGTGCCTAATCACATTTAATTAAGTGCTGAATCACACTTAATTAAGTGCACAATCACACTTAATTAAGTACATAATCACACTTAATTAAGTACCCAATCACACTTAATTAAGGGCACACTCACACTTAATTAATTACCTCCTTATAATTGATTAATTACCACATAATATTTAATTAATTACCAGCGTATAATCAATTAATTACCTTCTTATAATTAATTAAATACCATATTATAATTAATTAATTACTGTATTATAATAAATTAATTACCTCCTTATAATTAATTAATTACCTCCTTATAATTAATTAATTACCTTCTTATAATTAATTAATTATCGTCTTATAATTAATTAATTACCGTCTTATAATTAATTAATTCTCTACTTATAATTAATTAATTAGCAACTTATAATTAATTATTTAGCCACTTAATAATTAATTAATTACTTAACTACATTATAATTAATTAATTGCTTAACCATAATTAATTAATTGCTTAACGGTAATTAATCACCTCCTTATAATTAGTTAATTACCTCCTTATAACTAATTAATTACCTCCTAATAATTAATTAATTACTTATAATTAATTAATTATCTCCTTATAATTAATTAATTACCTTCTTATAATTAATTAATTACCATCTTGTAATTAATTAATTACCGTCTTATAATTAATTAATTACTTACTTATAATTAATTAATTACCTATTTATAATTAATTACATACTTATAATTAATTACCTATTTATAATTAATTAACTACTTAACTACATTATAATTAATTAATTTCTTAACGATAATTAATTAATTACTTAAGAGTAATTAATTAATTTCTTAATGGTAATTAATTACCTCCTTAAAATTAATTAAGTACCTCCTTAGAATTAATTAATTACCTCCTTATAATTAATTAATTACTTATAATTAATTAATTATCTCGTTATAATTAATTAATTACCTTCTTATAATTACCGTCTTATAATTAATTAATTACCGTCTTATAATTAATCAATTACCTACTTATAATTAATTCATCACCTATTTGTAATTAAATAGTACATCACCCATGCATACGCACGACGTCATAAATGAAATATGAACTACAAAATGCATTAGAAATATGAGAAGTGATCAATGGAAAATAATAAATAATGTATTGAAATTATAAATGTATTCATAGAAACGTATGAAAATTTAATTTCTACATACTTGAAATAGGTAAACAGTGAAACAAAATTATGGTAAGAGAACTTGAAATTGGAAACAGACATTAGATGTCATTTTAATGTCACCTTTGAAATAGAACTATGGAATGTTATTTAACCATGATAAGAGAACATAAATACACTTTGTAGCGGATACATGTTTGACAACAATTACAGGAACCATGATTTTCAACAACAGTGAAATAGTAAGTGGATAGTAATAATAAAAAGTAGAACATGGGGAAATAATATTACTGGAAAATGATCATCAATTAGGAACTCTCTATAATGGAGCTCCCAAATAAATGAATGAAATGCTGGTTACTACAACTCAGTAAGCAAGAGTACCCTATCCTCCCTAATAATGGAAACACCTACAACCACCAATGTAATATACAACATCATAATAATAGTAGGGATAAATATTCAGGGCTCTGATCAGTGTAGGGATTACCTCATCATCCAGGGCTCTAATTCGTGAAGGATTTATCTCAATCAGGGCTCTGATAATTGTAGTTTGATGGAAATCATTAAGTAGTTCCATCATTCTCCATCAACCAAATTTATGATTTGAGATCAATAAAACTCAACATCAATGGTCATATAAAATTATGTATTTGAAATCAAAATTGATAGAGTCATCATTCCATAAAATAATAGTTAAAACAAAGCTAAACTGCGTGAAAAAAATTACAAAATGAACAGTGAAATATGGGATGAAAGCAATATCCCATGTAAGGGCCATGCAACCATGCATGGTAATAAAACAAATAAAATGAATTATATTCAATAAACCAGAATGAAAAAAGCTAATTCATTTCATTGCAATAATAATACATGTAGGAGCATATTCAGAATAGTGCTTCGATCATTGCATGGAAAACATGCTAAACAGGCATGGTGGAAGTCAACATTTTATTCGTAAAACACACATGGAAATTTTGCTAGTGATATGCCCCACTTGGGAACTCAGGGGCTTGATTCCTTTGGAGAGATCCCACACGGGTGATATTATCATAATCCTGAAGAACATGGTCCACTAGGCCAGGGAACAGAAGCCCAAAACCCTCATAAATCTTAGAAGCCTCCCTTACTTCAAACCTTCACCCCATATGTATTGATCCATGAAGCTTCTAATCAGCTCCCAAACCACACCGACATGCATGGGGATCACTGCCCTCAAAGAGAAGTAGTTCTTGTTGGGTTCAACCTTCACACACTGAAAAAGAAAATAATATTTGTCATTTAGTTTCAGACATACATGGGGATTGCATCTGAAGGCCCAGGGCTTTCATGAAGCTGGCGTGCGCTTTCCCGACACTGGGGAGCTCATACCAGGTAATGTCAACATCAGTGGACCAATCTTCGGCGCTGAATGGCTGTGTGCCCTGAAAGGACACGATGATCGTTTTGGGGTTGGTGGAGGGGTAGCGCAGGAGGAAGGCTTCTGTGCTGCATTTCCCTTGGAATTCTTCCATTAATGAAGTTAGAAGAATGTTCAACTCTCAATATTCCCTATTTGTTATTGGAAATTAATTAAAACAATACAATATAAAATAGTTTCTCACTGTTCCAAAATTTATATGATCCCATGAAGTCTTTCTGGAAACAGCAATAGTATTTATCAGTTGGTAGATAACCAATGTCGGGATTTTTATGATAATGGAAGATACCTCCCAGTGGTCAGTAACCAAAGATATGATGAAAACCCCATTCTCATACAATAACTTGGAGTCCAAAAAGGTGAGTAAAGCATTGTATCACTTTTCTTCTGGAAGAATATGACTCTAAATCTACTCTCCTGTCAATCTTCCCAACGACTGACACAAAACTCACCAATTCTTTGTCCGGAATCTCCACCTTCCCTGAAATTGTTCTTGTTAGATGACTTCGGCTCTTATTCACAAATCATCATTGAATCACCCAACCTTTCAGTAGGTTCTACAAAAGCCTACCGTTTAGATCAATTATGAAGAAGTAATATAAACAGTGAAACATTCAAACTGAAACAACAATTGTTTCAGAGTTAATTTTCAATGGAACACATGGAAATAAAAACAGATTGTTTGGAAACATTGTTTAATTAGAAAAGAGTTGGGTGAAAAATATTACAGTAACATAATACTGTAATAGTATATGGTGTACCCTTTGGAATGAAACTAAATTCAATAAATTGTGGTAGTAAAAACCTTCAAAAATTTGGTTCTGGTGGCGCTGCAGTAGACAAGTATTGGTGGTTGCTGGTTGGTAGTAATCTGGTACCTGCACATGTTTGTAGAAATAGGTTACAAATGCGGAAAACATTTTTAGATATCACACATACAAAATAGCACCACTTTCTGTCTCTACTATGCTTGAAAAATCACACGACCATGCAAACAGAGATAGGGAAAATGATCCTGAAAATTAAACAAACGAAACCATTCTGCCATTTGAATCTTACCATAATTTCAATTAGCCTCATTTCGAACATAACCTGCAAAATCTAAAAGCTAACTAAAGTAGTTCTAATTGTAGGAGCAGTAAAACACCAAGAAAAATGATGTAATACACAACTCTAGAAATGAGTAAAAATGAAGGCAATGACAAACCAGCTTAACCAAAAGTACCCACCCATCCATTAGATCTCTTCAGTTGCAATCCAGTGGACTCCTGCAATAGACCCACTTAAAACAGGAGGGTGACTGAAAAATACCAAGCATATTTTGCTACATTCTAAAAAAACAACCATTAATAAATCATAGCATAAAAAATGAAAACACAATCAACAGTTGGGTAGAAAATTGAAAATAAATAATATTTTGAATGTGTAATTTGAAATATAAAATGGGCAGTTATTATGAACATGAAATTAATGGTAGATTAATCTAGATGCATTACCGGTATGAAAAAGGGAGTTGGTCTATCTTCTCTGACTTCATTTTCCTTGAAATGGAGGAAGATTCCCATCCCCATCCCCACTATCCCCTCCCCCTACCCAGCCTCATCCCCCCTGCACAGCCCCATCCCCCACCAACCCCCTCCCCCCTGCCGAGTTCTTCCCCTCTCATCCCCCCCTGCCCAGCCCCTTCCCCCACCAACCCCTCCCTCCTTCCCAACCCCATCACCCCTGCCCAACCCCATCCCCCACAAGCCCCCTCCCCCTGCCCAGTTCTTCCCCTCTCATCCCCTCCCCCCTGCCCAGCCCCTTCCCCCTAGCCCCTCCCCCCAGCCCAGCCCCATCCTCCCTGCCCAACCCGATCCCCCACCAGCCCCCTCACCCCTGCCCAGTTCTTCCCCTCTCATCCCCTCCCCCTGCCCAGCCCCTCCCCTCCCAGCCCCTCCCCCCTGCCCAGCCCCATCCCCCTCCAGCCCCCTCCGCCCTGCCCAGTTCATCCAAATAAAAAAAATGATGCATGGTAGTAAGCAGTAACAGTAATCACTCTAACAGTAATCACTCATTCTGAGGGATGTATAGATAATTAGATATATAAACACATACCCACCAATAATAGGTTTAACTAATGCATGGACACAATATCCTGCAACATTAGATTCAATCCCATCTAAATAACACATCCATTCAAATCATGATGACATGAGATAGAAATATCAAACATACTAATTATGAGGCGTGCACCAATGATCCAAAAATACCTAAAAAAACTATAAACAATACGTTATAAAATGAAAATTGTAGTACAATGCCAGAATTAAGAAACTTGATTAACGATATTACCTTCAAAAACAACATGCTTTACATGTCTTAATGACATTAAACATCTCACCATGGGATATGCCATGGGTGTTTTAAAGCCCAGCCCCTTCCCCCACCAGCCCCTCCCCCCAGCCCAGCCCCCTCCCCCCTGCCCAGTTCTTCCCCTCTCATCCCATACCCTCCCAGCCCCTCCCCCCTGCCCAGCCCCATCCCCCCTGCCCAGCCCCATCCCCCACCAGCCCCCTCCCCCCTGCCCAGTTCTTCCCCTCTCATCCCCTCCCACCTGCCCAGCCCCTTCCCCCACCAGCTCCTCCCCCCTACCCAGCCCCTCCCCTCCCAGCCCCTCCCCCCTGCCCAGCCCCATCCCCCCTGCCTAGCCCCATCCCCCACCAGCCCCCTCCCCCCTGCCCAGTTCTTCCAAATAAAAAAAAAATGATGCATGGTAGTAATCAGTAACAGTAATCACTCATTCTGAGGGATGTATTGATAATTATATATATAAACACATACCCACCAATAATAGGTTTAACTAATGCATGGACACAATATCCTACAACATTAAATTCAATCCCATCTAAATAAAACATCCATTCAAATCATGACGACATGAGATAGAAATATTAAACATACCAATTATGAGGCGTGCACCAATGATCCAAAAATACCTAAAAAAACGATAAACAATACGTTATAAAATGAAAATTGTAATATAATGCCATGATTAAGAAACTTGATTAATGATATTACCTTCAAAAAACAGCATTCTTTACATGTCTTAATGACATTAAACATCTCACCATGGAATATGCCATGGGTGTTTTGAAGCCCAGCCCCTTCCCCCACCACCCCCCCCTGCCCAGCCCCATCCCCCTGCCCAGCCCCATGACCCACCAGCCCCCTCCCCCCTGCCAAGTTCTTCCCCTCTCATCCCCTCCCCCCTGCCCAGCCCCTCCCCTCCCAGCCCCTCCCCCCTGCCCAGCCCCATCCCCTCCCTGCCCAGCCTCATCCCCCACCAGCCCCCTCCTCCCTGCCCATTTCTTCCCCTCTCATCCCCTCCCCCCTGCCCAGCCCCTTCCCCCACCAGCCCCTCCCCCTGCCCAACCCCATCCCCCCTGCCGAGCCCCATCCCCCACCAGCCCCCTCCCCCCTGCCCAGATCTTACCTTCTCATCCCCTCCCCCCTTCCCAGCCCCATCCCCCACTAGCCCCCTCCCCCCTGCCCAGTTCTTCCCCGCGTGCTCCCTCCCCCCTGCCCAACCCCTCCCCTCCCCTCCCCCTAACCAGCTTCAATCATAATCGATTCCACTAGGCTATAGAGTACCCTGCAACCAAACTTAAACAGTTAAAGCTTTATGTCATAATGTTTTGATAAAAATATTGAAAATATATGATCATCCAATTATAAAATATAAATTTAAACTTTATATGGATTTCTATGAACTATAGTCTCCAATAAACTAAAACTGGTTTCAAAAAATGTACAGATTACATGATACACGTGATTGTCAAAAATCACAATAATCAGTAGATTTCATGACAGACATGTTAAACATGTTTGCAAAAAAAAATTACATATTTTGTGAGAAAATGTTAAAAAAAATTGTCAGAAAATGATTAAAATGTTAAGAATGTACAACTTATAGATCGTAGAAAGAGTTGTCATGCCTTTGAACAATGAGCTGTATCAGCTGTAATAAGATGTGCCAAAAGAGTTTAATGTGTACATAATCTTCCTTCAACTGTTATCTCATTACTTCCACCTGCTGGAACATACCTGTGTTCTCCTTCCATAAGAGTTGAATCTATATATAAAGCTTAATAAATAATTTATAGAACATAAAGAAACTTAATTTAATTACCAATAAAAATATATTATGTTACCTTATGTGATTCATAGTCATTGTGACTAAAGAACACTAATCCATAGATATTGTTTCAATGAAAACCAGTTTATATGTACTGGGGAAAAATGTACCTGCAAATTTCAAAAAACCACCCATTATTTAGTTAATATAGATGCACTTCATGTAGAATAATGACCAGTTGACAGTGGTGTTTTTTTCATTCTAAATAATAGATCAATAAACATATTAAATTGAAAAGTCAAAACATATTGAATTTTGATAGATAGTTTCTTCAGTTGGTTAACAAAGATAACAACCATGTTTATTTCTTTATTAGAATACATTCAACAGAAAAATTGAGAGTTCATAATAAGGAAAAAAATATGAACGAATGAAGCATGAAAAGAATATTGTATTATTATAAATAATTGGAAAATATTAAAGTTCCTTTATGAATGGATGAGTCCAGACTGAAGTGTCAACCATGGAATATGAATACTACTAATCCATATAATACTGAAATATGAACGACTAAAGGTAATTGTTGTCATAATTAAAAGGCATAGATGAGTATTGATCATTAAATTTCATATTTATATTAGTCTAAATGATGAAAACCTAATTCATTATAATTTTCAATTCATGATAATAAATATACAAATGAAACTGAACATTCAGCATGCATGAAAACCTGAACTGAGCCTTCGAAGAAACTCAATAGTGTTATGTTGTTGGTTTTAAAGCTCGCCTGAATAGAGACATGTAATGGGGAATCAGAAGGTCTGCCAGATTTGTTTTGACTAATTGTAGACATTCACTCATGCCAAGAACCTTCAACATAGAGCTTTCAACCACTTCAGAAGACCCGAGAACATGAAATTGAATTAAAAAATATATTTGAAGACTACTATTGTAGCGTGATAATCAACACCACCATTCAATTCAACATTGAATCCATATAAATAATAAGTACATGTAGAATATGCAAAGAAACATAAGACCATGCATGTATAAATAATGGAATAATTATGGTAATATAACCTCTATTGGAGGGTCTAGTACCAAAACCTGCATAAGTACCACCTTTGTATAGACTCACATGCTTTAGAAGATCTATTACAAACAACTGGGCATTGAAATAACACCAAATTAGTCAAACATATTTTACCATGGTGAATCAGTTGACTATCATACTATAGCCACGAAATATACATTGTCGAAGAAAACAATGGAGGTACCGTAGATGGTGAAGATAATAAGGATTCCCTTGATCTCTTCATGTGGAGGGTGAGTCACCTTCAATATATAAATAAAAATAATCAATATTCATCATAAAAAATGAAGTGCATAATTAAAACATTATGAGATGAATATCCCATAATGGAGACAAAACTCATTGAATCGCAACATAATCATACTAAAATAATACCTTGTCAATATACATTGAAGTCGATAGTGAAAATATAATCGTATTAAAGCATTATAATAATCTATTTCATATGTTTTTCATTCACAAAAATCAATATAGAGTGGAGTGAATAGTGAAAACAGATTACCTGCATTCATATGTTAGATGAAAGAGAGGTTAACTCCATGATTTTACGACCAATAACCAACATTCACATAGTGTGTACCTCCAAATAAAAAATGATGCATGGTAGTAAGCAGTAACATTAATCACTCTAACAGTAATCACTCATTCTGAGGGATGTATTGATAATTAGATATATAAACACATACCCACCAATAATAGGTTCAACTAATGCATGGACACAATATCCTGCAACATTAAATTCAATCCCATCTAAATAACACATACATTCAAATCATGATGACATGAGATAGAAATATCAAACATAATAATTATGATGCGTGCACCAATGATCCAAAAATACCTGAAAAAACTATAAACAATACGTTATAAAATGAAAATTATAATATAATGCCAGAATTAAGAAACTTGATTAATGATATTAGCTTCAAAAACAGCATGCTTTACATGTCTTAATGACATTAAACATCTCCACCATGGGATATGCTATGGGTGTTTTAAAGCCTAGAGAGAACATAAGCATGGATAGAAATACTTTCATACTTTTGTAACAATCAAATAGATTGGAATATAAATATAACATAAGCTATAAATAAAATCAATGTTACCATGATTTTAAAATCATTTATAGAATTTTATGTTCCAATGAAAATACATGAATTCATAGTATAATTTAATATGTTGTATAGTTGTAAGTAAGAGAAGTAAAGGTGTATTTTCATAGTAATCCAATGTTTAAAGAGTGTAAAGCTCCAGATATAGTGTTCGTTTAGATATTATGAATTTTGAAATCTTCAAAACCCAACAACGACACTTGTTTTCAGCATTATAATGTATCTAGGAATAATCCTTTCAGGCAATGTAGGAAAATAAAACTGAACCATATCATGTGTCAATAATGAAGCATAAGGGGAAAATGATTTTTAAAAACTATATATACAGGTTACGACAGTGTAAAAGCAAAGTTACCTTAGATACAGGCACTATCTGAAGTTGTGTCGAAGGAATGGCTTGAAATCATTTGTAATGGATGGATGCTGAAGGTAATCGTTCAGCGTAGACAGTCGGAGCTCGACCACCACTATTTTATATACAACTGTGTAGGCCAGAGTACTCTTTTCTCCCAAATAATAGATAAACCTACAACTAGTGCTGTGATATACAAAATAATAATAAAATTTGGGAAACAACAATAAAACATAGAATCAGTATAGAACTATATTTACACAAGAGGAACAGACACAATACTTAGAAAACAAATCTATGAACATGGGGGGGGGGGGAGAAGATTATAAGGAAGAATAAAAAAATTGTATATAAGGATTTGAAAAATCCTGTCTCGAAACAGTCCTATTATAGATCATTGGATATTTAGGCTCAATAAATATAGAATGTTCTAAATAATTGTTGACCGAATGAAAGAAGTAGATCCTTAATTCCTGAAACATGAAATAATGTGGAACTGAAATAGAATATGGGAAATTCTATTGAATACAGTGAAAATAAAAGGTGAATACTGGAGAAAATTTTAACAGTGGAGATAGGGAGATGAAATTACTGCATGAGTGTTGCGTCTCGTAATGGGATGAAGCTTTACACTGAGTAAATCCTAACCCATCGTCGATATCTGCAAATGAACACAAATTTGTACTTTCAATATAGGGTTCATTTATGGGTGTTGAAGCTTACATCGGTTTGGGTAGGCGGTGAAGATTGAATGAAGACTTTCTTTAAGAGAAAGGGATAGTGGTATCCAGTGGTGAGGAAGTTTGCGCAACTTATTGCGGGAGCAGGAGTCGATGATAGTCGTAGGCGAGGAAGATCGTCCGATTTTATGTGGGTGAGGATTTCTGGTGGATTCTGTGGAGAGTAGGATACACCGACATTTGGAGGCAAGGCAGTGGTGAGGTATTCCATGGGTGTAGAATGAGGCATGAAAACCCTAATAGGTAGGGAAGAGTGGTGGCAGTCGAAGATGGAGGAAATGGAGCACGCGGAGGCGGTAGTGGGACTGGAGAGGATGGTCGGGAACAGGAGCGGGACATGGAAGTCGGGGAATGGAGGGGAATGGGAACCCTAGCAGATCTGGAAGGAATTCCCGATCATGGGAAGGGATACCGCGAAATTTTGTGGATTTTGAGGTGGAATTTGTAAGTTTTCGGTGACATGGAGCCTTGAGAGGGTGACACGTTAGCTAGAAATAAGCTAAGTTTAGTATAGATAATTGATTACCTACTTATAATTAATTAATTACTTAATTACATTTGAAAAAAAACTATTACTATTTCTAAATATAATACAATAATTATAAAATAATTCTATGAATTACATAAATATTTAAATATATCAAAATATTAAATAAATTTAAAACAGGAATTACCTCAAATTTGTGGAGAGGAAGCTATGCGAGCAGAGAAACCGAAGTAGAGAGATAGCCGAACTAGAGAGAGATAGTGTGAAGATGGGAAGTGAGGATGAGAAATGGTGGTGGGGGGGGGGGGGGGCAAGAGCCAATTTTATGGGGATGGGGAGGCCTCGACGCCACTTGAAGTGGCGCCGGGAGGCTAATGCCAAATGTATCAGTCCTAATTGAAGTGACACTTTGACCCATTTTCCTAATTATATCTAACCTACACCCATTTTGATAAAAAAAAACCTACACAACAAATTTAACCTTAATTGTCTCAAAATAAATCTGTTCAGTTGGCAACATACCTAGAAATTTGAAAAACTTATTTTCGGTGCTAGGATTGCATCATACTCCAATCCATTTCAGCTAAATCCCGTAAGCCATTACCGGTCTCTCCATTGAAATTGGAATTGAGGTAGCCTTTGAAGGTAATATTGGTAGGGTCTTATGGTAGGGAATTGCCAATGTGCGCCGAGAAGCATCCGCTTGGAGATGATCGAGGTGTGACAACCACGCCACCAACATCTTCCTGCTAAAATCTCTGGCTTCCTCAAGCACCTCTTCCCCTCCAATGCTGTACTGTGAAGCTTCGTACAGCTCCATCATCCACTTCACACTGTGCACGCACAGTTTCTCATTGAAGTTCCCTTCCGTATCCTTGAATCTGTTGAAAACACCTGCTCCAACATGCATGGCCACACATTTAATGTGTTGAGATTTTGATGGAAAGAATATCACTATCCAAGAAGTTGGGGGCTTCCCAAGAATTGTAGCAGTGGGTGACTGCCATGGGGAAGCGCCACATAGGAAAGCGGTGCATGGGGAAGAGTAGCAGCCTGCATGGAAAAACCCACCCAGAGTTATGGTTTGTATTTCCAACACTCCCCTTCAAACCAAAATCGGCTTCATCCCGAGCATCGTTCTCAGCCTTTTGAATGCATCTGTCGGTAGTGCCTTTGTGAAAATATCTGCCACATGTTCCGTAGTATGAAAATATTCCAATTTAATCATTTTTTGTTTCACATGATCCCTAAGAAAATGAAAACGAGTATCAATGTGTTTGCTTCTCCCATGCTGCACCGGATTTTTGGCTAGTTCAATAGGCGACTTGTTATCCACATATATCACTGTGGATCCATCCTGTGGATGGTTCATATCCTTCAACAAATTTCTCAGCCATATTCCCTCACAAACAGTAGAGTATGTTGCCACATGCTCTGCTTCACATGTGGATAAAGCAACCACACTTTTCTTTCTTGAATTCTATGTAAAAGCAGTAGATCCAAGAAAAAATACATACCCAGTGGTGCTTTTTCTTTCATCTTGGTCACCTCCCCAATCACTGTCTGAGTATCCATACATCTCTGCTTCTTCGTTGTATGGATAAAAGAGACCAAAATCTACCGTTCCTTTAACGTACCTGAGGATACGTTTTGCAGCTAGCCAGTGTGACTCTTTCGGTGTCTCCATATACCTTCTTAGAAGTCCAACACAATAGACAATATCTGGCCTTGTGATTGTGAGATACCTCAGGCTTCCAATCAGACTCTTGAACAGAGTCGAGTCAACGCTTCTTCCTTCTCCATCTTTTGTCAGTTTTAAGCTCGTTGCAACTGGTGTGTTTACATCATTACAATCGTCCATCTTGATTTTTTCAAGCAACTCCTTGGCATACCTCTTCTGAGATATATAAATGCCGCCATGTTGTTGCTTCACTTCAATGCCCAGAAAGAAGGACATGAGACCCCCATCGGTCATCTCTAACTCTTTGAACATGGCCTCCTTGAAATCACCGAACATTGGTCGACAATTCTCTGTAAACAACAAATCATCAACATACAAGCATGCAATAAGAATATCGCCACGATCATTCTGCTTGATGTAAACAGCATGCTCATATGGACATTGGGCGAAGCCATTCTCTCGGAGATAACTGTCGATGCGTGCATTCCATGCGCGAGGAGCCTACTTCAACCCATAAAGTGCTTTCTTCAATCGATACACTTTGTCTTCCTCCCCTTACATGATAAAGCCTTCAGGCTGGTCAACATAGACCTCTTCTTCCAAAAATCCATTTAGGAACGCAGACTTCACATCCAGTTGGTAGATCATCCAACTGTGATGGAAAACAAGGGATATAATCATTCTTACAGTGTCAAGGCGAGCAACAGGAGCAAAGACTTCTTCGTAGTCCACCCCGTATTTCTGTTTTGTACCCCTTTGCTATGAGCCTTGCCTTGTATCGATCGATCTCGCCACCAACATTTCTCTTTATTTTGTACACTCATTTGACACTAATGCGCTTCTGGCTTTTTGGGAGTGTAGTCAACTCCCACGTGTCATTTCTCTCTATGGCATGAATTTCTTCTTCCATAGCCATTCTCCAGCTTTCTTCCCTCATGGCTTCCTGAAAGGTCAAAGGCTCATGATCTGCATACAAGAAAAAAAGATTTACCTCTTCTGTCTGCTCATAAATGTCACTCAAATTTTTCATCTTCATAGGAGCCATAGGCGAGGATGAGCTGGCCAAATTTTGATTTGATGGAGTGCTTTGAGGAGTGAGGAAATTTACTCCTGGACTTCTTCCAACTGATGATGCACCCGAGGAAGGTGTTGTGGGCGTCTGCTCCTGATGATCATGTCTTTCTTCAAGATCTTCAGTTTCGACTACAACATCCTTGTTTGGTTCTTCATCATCCCATTTCCACGCTTCTTCCTCACTAAAGACCACATCTCTACTAACCACTAATTTATTGGTTAGTGGATTGTAAAGCTTGCAGGCTTTAGAGGCTTCACAATAGCCCATGAAAATGCATTTCTCGCCACGATCATCTAGCTTCCTTCTTCTTGCTTCTGGAACTTGAGCATAGGCGACACACCCGAAGATTCTTAGGTGTGCCACGCTCAGTTTTTAGCCGCTCCACGCCTCTTGTGGTGTAAAGTTCCTGACGCTCTTCGTTGGACACCGATTGAGCAAGTAGGCAGTACACGCCACTGCCTCTGCCCAAAAACTCTTTGGCAGCCCTTTCTCCTTCAGCATGGTCCTCGTCATGTCAAGGATGGTGCGGTTCTTCCTTTCTGCAATGCCGTTCTGCTGTGGGGTGTAAGCAGTAGTGTATTGCTGCTTGATGCCATGCTCCCTGCAAAAGTCTTGAAATGCATTTGAGGTGTATTCTCCACCTCTGTCAGATCTCAGCACTTTGATTTTGTGACCACTCTCAGCTTCATCACGAGCTTTGAAAATTTTAAAGATAGAAAAGGCGGAAGATTTCTCCTTGATGCAATACACCCACAGTCTTCTACTGAAATCATCAATAAGGGTAATGAAATACCTATTACCTCCAAGTGATGGTGTTTCCAGTGGTCCGCAGATATCAGTGTGAACCAGCTGAAGTGGTTCTGTTGCTCTTCTGGACACTCCACTTGGGAAGGAGTTCCTTTGTTGTTTGCCGAGTGTACATGCCTCACACACATGATTTGTTGATTCAATCGTCGGCAAGCCACACACCATTCTTGAAGAGGATAAAAGTTTAAGCCCGCTAAAATGGAGATGCCCAAAACGCAGATGCCATCTCCACGAATCATTCTTCATGAGCCCAAATAGGCACTCCTTGGCCTTTGTTTTGATGTGCAGTGGAAACATGCGATTCTTCGCCATTTGGACTTGAGCAATCAACCTCCTGTGAGCATCTCTTACTGACAAAGAAGAATTCTCCAAGTGTATAACATACCCCTTTTCAAGGAGTTGGCCGAGACTTATGATGTTATTTTTCATACTTGGTACGTAATACACATTGGAAATGTAATTCAACTCACCATTCTTCAGATAAATTTTGATTTTACCTTTTCCAATCACGGGTACCTTCGATGAGTCGCCGAAGGTCACGTCGCCACGAACTTCTTCAGTGAGTTCTTCAAAAAGTTCTTTGTTACCACTCATGTGGTTGCTCGCACCCGTGTCAAGATACCATACATCGGGGCGTTCATATGCCTTTTCTTGTGCGAGGAGGAGTGTCGTACCTTCTTCTTCATGATGAGATGCTTCAGCGTAGTTGGATCGCTCATAATGATCCACTTTTCTCCAACAATTAGAGGCATAGTGGCCAATTTTTTTTACAGTTATGGCATTGAACATTTTTTGCATTTCCACGACCACGCGTGAATCGGCCTCCACCGTATCCTCTTCCACGGAAGCTACTGAAGTTTTGTTGCTTTTGCTGATAGATTGGATGGTATCCATGTCCTCTACCTCTTGCACGATAACCGCCCCGTTGTGCTTGGCTATTCTTGGGTTCTTGCAGAGTCAGCTTGGACTCTAAGGCATGCTCTATTGTTGAACCCGCATTTTTTTGCATTCGCTGCTCATGTACTTGCAACGACCCCATCAACTCTTCAATAGATAATTTTTCCAAATCTTTCGATTCTTCGATTGCCACAACCACATGCTCGAACTTGGTTGTGAGTGATCGAAGTGCTTTCTCAATAACTCGAATATCCTCCATTTTTTCACCATTTCTTTTCAAATTGTTAATAATGAGAATTAGGCGTGAGATGTAATCCGAGATACTCTCACCTTCCTTCATTCGCGCCGCTTCGAACTCCGCTCGTAATGTTTGAAGACGGACTCGCTTCACACGATCAACTCCTTTGAAAATTGTGGAAAGTGTATCCCAGGCTTGCTTGCTCGATGTTGCTTCGGCAATTTTTTCGAACGTCGATTCATCCAACCCTTGATAGAGAAGGAACAACGCCTTGTTGTCTTTATTCCTTTGATTTTTGACGGTCGTCTTTTCTTCATTCGTGAAGACTGCTTCTTCCTCCACAATGGGTACTACATACCCGTCAGTGACGATCTCCCATAATTCTTGCGACCCAAACAATGCCTTCATTTGAATGCACCACCTCTCATAGTTGTCCTTAGATAAGGTCGGAACTTGCGGCTGGATCGCGGTGGCCATCTTCGGAATTTGGAGGATGTCTTCGAATCGGCTCTGATACCAGTTTGTTGGTGGGAGATGGCTTTACAAAGCCGAAACAAATAATTCACGGGAGAAAAAAAAGAGAAGCGGAGGAGGAAAACTTCACACAAAGGATCAACCTTTTTGTATTGCACACAACTATTATTTTTACGGATTACATATGAGCCATATTTATAGGATATTCCAAAAATGAGAAGACACCAAAGCATTAAAGGAGGAACAGAAAATAAGGCAATAAATGATATGCTTGGAAATAGAGATATGCATGGGAAGAGGGAGAGCCGCATGGGGAAGCGCCGCATAGGAAAGCGGTGCACGGGGAAGAGCACCAGCCTGCTTGGAAAAACCCACCCAGAGTTATGGTTTGTATTTCCAACACAAACATCTTCAGCAGGTCTCCTACGGCGGCTGGATCTTCCATGGCAGTCCCTCTTCCCATGCATATCTCTATTTCCAAGCATATCATTTATTGCCTTATTTTTTGTTCCTCCTTTAATGCTTTGGTGTCTTCTCATTTTTGGAATAGCCTATAAATGTGGCTCATATATAATCCGTAAAAATAATAGTTGTGTGCAATACAAAAAGGTTGCTCCTTTGTGTGAAGTTTTCCTCCTCCGCTTTTCTTTTTTTTCTCCCGTGAATTATTTGTTTCGGCTTTGTAAAGCCATCTCCCACCAACAGTTTGGTGCTGCCTGTTGATGTCCCACAGAGGGTGGTGCCACCGAAAAAGACTCGCTGCGGCAGTTGGTGACCGCCCAGTGAAAACTTGCAGCAACACTTTGATTTATCCTCTACCTCCACTGCTATATATATGTGTGTGGTGTTGTGTGAGATTCGATGAGAGATAAAGGGAATTTGTAACCTGTGTATTCCTGTTTGAATAAGATTATCCGCTGCCTTTCCTGTGGATGTAGGTCATCCGACATAACCATCTAAATCCGTGTTCCTCAATTTGTGTTTTTGTTTCTGTATTTAGTGTGCGGTTCTGAGTGGGAGAGAGGTTCCACCCCAACATAATGGAACGCCTGATGAATCGTAATCCATTTGGAGAAAATCATTCCTGGAGGAATGTGATAACCCTGCTGTCTGAGCAGCCGAAACCGAAGTGCAACCTCGACAAGATTATCACAGCTGTGATGGGTGGTGGATGGCATCGATCATCCCAAGCACATTCAGCGACCCTCCCTTCTCACCCGCTTGGGATGACATAAGCTGCCTTACCTCTTCTATTTTACGACTTCCTTCAGCGGAAACCCATCCTGCAATTACCATAGGGGGACATCAGCTTTAGCATTCGCAACAACCAAAAATGAAGGGGGTGTGCATGCATGTGTAGAGAAAGAGAGGAGAAGCAACGTACCCCAATGGTCTCCGTATAGCAACCATGCCTGCTCATGTTTGTTGGTTGAAGGTCTCAGAACCGAAATTAGACGAGTAAGAAAGACTTAGTTTATCCAGAGGCCACGGGTACGCTCGGTGCAGAGCAGAGATATATACACACACCGAGGGTCGCATCGTCATTTGCTTAGGCAGATATATAAAAAAGCGAGGATCAGAGACCTGATTTGATGATGCTTTCAAAGTGTAAAAAGCGTGTTGGAGTTCCCGTGGGTTGAAATAATTATCCCAGCCTGCCGCGATTTTCAGCAGGGTAGGAAAATTATCCCAGCCTGCCCCGATTTTCAGCCTTCTCATACATAGTTGTTTTGTATTTTAATAAAGTAACTCGTATTTTTAAAAATATGAAGTGGGTGTCCAATAATACATATTCCAAATAAATTTGAAAAGTTCTTAGTTTTTTATGGAAAATATTTTTATTATGACTCATAAACTTAAATATATGAACTGGATGAGTTTTTTTTACGCCTTTCCTAAATTTTCTTTAAAATATGTTTATGTCATTTTTTTTGAACATTGTATCTGAAAGGCGCTACAACCCCCCCACCTTTCAGTTAAGTCGAAAGGCGGCAGAGGCCCTGCCACCTTTCAGCAAAAATAAATAAAAAAATAGTTTAATTATACATGTTTTTATATTTATAAATATATAGGTTTGTATATTGTGATATATATATATATATATATTGTGTTTGTTTAATTTTTTTGACTTACATCATTAACATTTGAATGTGAAAATATTATGTTTTTAAACAATAGATTTTTGTGACATGTGAATTAGATTTTACATATTATATTTATGATTTTGTTTATTTTCAACTATGTTCACAGATGTACCGTAACATGCTATCTAAGTAATCTAATCATTTCGGTTCTAATGTATCATGTTACAAACAACATATACATGGTTTTATTCTACATTTCGTTTACTTAAATACAACTTTTTTTGTCATTATCACAAACCATATTAGTATTATTCATTATAAATATATACATTATATATATATACATATATATTGTTTTGTTATATACTTACTGCAATGTTTTCTTTTAATCTTTCAATTCATTTTTTTCAATGAAACTCATGAGAACTTGAGGCTTTTTAAGAATAAAAAATGGCTATTCATGATTCCCAAATTGATTCAATTTCATATTGATTTATCATAATATTATATTATATTATAGTAAAACTTCGTTTGAAACAATGTGGTAGAAAGCAACGTGCAACTTGAATGAAGGAAATGTGAACTGTGGATTTTTTATACGTCCACCATTTCTATAGGACTGGAAGTGCTCTTTGCTCGAAAACTTTTTATTATGTTCATTACTATTATTATCACTACAACAAAATCACCCATAGGGACTGCCAGCGGGCCGCCTTTGACGGTCACAGTTGGCCCGACGCTAAAAACCATTAGCGACCGCCAAAGGGGGTCGCTATAGCCCCACCCTGCGACCACTGAGGTGTTGGTCCTCACACAGTTAACTGAAGGGTATAAAGACCACTAATGGCATTCGCCAACCTAGAGATTTTTTTAAAAGAACCTATAGTTTGAAATCACCAAATAGCCCAAACAAACTATCAAACATCAAAAAATCAAGAACAACCAATGAAAAGAAATATGAGTAAAGTTAGAAGAGGAAGTTGTTCAATACACTACTTCAAAAGAAACATCGATAAAGTTGGAAGACCACGATAGTGAATCTATCTTTAAGGCTATCTACAAATCATCAAAAGATCCAGTTTTGATGTCACTTGAAGAGGAGTGTCACCTGTCCAAAAAAAAAGAACAAGAACAAGTAGAAGTCCAATAAATTAAGTTCACCTATTCAGGTGAAAAAATGACTCATTGTGGGCATCAAAGTCTAACATAAAACAATACATCTCTTGTAAATGTGAAGATACATATTTTATATCAATTGAATGTGTTGAGGATATAACGACCACTTAATAGGGTAAATCTAGAAATTGTTGGTACAACCAATAAGAGGAGACTCAATCCTTGAGAGATGAAGTTCAACACCTGAATTCTAAAGGTAAAAGAAGTTGTACACATAAAAAATTTGGGGGAAATCATTACACAAAAGGATCATAAATTAAAAGAGAAAAGTGTTGAGATTGATGAACTAATTCATGAGTTGGAGGTTAGCATGGAAAAGAAGAAGCACCATGAAGCATCCATGACTATCCTAAGGGAACAACATAAAGAATGGATGAAGACTACAATAGTGAAAGAGATTCCCAGATTGAGAATTTATAGGGCCAACTAAAGGAGAAGAATCTATTGATTTAGAAACTTAAATGGGGGCTTCACATTAGGAGGAAGATGTTAATTACTAAGGTGTCTCATGTGGAGACTAAAACTAGTGGGGAGAAGTTCACAAGTTATGTGTATGTAACATGAAAAACTTTATGCATGCATGGAAGCTATCATATGCTTGAATGGGTGTGCATATAGGTGGCGAACCTTGTGAACCAAGTATTTTTTAAGGGGTAGTTTAGTACAATGAGTTTGGTGTAAATGTGAAAGGGAAAGAACATACATATAGTTACGTGATGGAAATAATCATGCAACATATTTAGTGTGCATGAAGTTTTAGTGTGAGGATGAAGTAGTGTAACGCCCCAACCCCAGTTACCCAGAGTCAGTGCATTATTACATAACATTGGCATGATCACAAGAAAGATCAAATCTCGAAAGACCGATTCGTTTAGTAGCCTTGAAAACACTAGATACATTCATAAAGTTTACATTACATCAATAAGTGAAAAACTACAACAACATATTGTCTTCATATCCCCTCATACTATCCCTGCAGGTCATTCATAAAATACTTCTTCACATCCTGGGAAAAATAAAACATAGAAAAAGGGGTGAGCTCAAATGCCCAGTATGGATAACAATATAGCGGAAACTTTCATAAATAAGAATAAACATTTAAGGCAATGTATAACTAAAACAAAAGCCTTTTGAACTTGAACTTTAACATAGTATGACAAAAATAAAATTAAATAATTCCATTTACTTATTCACATGGGTATTCTACTAATCGAATAATCACATGCAATATCAATAACCACTTTTATAATGATGGAATGCATAATGCCAGACTATCATAACCACATAGCCAAGGCCTCGTGCCAAGACTACAAATAAGATTTTGTCAAGGCCTTGTACCAAGACACTAGTTTGTCTCATGAGACCTACCGACGCATCGAGGAGCTATAGCGGGCTCCACCCGTCACATATTAAGTATAATGCATTCCTCATATGAACAGGTTTAAACATAACATAAACATTCATATTAAAACTAGCATACAAAATGTCAATACTTTCTCCATAAACCATGAATGGTATAAAAATAACACAACCACAGTAAAAAAATAACAAAACCTTCAATACAATATGGAAGTTTTGTATCATAATAAATCAACTTCAAATAAGCATAAAATCCATCAAAGGATGTTGACATAGATGAAATCAAAACTGTTTGAGAGAAATATCTCTTCCTATTTTGAAATCATTTAAAAGTTATATATTTATAAAATAAAAAATTTTCTTTAAAAATATTCTTATAAGCTTGTAAGGGAAGCTTCGACGATTTTATAATGGCGGAAAATAGCCTCACCCACTGTATAAGTTAAAAAAAACATTCTTACCTTAATTTTGTCGAAAAGGTTAAAAAGCACCTTGTTTGGAAAACGACGGAAAGATTCTTTTATAAACCTCTTATAAAACGTCAAAAAAGGGTATAAATGACTTTAACCCATATTTTTTTAAATAGTAAAAATGTTTTGAAATACATTTTAAAGAAACATGGATGTGGTTGATCAAGAAATCCCAGTAGATTATTACGTATAAACAATCCCGGATAATGAAGAGATTGTGAAATAAACCCTTACCTTGTACTTTTCCTTGGTTGGGGGTAGGTTAACCTCCTGTATAATGGTGAAATAATTGTTATTAAATTATAAAATAATAATATACATTATTATGTTATCATATATGATCTTTTAACATTGCTTTGTTAAAAATATCTTAGTATTATCGTTGTTTCGGGTGTTAACTTACTCGTTTTCTTTTATATGTTTTGTTACGTAAGCCATGTTTGTCATGGATAGGTTGTATCTTATTCATATCCATAATGATATCAAGTCCTTAAACATTATTTTTAAATCATCAAATGATAATTATACTTGAATGGATACGATGGAGAATGAATCTCATCGCGTTCGTGGAGACGGTAGTCTGTACGTACGCACGAGCGGCAATATCATTCTTTTGATATTAAAATAATATATAATTGGATGGTATATCATATATACAGAATCATTATCATGTTATATTTATTATTTAAATGAATTAAAAATCATTATTATACCCATCCAAATAATAATATATTGAATAACAATTACACCACGACGTGGAGATGATAAGCCGTACATACGCACGTATGGTGACATGTCATTAAAAGGATGGATAGAATACTGAATATGGTTGTACCATATTTATTATAATATTATAGTATATAGGAGATACTGGGTTCATTATTTTCGAATGGGAATAACAAAGAAAGAAGAAGTTGAAGAAGAAATGAATTTGAAAAAGGGTGGTGAAAACATTACCTCTTCTTCGGGTTCTTCCTTTTGATTTGATCAAAAGGGCTCCTTAGGTTGGCTTTATGATCAAACTAAGGCCTCTAGGTTGTATTGAGGGAAGTTAAGAGAGTATTTGGGTAGGTTTTGGCCGAACCAAAAGGCTTTGAAGGTGTGAATTAATGAGAAGGGGGAGTGCCCTTTTATAAGAGGGGTGAGGGGCACCTTTGGAAAAGCTAGAAATATTATTTTATAATAAATTCATATTAAGTTTCTAATGGTTCCAAAGTAGATTATTTAAAGGTTAAGATGGGTATGGGTCAAAAACCACTAAACCAATAAAATTTAGACAGGTTTGGGTTATTATATTAACCTTATCTTTAAGTATTAACTCTTAGTTAATTAGTTTCACTTTTACAATGTCTCTTTGTATTTTTATATTATATGATTAATAAACTCATTATATACATCCAAGAGACCCCCAAGTGGTCCATTAATGATACACCTATCATGATATAAGTCTCGTGGCCGAACCTTATATTTTTAGGAATTGAATATCAATTAATAATATAATATTTGTTTTAAAAACTCTTTTATGTCAATTTTAACACTATTTGGAAAATTGATTTTTGTAAAAATCATAACAGAATGATTACTTCGAAAAAAGTTTATTAAATCAATCCTAACATGTCATATTAAACTATAAAATTATTGTAATTCATAAAAAGTCTCAAATTATATTTATCTGGGTATTTAAAATATCAATTATTTTAATTTTTCACTATTATGGTAATTACTGCATCATCATTGGGTCATAATTAAATTAAATTATTTAATGTCTAAAAATTATAAAAAAAATACCATTATGAAGGAAATAATTTTAGATTTCGAATGAATATTTAAAATCGAATTTATCTTATGTATAACACTATATTAAAAATATTTTAGTAAATAAACTTTGATTTTAACTCTTTTAACTCTTCTTTGAATTAAATAATAATAAATGTCGTAATATAATCAAAGTGGACCTAAATGATAATATTTTACTCCTAAGGTTGTTTTTGGTCGAGATACACTTGTCCAATAGAATTAGGACATGTGTTAGGGTAATATTATTATCATTTTTACACTTAATTACCCTATTTACTTTTAACTGTGGAAAATAAAAGTAAAAAGTTATTATTCACCAAAAATTATTTTCATCTCATTGAACCACATTTTACTCCTTGATATTAACTGTGTCTCTCAGATTTTCTAAATTCCACTCACAGAAGCGGTAACATTTAGTTTTATGAAAAATTCAGTTTTTTAACTACCACTTAGTGGTTTCACTATTCATCAAAAAAATGAAAGTTTCCAAAAAAATACCAAAAATTAGGCCTAAGATATATTTGATATTATGAATTCAAAAATGATGTCTATTTTACCAAATTCAAAACATATCAGTTGCATTAATTAATTTAAAAATTAATTCTCGTCGTCAAAACAAATAGCGTGTTTTTAAGAAATAATAACTATCAAAAGATTGACACTTGTTTATGTCCGGTTTAATTGTAAAATTATGTACAATGACCAAAATTGTATTAAATGGTAAAAATATATTCTAAATATACTTTAAAACCACTCAAATTCATAATTTATCAATATTAATTATTTCGATTAAAAAAGTTGTTTTTAATTAAAATTTAGTAATTTTCACTATTCATCAAAATATAAATGTTATCCGAAAAGTTCCAAAATTTCCCCCTAGGCAAAATTCGATATTCCGAATCCAAAAATGAAGTCCATTTTGAGAGATAAAATTTATAAAATTTAAAAAAGTAGGTATTACTATTCATAACGGCTAGTTTGATTGGTTGTGGTGTGTTAGAACTCGATGTTGCATACAACACATGCAATCACATTATTCAAAGAGAAGCGTACCATAGAAGCTTGGGGTGTTACATTCTCCCCTCCTTCAAATAATTTCGTCCTCAAAATTTCTAGAATACTACCGCACAAAAAGACTTGGGTGGTTCTTCATCATAAGTTCCTCGGGTTCCCAGATTGCCTCTTCCATCTTATGGTTTCTCCACAAGATTTTTACCAGACGAGTCGTCCGGTTTCTCAGTACTTGTTCTCTCGTATCAAGAATCTTGACGGGCTCTTCGCAATAAGACAGATTGGTTTCCAGTTCTAATTCCTCATAAATGAGTACAAGCGTTGGTTCAGGCATGTATTTCCTCAACAGAGGTATGTGGAACACATCGTGAACTTTGGAGAGACTTGGCGGCATTGCCACTACAAAAAAAACTGGGTTTAGCGGCGGTTCACAAAACCACCGCTAAACATTTTCGGTGAAGGTTTCACGGCGGTTTTTAATAAACCGCCGCGAAACCCAATTTTTTTTAAAACACCATGACCCTTTCCCCCACCCCGACTACGTTCCCAAACCCTCGTCCCCGATCCCCCCCCGGCCTCGGCGACCTCTGCGCCCCCCACACCCTCCGGCGACCCCCGCACCCCCCGCACTCCCCACGCCCTCCGGCGAAACCCGCACCCCCGGCGCCCCCCTCGACCACCGGCGGCCCCCGCACCCCCCGCGCCCCCTGTGCCATCCGGCGACCCCGACACCCCCCACGCCCCCCATGGCCTCCGGCGACCCCCGCACCCCCCGACGCCCCCCGCGACCCCTTTCGACTTTGGTAATTTGTAGTTCTTCCTTGATTCTTTGATTGCTTCTCATGAACGACGGATAAGTCATGCATAGTAATTGTGGATTATTTATTTTTGTGGTTTATATATTTCTCCTACATTTATTCATGTATTTATTACTAAAAGTCATGCATAGTAATTGATACCTCAACCTTGTTCAGTGTGTTATTTGATTATAGTTATTCTAATTATTTTATGTCTTCTTGCTTGGTATCCAACATAGGTTTGATTGTTGAATTTTTATTTAAAGTTTTCTCTCTAAATAATTCATTGGGAAAAAGAGAGGAGCCCATTAGAAGTTCCTAAATTATGTAGCTGATATTTTTGGATATGTATATCTTTGGAAATTGGTCATTATAGTGATGAAATATTTCATTTTAATTTTTAGTATAGACTAGTTATCAAATTTAAAGCATATATTTATTGTTATTAGAAAAGAGAGAAATTCTCTCCATATTATGATAAATCATATGTTATTCTAGGTGAATAAGATTATAATTCCAATTGATCAAGATATGATTATTGGAAAATGGGGATTACTATATCTCTAGTGGTATGGATGGATCTCAGGTTAGCTAATGGTGTTCCAAGTGTTGTTTTCCTCCTGCAATTAATAAGTATCAGGATGTTTTTTTGAGGACTTTATAAGGTTACCTCTAGAGATGGAGGTGGAGTTTATGATTCAATTAGTACAAGGTATCGAGACTATCACAATATACCATTACTATATATCTCTATGGGATATTAGATAGATAAATATTTAGTTGGGAGATCTTTAATCCAATGGATTTATTAATCTGAGTGTGTCTACATAGGGTTATCCATTTCTTTTTACCAATATTGCAAGAGTGAGTTATTGATTTTATAATATCTATTATAAATTAAATCATGTTACTCTTAATAATTGGTATCCTTTTCTATGAATTTATGATTTATTCAATCAGTTTAGAGGTTCTTTATGGATTTTGAAGATTGTTCATCGATTAGGTTATCAGCGGTTAAAGGTTTGAGCTAAAGGTGTGTCCAAGATAGAATTTCAAACACTATATAGTAATTTTGTGTTTTTGGTAATTCTATTTAGGGTAATGGAGAAACCATATGTATTTATAACTTTGATAAACCATTTTTTATCCTTTTTTTTCATTTGAGACTATATTTTTCAATGATATATCGGTATGATCATGATCCTATGAGGAGCATGAAGAATAGTTGGTTATGTTCTTAGACACATTGAGATATCATCATTTATATGCCAATATATTGAAATGTTATTTCTATAATCAATAGGTGACATTTTTTGGTCGTGAGTTCTCTAAATATAGGATATTAGGGGATATTGAGAAAGTAGAATCTATAATTTCTTCATAGATTCATACTAATATTGTTGAGATTCATATTTTCATTGGTCATGTGGTTTCTTATTCTTGCATTATCTTGGAGTTTTCTCACATATTCATTAAAAATATTGTATTGACTTGGAATGGAGTGATTTTTTAGTGGGATGATAAATAAAAAGATTCATTTTATGAGCTAAAAAATATATTGACATCTACACCTATTCTTATTTGACCAAATCCAAGGATGCATTATAAGGTCAATAATGAGGCCTCCAATGTGATGTTAAGATTTATGTTGATATAGAGGAATGAGTTTTAGTAAATGGGTCTTGAAACTTATAATAAATGATAACAATTATCCAACTCATGATATTGAGTTAGTCATGGTTATGCATGCCCTCCAATGTTTATGAAATTAGTTATTCAATGATAATTTTGTGGAATTTACAAATAAAAAAACATGTAGTAAATATTTTATCATAGGGATAAAAATTTATGATAGAGGATATGGGATGAATATATTTAGTCATTTTATTTGGATTTTAATTATACTCCAAGAAAGTGAAATTTCATTATTGATGCTCTAAGTATAAATTATCCAGTGCATGTAGTTTGTACGTCGAAAGATGAATGTAAATTTATATTACTTTTCTCAGAGATTCATCACGATGTAGTTAATTATAAAGTTCATGTCATTATAGAAACCTGGACCATCACTTTATCTTTATTTTTTTATTTAAAGAAGGTATGATTTCATATTATGTGTATTGGGTTTTCCATGAATGGTTTTATAGTATGGATTTCATACCTAGGTATATGCTTAGTGATAATTATCTATTGTATTTTCATGGGTGTAATTTTTTTATTGACCCCGACACCCCCCATGCCCCCCGTGGCCTCCGGCGACCCCCGCACCCCCCGGCGCCCCTCGTAACCCCTTTCGACTTTGGTAATTTTTAGTTCTTCCTTGATTCTTTGATTGCTTTTCATAAACGATGGATAAGTCATGCATAGTAATTGTGGATTATTTATTTTTGTGGTTTATATATTTCTCCTACATTTATTCATGTATTCATTACTAAAAGTGAGAATATCCATCCACAATTTGAGTAATTTCTTGTAATTTATATTGAGCAGTTGGTTCCTTTGGGATATCACTTAATATTATTTACACCTCAAATCTTTCCAAGAATATAGATATGTTCAATAGATTAAATCCCATCCTATAGACCAATTTCAATTCCAATGGTTTATTTTACAAAAATCCATGTGACTTCTCTCCCTTGTAAATTTGGTCCATAATGACATGTCTTATCATGGATAATGAATTAATTAGGTGCTTCATGTTCTGTAAACATATCCCATTGGAAACCATAAAAAATAGTTGGGTAGATAGTGTTATGATAAGTGTGTAACCCGATATTCTTATTTCTCCTCAATGAGGTGTTGACGCTGTCTCTTATGGACCAGACTTGTTCGGTTGGTCTGAAGTGGTAAATGTGATCAATGAACCATCTTTATTATATTATGCATACTTTATGATCAATGGTTCATCTTTATTATATTATGTTTCTGTAATCTTACACTATCGTATATTTTGTGTAGGCACATTGTGATATACATGGATAAAAGCTGGATCACATTACCGAGGAACACACCTCAATATGTTAAGGGTTTGAATGAGTTTTTAGATTTTGAAATTTCTAATCGATCCGTTGAAGGGAGAATAAGATGTCCATGTCCTAAATGTAAATTTAGAACATGGTTGAAGAGAGATGAAGTTTATGAACATTTAATACTGAAGAAATTCCCTGATCAATATTTGTGTTGGATTTGGCATGGAGAATCAAACAATACAGAAAGATTGAGGACTGATGTTAATCCACAGAATGAGGTCCCAAGTTTATCGCCAATGGAAAATGAAATGAAAAACCTCATAAATGATGCATTCGGAACTGCAAGACACCACTATAAGCATCAAAACATATCAAAACAACCAGAAGAGGGTGCTACAAATTGCAACATGACAAGTGATGTTTTTGAGACTATAACACAAGCAGATCAAGATTGTAACATATCATTGGATCCTCCTCTTGATTATGTGGAGCCAAATGTAAGGGAAAACTTCAGTGAGTAAAATGTGTTTCCTGATTTATTTGACGATGGAAATCAAGAGTTGTATAGTGGGTGTTTGAAATATTCAAAGCTTTCATTTCTTCTGAAGTTTTACCATATCAAACGTCTATGTGGAATTACAAATAAGGCAATGTCCATGTTATTGGAATTGATTCGTGATGCATTTCCTGAAGCAAAAATCCCAGAATCGTTTTATGAGATGAAAAAAGTTGTAAACAAACTTGGTCTGAATTATACAAAAATACATGCGTGTCCCAATGATTGTATGCTTTACTGGGGAGAGGATTCAAGTAGACAGAATTGTAAGAAATGTTCTTCTTCTAGATGGAAGTCAAAAGGTGATGTTGGAAGTATGACTGAACATAATTTCATGGAGAAGAAGAAAAGGAACACACCTGTAAAAGTTTTGCGTTACTTTCCTTTGAAGCCTAGATTGCAAAGATTATTCAGGTCATCAAAAACCACCGAACACATGAAGTGACATTCTGTAGATAATAACAATGATGGGTTAATGAGACATCCACGAGATTCCCAATCATGGAAGACATTTGATTCATTACATCCAGATTTCTCAGCTGATCCTAGGAATGTTCGATTGGGATTGGCTGCCGATGGATTTAACCCATTTGGGACTTTGAGTATGAGTTATAGCATTTGGCCAGTTGTTTTGATCCCTTATAATCTGCCTCCATGGATTTGTATGAAACAAACATATTTTATCATTTCAATGATTATTCCTGGAAAACAAATTCCTGGAAATGATATTGATGTATACCTACAGCCTTTGATTGAAGAATTGCAGGAGTTATGGAGCAACGGTGTTGAGACATTTGATGTTTCTTCTAAAACAATGTTCAAAATGCATGCTGCTTTAATGTGGACCATTAGTGACTTCCCTGGGCTTGGGAATTTATCTGGTTGGAACACTTATACGGGTTTGGCTTGTCCTGTTTGTAACTTTGATTTCGAGCCCAAACGGCTACCTCACAATAGAAAATGGTGCTTCTTGTGACATCGAAGATTTCTTGATGCATCTCATAGATTTTGGCTGAACAAATCAAAATTTAATGGTTCTATTGATCGTAGACCACCTCCAAAGTTGTTAACCAGTTCTGAAATATTGACACAACTTGAAAATGTTAAAACAGAATTTGGGAAGGTTCATCATTTGACTGATAGCGGAAAACGAGTGCAAAGTGCGTCGTCAAGTGAAATCAGAACGCAACAATGGAAGAAAAAAGTATATTCTTCAAACTTCCGTATTGGGAATTTAATTCTTTGCACCACAATCTTGATGTGATGCATATTGAGAATAATGTATGTGATAATTTGATTTTCACATTACTTAATGAGCATGGAAAGTCGAAGGATCATCTCAATTCTCACAAAGACTTACAAGTAATGAACATAAAACGTGATCTCTGGCCAGATGAGAATGAAAAGTATGCTCCTTCCATTTTTTCAATGAAAAATAGGGATAAAGATGCGTTCCTTCGAATTTTAAAGAATGTGAAGGTATCTGATGGGTATTCGAGTAACATCTAGAGGTGTGTTGATTTGAAGAATCGTAAGTTATATGGATTGAAAAGTCACGATTCACATGTTTTGTTACAACAGTTACTACCATTGGCATTGCGTACATTATTACATGAAAAAGTTACTGCTGTTGTACTACAATTCTGCACATTTTTCAGGCAATTATGTGAGAAAACTCTACATCCTTTACATCTTGACAACCTACAGGAGAGGTTTGTATTGACCCTTTGTGCAATGGAGATGATCTTTCCTCCATCGTTTTTTACTGTCATGATGCATTTAACTGTGCATTTGGTTGACGAAGCTAAATTAGGAGGCCCTGTTCATTATCGATAGATGTATCCAATTGAGAGGTATTTTATTTATATGTTTCCAGTTAAGTAAACAATATTTGGAATTTAAATAAATGCATAATATTATTATTATTTTTCAAAGATATCTTGGGCATTTGAAAGCATACGTGATAAATAAAGCTCAACCAAAAGGCTCTATTGCTGAAGGCTATTTGGCCGAGGAGTGTCTCACCTTTTGTTCCAGATATTTGGATGATATTGAGACAAGATTTAATCGAGTTGGACGTGTTGACGAAACATCAACTCAATCTCAAATGCATCAGAAATCAAAAATATTTCCTGCTATTGGCCGATTAGTTGGGAGGACCTCATACGCAACACTGACAGAATTGGAGTTATTACAGGCACATAGATATGTGATACTGAATATTGAAATTGCAGATCCATTTATTGAAGAGTTGAGGATACAAAAAAAGAGATGAATGAGATGCCGGACACGAAATGAAAAAGATATAACAAAAGCTGTGAATAAAGTGCTGGTAGAATGGTTTGCACGACGTGTAAGTTTATAAATATTGCAATAAATACGAATATTAGTTTGACACATACAATTTTCAAATCTATTAAATTATATTTTTATTCTTCCGATCATGAATACTGATACTCGAGCAGACTTGTTAGAAGATTTGAAGTTTCTTGCTAGAGGTCCTATAAAACAAGTTAGAAAGTTCGACGCTTATAATGTGAATGGTTTTAGATTTTGTACAGTCGATCGAGAAATGGGTTTGAAAACACAGAATAGTGGTATATTTACATTTGCTGAAGTGGAATTCTATGGAAAGTTGCATGATATTATTGAATTAAACTACCACGGGCATTTTTCTGTTGTTTTCTTCAAATGCAAATGGGTCGATATTATTAGAGGTTTTAAAAGAGATTCCTTGCAATTTACTTCTGTAAACTTCTCTCGCTTGATGGATGTTGGTGATCGTGAACTGCATGATCCATATATCTTAGCATCGCAGGAAAAAATGGTATATTATGTGAATGATGTTTTGGATGAAGGGTGGAGTGTAGTTACTCACGTAATACAAAGAGATTTGTATGATATGGGTGATAAAGTGGAATATTTGACCTATGCAATTGAATTTCATCAACAAAAGGAATTAGAATTATTTATCCATCATGATATTGAAAATATTAGTCTAGCAAGGATGAATGAAGTGGATGAAGCAATGGAGCATGAAACCGACATGATTGAAGGGGAAAATGATTGAATGTATAATTATTTATTCATTCAGCAACCACTTGTTTCATTTCTGTAGTCATTCATTATCATTGTTATATATATTTTGTTTGTTAGTACTGGGCATCTATTATCATTTTTAATTTTTTTTCTGCATAAATGTTTTGAAATATATATTCTGAACTTAATTTTATTTGATTAAATGACAGGAATTCCAAGGAAGAAGCGGTACACCATTTCATCTACTTCTGCGACAAATGACGATCCGTCTGTCCCCACGGCATCTGAGGCAGCAGCTGCCTACATCCCTGCATCATCTCCCCCTGCACCATCTCTGACACCGTCAGTGGATGTCTCATTAGAGGATGAGTCATCGCCTCCCCCTACAGGATCCTCAGCAGCGGGGCAGCGACACGCCCCTTCTAGTTCATCACAGACATTCTGGAGGGTCACAGTCATAGGTACAAATTTTAATTAAATTAATTTATTGCATTTTGTTTATAGTAATTGTTTGCTAATTGAAGATGAAAAAAATGCAATCGTGGAAAAACACTTAAAAAGTTCTGATGTTTGGAACATGAATGGCGAGAAGATAGTGGTGCCATTTGATTCTTATGGGGTCCCGACGGATGACGCCACAGGTTTACTTGGTCAGATTATAGGTCAGCTGGCAGAAGAGCCCATTTCCCTGCCTATTTCATATGATGATTAGAGGCATATGCCTCCAAACTGGAAATATGAAGTTTTTGATTCTCTGATAAAGGTAATTTTATTACTTTATGGTTTAATTGAATGTCATGTTACTAATATATTCAAAATGAATTTTTGTATACAGATGTTCTTCCACTTTACCGTTGCTGATGTGATAGCACGGAAGTGGACATTGAAAAATCTTGGAAAAAATAGAAAGATTTTAAATGGAGGTTGTGGTGTGATGCCAATGATACTTCGTTGACCGTGCAGCAGATGTATGAGAAGCTACCCAGTGGGGTACCGAAAGAACAGTGGAAAGTTTTTGTCGATAGCCATCGTGATGAGAAGCGGATGGTATTGAAATATATATTATTATATTATCCTCATTTTACATTTATACATGTACATGAAGAGGAGATAGAAATTGAATACATTACTGTTAAATTTAATTTTATTTATTTCAGGATCTCTCAAGACAGAATGCATCAAACGGGGCAACACAAGTCATCCCGCACACTGCGGGCTCAAAAAGCTTTTCTAGAAGCCGAATGTCATTGGTAATATTTTAATTAGTTTAAATATTTATAAGACAATATTTTCTATTTAACATATTTAATTGTTGATTTATCTTTGTTTAATGCAGTCACAGAGTTTAGGGCATGAAGCATCCCGAACAGAACTGTGGCTGGATGTTCATAAAAAAACAGATGGAAGTTTTGTTAATGAACCTGCCAGAGAAGTTGGGGTATGAAGTCAATTATTTATTATAATAACTTATTATCAGTTTTTACTGTGTTAATATATATTGATATTTTATTTATAGGTAAAAATTAAAGAAATATGGGATGTCAATCCTGAGCAATCCTACTCAGTCTCCCAGGATGACCCGGTTGGTAAAGTCCTTGGGAAGGAGCATCCTGGTAAAGTGCGCGGGATGGGTTTTGGACCCGTACCATCTGAGGTCTTTGGAAGGAAATCAGGGATTTCGGCTACATCTACTCCTGGTTATAGTCATTTCCTACCTGAAGATACTCAGAGGGAGATGTCTTCTCTACGAAACACAGTTCACCAGCAGGGGGATCAGATATCTGCTTTGCAGAAAGAGTTGCTTGAAATACGTCAGCATATGAGCAGATATGCCCCCGGTGGTAGTGCATCAGCTAGTGGTGAGCAGGTAAATCAAAAAAAAAATCAAAATCATTTAGTTTTCACACTTTTATTGGTTTTAAGTTTAATTATAAATATGAAACAATATTTAATTTTCCATATAATGTTCTTATAGGTAGCAGCAGGTAGTGGAGATGAAGGTGGAGAGGGTGACGATGCAGCATCAGATGATGAGTAGTAGTGTTGTTGATGTGTTGAACAAGTATGAGAACAGTTGGTTTGTATATGTAACATGTATATGGCACATAGTTGCCACCAAACATTTCCATGTCCTAACATTTTTTTGATTTCTCATGTTTCCTTCTATGCATTTTATTTATTTATGATGTTTAATTTTATGTCTTGATTTCTCGAGTGTGGTATACATCATTCCATTTAGGCCTGTGTTTGAATTGGTACCACATCCAATGAGAATACCATATATGTAACCCATATTCATACCATTTCTACTATATAGAAGCATTCGGGTAGCCCCATTGTGTAAGCTCGATTCATACCATAACTGATTCATAGAAGTACCTAGGCAGTCCAACTGTGTAAGTCCCATTCATATCATTGTTGCTGCATAGCAGCACCTGGGTATCCTAGCTGTGTAAGCCCAATTCATACCATCACTATCAAGGCCCAATGAGCCACAACACATTACATAGGCATGAAGAAATTCCCACCTGACAGGCTAATCTTAGACTATACAACCAACATACCAATTATGCTGATAAAGAACTCACGCTCTTACTGACATGGAAAGAGTGTATCTTGGAAGCCTCCCACAATACCTAAATTTAACCGTTATCAGTATAACATGAATCTAAGCATGTATACACTCTATTAAAACACCTAATATGAATCATTACAATAACATCCAAATAATCATAGTTTAACTTAACTTATCCCCCAAATAACCATGTCAATTATTCATGTTAAACTTAACAAAATACAAGCACTACCCATGCTTTTACATTCACAATACCAAATACAATGATATTACTAACTGAATACCAAACCACAATCCACCTATATACCATCACTATAGAACAAAGTGTCTAAACTTACTTTCATTTTTTTAATGAACTCATAGACCTAGGATAAGTCCTCTCTTAGATTACATACATACAAGAAAACCCTCATCAGGTGGAAATGAGAATCGCTATTTCACTTGATTAGAACACTCCAATCACCAATATCCCAAGATACATCTCAATATTACTAGTCTCTCTCAACCCTAGTTCACATGTCACATCCTATATAGGATACAACTCATGGAGAAGCATCTATGAACCCATCTCAAATATCATGAGGAAAATCATAGGCCAATATACCCACTCGAGGGTTCTCATGCATATCACAAATCCCATACCCAATCCAACTATGAAACCTAGGTTACTAATCCTAACTAGAAATCGACACACCATACTTCCCCTGAAGGATAAATATCACATACATGCACATATATATTAATGACATTATCTTATGATAATAACTATTGTGAAAAATCAATATCATTTGGTTTGGTTAAGTATAATTCCACCAATAAGGTATTTAGGAAAACATTAGATAAGTTGTTGAAATTTTAAAAAACTCAAACCTATTTTCTTTAACGAAGTCAATAACAACTATATCATGATGCATCCCATCCAACCTGCAACATGATGACCATCTTGGGATGTATACATGAAACTCTTATCTCATATCCAATGACATAACTCAAATCCTCAATAGGAATCATGTATAACCTACAAGATCATAAACCATACTCTCTCAAGCACCATGCACGATTAGCGTGTCGTCCAACCAAAAACACATGCCAATTCACAAGTTACACATTTTCTATAGTAGACATTAACAACCAACCCAAAACACACAACAAACCATACCATAACATACATTCTATAACTACTCAAACATCCATCTTTGGAACAAATTCTATACCCATATAAACATAATTTGTTCTATCCCATAACACAAATCCATTGTTAAAAAAACCCAACCCATATCACAATCCACCCATGGATGTTATATCGGCCAACTTAGAGCATAACCAATTACATATCATTACACATCACCATGGTTAGCATGATCACATAAATTGTATCAAAATTCATAACCATTTATTATATAGAGTATTAGTATCCATATAATATAAATCAACCCTTCTTAAAACACATAAGAAATTAAAGAACCTAAAAACACATATATATCTTGGGGGTCACATGGATTGGTTACTCACCAAATTGTGATACATAACTTTCCTTAGGTTGGACTCCATAACATACAACATTTGCTCATATCCTATTTTTCAATGAATACTACCATGTTATTTGTTTGTATGGTGTCTCCTGTTCAATATTATGGTTTGATTTGTTTTTCAGGGCAGTGGTGTGGTAGGAGAAGAATTATTTTTTTTCCAGGTCAGCATTTCGCGGCGGTTTTAACCGCCGCTAATGCCTTACTGGTCAGCATTTAGCGGCAGTTATAACTACCGCTAATTCTTTATTGGTCAGTATTTAGCGGCTGTTATAACCGCCGCAAAATGTATTATGTTTAAATTTAGCGGCGGTTTTCACCACCGCGACATAGGCGCATCAAACGCCAGAATATAGCGGTGGTTAAAACCGCCGCGAAAAAAAAAGTATCATCTACACATAAAACCGCCGCGAAATGGACAAAAACCATCGCGAAAAGAGGCATATACAACGCTTTTCTTAAACCGCCGCGAAATAGTAAAAACCGTCGCTAATAGATTGCCGACGCCCAATTTCGCGACGGTTTTTGTAAACTGCCGCCAAACCCTATAGCGGCGGTTTAAACCGCCGCCAAATGAAAAAAAAACCACCTCTAGGGGCCGGTTTTGTTGTAGTGTGCCAAAAGGTAAGCTACAACCCCAATTCGTTCTAGATTTTAGAAAGGTTTGATGTACCTAAGACTCAATTTACCTTTCTTACCAAAACGTATGACTCCCTTCCATGGAGATACCTTCAAGAAAACATGATCACCAACTTGAAATTCCAAATCCTTCCTTCGATTATAGACATAGCTCTTCTGCCTACTTTGAGCTGCTTTGATGTGATTTTGGATTACCTTCACCTTTTCCATCGTTTCCTCCACCAGTTCTGGACGTACAAGGTTTCTTTCACCAACGTAATCCCAAAAGGTTGGTGTGTGACCTCTCTTTCCGTATAATGCTTCATATGGTTCCATCTAAATACTCGAATGAAAGCTATTGTTATAGGAAAATTCTACCATAGGTAAATATTGATCCCACATACCCTGAAAGTCAAGTGAGCAGGATCTCAACATGTCTTCTAAGATTTGAATAGTTCATTCTGATTGTCCATCTGTTTGAGGGTGGTAGGCAGTGCTCAAATGAAGTTCAGTATCCAAGGCTTTCTGAAGATTTTTCCAGAATCTTGAAGTAAAACGGGGATCACGATCAGAAACAATCGATAGGGGTACTCCATGAAGTCTCGCCACTTCATCAATATATAGTCTTGCTAGATGTTCCAGTGGTAGATCTTCTCTTATAGCAAGAAAATGTGCTGACTTGGTAAGACGATCAATAATAACCCATATTGCATCGTTCCTTCTAGGAGTCTTTGGTAGCCCCATGACAAAGTTCATCGTAATATTTTCCCATTTACACTTCGGTATGAGAAGAGGTTGCATGACTCCTCCAGGCTATTGCCTTCCAGCTTTCACTTGTTGAAAAACCATACATCTTGACACAAAATCAGCAATCTCCCTCTTCATGTTGTCCCACTAAAAATGTTCCTTCAAGTCTCTATACATTTTGGTGCTCCCAGGGTGTATAGAGAAATTGGAACTACGAGCATCATCCAGCAATTCCCTTTTTAGAACAGGTATATCGGGAAAACAAAGTCTCTTCCCGAATTTCAAAATTCCTTCTTCATACACAAAGTATCTCAATCTCCCATCATTCACAGCTTTAATCTTCTTTTGAAATTCTTCATCATTGGTTTGAGAACTCTTAATCCTTTCTAGTAAAGATGGTTTAGAAACCATTTGAAAAATAATTGATGTTTTACCTTCCTTGGTTATTCCCATGTCCATCTTCACTAGATCCATGAAAATTGGATCTCTTTAAATTCTCATATTGTTAAAAACTCCACGATCTTTTTTGATTAAAGCATCCCCCACCTTGTTTGCTTTCCCCGGGTGGTAGTGTATCGTACAATCATAATCCTTGAGTAATTCAAGCCATCTCCTTTGCCTCGTGTTGAGTTCTTTTTGTGAGAAAATATACTTCAAACTCTTGTGATCAGTATAAATCTCACATTTTTTACCATAGAGGTAGTGCCTCCATATCTTCAAAGAAAAGATCACAGCTGCTAACTCTAGATCATGAGTAGGATAGTTTTGTTCATGAATTTTCAACTGTCGTGATGCATAGGCAATAACCATATCATTCTGCATAAGGACACAACCAAGTCCTTTCTTTGATGCATTACTATAAATAACGAACCCATCATTCACTGATGGTAGATTAAATATAGGAGAATTGACTAATCTTCTCTTCAGTTGTTCGAAACATTCTTCACACTCTTTTTTCCAAACAAATTTAACCCCTCTACGTCTGAGCTTCGTTAATGGGTTAGCCAATCGAGAAAAATTCTGGAATAAACATCGATAATAACCTGCCAAACTAATAAAACTACGTACCTCAGTTATACTCGTAGGTGCAGGACATTATTGTCTTGCCTTGGTCTTAGAAGGATCAAAAAAGATTCCATATTTAGAGACAATATGGCCAAGAAAAGAAATATCCTGAAGCCAAAATTCACACTTGCTAAACTTCCCATAAAATTCATGTCTTCTCAGAGTCTTCAGGATAATGCGCAAGTGATTTTCATTATCTTCGTAGCTTTTTGAGTATACCAAGATATCATCAATAAATACCACCAAAAATTCATCGAGATATTCTTTGAAAACTCTATTCATTAGATCCATGAATACAGAGGGTGCATTAGTCAATCCAAAAGGCATTACTGTAAACTCGTAATGCCCGTACCTGGTTCGAAATGCTATCTTCGGAATGTCTTCCTTCTTCACACACAACTGATGGTATCCATATCGAAGGTCAATCTTTGAAAATTATTGGTCTCCATGCAGTTGGTTAAATAAATCATCAATGAGAGGTAGGGGATACTTGTTCTTTATTGTTATAGCATTGATCTTCCTGTAGTCGATACATAACCTCATAGATCCATCTTTCTTTTTAACAAAAAGAACAGGGGATCCCCATGGAGAAACACTAGGGCGAATAAATACCTTATTACTCAATTGATCTAGTTGTTTCTTTAGTTCAACTAATTCCACAGTGGCCATTCTATAAGGGGTCTTCGATATAGTCCTTGATCCAGGAATTAAATCAATGGAAAACTCAACTTCTCGTTCTGGAGGATGTCCAGGTAAATCTTCCGGAAACACATCTATATATTCTTTCACAATAGGTACATCCTCTATTTGAACATTTCTTTCCTTACCCACTGTAATTTCATCCTCTTCCTCCCCAATAATTTAATTTAGTTGAGCTACTGGGGGTGGATCTAGATAAGAATTAGGTGGTGATGATTCTGCTCTAAAGATAAGGTGTTCCTTATCATCATCATCAAAAATCGTAACCTCCTTCTTCTTACAATAAATCTTTGCATCATGGTCCGAAAGCCAATCCATACTGAGGATTATATCAAACTCAATCATAGGTATGACGATGAGATCAACGGATAAAGAACATTTATGTGCTCTAATGGGGACTGATTTACAAAACTTTGTTGCAATGATACTTCCCTTAAGAGTTTTAACTAAAAACTCCCTTGTTAAATCAAATTGGAAATATCTAATTTTATTAGAAAACTGGGAAGATATGAAACAATGCGATGATCCAGAATCAAACAATGCATTTGCTGAACTTGAGGAAACCATTAATTTACCTTCCACCATTTCTTTCAGAGCTTCTACCTCAGCAGTAGTGATAGCATAAGCTTGGCCTTGATCCCTTGGCCTTTTCTGAGGTAAGTTCCCCTGACTCTTAGGACATTCATTTGCATAATGTCCCATCTCCCTACAATTGTAGCATTGGACATCGGTAGCTTCCTTCTTCCCCTTGCTATCACGAGCTTGGTGGCCTTTTTCACCACACTTGTAACATACTCTCATTCCTTTTAAGCAAGTACCAGGGTGTTTCTTCCCACATTTACTGCAGGATGGATATTCAACTTTTCCTTTCTTCCCTTTATTTCCATTCCCAGATTGATCAGTAGATCTCTTCTACTCTTGCTTTTCTTTAAAGTCATATGACTTAGAGAATTCTTTCTCTATCTTGATAGCACATGAGACAATGTCTTAGTACGACGAGAAGGATTGTGAGACTAATTCTCGACGGAGAAATGGTTTTAACCCATCAAATAAATGATCAATCTTACTTCTTGGGTTACGTATATAATCTATAACATACCTTGTTAACCTTGTAAAGTTAGCCTCATACTTTGCGACATTCTCATACTCATTTTGTCTCAGACTCAGAAATTGCCTTTCCATATCTGCTCGATGGTCACGAGGAAAGTATTTTTCTAAAAACAGATCTTTGAACTCCCTCCATTCCATATTTGACACTTCATCATCTTCCTTTGTGTTTTGAATCAATGACCACCATTGATCAGCATCTCCAGTGAGGCGGTAAACTGCCATGATAACTTTTTCCCTTTCACTACTTCCCAAATCCGGATATATTTTCTCTAGGGAACTTATCCATTACTCAGCTACTAAGGGATTTGTACTCCCCTTGAACGTTGGTGGTTGTTTTCTCATGAAGTGATCTAACATTGATCCTCCACGCTGCGGATCGGGGTGCTCCATACGGGTAAGGTTATTATTCATAACCTGAGTGAGTTGTCCCAGTATGGTGATTAGTTGATCAGCACCAGTTGCATCACCAGCTTCACTATAATTATCTTGAGCAGGAGGGCAATCCCTACATGGAGTGCGTGCATTGATATTGTTTCCATTTCATCCACTAGGCGCCATTTCTAAAAAATGGCATAAACTAGATCAGTTTATGAATCAAAATACATAATTACATACTTATAAAACACTTAACATAAATTGAACTATTTATGGATATAATCCATAATCATAAAAAAATGTTTTCTCTGAGGAAGTATATACTCATAAACCCTTCATAATGATTTGTAAATAAAATGAGATTTATCCTAAGAATATCCCCCGGGAGTGTCGTAACCAAGAGTGCAGCAAGGCCCGTTGTCGTGCACCAGTTCCCGTTCGAGTCTAGCTCAAAGCGGTGTTTTTGGGTTTTACCCCTAGGTACATCTGTGCTAGAGTCGCCTTTACCTGCTCGTATCCAAACAGGGATTTATTGCTCGGAAAACTCACAAAATCTCTACAATACCAAAATTATAGGAAGTTCTCTTATACTAATCCTCAAAGTCCATCTTAAATCTATGTGCTCTAATAAGAGTTTATCTAAATCTAGCTTTCATGTTTTGTACTAAACTTCCTCTGATACCAACTCTAACACCCTAACCCCAGTTACCCAGAGTCAGTGCATTATTACATAAAATTGGCATGATCACAAGAAAGATCAAATCTCGAAAGACCGATTAGTTTAGTAGCCTTGGAAACACTAGCTACATTCATAAAGTTTACATTACATAAATAAGTGAAAAACTACAAAAACATATTGTCTTAATATCCTCTGATACTATCCCTACAGGTCATTCATAAAATACTTCTTCAAATCCTGGGAAAAATAAAACATCGAAAAAGGGGTGAGCTCAAATTCCCAGTAAGGATACCAATATAGCGGAAACTTTCATAAATAAGAATAAACATTTAAGGCAATGTATAACTAAAACAAAAGCCTTTTGAAATTGAACTTCAACATAGTATGGAAAAAATAAAATGAAATAATTCCATTTACTTATTCACATGGGTATTCTACTAATCGAATAATCACATGCAATATCAATAACCACTTTCATAATGATGGAATGCATAATGCCAGACTATCATAACCACATATCCAAGGCCTCGTGCCAAAACAAAAAATAAGATTTTGTCAATACCTTGTGCCAAGAGACTAGTTTGTCTCATGAGACCTACCGATGCATCGAGGAGCTATAGTGGGCTCCACCTATCACATATTAAGTCTAATGCATTCCTCATATGAACAGGTTTAAACATAATATAAACATTCGTATTAAAACTAGAATACGAAATGTCAATACTTTATCCATAAACCATGAATGGTATTAAAATAACACATCCATAGTCAACAAATCACAAAACCTTCAACACAATATGGAAGTTTTGTATCAAAATAAATCAACTTCAAATAAGCATAAAATCAATCAAAGGATGTTGACATAGATGAAATCAAAACTGTTTGAGAGAAATATATCTTCCTATTTTGAAATCATTTAAAAGTAATATATTTATAAAATAAAACATTTTATTTGAAAATATTCTTATAATCTTGTAAGGGAAGCTTCAACGATTTTATAACGGTGTAAAATATCCACACCAGCCGTATAAGTTAAAAAAACATTCTTACCTTAATTCTGTCGAAAAGGTTAAAAAGAACCTTGTTTGGAAAACGACAGAAAGATTCCTTTATAAACCTCTTATTAAAAGTCAAAAAAGGGTATAAATGAATTTAAACCATATTCTTGTAAATAGTAAAAATGTTTTGAAATACATTTTGAAGAAACATGGATGTGGATTATGAAGAAATCCCAGTAGATTATTACGTATAAACAACCTTGGATAATGAAGAGATTGCGAAATAAACCCTTACCTTGTACTTTTCCTCGGTTGGGGGTAGGTTAACCTCCTGTATAATGGCGAAATAATTGTTATTAAATTTTACAATAATCATATACATTATTATGTTATAATATATGAACTTTTAACATTGCTTTGTTAATAATATATTAGTATTATCGTTGTTTCAGGTGTTAACTTACTCATTTTCTTTTATATGTTTTGTTACGTAAGTCGTGTTTTTCATGGATATGTAATATATTATTCATATCCAGAATGATATAAAGTCCTTAAAAATTATTTTTAAATCATCAAATGATAATTATACTTTAATGGATACGATGTAGAATGAATCTCATCGCGTTCGTGGAGACGGTAGTCCGTACGTACGCACGAGCGACAATATCATTCTTTTGATATTAAAATAATATATAATTGGATGGTATATCATATATAAAGAATCATTATAATGTTATATTTATTATTTAAATGAATTAAAAATCATTATTATATCCATCCAAATAATAATATATTGAATAACAATTACACCACGACGTGGAGACGGTAAGCCGTACGTACACACATATGGTGACATGTCATTCAAAGGATGGATAGAATACTGAATATGGTTGTACCATATTTATAATAATATTATAGTATATAGGAGATACTGGATTAATTATTTTAAAATGGGAATAACTAAGAAAGAAGAAGTTGAAGAAGAAATGAATTTGAAAAAGGGTGGTGAAAACATTACCTCTTCTTCAGGTTTTTCCTTATGATTTGATCAAAAGAGATTCTTAGGTTGGCATTATGATCAAACTAAGGCCTCTAGGTTGTAGTGAGGGAAGTTGAGAGAGTATTTGGGTAGGGTTTGTCCAAACCCAAAGGCTTTGAAGGTGTGAATTAATGAGAAGGGGGAGTGCCCTTTTATAAGAGGGGTGAGGGGCACCTTTGGAAAATCTAGAAATATTATTTTATAATAAATTCATATTCGGTTTCTAATGAATCCAAAGTGGATTATTTAAATTTTAAGGTGGGGATGGGTCGAAAACCACTCAACCAATATAATTTAGATAGGTTTGGGTTATTATATTAACCTTATATTTAAGTATTAACTCTTAGTTAATTAGTTTCACTTTTACAATGTCTCTTTGTATTTTTATATATTTGGTTGATAAACTTACTATATACATAGAATATACCCCCAAGTGGTACATTAATAATACAACTATCATGATATAAGTCTCTTGGACGAACCTTAGATTTTTAGGAATTGAATATCAATTAATAATATAATATGTTTTTTTAAAACTCTTTTATGTCAATTTTAGCACTATTTGGAAAATTGATTTTTGTAAAACTCATAACAGAATTATTACTTCGAACAAAGTTAATTAAATCAATCCTAACATGTCATATTATCCTATAAAATTAGTTTAATTCATAAAAAGTCTAAAATTATATTTATTTGGGTATTTAAAATATAAATTATTTTAATTTTTCACTATTATGGTAATTACTGCATCATCATTGGGTCATAAATAAATTATATTATTTAATGTCTAAAAATTATAAATAAAATACCATTTTGTAGTAAATCGTTTTATCTTTCTAATTAATATTTAAAATAGAATTTATCTTATGTATAACCCTATATTAAAAATGTTTTTGTAAATAAACTTTGATTTTAACTTTTTTAACTCTTCTTTGAATTAAATAATAATAATTGTCCTAATCTAATCCAGGTGGACCTAGATGATAATATTTTACTTCTAAGGTTTTTTTTGATCGAGATACACTTGTCCAATAGAATTAGGACATGTGGTAGGGTAATATTAATATAATATTTACCCTTAATTACCCTATTTACTTTTAACCATGGTAAATAAAAATAAAAAGTTACTATTCAAAAAAAATTATTTTCATCTCATTGAACCACATTTTACTCCTTGATATTAACCGCGTCTCTCGGATTTTCGAAATTCCACTCACAGAAGCGGTAAAATTATGTTTTATGAAAAATTCAGTTTTTTAACTACCACTTAGTGGTTTCACTGTTCATCAAAAAATGAAAGTTTCCAGAAAAATACTAAAAATTAGGCCTAAGCTATATTTGATATTATGAATTCAAAAATGATGTCTATTTTACCAAATTCAAAACATATCAGTTGCATTAATTAATTTAAAAATTAATTCCCGTCGTCAAAACAAATAGCGTGTTTTTAAGAGATAATAACTATCGAAAGATTGACACTTGTTTATGTCCGGTTTAATTGTGAAATTATGTACAATGACCAAAATTGTATTAAATGGTAAAAATATATTCTAAATATACTTTAAAACCACTCAAATTCATAATTTATCAATATAAATTATTTCGATTAAAAAATTTGTTTTTAATTAAAATTTAGTAATTTTCACTATTCATCAAAATATAAATGTTATCCGAAAAGTTCCAAAATTTTACCCTAGGATAAATTCGATATTCTAAATCCAAAAATGAAGTCCATTTTGAGTGATAAAATTTATAAAATTTAAAAAAGTAGGTATGACTATTCATAACGGCTAGTTTGATTGGTTGTGGTTTGTTAGAACTCGATGTTGCGTACATCACACGCTATCGCATTATTCAAAGAGAAGTGTACCGTAGAAGCTTGGGGTGTTACATGTAGACTTTAAGTAGTGCACATTGGTTTTGTTGCGTGAAGAATATGGAAGGTAATTATAAATCCTGATAGCATCCATGACTGTTGAGAATTATTCTATAATTTCAAATTCTGCTACCATTGAGTGAACATCTACAGTTCCCCTTGCTACTGGTCGGCTACCATCTGTGAATAGAAGAACTCTGCTATCATTCTCCTATCTTCTACCATGAAAAGGAGATATTTTCTACCATTAAACTACCTTTATTTCATCTTTCATGTGATGATGATGATCTACGCCTACTCAAATGAAGATCAAATATTATCAAAGAATCCACCAAAGAAAAGGACAAAGATAGGTATTAATGTGAAACTAAAACCAACTGATGAACCATCAGTGAAGAAGTCCATGATCGGCTTGTGAATCGATTGGTAATCATAAGCATTGAGTGGAGAAACTGAATCCAAGGATATGTTGGTTCCACTGAAACTAGAAATCTTAGCTTGATTCATAGTAGAGCACCCAAAATCAAGAAGATGACTTTGACTCATAAAGGAAGATGAGATTCAGTTTCATAAGTTGTGTGACTGAAAATCTATGACCCAAGTTGTTGTTGGTTGTTTACTTTATCTATTTTTATTTTCATTAAGGAGATGAAGAGACTCTTTGCACTCAAATGTTTGGGATCTGGGGTTTCAATTGGATAAACACTGGGTGTTTGATGTTTTGCGCCAATGGAATTTGAGTGTGTATTTTATGGAGGATTTTATTCAACCTACTAGTATGTGTGTGCATTAAGTTTGCAAGTTCATGAAAAGATTCAAGATTTCATGATGTGTTGAACTGATTTTAATATATATGTTTAACATTTAATTTTAAAAATAAACACATTCACATTCATACATACCTCAACCCATTTATGCAAATGGCTCTACAGAATGTTGTAGATCTGGTGCATGTTCCCCTGACATGTCTACAGTCATAGAAACCATTAGTAGGAAATGATTAAATTCTTATTAAAGTGTCATATAATGTTAATTAAAAAGGAATTGTGTACTTTTTTATTTATTGCACACACATTTCAACAAATATAAAGGGGTTTTCATGTTTAATGATGTAATTTCTAGTTATAAACAATTGCTGCAGACACATCAAAATAAAGTGTTCTTGGAGTCACAAGTGGATATTATCAACAACATAAACCACCTAGTAGCAAAGGCTTCCACTCACCATCATGGGTTCCAATATAAATCCAAAATATTAATATTTTTGTAGAAGAGGCAATGAAAATTATAAACCAAAAAAAGGTGAATAGTTGTATGAAATAAATATGCATATAAACTAAATGTAACCATTACTATAGAATAAAAAATGGAATAATCACCTATATTTTTTACGTGAGAAGACTGAATTTATTAGATCATATCAAGAGTATAAACATATGAATTAGAATAATATTGAAAATAGTTTTTTAATAGTTAATTAGAAGACATATATAGGATGATAGAAAAATATACAATGAAAAAAATCGTAGTGAATAGAAACACCAATACATTATTCGAAAAAAATATTTACTATTTAATTACAAAATTTTTATCAAAACTACAACATGATAACAAGATTTATAGTAAATATAGTGAATGAAACATAATAAAATTGAATTAATATGTATCATTATGTTATTATCAAGTATTTAGATTGATAAATTCTTGTAGGACATTTTGCATCTTGGTTGTATTCATTTATCCCTTCAAATAGGTAGAATAATAGGGTATGAATACAACACTAGAAGAGATATAGTATGCATTGTGAATAATATTTTATTCAATAGAGTTTTTCACAAAGATGAATTTGGAAACACAATATTAGTGAGATTTCATGAAAGAGTTTAGAAATTTGAAATGTGAATAAGTAGTCCTAGAATCGATGAATTAATAGAATATATTTCTATATTGATAGAGGGAGATAATCACCCTACATGTTATTTGAACTATAAAAAAGAGATTTTTGTCATTGATGTGGGGTATTCTGTAACTAAAGGAGGGGGAACCATGGACTTTCACCTGCATGTAGAGCCTTTAATTATAGTCGAACTGGGATCATGTTTCCAATTTATTAATTTAGGATTATATTTTAATAATTCATTATCAATAACATGAAAGGATAAATATTTCTAGTTTTATGTGATGTGATACTAGGGGAACTGAGTTAGTGTAAATTATTTTCTACTTTAGCCCAATTTTAGGTTGGGTATTTCATGCCAAATCTCTCATCTCCCCTCTTTCTTTTTCTATGAACATTTAACAAGAATAAATAATTTTTAAATTCCAAACTAGTTTCTTTAATCCATGATATAACATTATATAAATCATTATGACAATGGTTAATCTTGGTATTGAATAAATTAACTAATTCATAACAAGAAATTGTTGAACATATGAAAATATAAATTAATAAGCGAGAGAGGGCACCAAGCCCCCAAGTTTTCTTATAATAAAGTCTGATGAAAATATGGATTAAAAAATTTCCATCTTAAATCCAATAACATATAAAATCAAAATTATGATTCTTGTAATATCACCCCACATTGTGTTTCATTATCACATCAACTTCTAATATCATTTCCCATGTACCAAAACTATATTCCATGCATAGAAAATGGTGGATGAGCACGTATCAACATCTTCACGAGTCATGTAGTTCCATATTTACAGAGTGTGTGGTACTAAAGTGCATACCATGTAATTTTTAAAAACCTTTAAAACCTATGAAACACCATGAACACCATACATGTCACAAATTTCTTGAACTAAATGTCGTGTTATTTATAAACAGCTAGATACCCCATATTTATTGATCTCCTTACTGACAATGTTATTTCTAATTCCTATTACACTGGTCGTGCCACTCACCACTTTCTAGGGACACTAGGGTACTCAGTTCTATAATTTTTTCCACCTTCACTTGTGAACCAATGATCCATGACCAAATTAATATTCACATACCAAGGCCAGGAACCCATGCTAAACACCACCACCTTAATTTCCCCATTCACACAACCCCTTGTCATGGACCCTTATGGGATGCATTTTCCATTGCTACAACTAATTTCAAATTTCCCTTGTTTCATTATTTCATTTTCATGATCCATTTTCATCCTCATTGGACTGCTAACCATGGCCATGGATGAAGATGATTTTTTTATCAAGATAAATCAATGAATTGAGAGAAATATAAAATAATCGATGCCTAGTACATCTCTAGGAAACCAAAGACTCATATGGATAATGATTGGAAGAGAAATTACCCAACCAGGCTTGCCACAATTCAAATATTTTGTTATGAAATGGAATCATGAAATAGAGAATCTATAGAAAGTATCATATAAAAAACTATTTGATACAAAATGAAGATAGAATACAGATAATAAGGGGATTAACGTATAGATAATGGAATATAATTCGGAGAGATAACTCACATAGATTAGTATTTCTTAACTATGAAGTAATATATGGAAGGAGAGAAATAATACCAATGAAACTGAGGAGGACTCAGTGTTGTATGGAAAATATGAAACATTATAAGGAATTTTACAAATTATAAGAAGTTGAGAAAAACCATTTTATAAGATACAATAAGGAGTGAATGTTTTAAGAACCTTAACTTCTGAGTAGTTGTCTTGGGATTTTATAAATAAAAGTAAAGGAAAAATGAAATTTAAGTAAATTAGAATTAAAAAATTTTAACTAAAAAATAATTAATGAAATAATAAATTAATTAATCCCAAATCAATATATATGTGGTATTTTTTCATAGTTAAATTCCGTTATATCCTCGCTTCCTTACAGAACACCTTTTGAGTGGTATAAATTTATGAAATCTTTGTCATGTAATGATAAGAAGTATGTAAAACATTTTGTTAACAACAGTTATGGGTTTTTATTATAAAATAAATTAGAGTATATGAAATAGATGAAATTGAGGTAAAATTAATATAAGTAATGATATGAACATTGAAAAAAACTAAATTTACTAATTCAATACTTCCTAGGAATCATAAAGTATAAGAAAAAATAAAATATTAAAGTTAATTAAAACACAATATCATTACCGTATAAGAATACAACATCTATATTCTATTATCATGATTAAAAAATGATTCCCACGTGATGCACCTTCTCCTACAAACATCATAAAATCATGGGTTTGAAAATGAAAAAAATCATAACATGAAAAAAAATTGTAGGAAACTATAATTGAAAATTCCAAATGAAATAATACTACCCAAGTGATGAATCTATCACTACAAATAGATAATCCATCATTTTGAATATGTATAAAGTATTACATAATTAATAGGTAAAAATGATTATTGAATGGTAAAAGACAAAAAATAATACTTGTGTCTCGATAATCACTTTTCATTCATTATGCCATATTTTCTCATATCTTACAATTAAAATAAACACATGTTTTACATACATGAATTATTTTGAAAAAAAGGAAATGAGGATTTTTTTGAAAATTTTTAAATACCTTGGAATATTGAAGTAAATGTAGACACTCTATCTACAAAGAAAGAAATAGGATCAAAATATGAGAAATAAGAAAAACATATAGGTGTGATATTTATGGTTTAAAATGATTCTGGAATTGAGTGCATACTAGAGGAGGCAGTGTCTTATCCAACACAAGACATGCCAAAACATCTATAACACCACCAACTTTGTCGTTCAAACCTAACATCTATTCTTATTTTGGATATATAATCAAGATAAGGGGTTTACTATGCAAATTATAAAATTTATTATAGTTATTAAATTTTAGGAAATCATGAGATACAACCATTGATGTTAAATTGAGATTGGAGGTTCTGTAAAAAAACAATAAATGAGCTTTATTTGAGTTATCCTTAATCACCAAATATGCCCGACCACATTTATCAATTATACCTAGATGACACAATTTATCCAAAAAGAACTTGGGGGAAAATTATTTTCAATTATGGATGAATTATATTTGTTTTATTGTGTTTATTTTACTACATTAGTGTTTGGTTGATCAAATATAAAATCATTTTGAAAATTTTGCACTAAATATTCATTAGCATAAGACAACTTTTGACTTCCACACATTATTTATTATCGATGTATCCATGAAGGTGGATACACCATCCATTCAATAACTTATTGATAATTTAAGAGACAAAATCACTCACCACAAACAAAAAATAAAGCTCATCCACACTGCCTATGATTCACCCATGTCATCCTCTATATTCTTTCTTTCCTCCGCATTGAATAAATTATTTTCTATCAGCCCATCCCATTCAACTTTCACAACTGCCTACACCCTCCACACATCACCATAAAGTTCCTCAGGCTCTCTTAGAAACTATTGTAGTGCATCTAATTAAGGTATCATCCTTAATTAGATAAAATAATATGTAGAAACATAAACATGAAAGCATTGAAATAATTATCACCTGGAACCGAGTTGATCCATAGATGGGAGATGCTAGAGGTTTAGGCAGGCATGGAGGCAGAGAAAGGGCGAGGAGAGAGGGAGGGGCGACAATGAGGGAATCTGAACAACAGAATTAGCTACAATGGCGATGAGTAAGGTTTGAGGGAGAGGGATCTGTGTGGGTAAATAGGCAGAGGTAAGGTGAGGAGTGGGGGAGGGGTGGCGGTGAAGACATATGGGCATCAGTAGTACCTACTGTAGAAATACATTTGGGTGGGTGTGGAGGTGGAGGCAGGGTGAGGCAAGAGGGAGGGGCGACAATGAGGGAAAATGGGAGCCACAAATAGCTATAGGGGGAGCATGCGAGGCTCTAGGTAGAGGAATCCAGGGGAGAGGGAAGTAGAGGAAGAGGTGGAGGTGGAAGGGATAGGGTTTGGGTGGAAAAATATTGGTGGGGGGGGGGGAGGGGTGGGGGTTCACAATAGAGGAAGAGGGGTCATTTATTTGAGATTTGTGAATTCCCATTGTGCTCACTTGTGTCAAGCGGCTCAAATGACCATTTTTCTTGCAGTGTATATTATATTATCCCCTTATTGGATTTTGAATGTCAGTCTGTAATATAGAAGTTGAATATAACTTTAAAAGGTAGAGATCGAGTAATAAGTATTCATTTTAGGAATGTTCGATATCTAGAGATATTTTGAATAAATAATGTTCTAACATAATCAATATTTTATTGAAAATTAATTTTAGTATCACAATATATTGTTATTCTAAACCATTATAATGATATTTATAATATTTTTTTATATTCCTTTCATTTTAAATTATTTATTAAATTTATGATTTTTTTATTTACATGAACTTTTTATATTCTTAGGATATGTTTTATGTTTTATTTATATTGTTTTTATAGGTTATATTTTATATGTATTAAAGTTACGTACTTAAAATTTAATAAATGTTAATATGTTTTACATATTCGACTTTAAAATAATATAAATTATAAATGGTGACTAAAATATTAATGAAAATTGAAACAGTGGCTACACATGTAAAAATGGTTGATAGTTAAAATAATTTCTTTATTTTAATGTACATAAAAAATATACATGAATGAGTACAATCACTCTCTATGTTGAGGTTTCATCCCACATGGTGGTGTGTGAATGGGATTCCCATATTGAGAGTGTCAACCTCTGTACTGGGGTGGATTATGATGATCTGGGGAGGGTTGATCCTTGGGTGCTGGAACCTTGACCGTCAAATGCCATGTCTGTGTCTGAATGGGGGGGAGGTGTCAACTTGATGTCATCCTGCATAGTTGATCCTTCTCCCACTAGGGAAGTAGATGGATCATCCAACATCATATGTGGGAACCATATAGGTTGTAAAGGATATGGTATGACAGATGGAGGCATGGGAAATGGCCCCTGATAAAAGCTTAGATAATCTGCAGTTGGAGAGAAATATGGATATCCCGCCAATACAGATGGATCCCGTGCCTCCTGATGCAAATACTCAACAGGATGAGGATGGATTTCTAGAGGGATAACCCCTAAATTAGTAACAAGTGTGGCTTCACATGCATCATGACGTGGTCTACGTCATCATCATTGTGGATCCTCGACATCAATAACTATTGGAGGAAGTTCCTAAGTAGGAATCTCCACTCCCTAGGCAGGAAAGTCATCTCCTTGAGGTGGATGATCAAGGATACTATCATGAACCACATGATAATCTGGAATACAACCCTATGCTTCAAAATGGATAGATTTTAGGGTATTAACCTCCTCATCCTCTATATTTGAAATGCGAATAATCTACCATACTCGAGTATGTTGTAAAGAGATTCAAAATAAATTTAAAAATAGTACAATAAAATAACTAATGAAAATTTATTGACTTCCCATATCCTGAAGCACTCTTTAATGTTATGTAAGATATAGTATAAACTTCAGTATATACCATAGCTCAATTTATACCTTCTGTGATTGATAAAATCCCATCACACATACCGCCTACATATGAAGAGATGATCATCATCCCTAGAGGCTAAGATATTGGGCATGTCGTCAGCACCAGTAGACATACTACCTCCTCATTAGCTTCAAGGAATGAAGCTCCTATAACTATATCCATGGAAATGAAATGCAATAATAATATTCAAATAGGGCCATGAATCTATCAGGTTGGTTCCACTCAATAATGGGAAAGTGAATGAGTGGTACTACAACCATAGAATCACGATGTACAGTAGTGAAGTAAGCATGAAACTGGTATAATAAAGCCCAATATAGAATTCATGAAACTGGAAATGACATGTGATATTTTTCAAAAAATTATCTTACTAAAAACAAAAAATGATGATATTTTGAAAATTTTTAATCAGTTAGAGATTGTAGATCATTATGTCATCGGGTAGGAGACTTCCCAACATGAGACGATACGCACCCAAATGGTGTGTCATATTACTGATGATGTGGTAAGCCTGGCTCTAACTATAAAATACAACATAGAATGTGGTAAATAATAATAAATTAAATTCAATAAATCCTACTAGGACCAGAAAACAATAGAGGTGAGTGATTGTACAAGTGTCTTTGTAGAGAATCATGCAACACATCTATAAGTATCTGATGACCAGAATCATCATGGAAGAGGGAGGGGATGCACTCCCATGCCCACATCTGAAGAAGGATGAAACATCCCCCAAGATATGTGTGATCTGTGAGGCATGCCATGCATAATTATCTTCAAGTTTAATCCAAGCATGAATATCCCCAAATGTATTTCTTGGATTGATCAAAATCTTTTAGTATCCCCAAATACGCCATGTGCACATGCATACCCGAGTGATCAGTGGGGAATTTCCCTCCAATGATGTGTAAGATATAGGAACGGGAAAGACACATGACGGTATTCTCATCATCCTCATAGGTTTAACACCTTATAATTAACATTATGAGAAGATCACATTTGAGAGAATACATAATTATGTCTAATAGTTTGAACTCGATGAAGAAATGTTGGGGCATCATTTCCAGTTTTGACCATCTTTATGACATATGTTGCATATAGAAACTTTTCCCTCATTCTTAAGGCTAGTCCATCTCATTCCCTATCCAGATGGAATTAGGTCCCCCTTGTTGACGCAACCTATTGATATCAGGTATCAATATCGACTAGTATTTAAGCATTGGGAAATAAAGAAACTCCCCAGTAGACATCCATGGTGCTGAATAAAATTTAAAAATGGTGTCGAGTTGGTTCACTCATCAACATATTCTTCCCATTATATGTTTATAGAGGCACATGTTGTGATGGTGTATGCTCATAGAAACCATAATGAATGGATTTTTCTACATTTACATTGCCTCACTTCAAGTAATACAACCATTTTTCACCACCATAACTTGTAATGGGGTTTAAAGACTCTTGAACTTCAAATAAAGAGTCTTATTAGTGGAAAAGGAACACTCAATAAAAAGAATATTCTTCAATGATATTTTCAATCTCTCATTGAATTTTTTTTCATACCTTATCCCCTACTAAATCCCATCAGAGGATAGTTTATGTCTATCAATGAATTACTACATGAAAAGATAAAATATATCATGAACTAGAGTAGTTATAGGTAACTTGTAATCCCCATGAAGACACCATTGAAAAAATCCATATTTTTTTGGTCATGTGTCTATACCTCTTCCCCACATCATATTCCAATATCCATTTTTCATTTGTAATCCATATCATATAATCATACACTTCTTGATTATCCTTGAGGATTTATTTGAAAAGTTGTTCAATGATTTGTTTATCCAGCTCATATTCTATACAGAAGTGAAAATATTTTACATAAATTGATTTCATCTTTATGTTGAAATAATGAAAAATAATGAAGACATTCAATACTAAGCCTCATGATTTCATTCTTCATAGGTTCATTATGGATTTTTTTCACATGTTTCCAGCAATGTATCTAATGAAGTACTGATGACGTGAATTTGGGGGTATCTATGTATCTTTATCTTCATTTATTGACTCCTTGATATATCGATACTAATCATATACCAAACAGATACCCCAAATATGGGTGAAATGGTGGCTGATACATTCGAAAAACCAACTCCATGATTTGTAGTTTTTCATCTTCATAATATAAAATGTAAGAGGAAGAGGAGAAAAATTTCCATCTTGGGGTTCTGAAATAAAAAAACACCCATTTTTTCCATATATAAATGTTCCATCAATATTTATGAATATTTTTCTCAAAAAATATGGGAATACATGGGAGGAATGCCCAGAAAAAATGTTGAAACTAAACACAAGATGGCTAAAGTATTTTATCAAGAACGAATGTTTGTTCATCTGAATATGGAAGAAAAATTCGTCATTATGTCTTAGTATGTCTATAAATTTTGAAAAAACCTGATATGATTCATCCCAATCCCTATTGACCTTCACAATTTACTTGGATTTCACTATCCATGATTTATTTTTGGAAATATTATAACTAAAAGGTTGTTTTATCCTCTATTTCTCAAGGGCTATAGGAACATCTTTGTAGGTCCTAATCATTTTGAAGCTAATAGATGACTAAAATTCAGCATCTAATGATGTATGATCTTGTGTTAAATTTGGATGAATGAAAGTATGAGCAGCCTCAATCTTAAAAATTATCTAGCCTCAAAATGAAATTTCTGGAATCACCCTCAAGTTGAATCTACAATCATCACCATATTTATCATGATGTGTGATGTATTTTTTATGACATGATTCCTGAAAAAAATATCTACAGTGCCTATCTATATGAAATTTTTTATCATGTTTTTCAATGCATATTTACTTGTAAAATTCATTCCATCATAATTTTTTTTGTCCAGATCAATAAACCTATCTACTAGAAGTCCATAAAACTCTGTTGTGGATTTGAAAACATTGCAGCCTAATTCTAGAAGACTTTCCATTACTTCTGACCAATATGTGAAGAGTGGTGGATGATTTATTATGGTTCTAAGATACTATAAAACTACTTCATTTCTAGAAAAATTCTCCCCAAATTTTACATCTCCCTCCTCATCAGCGCTGTTGTCTCTGTCTAATTCATCATTAAAAAAAATACCAACTAGAAGTTGGATTTACAAATATATTTGGGAGATCATCTAGGTTGTCCTCTTCTACATCATAGGGAGTAGCCTCAATTTATTGGTATGTAACTTATTAAATAACTCTTGTAAGTATACGTCTTCGTACAATTGGATGTTGTTGTTGTATAGTAGAAACGTCAAAAAATTACTCCACTATGGTACCATTAGACCATTGGGAAAATGAATTTATTTCTCAGAACCACTGCTCAGCAAAAACCAATAGACAAGATATATTCCATAATGTTTCTAGGAATTTCAAATATCTATAGCTTATAGAATTGATCTCTTGATTAGGTCAAATATTTAAGAAACCGTGAATTTTGTATTGAAGTTTAATTAGGGTTACACAATCAGATTTACTAACCACTATTGTTTTCTTTTTTACTATAAGAAGATCCAATACCAATTTGAATAACCTCTCTGTATTAGTAGAAACATGAAAACATGACTCTATACATCAAAAATGTTTTTTAATCATGATTTTGATAGTGTAAATAATACTAAAAATGAGGGTTGACCGTATAATCTTTATGATAATAAAATTTTAGAACATATTTCTATATCCTAAAATATGATAATAATGGTTCATTATATAAAATTTTATTAGAAAATATATCACAAAATGTTTAGTAAACCATGGTAAAAAGAAGAGAAAACATAAAATGAGTTTATTTATCCATAATAAAATTAAAATTATTATAATATAAAGTGAAATGGACAAGAACAAACACATTAAATAACACATGAATTCATTACAATATATACGAAATACCTTGAAATTTTTCAATAGAACAGATATTGGATGAGGTGAGTCTGACTTATGAAGTGAAGTAAAATCTATCTTATTTTCAAGTTTCATCTTAATGAAATATTCCAAAGGGATGCACTTAAATTTTATATTTTCAATGGAATTCAACCTTCTAGTGACACCATCACCATATGGGGAATCCTTTCAATATAAATTTAAAAGATTTTTAGAATTAAATATTTCAGTACATCTCTTTTGAAGTTGTCATTAATATACCACTTGAAAATAATATGGATTTTACTTCACTTATGAAGTCAAAAATATCACATCCAAAGTATGATCTATTGAAAAATGTCATGGAATTTATTGTCTATTGTAATGCATTCATGTGTTATTCAATGAGTTTGTCATTTTCCATTTCACTTGATATGATCATAATTTTCATTTTATAATGGATAAATAAACCAATTTCATGTATTATATTCTTTTTTTAACATTGTTTGTGAAACATTCTATGAATACAACTAACAACGATGGTTGACCATATAATATTTATCATACTGAAATTTTAGAACATCTTCTTATATCCTAAAATATGAAACTAATGTGTAATATTACAGTTTTTATATATTCCTAAAAGAATTTTATTATTTTATAAATAAAATATTAATCATCTAAAGAATATCCCCCGAGAGTGTCAAACTAGGTGTGCAACAAGACCCATTTTCATGCACTAGGTCTCAATCGAGTCTAGCTCAATGCAGAGTTTTTGGGGTTTACAACTTGATACATCTATGCTAGATCCATATCCACTTGTAATATCCAGATAAAGATTTTATTACTTATATAACAACATAATATTTATACTACCAAAATTTTAGAATATTTTATTATATCCCAAAAGATGACAGTAGTGTTCTGTAGTACAATTTTTAACTTTTCTAAAGGATTGTTCAATAGTTTATAAAGATAATGCGATTCATCTAAAACATATCCATAGACATTAAAAAAATAGGATTGCAATAAGAGATGAATCATCTAAATCATAGTAGTAAAAAATATTATGTTCAGGTAAGCCAATTTGTCATCCAGTTTGTCATCTTTTACCCTATGTTTATTCTATGTTAATCCAAAAATAATAGTTATTTAATCATTAGTTAATAAGTTTTTAATAATTGGTTAATCATTCATTAATCATTCTCTAATCATTGGTAAATCATTATTTGATCAGTTCTTAATCATTAGTCAATCATTCTTCAATCCCCATTTAATGATTCCTTAACAATTCTATAATCATTACATAATCATTATTTAATAATTCTTTAATCATTCATTAATGATTACTTAATAAGTCATTAATCATTATTTAATCATTCCTTAATCATTCCCTACTCATTCTTTAATAATAAAATAATCAATAATTAATCATTATATAATCATTAATTGACCATTCTTTAATCAAAAGTTAATTATTACATAATCATTAGTTAATAATTAGTTAATTATTCTTCAATCATTCCTTAACCATTTATTAATCATTCTTCAATCACTCCTTAATAATTATTTAATCATTACTTAATAATTATTTAATCATTCTTTAGTCACTCTTTAATCATTCTTTAATCAATAGTTAATCAATAGTTATTCATTTTTCAATCATTCTTTAATCATTAATTAATAATTACTTAGTCATAACATAATCATTTCTTAAACATTCCTTTATCATTACTTAATCAATACTTTATCATTACTTAACCACTACTAAATCATTAGTTAATCATTTTTCAAACACTATATAATCATTACTTAATCATTCTTTAATAATTATTTAATCATTTTTTAAACATTCTATAATCATTACTTAAGCATTGTTTAATCATTAGTTAATCATTATTTATTCAATAGCTTATAATTAGTTAAACATTACTTAAGCCTTAATTAATTATTCTTTAATAATTATTTAATCATATTATATTCAGTAGTTAACTATTATTTTCTAATCATTATATGTAATCATTATTTAATCACAAGTTATTCATTAGTTAATCTATACACAACTGGAAATTAAGGCTATAGACACGGTTTTAAACTGTGGCTATAGGTCTTCAAACCGTGGCTATAGGTAATAGCCACGGTTTGAGGAACCGTGGCTAATTTTGGTGTGTTTAGAGGCCTAGAATTATAACCACTATTTGGAAATGTGGCTATAGGTCTAGAGCCACGGTTCAAACTATGGCTATAGGTATACAACCACGGTTTTAACCGTGGTAATATCTCTATAGCCACAGTTTTAAACCGTGGCTATACTATAGGAGGGACACAATTTATTTCCACAGTTAGAAACCATGGAATTAGACTTATAGCCATAGTTTTTAACTATGGAAATAGACCTATATCCACAATTAGAAACCGTGGCTATAGGGTTTGAAAAACCATAAAAAAATCTAGGGGGTGTCCAGGGTCTGTCTGGGGGGGTGTCCAAGACAGACCCTGGACACCCCCTAACAGACCCTGGACACCCCTCAGACAGACCCTGGACACCCCCCGGACAGACCCTGGACACCCCTCAGACAGACCCTGGACACTATAGAATCCCGCCTTTTTATAACATAAACTTTCATTACATTACACAAAACTGAGGATCTTTAAGGTCTAGTGTCTTGGAAACCAGGAACATAATACATGAAAACAACATAAAACATTCTTCTTAAACACTTGAAAGGCTTCTCCTTAAGTTCATCCTAGGTTCATTACTGCATCTCATAACCTGGGGACATACATCAAAAGAAAGGGTGAGCAGAAGGCCCAGTAAGGGAAACAAGAGGAACATTTTACATGTGAACTTGAGATACTTCAATAAGGACATGAAAAGAACTTTAAGGCATGAGAAATAAATCATGAGGCATTTCATAATAAAAATAACATTTTCCATAACTTTAAGATGTGGCTACATCATTTAACATAGAAAATCATGAACATATCACCAAGGTCCATCCCCAAGGTGTCATTTGAAAATTACCAAGGTTATTCACCAAGGTATCGTGAAAATTGTAATCTCTAGTGGTTACATCATTACCCAATGCATTGGAGAGCTATCAGGGAACACCCTTAAATTTGTCTTTATTATCATGTGAGCCACATATATAATCATCAAACATTTCATAAATAACCCATATAGCATAAAATAAATGGGTTTCATTTCATAATCATGACGTTTTTAAAAGCTGTTTTAAAGACATGATCTTTACGTCACTTTAAACCCACGGAAAGGGAAAGCGGGTCTCATGTATTTAAATCCCAGAATTTAAAATGGAACATTTTGATATATATGTGAATACCCTTGTAGAAATAAGAGCTTTGAGTATTAACTTTATAACATAAAATAATTTTTGAGAAAAGAGAGAGGCATTTTGAGACGAAAATTCTGCAGCATAACGGCTATGTTTCGGGGTTTTAGAAAACATTGAAATGAGAGGGGACATGGGTCACCCACTCATAAATGATCCATAAAACAGTAGGGTGACAGAATAAGAAGGATATATGGACATGGTAATGAAATTTTAGGGACATACCATTTGAAATGAAAAACATGGGAGTGAGACAAAACAAGATTTCTCTTATGAAAATTCGGCAGCCTAACGACGTCACTTAACTTCAGTAAAAAAAATGATTTGACAAGATCAAATAGGGTACCTCATAATATGATCATAAGAGATCAGTATGATAGATATAGAGATCATACCCCATCATAAAAAAAGGAACTTGAAAGACTTGAAATGAAAATCGAACTTGAAAAATGAGAAGGGTGAAAGAATCCCTTAAAAATTCGGCAGCCTAACAGCGTCACTTAAACATTCATAAAACGAAATGATGAGAGTAAGAGGGGATCTATCATCATATAAACATGAAAAGGGCAGTAATAGGAATATAAAAGAACATCCTCTCACATAAGAACATGGAGAATAAAAGGAATGACATAAAAATGATTACATGAAAAGAAAGAGAGAGGTCGGATCCCTTACCTTAAAACGTGACTCTTGAAACTCAAAGTTTTGGACCTTTAGGGCTTGGGGGTACCTTGGGAGGACTCCTTGGGAGGTAAGGAGACCATAAATTCGTTGGGGGTGAGTTGGTAGTGAAAACTAAAGGAGGAAAGGGTGGGTATTTATAGGGAATGTGAGGGGACAAAGCATTAATGGCCAAGGGACACCTCATTAGTGGTTTTGGCAAAACCATGGGCTTGACCATGCTATTTTCCCATGGTATTGGCCACTTGGGACACCTCATACCTTATATTACTATTCATAATTCGACCATATTGAATATATACTTAATACATCATTTAATGATGTCATTAAACACCCGTAACTTAAAAACTATATTTTCACTATTCATCAAAAATTCAACTTTCTCAGAAAAATCCCAAAATTTTACCTTAACCAAATATCAATGCTCTGATTTCAAAAATTAAATCCATTTTATAAAAATAATTTTATAAATATTTTTAATTTAATTTTTAAATAAAAAAACTATTCATCGAGAATTCATTTTTTTCAGAAAAATCCCCAAAAATTACGTTAATATAATATCAATGCTCTGAGTTCAAAAATAAAGTCCTTTTTATAAAAATTATTTTCTAATTATTTTTTATTAAAATTTTAATTAAAAAACACTATTCATCCGAAAAAACTAATACTTGACTAATAATTTATGAAACCGTTATTTACCCATTTTATTGAATCACATTACTCAATCTAGGTGTCTAAATTATATTAAAACTTTCTTTGAGTGAAATTACTAATCCATTTGGTCACATTACTAATCCTAAGCGTAAAATCACTATTCATAATTTACTATTCATCAAAAATTAAGTTGATCTTATTAGACTCCAAATTCCTTACTGAACACTTTTGTAGAAGACCATTTTTTGAAAATCATTACACATCATTAGTTATTTAGGGTTTTCATAAATATTTTAAAATATCCTTTTTTTCCAAAATTCATCAATAAAATACATCCTAAAATTATCCGGACAAAAGAAATTCCACAAACAGCACTAAAGGAAGAGATCTCAATTTATTCACTCGAAAGGATTACACAAGGAAGCTAGGGTCTCGTCACATAGCCCCTTATAACACCGGCATAAGACCTAAGTGTAAGGTGTGCTATGGTGAGAGAATCTGAGGGAGGCTCAGATAACATTGCCCTAGTAGTAATCTCTACTAACTTGAACTTCTCCCGTAGGCGTTTCCGTTCAATCTTGACACGCTGGAGTTCGGCTTGGGCTTGGTCCAAAGCAAAGCCCACAGATGCTACCTCCTTCCTAAGCTCTGATAAGTGGGCTTCATAAGGGTCGAGTCTACAGGATGAATCCATCGAATCCTCTTTCTGCATTAACCATTAACATCTTATTAAATCATTAAGAGTGAGTTAATATACTACTCAAAAAGATTGGGTCGTTACATTCTTCCCCCCTTAAGAAATTTCGTCCCCAAAATTTATACTTGAGGCCTAGTCGAAAAGGTGAGGGTACTTTTGCTTCATTGTTTCCTCAGGCTCCCAAGTCGCTTCTTCATATTTATGATTCCTCCAGAATACTTTCACAAGGTGGGTAGTCTTGTTTCGTAGGACCTTGTCTCTACGGTCCAAGATCTCCACTGGCTGCTTCTCATAAGAGAGGTCATTTTCCAGTTGTTCCACCTCTGGGTTCAGTACATGCGAAGGGTCAGGTATGTACTTCCTCAAGTGAGATACATGGAAGACATCATGAACTTGAGCTAGGTTCGGTGGAAGTGCTAGAAGATAGGCCACTACTCCTATGCGATCAAGGATTTCATAGGGGCCAATGTACCTAGGGCTGAGCTTCCCCTTCTTCCCAAACCGCATGACTCTCTTCCATAGAGAAATTCGAAGGAAGACTTTGTCACCAACACCAAACTCCAAGTCCCTTCGACGATTGTCAGCATAGCTCTTCTGCCGACTCTGAGCTGCCTTTATGTGTTGTTGGATGGCATGAACCTGTTCTGTCATTTCTTGCACAAGATCAGGCCCAAGAAGCTTTCTCTCACCAGTTTTATCCCAACAAGTAGGAGTTCTACATCGCTTTCCATACAGAGCTTCATAGGGTGACATCTGAATACTCGAATGGAAGATGTTGTTGTAGGAGAACTCATCTAATGGGAGGTGTTGATCCCATCCACCTTTAAATTCCATTGAGCATAATCTCAGCATGTCTTCGAGTGTCTGAATAGTCCTTTCAAATTGGCCATCAGTTTGAGGATGATAGGCCGTACTAAAATTCAATTCAGTATTCAGAGCATGTTGAAGACTTCTCCAGAATTTTGATGTGAATCTTGGATCACGATCAGATATGATGGATAGTGGTACCCCATGCAGCCTTACCACTTCCTTCATGTATATCTTGGAAAGCTGATCCAGAGAGAAATCTTCCCGAATAGAGATAAAATGGGCTGTCTTGGTGAGACGGTCCACAATAACCCATATCGCATTGTTTCCTTTGGATGTTTTCGGGAGACCAGTTAAAAAGTCCATAGTGATATTATCCCACTTCCATACTGGTATGGGTAGCGGTTGTAATACCCCCTTAGGAATTTTTCGTTCTGCCTTTACTTGCTGACACACCAGGCACCTTGTAGTGTAATCAGCAATCTCCCTCTTCATGTTATCCCACCAATAATGATCACGAATGTCTCTATACATCTTAGTGCTTCCCGGATGTATAGAGAAAGTAGAGCTATGAGCTTCATCCATCAGTTCTTTCTTTATCTCCGGAATAGATGGAACACATAGTCTTGTACGAAATTTCAATACACCTTCTTGATCAATATTGAAATCAGGGAACTTCCCATCCTTTATAGCCTCGAACTTCTCCTGCAGCAAATGATCTTCTTTTTCAGCCTTCTTGATCTTATCTAGTAATGAAGGTTGAGAAATCATTTGGGATAGGGTAGATGATGTCCCTTTCCTTATAATTCCAATGTCCAGTTTTACTAGATCTTTAATCAAGGAATCTCCTAGGATCCTCATTGTTGCCAGAACAACAAGATATTTCCTGCTTAACGCATCCGCGACTTTGTTTGCTCTTCCAGGGTGATAATGTATTGAACAATCATAGTCTTTAATAAGCTCCAACCATCTCCTTTGTCTCATGTTCAATTCTTTTTGTGTGAAAATATACTTTAGAATTTGGTGGTCAGTGTATATGTCACATTTCTCCCCATAAAGATAGTTCCTCCATATCTTTAGAGCAAAAACAACTACCGCCAGCTCTAGATCATGCGTAGGATAATTCTGCTCATGAATCTTCAACTGTCGAGATGCATAAGCAATTACCTTGTCATTTTGCATGAGGACGCACCCAAGCCCTTTTAGAGATACATCGCTAAAAATAACGAATCCTTCTCCGATAGAGGGTAGTGTTAACATAGGTGCAGTAACCAATCTCTTCTTCAGCTCTTGGAAACTTTCCTCACATTCCTTTGTCCAGATGAACTTAACCCCTTTTCGAGTCAACTTGGTTAGTGGATTAGAAAGCCGTGAAAAGTTTTTCACAAACCTCCTATAATATCCCGCTAAACCAAGGAAACTACGAATCTCAGTTACTATTGTGGGTTGAGGCCACTCCTCCACAACCATTGTCTTTGCAGGGTCAACCGAGATTCCTTCATTGGTTACGATGTGCCCCAAGAAAGCCACTTGTTGTAACCAAAACTCACACTTTCTGAACTTCCCAAAGAGCCTCTCCTTCCGTAGAGTTTTCAAAATAACCCTCAGATGATCTTCATGCTCCTCACGACTTTTTGAATATATCAAAATATCATCAATAAAAACTACCACAAAGTTATCAAGGTAGTCCTTAAAGACTCTATTAATCAAATCCATGAAAATAGCAGGAGCATTAGTCAAGCCTAAAGGCATAACAGTAAACTCATAATGACCATATCTTGATCGGAAGGCAGTCTTTGGAATATCTTCATTCTTCACCCTCAGTTGATGATAACCCGACCGAAGGTCAATCTTAGAGAAGAATTGAGCCCCGCAAAGTTGGTCAAATAAATCATCAATTCTTGGAAGAGGATATCTGTTCTTCACTGTGATCCCGTTCAGTTCTCTATAATTAATGCATAGCCGCATTGATCCATCCTTCTTCTTCACAAAGAGAACTGGTGCCCCCCAAGGAGACACACTCGGTCGGATAAAACCTTTCTCCAACAAGTCTTGGAGTTGTTTCTTTAACTCTTCTAGCTCCACATTTTCCATTCTATACGCAGTCTTTGATATCGGTTGAGACCCAGGTACGAGTTCAATGGAGAACTCTACCTCTCTTTCTGGGGGAGGCCCAGGTAACTCCTCAGGAAATACATCCATGTATTCATGAACAATCGGAACATCTTCAATTTGTATGCTCCCTTTACCTTCTTCCTCATCACCGATTAAATCCATAAAGAAAGCTATAGGAGGTTCTTCTAGATAGGGATCAGTTCGGGATATCTCTCCTTGGAAGATAACTATAGGTCGTTCATTCAAGACTACTGAGATTTCCTTACTTCTGTATTTGATCTTAGCATTATACTTTGAGAGCCAGTCCATCCCTAGTATAATGTCGAATTCCATCATGGGAATGACTACTAGATTTGCGATAAGATTGTGCTCACCAAAGTAAACACTAGAGTCTCTAAATACTTTTGATGCAAGGATAATCCCACTTGGAGTCTTGACTGACAACTCTACCTCTAGCAGTTCGGGGATTGATTCTATATTCCTTGCAAACTTGGAGGAAATAAAGGAATGCGTAGAACCAGAATCAAATAAAGTACTTGCTAGTTTTGAGAGGACAACAAGAGTACCATCTACCACATCGTTCAGAACTTCAACTTCAGTTGTTGTGATAGCGAAAGCACGACCTTTCTCCCTTGGCCTCTGCTGAGGTTGATGGTGATTCCCCTCCACCGCCCTCGGATTTGGACATTGATTAGCAAAGTGCCCAAGCTGTCCAAACTTGAAGCATGTGACTTCGGGTAGGGCGAGAACCATCTTTCCTCTGTCGTTAGTGTTGGGAAGTTGAGGCTTCACATCACTATGACAATTCCGAGAAATATGGCCTTCTTTTCCACACCTATATCACTTACCACTTCCGATCAAGCAGTTCCCCGAATGCTTCTTCCCACATTTATTGCATGTGTCATGTTGCATATGCTTTTCACCTCTTTCCTGATCAAAAATTCTTCCCAGGCTTGGTTCTAGAGTTCTCTTCTTTTCATTAGATTTGTGACACCACTGTGTCTCCCCAAACTCTAGTTCAACTTTCATAGCACTTCGAACTATTTCTTCATAGCTATCGTAGTCCCTATTGGCTAGATTCTTCCACAGATGAGGTCGTAGTCCGCCAAAGAATCTATCAACCTTCCCATTAGGGTCCATGAAAAATCTTGAGGTATAACGGGAAAGCCTTGTGAAGTTCATCTCATAGGTTCCAACTGATTCATTCTCCTTTTGCTTCAGCTCGAGAAATTCTTTCTCCATCCTCATTCTCATCGAACGAGGGAAATACTTATTAAAGAATATTCCCTGAAACTCTTCCCACTCCATAGCTTCCATCTCTCCTCGTGGCTTCGCGTTTTTGATCAGTGACCACCACTGATCAGCTTCTCCCTCTAGGCGGTAAACAACAAGGGTGACTTTTTCTTGTTCCGAACAATGAAGTACAGAAAAGATCTTTTCAATGGAGCTTATCCATTGTTCCGCAACCAAAGGGTCAGTAGATCCACTGAATGTTGGTGGTCATTGGCGCATGAAGGACTCAACAGAAAGTTGTTCCCTTCGTGGTGAGATCGGCCTCTCAGCTTGATTCAAGTTATTACTCATAACTTGAGTCAGTTGGTTCATCATTCGCATGAATGTTTCCATTCCGGCTTCCATCGGAGGGCCGTCAGCACATGGTGCATTGCGGTCACCATCAGCACGGTTCCTCCTATTGCCCGCCATTTTCTAAAAGAATAAAACTTTAGTGAGAAACTTATTTCATTTATGGATCTTTTAACTAAGACTTCATGCTTAGACAATTATACTTCTCTATAATTCCTTCATAATGATTCATAAAAATCTTGTGATTAACCAAACATATCCCCCGGGAGTGTCGTAACCAAGAGTGCAGCAAGGCCCATTATCGTGCACTAGTTCCCGTTCGAGTCTAGCTCAAAGCGGTGTTTTCGGGTTTGACCCCTATGTACATCTGTGCCAGAGCCGCCTCTACCTGCTCGTATCCAGACAGGGATGTATTTGTTTGATAAACCACTTACTCAATACTTACCAAAATACCAGGAAGTTTTCCTATATTTAAACTTTTCTATAGGGTTCTTCCTAAAGTTTTTATATCCTAATTTCCACAAATAACTAAACCATCCTTTGATACCAACTATAGCATCCCACCTTTTTATAACATAAACTTTCATTACATTACACAAAACTGAGGATCTTTAAGGTCTAGTGTCTTGGAAACCAGGAACATAATACATGAAAACAACATAAAACATTATTCTTAAACACTTGAAAGGCTTCTCCTTAAGTTCATCCTAGGTTCATTACTGCATCTCATAACCTGGGGACATACATCAAAAGAATGGGTGAGCAGAAGGCCCAGTAAGGGAAACAGGAGGAACATTTTACATGTGAACTTGAGATACTTCAATAAGGACATGAAAAGAACTTTAAGGCATGAGAAAGAAATCATGAGGCATTTCATAATAAAAATAACATTTTACATAACTTGAAGATGTGGCTACATCATTTAACATAGACAATCATGAACATATCACCAAGGTCCATCCCCAAGGTGTCATTTGAAAATTACCAAGGTTATTCACCAAGGTATCGTGAAAATTGTAATCTCTAGTGGTTACATCATTACCCAATGCATTGGAGCGCTATCAGGGAGCACCCTTAAATTTGCCTTTATTATCATGTGAGCCACATATATCATCATAAAACATTTCATAAATAACCCATATAGCATAAAATAAATGGGTTTCATTTCATAATCATGACGTTTTTAAAAACTATTTTAAAGACATGATCTTTACGTCACTTTAAACCCACGGAAAGGGAAAGCGGGTCTCATGTATGTAAATCCCAGAATTTAAAATGGAACATTTTGATATATATGTGAATACCCTTGTAGAAATAAGAGCTTTGAGTATTCACTTTATAACATAAAATAATTTTTGAGAAAAGAGAGAGGCATTTTGAGACGAAACTTCTGCAGCATAACAGCTATGTTTCGGGGTTTTAGAAAACATTGAAATGAGAGGGGACATGGGTCACCCACTCATAAATGATCCATAAAACAGTAGGGTGACAGAATAAGAAGGATATGTGGACATGGTAATGAAATTTGAGGGACATACCATTTGAAATGAAAAACATGGGAGTGAGACAAAACAAGATTTCTCTTATGAAAATTCGGCAACCTAACGACGTCACTTAACTTCAATAAAAAAAATGATTTGACAAGATCAAATAGGGTCCCTCATCATATGATCTTAAGAGATCAGTATGATAGATATAGAGATCATACCCCATCATAAAAAAGGAACTTGAAAGACTTGAAATGAAAATCGAACTTGAAAAATGAGAAGGGTGAAAGAATCCCCTAAAAATTCGGCAACCTAACGGCGTCACTTAAACATTCATAAAACGAAATGATGAGAGTAAGAGGGGATCTCTCATCATATAAACATGAAAAGGCCAGTAAGAGGAATATAAAAGAACATCCTCTCACATAAGAACATGGAGCAAAAAAGGAATGACATAAAAAGGATTACATGAAAAGAAAGAGAGAGGTCGGATCCCTTACCTTAAAACGTGACTCTTGAAACTCAAAGTTTTGGACCTTGAGGGCTTGGGGGCACCTTGGGAGGACTCCTTGGGAGGTAAGGAGACCAGAAATTCGTTGGGGGTGAGTTGGGAGTGAAAAATAAAGGAGGAAAGGGTGGGTATTTATAGGGAATGTGAGGGGACAAGGCATTAATGGCCAAGGGACACCTCATTAGTGGTTTTGGAAAAACCATGGGCTTGCCCATGGTATTTGCCCATGGTATTGGCCACTTGGGATACGTCATACCTTATCTTACTATTCATAATTCGACCATATTGAATATATACTTAATACATCATTTAATGATGTCATTAAACACCCGTAACTTAAAAACTATATTTTCACTATTCATCAAAAATTCAACTTTCTCAGAAAAATCCCAAAATTTTACCTTAACCAAATATCAATGCTCTGATTTCAAAAATGAAATCCATTTTATAAAAATAATTTTCTAAATATTTTTAATTTAATTTTTAAATAAAAACACTATTCATTGAGAATTCATTTTTTTCAGAAAAATCCCCAAAAATTACCTTAATATAATATCGATGCTCTGAGTTCAAAAAAAAGGCCTTTTTATAAAAATTATTTTCTAATTATTTTTAATTAAATTTTTAATTAAAAAACACTATTCATACGAAAAAACTAATACTTGACTAATAATTTATTAAACCGTTATTTAACCGTTTTATTGAATCACATTACTTAATCTAGGTGTCTAAATTATATTAAAACTTTCTTTGAGTGAAATTACTAATCCATTTGGTCACATTACTAATCCTAAGCGTAAAATCACTATTCATAATTTACTATTCATCAAAAATTAAGTTGATCTTATTAGACTCCAAATTCCTTACTAAACACTTTTGTAGAAGACCATTTTTTGAAAATCATTACACATCATTAGTTATTTAGGGTTTTCATAAATATTTTAAAATATCCTTTTTTCCCAAAATTCATCAATAAAATACATCCTAAAATTATCCGGACAAAAGAAATTCCACAAAAATCACTAAAGGAAGAGATCTCAATTTATTCACTCGAAAGGATTACACAAGGAAGCTAGGGTCTCGTCACATATCCCCTTATAACACCGGAATAAGACCTAAGTGTAAGGTGTGCTATGGTGAGAGAATCTGAGGGAGGCTTAGATAACATTGCCCTAGTAGTAATCTCTACTAACTTGAACTTCTCCCGTAGGCATTTCCGTTCAAGCTTGACACGCTGGAGTTCGGCTTGGGCTTGGTCCAAAGCGAAGCCCACAGATGCTACCTCCTTCCCAAGCTCTGATAAGTGGGCTTCATAAGGGTCGAGTCTACTGGATGAATCCATCGACTCCTCTTTATGCATTAACCATTAACATCTTATTAAATCATTAAGAGTGAGTTAATATACTACTCAAAAAGATTGGGTCGTTACAGACACCCCCCAGACAGACCCTGGACACCCCCCAGACAGCCCCAGGACACCCCCCCAGACCCTGGACACCCCCCGGACAGACCCTGGACACCCCCCGGACAGACCATGGACACCCCCTGGATAGACCCTGTACACCCCCCAGACCCTGGACACCCCCTAGACCCTGGACATATAACCCTGGACAGCCCAGACCTCCACTCCCCTAGACAGCCACCCCCACCCTCCTGGACAAACCCTGGACCCCCCCCCCCCCAGAACCTGGAAACCACCCCATACCCCTCGAACAGACCTTGGACACCCCCCGGACAGACCCTAGACACCCCCCGAACAGACCCTGGACACCCCCCAGACAGACCCTGGACACCCCCCGGACAGACGCTAGACACCCCCCAGACATACACTGGACACCCCCAGACAACCCCTGGACACCCCCAGACCTTGGACATATCCCCCTGGATAGCCCAGACCTCCACTCCACTAGAAAACCACCCCCACCCTCCTGGACAATCCTTGGACCCCCCCCCCCAAACCTGGACACCATCCCATACCCCCCAGACCCTGGACACCCCCCCAGACCCCTGACAAATCCCCCTAGACAACCCAGACCTATACTCCCCTGGACTGCCACCCCCACCCTTCGGGAACCCCCCCAAGAACCTGAACACCCCCAGTCCTACCCCCCCCCCCCCGCCCTACCCGTTTCTCCTCCCCCGTACCCCTGGCAGCCCGCACTTACACCCCCCTACCATCCCCCACTTGCACCCCCTGCCAGTCCCCCCCGCCAGTTTCCCCCCTACCCCACCTGTCAGTCCCCTCCAAATTAAATTATACAAAAAATATACTTACATAATAAGAATTAAACAAATCCAAATATAAAAAAAAACACATAACCGCACGTACATGAGTCTCCCTATAAGACAAACTATCAAAGAATTCTGGAACCAACTCAAAAGTACCTATAACACAAGGTAGAACATAGTAGTGCTCATCCCCTAAAATTATGGTAAAATAAAACATCTTTGAATATTCACAAAGAATATAAATCAATAAACAAGAATAGTGCAGCCCCCCTGCTAGACCCCCTTGGACAGCATCCCCCCCACTGCTGGACCCCCCTGGATAGCAGCCCCCTGCTGAACCCCCCTGGAAAGACCCCCCCCACTGCTGGAACCCCCTGAACAGCTACCCCCTAGACCCCCCTGGACAACCCCCCCACTGCTGGACCCCCTGGACAGTAGCCCCCCTGCTGGTCCCCCCTGTAGAGTAGCCCCCCCTCGGACATCCCCCCCTACTGGACCCCCCTGGATAGCAGCCCCCCCAAACAATAGCCCCCCCTGCTGAACCCCCCTGGACAGACCCCCCCACTACTGGAACCCCCTGAACAGCTGCCCCTGGACTCCCCTGGACAACCCCCCATTGCTGGACCCCCCTGGACAGCATACCCCCTACTGGACCCCCCCTGGACAGCAACCCCCCTACTGACCCCCCTAGACAGAACCCCCCTGGTGGGAGTTTTAGTTTTTTATGAAATATTACTATATAACAGTGGATGATGGTGTAGAGTGTCCATATTCTATTTTTTTTACTCTTTTTGGGTCCTGATGCTGGTGTAGGTGGGTTTTGGGCGATGTCGCGGTTTCTAGGAGGTGGTGTGGCTGCTGGGAGATTTCCAAAATATTGGGTGATTGTTTTTGGTGCTATAGATACAGGGAGATGTTTTTGAGTAGTTCTGTGAGCTTCTAGATAGGAACATCAAGATGGATGTTTGGTGATGGATGGGTATAGAGGCTAAATTTATGGTTGGTGTTGGCTGAGAGGTGCTGGAGGTTCTATTTCCATGGACTAGTTTGTTAACAAGGATTGGGTGCTATTGTTGATTGTGAGTTGGTAAATGGGTTGTTGGCTGGTTTTTTTGTGTGGTGCAGGATGCCTATTTGATGGGGTGTGTTGTAGAAGTGGCATGGGTTGGTTCTGGTAACATGGGATGTAAATTTGAGTACATTCCTAGTGGCTGGACATTGCTGTTGGCTTGTAGGTGTTGGTGCTATTTCTGTTGAGTGGGTTACTGCTAAAACTCTGATTGTTATTGGGGTTTTCTCTAGTACATATGCTATTGGCTAGTGTTATTGGATTATAGTAGGTTGATGCTTGGTGGGGAGTTCTTCTGGTGTCAAGCGGGCTACTACTATTTCTAGTTCCACTAGGGGTTGGCTTTTTATTGAAAGCTAGGAGGTTGGGGTTTAGTGGTGATGGAGATGATGGGTTTACTGGTTTTCTCGGTGGATTTAGGCTGTTCTCTTGGGTTTCTTTACGCTTACTCTTTTCTTAGATCATGTTTACTAATTCACCCAACATGTAAGGCCACTCAAACCCAACTTTGGGTCTGGATAGGGATATTAAATCAGCTTTTAATTCATGTGATCATACAGGCTTATCACTTCCTAGAGACCTGCATATTACGACAAACCCTGCCTTGGCAGTTTTAGCTGCCAGGGATACTCTTTTGGACCCCTCTAAAGGTAATAAAGAACATCACATTTATAATTATATTTTTAATGGTATGAAGATTGAAAATGGTCAATCTTCATACCCTTCTTCTTCTTTGGGATGGGAATCAAAACAGGTTAGCACACTACTTGAAAGAAAAGATGACCAGACCAAGACGATTTTGAATAATGATTCTAAGTAGAACAAATGCAACCCTCTTTGGGGTTTACAGTTGAGCAGTGAAACTTATGTGGAGAATACCTTTAGCTCTAAATAGACCCCTTAACCCCCACTTGGTTAGGACATTGCATCTTTCAAGGAGATTGCCATGGCACCTGAAGTTCTGGGTGTTTCAAAGACTGCTCTGGATAGTTACCCAAATCAAAATTTGGTTGCCTCAGGTTTTCAAGATTAGAAAGATGCCCACCCAAATCTGCCTATTGAATTGGTCAAGAATTAGAGGTGTATATTTTCATCTTATCAAGAGCAATCGAACCTGGTGGACACACCACATATTCCCCCAGGTTCTAGAAAAAAGATGGAAAAACATTCAGGTACTTCACATGAAAACCTTGCTACAAATATTTCAGCTACATCTCCTCCCCTTTTTGTCAATCATACTATTAGTATTTCTCAGACTTAAGATAACATTAATATGCCTACTAAATCTGATAACCTGATTACTCATCAAGACATTGACCATACTTCATGTATTAGTAAGGACTCTATGGACTTACTTGTGAATAAACCCTTCATTGATTCCTCCAAGGGTAATAATAAGGTAGGAAATTCAAACAGTTCCCCAACTTCTTCTAAAATAAATCAGGAAAAGACCATGATCCGAAACACCACTAAAAATATCAGAATGTCTTCTAGACACCATCTTTAGCACCACCCTCCACAATCTCCACTTTGATCATCATCCTATTTTGTTTAATGTGTCCAAAAAAATTGTGAAAATCTTTCTCCCTTTTATGTTTAACAATGCTTGGTTCTCTAACACTGAATGAAGGTGGAAGGGGGATGGTGCAGGATGGAACTGGTGCGGGATGTGATGTAGGTGCTGCGAGCTGGGATGTAGGAGGCCGAGGGATATGAGGGATGGAACCGATGGTTGGGGATATTTTTCAGGTGGCAGAGGGCTGGCATGACTATTTTTCAGGAGGCTGGGGGGTGGTGGCTAGTAAGGTGGCTGGTGCGGGCTGGATTGCAGGTGGCCGGGGGCTGGTGTGAGCTCAAATGCAGGTGGAAGGGGGCTGGAATGCTGGTGGAAGGGGGCTGGTTGTAGGTGCTGGGGGGGTGGTGCGGGCTGGAAGGCTGGTGGCAGTGGGATGAAATGAAGGTGGAAGGGGGCCAGTGTGGGATGGATGTGGCTGGAGCAGGGCCAAATCATGGCGTGACCGTGGTGTGACCGTGGTGTGACTGTGGCGTGACCGCGGCGTGACCGCGGCATGACCACGACATGTCAGCCCGGTCCAGCGACATTCGTGGGGTAGCATCTTCCGGCCAGGAGCGAAGGGAGCGGGAGGAGGCAGAGCAACATTCTGGCCATCACCCTGCCGACAGAAATTGTGATTAGTCAGTCTTAACATTGATCACAAGACTCATGGAATACTATCACTGCGAGCTGTCACATGTTGTTGTCCTGGAGCAGGTCCAAATCACGGCGTGACCGTGGCGTGTCAGCCCGGTCCAGTGACATCTGTGGGGCAGCATCTTCCGACTAGGAGCGAAGGGAGCGGGAAGAGGCGGAGAAACATTCTTGCCGTCGCCCCACCGGCAGAAATTGTGATTAGTCAGTCTTAACATTGATCACAAGACTCATGGAATACTATCACTGCGAACTATCACGGTTTGTCGTCCTGGAGGAGGGCCAAATCACAGCGTGACCGCGGCGTGACCGCGGCGTGACCGCGACATGACCGCGGTGTGATCACGACGTGACCGCGGCGTGACTGCGACGTGACCATGGCATGTTGGCCCGGTCCAACGACATCTACGAGGCAACATCATTCGACCAGGAGTGAAGGGAGAGGAAGGAGCCAGGGCAACATTTCGGCCATCGCCCCGCCGACAGAAATTGTGATTAGTCAGTCTCAACATTAATCACAATACTCATGGAATACTATCACTGCGAACCGTCGTGGGGTGTCATCCTGGAGTAGGGCCAAATCATGGCATTATCGTAGTGTGACCGCGGTGTGACCGCGGCGTGACCACAGCGTGACCGTGGTGTGACCGCGACGTGACCTCGGTGTGACCGCGACGTGACCGCGACATGTTGGCCCAGTCCTGCGACATCCGCAGGGCATCATCATCTGGATAGGAGCGAAGGGAGTAGGAAGAGGCATATTAAAGGCTCAAACCAAATCTAAACATGATACAAATAACTATCACTACTCTTTAGTGTAGAAGACAACACACCTCTGTTGGAGGGGTTTTATTATAAAATCATGGCATTGCTTTATCACAAAATTTATTTAATTATATTTAACATTTATTCTAAAACTCATTCATCACAAATCGAATGCAATAATATAAGAAACTAGATCAACATAACTATCACTGTGAGTTTTCGCAGATAGCGCACCTCTGTTGGAGGGGTTTTATTATAAAAAATTGACTTTATTAAATGAAATAATTATATTAAAGAAAAATTATTCAAGATATGCAATTCAATATAATTAAGAAGAATTAATAAAGAAGATAAATTCAATTTAAAGAATTCTTGAATTAAAGAGGCTAGAAGGGGGATCCTACCTCAAGGTGGAACCAAACCGTCCACTTTGGCTTTTGCAGCTTTCTAACTAAAAGTTGTTGCTACCCCACTGGGTATATGCACCTTCACACATTAAATGTATTTTACAGAAACCATCAAATTAAATGGGCAATTTCTCACATAAAATTTAAAGACGAAGGTGGAAAACATAATAAACATTGAAAAAAAGTATAAACACGAACCTGAATGTTTGTTTATGCTTCCAACAATAGTATGATTTGATCTTTCAACAGGTGCATGAAGTTCTGTCCAGCTTTTTTCATGCCCAGAAAACACAAGAAAAATGTTATTAAATAGTAAAATAACTAAAGGAAAGAAAAGAAAAGAAAAGGGAAAATAATTTTTATGTTTCAAACCCCGAACATGGGCTGTTTTTAACCTATCCACATCTAGACATTTCCAGCAGGTCAACCCCAGTCCATTTGCGGGTGTGGTCGTCAGAGTTGGAACCACCTCATCTTGTTTCTATTGAGTTTGGATTGTAGTTCCCCTTGAACATCAACTTGAGTGAAGTCAATACGATGTCCATTAAGACCTCTCAATAGCTCTTCTCGGTATGAACCCCCTTAGCATCAACCGGACTACTTAAGTGACAGTTCTTATACAATAATCAACCTAAACCCAAATGTTTAATGAGATATAACACAGAAGAATAGTCATGTATATAAGAGTTCATAAAGAACAAATTTTAAATCCATCAATTATTGGTCTAATACCAGCCAAATAAGCATAATGAATGAACTATTTAATCATGAACCACAAACAAATAGTAAAAATGAAATATGTCATATCAATGTTTTTAATCTAGATAGTGGTATTTACATATTTATCAGGAATTTCAATCTGGACAGCCACAGGAATGAATAATGAGAAAATACACCTCTCAACATTACAGTTGTAGTATGGTAATAAGAAATAAATGGACATGCCAAAATGTTACGTTCAAGCAGTATGTCGTATTAAGAGTACATTGCCTTAAGAATACATTGTCAAATAGATTAGTCTTATGGCTGGTAAAATTGACATCGTCAACCTGTCACCTACCTTTTGGAATAGTAAGTAGTGGTCATATTTTATCTTTGTTGGATAGTAGGATTTAAGTCTTCTTGTATTTATATAGCCCATCTATTACACTAATATGCTAAGCATCATTCCTCATTTATAACAGAATAAATAGCAGTTTATCCAAAATGGAAAATGAATGTAAATAAATCAAAAGAAGAATATAAATAAAATGATTTAAAGGAAAAGTATAAATAATTTTTCTATGTTATAAAATGTTTTTATTTTGTATATGCCGAGTTTTTGTATAACAAAAACATTTAAGAAACTATAAATTAATTTATAATAAAGATCAAGATCCATATAGAAGTAAAACTACATTATCTTGGTAATCCATAGTTTCAAAAAAATGAAAATTAGCTATTCATATTGAACACTGTCCATAAAGCTATTAAATTAAAGGAACAATAAAACTAATTATCAAAATATTGACCTTCATGTCCAACAATTTATGTCCCCTACCCCCTGCCCCCTGCCCCCTGCCCCCTGCCCCCTGCCCCCTGCCCCCCTCCACCCTGCCCCCTTGCCCCCCTCCACCCTGCACCCTGCACCCTGCACCCTGCCCCCTGCACTCCTCCACCCAGACCCTAGCCTGCACATCCATCCTTGACCCCTGCCCCCTACCCCCCTCCACCCTCCCCCTGCCCCCTGCCCCTGTCCCCAGCCCCCCTCCACCCTGCCCCCAGCCCCCCTCTACCCAGCCCCCTCCACCCTGCCCCCCTGCACCCCTCCACCCATCCCCCTAGCCTGCACATCCCCCCCTACACCCCCTGCCCCCTCCACCCAACCCCCTAGCCTCCACAACCCCCCCCGCACCCCCCTCCCCCTCCATCCATTCCTAGTTTCTAAATAATGTTTTTGTATTATGTAAAAGTGTTTTATAAACCTAATTTTCCTATGATACTAAACATTTAGATCCTTGAATGTATTATTATGTTATTTATCATAAAACTTATGTAATAGACATGTACAAATAGGTTGGTTTTCTATATAATGACATCCCAATGTCCCTTTACATGGTTTTACATGAATATGATAACAAATACCACTATAAGCACAATACATTATTAAGTACATGTCATTGTATACATTAAAATTCCAACACCTGAGGAATATGGAACTTTCTCCATGTATTAGCACTCTTCTTCCATTGTGAGTTCTTATGCCTTGGTCAAGTTGAAGTGGAAGATGGGTAGTCACTGTTTCTCATCTATTCATTCCCAAACTTTTGATGATCCTATTGATATGTTCCTTCTGGGTTATTACTAAATCTACGTTCTTATTATCTATTTCTTTACTTTTCCACAATATATTCTCGATTTTCTAGGGATTTTCACCTCAAAACCTCCAAAAAATTATCCATAGATTTCTAAATCATTCAATCATCTAGTCCAAGTAGAAACATGTAATAGAAATACAATATGAAATTTATGAAGGCACCATTATCCCATTTATTTTAGGAGAAGTAATTATCTCTATTGAAACTATCAAAGCCTTCATCAGTGATAAATGATTAAAATTTTTGATTCCACTATCACAATACTTGCTTTATTATATACAAGATTTTATACAATATACAAACCAAGTCATGGATCCCAATTGCTGGTACACATATTGGTTGTTTCATGTTGATTTATTCCTTTAAATCACCATGAAGCAAAGTTGTCTTGATTTCCACCAAATCTAGAAGCATATTTTCCAATTCCACCATACTTAGAATTATTTATATGATATAATGCTTATATTTATTAAGAATATTTCCAAAAAATAAACTTTTTCATTATACTAATAACACATTATTACCATCCATAATTTTTATCATCTATAAACATCATTATATTAATTAATTTAGTAAACCCACTTATTTTCAAGTTCCTTTTTACCCACTTAAAGTTCAACCATATCTGAAATTTTTTAACTTCAAAGAAACAATCTATTTATTCATGGAATATTCCACTAATTCAATAAAAAAATGATTGTTTCATTTGGATTTTCATGTTTCTATTAATTCAATAGAAGTATATAATTCATTTAAACCCCACACCTTTGAACCAGTCTCCTAATTTTGTTTGATCTCATCAAATGAATCATATTTTCTAAACTACTCAACTTAGTTCTTCCTACATGTATGCACCACAACATCTACCAAACACTAACATCATTATATGGTAGAATTTAATGTATAAACCAAGAATAAAATTTACATCTAAAATGTACCTCAATATCAGTATCATTAAAACAATCATGAGCCTTATCATCTCTTTCAGAAACACCAACATCATCATCTCCTCCTCTCATAACACCATCTTCAAAATCATCTGCATTGGCATATGCACCTAAATCACTGGAAGGAGCATAAGAATCCTCATAAACCAAACACAAATAAATGAGAATACATTTAATTAATGAAAAAATATTTAATTAATGAAAACATAAAAAGGTTATCACTAAAATCAACAAATCAATACAGATTTATTTTACTCATAGAAAATCATACAAAATGTGAAAATATAGAAATTCTAAGGATTTTAATGGAATTTGAGGGAATAAAACAATGAATTACATATAAACATTTATGAAATTTCTAATTCGATCACACCCCCGCACATAGTTTATTAAACTACAAGGCAATTAATTGTCTATTGGACTTCCTAAAAATGAGAAAAACCTAATGAATATGAAGTTCACAGCCCTATCAACTCATCCAACAAACATATTTCAGATAGTTTAAATTGTATAAACCTACGCCGTCATTTGGCTATAACAATTCCTATTAATATAGTTTCGGAACACTTAGATCTCTGTAAGAACTCCTTTATTTCTTGGATCTCTTTATCTAAAGGTAAAAAACCTTGGAAAATTTATGATTTAGTTGCTCATCTTGCTACTATTTGGGGATTTCATGACTTCAAATTCATTTCGTTAGGAAGAGGGTTTTTTCACTTGTTGTTTTCCTCTGCTGTATTGAAGGGTAAATCATGGAGATTTAGTTCTATAAATTTGAAGTCAGGAACCCTTAGGATCCATGAATGGAATCTAGATTTTAGTATCAATGATTTTAAGGACACTTTTTCCTAGGTTTGGATAAAGATGTATGGTTTAAATTGGGTTTTGTGGCATTTTGAAATTCTTTATGACACCACATTTGCGATAGGCATTCCAATCCGGATGGATTTGGCTACTGAAAATGTTAGCTATAGACATTTTGCTAGAATTTTAGTTGAGGTAGATTTAAGTTCTACCATGGTTGATAAGGTAGTTCTATCCACACAACATGATGAAATTAATCTTCATATTGTGTATGAAAAGTTTCCTTTGTATTGTGAAGTCTGCTGTATGATTGGACACTCAAGGTCCAACTGTCATTACAATATCATTTGTACTAGATGCATGTTTAAGGGGCATGATGAGGCTCATTACAGAAGAACATAATGTAATAAATTTTCCCAAGGGACTGATGTCCAATCTTCGGAAAAATATGCAAATGAGATTTCTCACAGCTCTCCCAACAGACTCCTAATCTCTGAAAATGTTCAGACAATGTCTCAGACTGAACATCTGATCAAGGATCACAGTAAAAGCCCCAAGTTGGAATCCACCTATGTGATCCTGAAATATGAAGAGCCTCCTTCTTTTTAGTTTATTGATAGACCCAATGTCACTTGGGATGATTTAGTAGAAGAAAGTGACTCACCGGAAGTGGGCTTATCTTTCAAAGATGTGCTGATTAAAGACATGAACCAAGATAAAAATGAGACAAAATCTATGGAAATTAAAATAGAGATAGATCTTCTAGCACAAACTGAGGCTGATGAAAGCATTAGGCATGAGAAAACTGCTTTTTCTTCAAAATGCAGAAAAGTGAAGCACATGTTAGAGACAACGACCTCGAGTAAGGTTAAGAATAAAAACAAAAACAAGGAATCCATGGAAGTGACTACTGACAATAGAAATGCAAAGGTCCCCTGCCCTACCAAGTCCAAGGAATATGTGAAAAAGGATGATGTTTCTAGCCCTTCAATGGACTTACAACAAACACAAGGTGTGAATTTAAAAAAATATTGTCTCCCGAAACCTGCTCTTACTGTGAGAAGTGGAGTTAAAAAATTTCCTGCAACTGATAGGGCGCTGCATGTTCCTATAAATCTACAAGTTTAGAGTTTGAGCATTAACCCTCCTATGGTGGGAAGTGAAGTTAACCACTCAACTGCTGAATTTGGAGCCAAACTGGTGCCCAACGCTCACCCTGATAGTACTCTTGCTGGAACTTCCATAGGAGTTCATGGCATGGATGTTCAACCCACTTGTGTGGAATCTAAGTTTCCCATCAATGAGCAGTTACTGGAGAAGTTTAAGATAACCATCACAATGGAAGGGGTGATTCCCACCCAAAGTCATCCATCTTAGAGTGGAATGAATCTGAGGCTGAGAATCTAGCCTGATTCTGATATGATGAAAGAGTTAACTCCTGCTCGAGAGGAGGAAAATTCTGCTTTAAAAAAGGGTTCCCTTACGAACCCCATCTCTATTTTGAATGTTTCCAAGCCAATTGGACAAACACACAATGTGACGAAGTCAACTACAATGCCTCCTCCAGCAAGAGAGGCACATACAACTGTGAAGAATGATGAACTGTTGAGATCAAAGGTTTCTACCTCTCCTACAAGTAGCGCCCTGCCTCAAGCATTGAGGACCTGGGCAAACAAAAATGTTGGTACTCATAACACTTTTCAAATCCTTTCCTTACTTAGTAGTGATGATGATGGGAATAAAAGTGACAGAGTGAATAAAGATGAAACCATAAAGACTGATGCTGTTCTGGAGAACCTTGATGATGCTGATGGTGAAGGTCCATGGATACAAGCTAGGACCAGGAGGAGATGTCAGAACTACCGTGGCAAGGGTGGAATAACTCCTTTTCATAGTATGAATACCCGTTATAAAATGGGTTGATTTCTTTTTCAGTGTTATGTTCTTGTATTTCCTGTGACCTTTCTTCCTTTTCTTTATAATTTAAATAAAGTGGCCTTTATGACCTTAAAAAAAATCCTATTAATTTAGAGGTTATAGTCAACTACTCTCATAAACCTCAAAAAAATTGAACATTTTCAAGCCTTGAGTTCCAAGCTACGTGTACTTGTTTTACGCCACAAAAATCATTCTTAAAAATGCACAATTTATTATCATCGTCATTTATTTGAAATCCACATAGTTTACCAATTTAAACTTCCTTAAAAAACTCCAATGATTAAAGAATACTTTTTATTATATACATTATATATACCTTGATATTCTCTATATAACTATGGTAAGAAACAATTTGATAACCTCAATATACTCAATTGGTGAAAATATTTTATCTACAACCATCCTACCAATCAATGAATATCCCTTTCACAAAATTATGACTATGAATTTTATAACTTCTCTATTTTCATTAAGCATATTTCTGAATACTTGCTTCGTGAATATGATATTTTCATCTATTGTTTGTGGAACAAATTTCTATGTGTCATTATTTTCGGTCTAATTTAACTCATTCATATCTTTAATCCAATTTTAAACATTGGATGATTAATCAAATCTTATTTACACAAATAAATATAAGAGGGAATTTATTTTAATTCTATACATCCTCCTAGTTTATACTACATCATATTTTTCTCCCAAAATGTTCTCTTCATCAATATGTTTAGTTCTAGTAAATATTTTATGTGTAATTGGAATCTTTATGTCTTTTTCTTTCTCATATTCATCAAAAAACTCTATGATGGAGTACTCACTACCCCTAAGAGACTCTCTAGGCTCATGTAAAGATTCACTTTTCTCTATATTATCTTTAATGCTCCTGTCATAGATTCCTTTTTCTTTTCTATCCATTATTACATATTTTAATTCTAAAATTTTAATGAGAATCTTATTAAAAAATCTATAAACCTTGATTCTTAAGGAATATATATGAAATATAACTTTATCATGTTATTTATATACTTTTCTTGATTCCCTTCCATGTTAAGAATATAGAACTTACTACTAAAGACTCATAAATACTTCAATTTTGGTTTCCTTTTATACCTTAGTTCAGAAGGAAACTTTTTTTTATACCTTGTAATACCACTAGATATCACCATAGTTTGTGTTATATTATTGACGGTTATACTTTAACTCTCAACCACCCCATTCTATTAGGGTCTCTACATTACAATAGCTTGTTGAGCATTATCATACTTCTCTAGATACTTCTTAACTAAATAATAAGTTATTTCAATTCCATTATTATAACTTGGCACTTTCATATTCATTCCAAATCATGGTGTGAATCTAAGGTTAAATTTTCAACCATATAAAACTATCATTGTAATCTATTGAAAGCAATGACATTTCCTAACCCATTCATATTGGTTCATCACAAGCCATCCTGATCCTGATGATGATGCATAGACTCCAAATGTCACCACATTTTCAGAACATTCAATTCCCAATCCCCCTATTTCAGGAGGCACATCATGCTCACCATTATAGACTAATGAATTAAACTCTTGAAACATGGTGAAATTCTTAGGTCTAGGACTCCACCAACTAGACTACCATCAATCCTTATCGCCAGATTTTACATAACCATGATTTAACACATTTGGATCATCAAAACCACCCTAAGTCCAAAAACTAGTGCAATTACCTCATTTGGGTCATTAGTAGATCAATCCCATGTCATGATTTACATAAGAACTAATTAATTTTCAAATCTAAAGAAACCTTGGATCTTTACTATTTCCACTCAACCCAAATTCCCATGTTCGGACTCTGATCTCCAAGAAAAACTAACTCAATTTAGGTACTCATTGGGTCGTTGGAACCTAATTTCCATTTGAAATACCTACCTATTGTTCTCCCAAAACCAGGACTCTACCCTCATGGGTTTATATTTCCCATGACTGATGCCACTCTCTCAACTATAGGATAACCCTTGTCACAACATCACATGATCAAAATCCAAGCACAACAACCCACATCCTATCTATCCCCAAACATGATGACTGGATTCATCCAAAACCCATGAATTCCTAAGAGATAACCAAAAAACTAATCAATACCAATTCTCAGTGCATGATAATTCCATTCTTTGCATGTGATGAGTTTTCTAGAAAAAAATATTATCACCTACCACACCATCCATTGGTGTACTCACCAGCACATGGATTTACTTAAAATTTCTCCACAAGAAACACCTCGAAGATCCAAATCTAAATCTATATACCACTTCTCCCAAGAAATTATCAAATCACCCTAGGAAACACTTTTCATTAACCAAGATCTGGTATAACCAAACCCAATATATTTCCAAAGATCCCTTTTTCATAGGGAACTTCCTCTGTTTCATTTGAAGCTATGGGATACCTCACCTATGGGAATCTCACTAAAATTTCCATTGATCCTCTACCCTATGTCATCTAACACTGATTAAAAAATACACAACTTCCATGCATGAATTGTTTGTGCTTATTCAACTTATGTCAATGTCATTAGGTGTACGCTCCCGTACCACCCAGTTGCAACCCATCTCACAGCTTCGGAAGTCACATCACAACTGAACTAGGATCACATGTCTAATTAAATAGATAACCATTCCTCTTGGATGTTAGTTCCATGAAACCCAAGATTAGAATAAATTGAACCACCTATCTAGAGAAGGGAAAAAATGAGACCTAAATACCACATTGGAGACGAAAATCAAAAAATACCTAGCGAGGCAAGAGTGCAGTACGTAGGGATTTCACATGATAAATTGAAGAAGGGTGGATTTCTCTAGGGTCCCCTGAGTGGGATCAGTGATAAATCATGGGAGAAGGATGACAAGGTAGGACTTGATTCGACTGAGAAATCAGGAAGGTGGGGCCGCTGCGTCGGAGGAGAAGAATCGGGGGTGGCTGCGTGGAAGGAGGATCCTGAGAGGTGGAGTGGCCGCGTCTGAGCTGGTCAGGGCAGTGTCGAAGCCTTGTTGGGGCAGAGTCCAAGAAGGAGAATTGCGGTGAAGTGGTGTGGCCGCAACAGAGGCACATCGTTAGAGGAGGTGGGGAGTCTGCGTCAGAGTAGAGACGGCAGGGAAGTGGAGTGGCCGCACCAGAGGAGGACGATCGTGGGGAGGTTGTGTGGCCCATCGGAGGAGGAGGATCGCAGAACGTCAGGGAGAAGAGTCGTGAGGAGGAGGGGAATTAGTGTTGGATCTAAATCTACAGATTATACACAAGAGGGGGGGTGAATTGTGTCTTTTTCAATTTTTCGATAACTCTTTGATTGAACGAGTTCTGTCCTTTATAATTTATCAGATTTGATCATGCAGAAGAATAAGTAAAAAGAAGAACACAAAGATGTATAGTGGTTCGGGGAATAGAATGCACCTAGTCCACTCCACCAACGCTCAACACCATGAGCTTGGTGATTTTCACTATCTGGTCCTCTTTTCCACAGACCGGTTCACAACTGAGTACAGGCAGTTGACACCTTTACAATCTTCAGGCTACCAAATCCTTATGGTTCAAACACGAACCTACACAACTTAGAACGAGAAGCTGGTTACTCAAGAATAAAAATAATTTCAGAAAGAAGTTTTCTAGTTGATCTTCACAATTGCAACAGAATGAAATTAATAGAAGATGGATCAAAGTCTCTAGAAATATTGATTTTCAAGTCAAAGCAGTTCTAAGTCGATCCAGTTGCAATAGATATAGAGATATAGTTCAAAAATTCAGCAGTAGTATATCCACATTATATATTCGATGCAGAACAGGTGAATCTTCTATCGAGTTCCTTCTTCTTAATTAAACAGAGCCTTGACGCTCCTTTTTGAATCAGCGGATCAACGTGAATATTTGAAGTCTCTTTTTTCCACCTTTTCAATAATAGACCGATTACCATACACATGTACCTGGTGTTTTATAGAGAACATATATAATAAAGCTGAGCATATCTCCTGCACATTTAGATCCATAAAAGTTGCCTTCTGATTCGCGATATTCAAAAATTTGAATTTACAGAGAAGTCATAACTTCCGTTATGACTCGGCATAAAGAGCTCATTTTAATTAGATCTTAAATCCATTGATAAAACGGCTTTGAATCAGTCAAAGTTGTATTTTAAAAATGACTTTAAATCCGGCTTGAAATCCGCCCAATAATTAGCTTGTTGACCGCTGCATAAAAATATCGTCTTTCAAAATTTCTGACACCAAATGTAAGGTTGATGACGTGGCCTTAAAATGTAGGGTTGATGGCATAGTCTTCAAATGTAAGGTTGAACATAAACTTAGGGTTGATCATCCATACTTTTTCTTCAATTCTCAAATGTACCATAAAAGATCCATACTTTTACTTGATCCATACTTTTCCAAGAACGTATGGTTGTTCACAAAAGTAAGGTTGATGAACTATACTTTTGAGAAACAAACATAACATTTAGTATTTACATATGGTTCTCCTTCCATACTTTGCTGATAACCAAAACATAGGGTTCCTTCCTAATGTATGGTTCTTCTTCAATACTTTGCTGAAAACGTATGGTTGTTTAACCATACTTTTCTCTTATCTCAAAAATTATACATGCTTTTCATCCTTATGCTACGTTTATCCACATAGGGTATGAACAGTGATTCCAGAACACGCTAAAGCAGATTCCGCGCTATATTTTTCTACGTAAGGTATGAACAGTGATTCCAGAACGTGCTAAAGCAGATTCTGAATAAGTAATAAATTATCATTATTTCAAGAGTAAAATAAATTAATAAATTCCTGAAAAATACTAAATGAAATCATTAGAAAATAACTAAGGGTATTTGTGAGCATCCAAATTATTATAAAGAGACAGATTATTATTTTCAATAATCTCCCCCTTTAAATAACATTAATATGTATTGTTGAAAACAATAATTTGCTCAATAATCTCCCCCTTTTTGATGATAACAAAACCCATAAGATAATAATTTTATTTAAATGAAATTAACTTTCAAAACTAGTTACATAAAGTTTTATTATTTTGAGAGGATGAAACAATATTTAAGTTTAGAAAAATTTCTCCTTCTGAATAAACAATAAATATACAGAAAACTATTGATTTTTTTTTTAAAAAAATGTTATGGTTATCCAAATTCTCATTTAATTCTCCCCCTAAATACCCCTTAAATAAAATGTTGATTTTTATCCAAATTCTCCCCCTTTTTGTGATATCAAAAAAAAAAGAAAAATCATGGATTTTAACACATTTAATGTTGCACTGAACTATAAGTAAATGATTATTATTAACTATTTATAAATAATTAAATCTGGAGTGCTGGAATATCAAAAATAAAGTCAATAAAACAAATAGAGAAAGAAACAAATAAATATTGAAGGAAATTTTCATTCAAAAACAGCAATATATACATGAAAATGATATACATAGGAATAAAGGTTTGGATAAGATAGGAAACAAGTTCTATCTCCTCTAGATTGCAGACTTGATTTATGTAAACTGTTACCTATGTCTCTTCATTATCCCATCTCCAAGTTTAATAATGAGCTCTCTTTTCTCTTGAGTGATATGAATATCCTCGATTAAATTGACTCTAAAAAACTCATTCATCCTTTCCTCTTTTTCGAAAAACACTGACAGCTTCTCTGATAACTGATTTAACAGGATTCTGACCGATGGCTCAGTAGATTTCAGTTGATCCACTAGAAACTTCTGATTGTCCAGAAACATTGATAAAGGAGCATTGTTACATTGAATATCTTGTAACCTATCATTCATGTTTCTCATCACAGTTGTGATAGCTTGAAACCTTCTAATTAAATCATGTGAAGTACCTAATCCACTACCAGTATTATTTGCAACTGATGCAAATTGGTTCTCCATAAATGACTTCAGATCTGATAAATCTAACTTTATAACCATTTTAGATTTCAATTGTGCAACTGCAGTCAGCATATCCTCTTTAAACATTTCAACTTCTTGCCTTGAGACTGTAAACTCCTTTAGCTTTTGAAACTTTAAATGTTATAAGTCTAAGGCATTTCTTAGAATGACGTTCTTAGATTCCAAATGAGATACTTTTCTGTACAGTTCTTCAATTTCTTATTTCCTTGAATCAGATGTACCCTATGCTTGATTCATATTCACATGCTCTAGTTGATGCAGCAGTACCAAAAGCAATGATTTAGCATCATATTTTTCTTTTTCTCTGTCTTGAGAAGGTTAGTCCATAGATTTTTCCTTAGAGTTATCAAAATCCTCCATAGAAAATTCCTCTCGAAGTACCTCTGTGTGAGTTTCATAAGCATGGTCACCACAAACATCAGCATCTAGGCCTTCCACTGGGTTTTCAAGAACAATATCTCCAGTAGTTTCCTGAGGTCTGGCCACTTCACCAGGCACTGCCTCCATCTCTTGTTTCTGTTGAAGTGCAACTTCAACATCAGCTACAATCTATTCCTGATTCTCTTTTTGAGATTCTTCTTGAGCTCCTGATTCCGCTATTGGTGTTTTCCTTTCACTAACATCTTCCATGATCTTATCAACAACAGCCTCTCTTACAAAAGTATAAGAAAATAAAGCTTCTGTTGTTGTTTCCAAAGCAGGGCAAGTAACTTCCTCATTAACAGGTATCTTTCTTTTTGATTGAAGTCCCTCCTGACTTCTGTCTTCCTCAATATCTTCCACTTCAAAGCGAATCCTTCTTGGTACATTACTAACTCTGGATTCAGCTTGTCCCTCCTTGGACTTAGCAGGTTGAGCCTGAGCACTCTCTGAGTCTTCCTCAGCTCCTACTGGTAAAAGTTTTTCTTTAATGGTGCTCCAGAAATGTCCATCCTTCCTTAAAGTTCCCACATTAAACGTATTAATATGATGACAGGTAACTCGGGCATCCACTAATCTCACCATTTCTTTCTTAAGCAATAGTTTAGAAATAAATCGACCGAAAGGGTAGAAATTCATTCGGGCATCGCTTTGACAGTAGTAATTGATATACCTTACCATGTACCTTGGGAAGTTTAACTTAATATCGCTTAACAAAAGAAAAATTATATACATATCTGGGAACAAAATCTTCTCCATTTCTGCCATTCTTGGAGCAATTCCAGTCTAAATAAATTTGACCAAAATTTTCTGATCAGGTTCCAAATCCTTGATAAACATTTTCTTTAAATTTTTAGTACCAAAAAGAAAAGACATGATGTCTTTGGATTTATGCACAGAATCTCCAATATTCTTCAAATCAAAATGAAAACCCCCTCATGAGGGTAGTTGAGAATTTGACCAATCTCTACAGATGAGATTGAGAAATCCCTATCCTCTATCTTAGCCATCATATTATCCTCGGTATCTCCCAGACTAAACTGTATAGATTTGAAGAAGTATCTAAGTTCTACTTCATACAAAAATTCCGTATTTTCACTGTTGCACATCGTTCAAGATTCTGAAATGACAACGCTTGCTTCAACAGCAGATTTTTCTGAAATAACCAGTCGAGATCGATTACCCCGCCCTGTAAGATTTTTCTTCCCTCGATGTGTTGTCTCTTGGCATTGCTTGGCTCGGCTTCACTGGCTCTTTTAGTTCTAACCATCTTTTTGAGAATCTCTGAAGGTTTGAAGGTTAGGGTTTCAGAGGTTCGAAGATTAGGGTTTAGAATCAGAAGTGTGATTTTTGGATTTCGAAAGGGTTTCGATAGAAGTGAAACGGTTTAGAAGTCGAAAAGGATCTGACAGCCTTGATTCCCGTGTAATCACTAATCATTACATATATTTAAAACAAATAAAATTTGAATATGGCGGAAAAAAACTTAAACAGTATTCAAAAAACAAAATAAAATTTGCAAAAAAAAAGTAAATAAAAATTAAAATTATTTAAAATTAAATAAACCTATCTCCCCCTTAATAAAATCAAACCATGAAGTGAGAAGTGGTTTAGTAAAAATATCTTCTAATTTAATTTATGTATTTATAAATTCTAAAAATATATCCTTTTTAATAACATGATCTCTTAAAAAGTGATGCCTTATATCAATGTGTTTAGTTCTATAATGACTAATAGGATTTTTTAAAATATTAATTGCACTTGTATTATCACATAAAATAGGTGTATTATTAAAATTTAATCCAAAGTCCATAAGAGTGTTTTTCACCCACAACAATTGTGCACAGAAACTGCAAGCAGAAACATATTCTGCCTCAGCTATTGACAGGGAAACTGAATGTTATTTCTTACTAGACCATGATACTAAAGACTTTCCTAAAAAGTGACATGTTACTGATGTACTTTTTCTATCTAATCTACAACTTCCAAAGTCAGCATCTGAATATAAAATCAAATTGAAATAAGAAGTTTTAGTATAAATGAGAGATTGAAAAAAAGTTCCTTTTAAATATCTAAAAATTCTTTTAACAGCAGTTAGATGAGATTCTTTAGGATTTGATTGAAATCTAGCATAAAGCCATACTAAATACATCATATCTGTCCTGCTAGCAGTAAGATATAACAAACTACCAATCATACCTCTATATAACTTGTTGTCAACTGATTTCTCAGTTTCATCCAAATCAAGTTTTATATTAGCACACATAAGAGTTTTAAATGGCTTACTGTGTTCAAGTCCAAATTTCTTATGTAAATCAGCAATGTATTTGCTTTGATTTAAAACATTTCTAAAATCTTTTTGAAATATTTGAAGAACCAAAAAGAAATTTAATTCTCCCATCATACTCATTTAAAATTCTTCTTGCGTTAATTTTGAAAATCCATGACAAAGAGTTTTATTAGTTGATCAAAAGATTACATCATCAACATAAATTTAAACCAATAAAACATTATTTTCCACAGTTTTATTAAAGAGTGTTGGGTCTGACATTCCAACAGTAAAATTATTTTTCAAAAGAAAAGAACTTAATCTTTCATACCAAGCTCTAGGTGCTTGTTTAAGGCCATAAAGAGCTTTAGTAAGTTTAAAAACAGAATCAGGTTTTTGAGAGTTTTCAAAAACAGGAGGTTGCTCAACATAAACTTCCTCCATTAAATAACCATTTAAAAAGTCAGATTTAACATCCATCTGAAATAATTTAAAATTCATATAAGATGCATAGGCTAAAAGGATTATAATGGCTTCTAACCTAGCTACAGGTGCAAAAGTCTCATCATAATCTATTCCTTCTTCTTGGTTATATCCTTTAGCTACTAATCTTGCTTTATTTCTAGTTATTGTGCCTTGGTCATCTTGTTTATTTCTAAAGACCCATTTGGTTCCTATTACAGGATAATTCTTAGTTCTTTCCACTAAATCCCAAACTTAATTTCTTTTAAACTGGTTTAATTCATATTGCATTTCTATTACCCAGCTTTCATCATCTAAAGATTCTTCTATAGTCTTGGGTTCTTGTTGAGATAGGAAGGCAGAGAATTCCACTAGGTTTCCTATGTTTCTTCTAGTTTGAACACTAGTTTCTAGGTCACCTATTACAGTTTCTAAAGGGTTATTATTTAGGGTTCTAGAATTTCTAGGTAATATATTTAAAGGTTCTTCAGTATCATGTTCCTCTGAACTAGATTGAATTTCTTTTATATCATTTTCAAAATTATTCTTTAAGTTCTCAAGTCTCATGTTATCATTAGAGTCAAGTTCATCCATTTGTTCTGTTATTTTCTCAAAGGGATCAGATTCATCAAATTTCACATGAACTGATTCTTCAACAATCCTTGACTTCTTATTATAATCTCTATAAGCTTTGAAGGTAGCAGAATATCCTAAGAAAATACCTTCATCAGATTTTGGATCGAACTTACCAATATTATCCTTGGTGTTTAAGATGTAGATCTTGCATCCAAAAACTTTAAAGTAGTTAACTGTAGGTTTTCTGTTATTCCATAGATCATAGGGTGTCTTTTTCTAAATAGGTCTAATTAAAACTCTATTAATTATATAACAAGCTATATTCAAAGCTTCTGCCCAAAAATATATAGGTAGGCTATATTCATTTAACATAGTTCTAGCCATTTATTGAATAGTTCTATTTCTTCTTTCTCAATCCCATTTTGTTGAGGTGTTCTTGGTGTATAGAAGGTGTGTTTAATACCTATATTTGAGAAAAAGGAATTAAATTCCAGATTCTCAAATTCTCCACCATGATCACTTCTCAATGAGATTATATTGAACCCTTTTTCATTTTGAACATATTTGCAGAAACTTTCAAATAAAGTAAAAGATTCATTTTTAAATATCAAAAAGAAAATCCATGTAAATCTTGAATAGTCATCAACTAAAACATATACGTATAATTTACCAGCTAAGCTTGCTACTCTTGAGGGTCTAAACAAATCCATATGAATATGTTCTAGAGGTTTAGAGGTAGCAACCTTATTAACAGATTTGAAGGATGATTTGTGTTGCTTTCCAAGATGACATACATCACAAAATCTGTCACTTTCAAATTGGAGACTAGGTAAATCAGAAACTAAATGTATCTTAGATAACTTATGTGAAAAAAATACATTGAAATGTCTAAGTCTCCTATGCCAGATCCATGATTCACTTACTTTAGCAGTCAGGCAGTTTCCTTGTTGTTTACACAAGGAATTTAAATCGAAAGTATAGACATTTTCAGTTATTGGTGCTTTAAATTTAAACAGTTTATCTTTAGAAATAGTACAACAATTGTTAGTAAAATCAATAGTATATCCATCATCACAGATTTGAAAGATACTTATCAGGTTGTGTTTAATCCTTGTACATAAAGTACTTTGTTAATTGAGACTGTTTTTGGATCTCCAACAGTACCAATGCCAATGATTTTTCCTTTGGCATTGCCACGAAATGTGACAAGTCCTCCTTCCTTTTGAGTGAGTGAAGAAAAATTCAATGAGTTTGCACTCATATGTCTTGATAAGCCACTTTCCATGTACCATATATCTTTTCTTCTCTAATGACCTACTACCTGCAAAGACATTTAATCAAATTTCTTTGGTACCCATATTTTGTCGGGTCCATGGGTGTTAGCTAGCAATGATCTTGGTATCCAGATTTTCTTTGTTCTTTTAAAATTAGCTGAATAATATAAGTCTTTTGAAACATAGGATTTCATAATACCACAAATTTGAGGTTGTATTAAGAAACATTTTTTAGCTATATGTCCCTTTGTCCCACAAAAGTTACAATTAACCTTTTTAGAGCTAGGAATAAAATAATTTTTATATAGCTTTGGTTTTTATCCTTTACTGCCAATTCCAAATCTCTCATTTTTAATGAAATTTTTTCCAGGAATTTCATTTAATGAATTCTCTCCTTTTATAAAAACCAATGCAGCATGTTTCTAAGATTCTACTTCATCCTGTAGTGTTTTTATTCTTGATTCAAAATTAATATAGTTAGTGTTAATCGAATTGTATTTATCAGTTAATTCCTTATGTTGTTTCAACATTGTATCTATTTCATCTGAAATGACTTTATGTATGTTATTTAGTGATTTATGTTTTTTAAATAGTGAGTCATATCTTTCTTCAAGCATATTGCAGTAGGATGCAAGTTTTTCATTTTTATAGTTTGATTCAGAATTTGATTCATTGTTTGAGTCAGAGGAGTAATATGAGTGTACCTCATCAGTTTCTGCCATGAAACACATGTTTGCCTTTAGATTGACTTCTTCTTTTTCTGAGCTTGATTCAGGAGAGCTACTGGAGTCTTCAGATACACTCCAAGTGGTTTTCATAGCTTTCTTGTCTTTCTGCTCAAAGTCATTTCTTTTAAATAATTTCTTCTTCTTTTCATCTTTAAATTGTGGACAATCTGGTCTGATATGCCCCATCTTCTTGCATTCATATCATCTTACTTCATTATCATCTCTCTTAAAGGATTATTTGAAGCCTCTTTTCTTGCTGTAGAACTTTCTAAATTTCCTGGCTAGCTGAGCCAGCTCTTCATCTAAGTTTTATGAGTCAGAGATCTCTGATTTAGCTTTGACTTCTTTGTTCTTCATCTTTCTATTATTTTGTTGTGAATTTACCTTCAAGGAAGTATATTCTCTTTTGATAATCACTTTATGTTCATTGGCCTCATCTTTCATTTCATCTTCATACATTATCAGTGTACCGATCAGCTCTCTCATGGTTAGATCTTTGACAGGAGTTGATTGTATGATTGCAGTAGAGATACCATTCCATTGAATAGAAAGTACGCTCAGTACTTTTAACGCTTGATCAGCCTTCTTGATAGGTTATCCTAGAGTTGTTATATTATTGACAATTTCTGTCAATCTCCCATTCATTTGGGTAATGATTTCACCTTCAATCATTCTGAAAGTATCAAATTTCAGTTTTGCAGTTGGATATCTCATTTGGCTCACATTGTCTGTTCCTTCATATGCCACGGCTATTGTTTTCCACATCTCATATGCTGTGGGGCACTGGGATACTCTATTAAATTCATCTGGTCTTAGACCGCAGATAATTGCATTCATACCCTTCGAGTTCATATCGTACTCTGCCTCTATAGCACCACTCCATGTCTTAGGATTTTGAGGAATTTCACAAGGATTCAGAATTTTTGAATAGACTCTATATCTGAGGTTTTTCATATATATAATCATGCACGATTTCCAGCAACCATAGTTGTCTTTATTAAAATATGGTGCTCTGACCATTGACATCCCTTCTCTTGTATCAGTCATGATACTCTATTGTATAATCTTTAAATGTTTATTGCTTGCTAAAGATCTATCAGAAGCCCCTCCTCTAATACCAATTGTTGGATCTGAATCTATAGATTATACACAAGAGGGGGGGGGGCGAATTGTGTATTTTTCAATTTTTCGATAACTCTTTGATTGAATGAGTTCTGTCCTTTATACTTTATCATTTTGATCGTGCAGCGGAATAAGTAAAAACAAGAACACAAAGATGTATAGTAGTTCTGGGAACATAAGGCCCCTAGTCCACTCCACCAACGCTCAACTCCATGAGCTTGGTGATTTTCACTATCTTGTCCTCTTTTCCACAGACCGATTCACAACTGAGTACTGGAAGTTGACACCTTTACAATCATCAGGCTAACAAAGCCTTCTGGTTCAAACACGAACCTACACAGCTTAGAACGAGAAGCTGGTTACTCAAGAATAAAAAGAATTTCAGAAAGAAGTTTTCCAATTTATCTTCACAATTGCAATAGAATACAATTGAAAGCAGATGGATCGAAGTCTCTAGAAATATTGATTTTCAAGTCGAAGCAGTTCTGAGTCAATTCAGTTGCAATAGATATAGAGATATAGTTCACAACTTCAACAATAGTAGATCCACAGTAGATATTCGTTGCAGAACAAGTGAATCTTCTATCGAGTTCCTTCTTCTTAATTAAAGAGAGCTTTGACGCTCCATTTTGAATCAGCGGATCAACGTGAATATTTGCAGTCTCTGTTTTCTACCTTTTTCAATAATAGATCGATTACCATACACACGTACCTGGTGTTTCAGAGAGAACATATATAATAAAGCTGAGCATATCTCCTGCACATTTAGATCCATAAAAGGCACCTTCTGATTCGCAATATTCAAAAATTTGAATTTACGGAGAAGTCGTAACTTCCCTTAAGACTCGTCATAAAAAGATCCTTTTAATTTGATCTTAAATCCATTGATAAAACAACTTTGAATCAGTCAAAGTTGTATTTTAAAAACTACTTTAAATCCGGCTTGAAATCTGCCCAATAATCAGCTTGTTGACCGCTGCATAAAAATATCGTCTTTCAAAATTTTCGACTCCAAACGTAAGGTTGATGGTGTAGCCTTCAAATGTAGGGTTGATGACATAGTCTTCAAACGTAAGGTTGATCATAAACGTAGGGTTGATCATCCATACTTTTTCTTCAACTATCAAACGTATGGTAAAAGATCCACACTTTTACTTGATCTATACTTTTCCAAGAACTTATAGTTGTTCATAAAAGTAAGGTTGATGAACCATACTTTTGAGAAACAAATGTAACATTTAGTATTTACGTATGGTTCTCCCTCTATACTTTGCTGATAACCAAAACGCAAGGTTCTTTCCTAATGTAAGGTTCTTCTTCCATACTTTACTGAAAACGTATGGTTGTTTAACCATAATTTTCTCTTATCTCAAAAAGTATACACGCTTTTCATCCTTACGCTATGTTTATCCACATAGGGTATGAAAAGTGATTCCAGAACATGCTAAAGCAGATTCCATGCTATATTTTTCTACATAAGGTATGAATAGTGATTCCAGAACGTGCTAAAGCAGATTCCGAATAAGTAATAAAATCACGCTATTTCAAGAGGAAAATAAATTAATAAATTCCTGAAAAATACTAAATGAAATCATTAGAAAATAACTAAGGGTATTTGTGAGCATCAAAATTATCATAAAGTGACAGAGTATTATTTTCAATAATCTCCCCCTTTAATAAAACATTAATATGTATTTTTGAAAACAATACTTTTCTCAACAGTTAGGAGGAGGGACGCGAGAGGGTTACGGTAAATTGGGGAGTGGGGGTGGGTTAATTGCTATGGATAGTGAAATTGTCGTCGCTGTAAACAGGATATTTCCACGTTTCCTATTGTCCATGGGTATAGCTCTGTAGCTGTAGCTCTAAATTCTAGTAGTGATACTCAATCAGTGTTAATAATAACTATTATTTATAAACTATATGTAGCTAATATAAATTAATAAATAAATAACATATTTATAAGTAACTAAAAAATTTAATTAAATAAATAAATAACATTAAATTAAATTAGAATAAATAACTATAAATGATGCTTTGCAAAAAATCAGCACTTCTTTTGGGCCACTAGAACCACCACACACTAAGAATCATTATTTTATAGAGAGAGTGTGGAATTTCTTGAGACGAGGGATTTTTGATTTGAGGAGGGGGTAGGGGGGTTCCCTTTTATAGGGATTTTTGGGAAAGGCGGTAGGGGGTGATGCCTTTTGATTTATTTTATGAAAAAGGTTGTTGGCCCCGAGCAGACTTTGACACGTCATTGATTCGAGTTGAAGACATGAAAAGGTGGCATACCAAATTTTTCCTTTTAATAAATTAGGAAAGGTGGAACACCCCCTACCTCATTTTGGATAAAATTTTCAAAGAAAAATTTACCAAGGATAATTAATTTTTTTTCTTCAAAAAACTAAGAAATAAACTCATAATAGATAAAAATAATGTACAAAAATTTCAATAAACAATGGTATTTTAAAATATAGGTATTATTTCCATTTTTATATAAACATATTTACAAATGGAAAACATTTTTTTGAAATAAATTTTATTTATTGAAATATATGTTTAAAAAAATTAATTTTGAAAGTACTGAGATGCAAAAAAAGTGAGGGGCCAATGTCTGATTATGGTTTTTCAACGTTTTGAATAGATAAATCCAAAAAACACAATTAATGCGTCCAATAAATCTCCTAAAGATGATATTTTACATTTAATTTATAATTAATTTACTATAATGATTATGTAAAATTGAAAATTCATTCCAATCAATTTCTATTGTCTCTCTTTTATTGTTATCATTGCGGTGGAGAATCCAAATGATGATTGCCCTAGTTTTTAGTGGTCATGTTGTGTCATATCACTGAGAAGGGGAGGAAACTACTAAAGAAAAATCAAATCTCAATGTTATAAATAGGTTTTTTCAGCAAAAAAGGTTCTAGAAATTAGAGGGACCTTAAGGGCATTGTACCTTTATGCATGTAAAAAAAATTACCGATAAAGGCCCCTTTACCAGTGTTTTAGTTTTAGCACCCTTTATCAACAGTTTTTGTTTAGTGTTGAAAAAAGAAAAATTTATCATCGCTAAAATAAAGTGTTGATAAAAGAGAACTTATCAATTATTTTTAGCATTGATAATGAGGTCTTTTATCATTGCTTTCTTTTAGCACTAATAAAGGCCTTACAACTACTACAAAAAAAGAATCCCTACAATAACCCTATATCATACCCATATTAAAAAATATAATCAAATTATAATATATATAATAAAAAAACCATATTGAAATATGAATATAACATTTAACTATCACTTCAATTAAAAATTTACATACAAGATATTTATATTGATGTAATATTTAGAATTAATCAAAAAAATACAACTAATATACAAAATCATAACTTTTATAACAGACTTTCTCCAACAATCAAACTTCATAAAAAAGATTGTATATGTTATTGAGATTAATAGTTATACTTTTAATAATATTATTAATGATTACATTGAAAATTTTAAATTAATTAATAATTAATAATTAAGAATTGAAATATTAATTATTAATTACAATGATAATTAAAACTTTATATAATTTATATTATTAATTACTAAATAAATTAATGATATTATTAGTTATTAATTACATTAATAACTTAAATTGTTGTTAATAATTATATGAGTAAAATAATATGACATTTTTATATTGAAAACACTCACTTGGAGTTATACCGACTAAATCATTTGTTGGATTGATATGAAATAAATTGCTACATGGGACAACTTAATTATGGATCATCTTATAAAGTATCAAGAAAATTCGAGCTCGTTTACTCAGTTTTTGATATGTGAAATGTTTGAAACCAAATTGACTATTTTATGTTGGAAACACATACTTTGAGTCACACTAGTCACCTAAGGTGTTGAGCTGATATGTGATCAATTATTACACTCCAAGAAAGAATCATGGATCTTAGAAATAATGTTCAGGGAAATATGATCTTGTTAACTAAGTTTTGGCTCTGTGTAGTTCATTTACACTAAAATAATACTTTTATATTAAAATAATTCACTTGGATTCATATCATCCATATCACATTTTTTTATTGATGTGTGGTCAATTAGTATATGCCAAAAATGAATTATGGATCATGTCACAAATTATAAAGGCAATATGAGTTCGTTTACTCAGTTTTGGCATTGTGACACATATTTTAAACTAAAATGACACTTTTACATTGAAAAAAAACACTTTGAGTCATACCGACCACATCGTGTGTTGGATTTATGTGTGATTGATTCCAACATTCAATAAATAAATTGAGGATAATTTTCCTAAATTTTCAAAACAATCTAAGATCGTTTAATAATTTTTGGCCGGGTACCATGTGTTTTACACTAAAATGAAACTTCTATATTAAAAACGTTCACTTAGTGTCATACCATAGAAATAATGTGCTAGATTGATCTATGCTTGGTTCATACACACCAAAAATTAATTATGGGTCATTTTCATAATGTTTGACAACAACTTGACCTTATTTTCTCTATTTTGAATATGTGCCACACATTTTATACTAGATGACACTTTTACATTGAAAACATGCACTCAAAGTCATATAATCTACATTGTATGCCCGATTAACATGTGGTCAATTCCTACATGTCAAAAATAAAATATGGATCATTTTACTAAATTTTGAATAAAATCCCAACTCATTTTCTTAGTTTTAGATTTTTCACATGCCTTTTAATCTAAAATAACACGTTTATTTAGAAAAAACACACACTGTGTAAGGGAATGCAATATTATTTTTTTGGAACATGTGGTTTATTGGATCAAACTAATATTTGATGACTTGAGTATAAATTACATGTTCTTGGGAACTACATTTTTCATGTAGTATTTACAAACTAAGTTAAATTCCAAAAATCAGCTAATATGTCACACAAAGACTGATAAATATATGATTTATTCTTCAATGTAATTGAATAAAATTGAATATAATTATTCAATTTTTTTAATTAAAATTCACTATTTTATGAGATTATTCAATTACATACGATGTATTAAATAATCAATATTATTTAAATGGGATATAAATTATTAAATTAAAATATTTATTTAAATTGTCTTTAAAAAATGTGAATAAAGGAATTTCCCAATATAATATTTTAAACACATGGAAGAAACATATTTTTTTCATTTTTCTGATTGATTAAGATACAAGGTTACACCCCATGATAAATTCATTAATATATTTACCTTTTTATTTTTTAAAGATAAGATAATATACCAGTCAAGTTTTAGATGAAAATATTGGTCGAAAATCTCTTAAATTATATCTTAATATAACATTACCTAGTGTTTTGAAATAGATTCGGGTTCATTTTTGTAACATCGTGATCCTCATTGGCTTGAGAAGGTGGAAGTTCATTACTTGACCTTAAGTGATATACCAAAGGTACCAAAGGCTGGAAATTAATGCCAAGGGATTCATTAAGAGATAGTGGAATATTTTCTATTTGAAGACAAAATAACCTAACCAATCATGCCATAAAAAAATAACCACTGCATGATGCATGATAAAAATGTGAAACAACTCATGATAATACCATTGATATCAAATACAAACTATAAAAAAGTAAAACAATAGAAGATAACTAACATCAAAGTAAACAAAAGAAGAAAAATCCATCAAACCTCAATGAAAACCCACAAAACTCCAAATCTCCAACATGCTCCATGCTCTAAATCCAAGAAAAACCCCATGTATCACGACTAATTACTAAAGATGCGTGATAATTTAACTTCACCTATGTCCCAATAAACAATATGTACAAAAGAAAAAATGTTCCAAATCAGGTTGAGTAACGAAACATAGTAGGCTTTACCCAAATTAATTTCCTACTCACAACACTAGGATCGAACAAGTGAGCACATTTATATAAAATAATTTATATAAAAACCATTTAAAATAGTTTAAAAAATTATAATATAAAAAAAAATTCCATACTAAAATAAATTTTTCAAATAAACCAATTTCAATGGAAATCAACCAAATAAGTCATTTAATCAACCTCATTAATTCATTTGGTATTACCCATTTCATTTCACAAAACCACACAAACACACACACTGAAACATATTGTTACCATTGATGGTGTAATTTCACGTCCATACTCAATCGGTTTGATGTTGGTACTTAACAACCATTATCATTTAAATTCCATCCATTATAAACCATTTTAGACTACCACTTTCCAAATTGACCCTTTCCAAACCCATTTAACCATTTCAATAAAACCGCTCTTTTATGGAAAACCATAACAACAAAAAAGTTCAATAAAACAAACCATTTTTATTGAAAAAACTATCCCAAAAAACACTTAAAATAAAACCAACCTTTTACTAAAAACACACTTCCATGAATCAAAACCAAATAACCATTTTAAAATCATTATTTTTAAAATCATGCTTGCATTTTCACTTTTAACAAAACACTCATTTTTTACAATTCCATAAATTTCCACCAAAAAAAGTTTCCATCAACCATTTCATAACAAGTTCAAAATAAATATAAAGAAATGAAATAAATTTGAAATCAATAATTCATGTTATTTTAAGAGGAGTTGAGAGTGAAGACACATTCCTTTGGAATTATTGAGAAAATGAAGAACAATACAAAAATTCCCACAAAACCGGGTTGAATCTCCAATAACCCATAATAGATCTATTATTCTATCACTATAAATCCCAAATCTAAACATTATTGGCATAAAAAACCATAGATATATATGTAATGAACTAGATATAGGAAAACTAAGAGAGAGGGAAGTAGATCTATGAAAAACCACCATAAACTACTATAAAAAGGACTTATCAAGGGAATCAGGCTTCAACACACCAAGAAATTCCTCCAAATCACTTATAATTAAATGGGGGAAGGGTTCAAAAACCTTTGGGTGGGATAAACATCGATTTATTGTTGATTTGGATAAAAAATATAGGGTTAAAATATAATATCATCCCAAATCCACATTTTTAGGATCTTGTTTTTAAAACATGCATGGTTAGTCACACAGTTAGGTAAAACCATGTGATAACCATGCTTGGACTACTGACTCAAAGGGGACCTCACACGGTTGGCCCACACTATTAGATAGACCATGCGTTAACCCTGAAAATTCCCTTTATCCCACTTTTCATAATTTTGTTCTGGGTGGCTGAATTGTTTGTACAAATAGTATGCCTACCCCTGAGCCTTCCCCATAGCCCCTCTCTCACTATGCATAGTTTCTGTAGGAATTTCATAGTTTCTACAAAACGTGAAGCTGTAGAAAATCCCCAAAACATTCCAAAATGTTTCCAAACCCTCCCAAACTTTACCCAAACACTTTATATACATAAATATCATTAAATAATGGTTTCTTAATAGAAACCAAGGGTGATACATTCTCCCCACCATTTTCTTTTCCATCCCTAAAAATTATAAAACCACTATTATCTTGAAAGAGTTCAGGCCATTAATCGATCATTTCATTCTCCCGTTCTTAGGTCTCTTCCTGAATTTGACCATGTTGACACAAAACATGTACTAGACCAATGATTTTCCCATGCAAGACTTTATCTTTCCTATACACAATTCTCATTGGCACATGCACCAACAAAACATCCTACTCTAGGTCATTGTGATCCCATCGAATCACATAGTCATGATCAGGTTGATACATTTTCAACAAAGATAGATGAAAGAAATTAGGCACACCACTAAACCATGGTGGCAATGCCAACCGATATGTCACCTCAAAAAACTATTCAAGTATCTCAAAAGGGATAAATTATTAAGGAGATAACTCCACTTACTTCCCAAAACTATGATTTCTAATCGTTGTTAAGATCATTAAAAACACACAATCACTCACCTCAAATGAAAATGGACATTGATAATGATTTTTATACAATTTATAATGGCTATGAGCCATCTCTATATATTTACTGATCAACTGAATATTCATCATTGTTTCTTGGACAAGGCTCGACCAAACTAGAGATGTCTCACCCATTTCCACCCAAAAAAGTGGAAAATGACAAGGATGACCATAAAATTCTTTAAAAGGTGACATATGTATCAAGTCTTGATAACTATTGTTAAATGGTAGCTCTACTAATGGTATGTCCTATTCCCATGAGCAACCAAAATCCATTACACAAGCCTTCAACATGTCTTCCAATGTTTGTATCATCCGTTTGGATTGCCCATCCATCTAAGGATGATACAACTTACTCATGGTCAATTGAGTTCCAAGGGATTTCTATACGGATTTTTAGAAACAATATAGAAACGTTAAATCTATGTCTAAAACTAGTGAAGTTTTATTTCATGTCTCTTTACAATTTCTTAGATATTTCTTTTTCATGTCCTCCACTATATGATATTTACAAATAGGGATGAAATGGTCCAAAATTTTGAGTCAATCCACTATCACCCATATGGATTCATGTTTCCAAACATTTCTTGGGATACCTATCACAAAATGCATATCTATATGCTCCCATTTCCAAATAGGAATATATAAATACTATAACATAACTATTGGTCATGGATGATCTACTTTAATCATCTGACAAGTTATGAAAATATAAACAAACTCATCCACCTTTATTTTCATACTAACCCACCAAAACTGTGCTTTCAACACCTTATAAATATTATATATTCTAGGATGAAAAAAACATCTCTAATGGTGGTAAGAATAAAAAATTTGTTCCTAACAATATATATCTACAACCATCCGATTTCAAAACTACAATACTAAACTCTTATCCACCTTCCATCCCTTAATGGTCTCCCCACTATTGAGTTTTTCCTCATAAAAACTCATTCAAAATTAGACTCTTGGGCCTCTTTAACCATCTACACAAAAAAAGGAATAAACAAATCAGTCAACAAAAACACAACATCACCTCAGTCTTTACATTCCAAGTTCATGTTGTCTAGGACCAATATCAACTTCTATTGTTCAGAAGCATGGTTTTCTAACTGAGCATATAAATTTCTTCTTAATGCATCTTCCACCATATTTTATTTACCTAGTTTATATATTAAATCAAATTCAAACATTTGGAGATATCTCATTCATATTACTTGTCTTAGGTTCAAATCCCATTGTGATAAATTATGTTTCAATCTCTTATGATCGATAAAAACAGTAAATTTCTCACCAAAGAGGTAATGATGCCCCGTCTTCAAATAATAGAATAAAACAGCTAACTCCAAATCATGCGTTGGGTAGTTTATATCATGAAAACATAACTTACTTGATCCATAAGCAATAAAATAAACTCCCTATATGAGAACACATAACAACTGTAATCTTGAAGCATCATAATACACCAAGTACCCTTGTCCTGATTCAAGAAAAATCAAGAATGGTGATAATATAAAGATAATGTTAAGCTCTTTAAAAAAGTTCTAAAATTAATCATCCCATTTTAATAGAACATTATTACTTTTCAAATCTATCATAGGTGAAACTATTAATGAGAAATCATGTACAAAGCATCGGTAATAACCAACTAGACCAAGAAAGCTTTGTATATAGAAGGAATTCATTAGTGATTTCCAAGAGATAACATATTATATCATTTCTTGATCCATAGAAGAACATTTTTTAGAGATTACATGGAAAAGTAAATGTACATCTTAAATAAAAAAATCATAATTTGATAATTTGACATACAAACGATGATTTCTCAATATTACCTACACATTCATCAAGTGTTTCTTATTCTCATCTCTTTTCCATGAATACACAAATATTACACCCACAATAACCTCCAAAAAAGAATACATATACATATAAAATATATAATTCATTTATTACACAAAGATCAATGGTGCATTTATAAGACCTAAAGGCATTATCATATAAACATAATGTCTATATGTACTCCTGGAATATGTATTTCTAATATCCTCCTTATGATCCCACAATTAGTTATATCTAGATTGAAAGTCAATTTTAGATAACCATTGAGCTCCCCTAAATTGATCGACTAGATTATAAACGCATGGAGGTGGATAATGATTCTTTATCCTAACTTTGTTAAGATTATGATAATCCACACATAACCTAAGAGTACCATCCACATTTTTTCAAAATACGATTAGTGCTGCCCACAGAGACGTGCTCAGCCGAATGAAACCTTTTCTTTATAGCTCTTAAAATAGAAATTTCATGTCCCTTAATTCTACTAGTTCTATTTGGTAAGATTTAAGGGAAATAGGACTAGTCCTTGTGTGGATATCAATAATAAAATCCACTTCTCTAATGGGTGAAAAAATGATAAATATTTAGGGAAAACATCCTAAAATTGATCAACTATAGAAAAAATATTATTATCGTTCAATTCCATAGATTTAAAATTCAACTCTTCCAACTTTTATGTGATTTTTACAATTTTTAGTGCCAACAAGCCTGTTGCATTTGTCTTTACATTCTTGTCTCTACTAAAGTGATGCTCTAAGCCATCATTAGACTTAAAAGAAACCTTTACGGTATAGTAGTTGATGTGATTATTGAACAGTTTTAACAAATACATGCATAGGATTATAGAATAGACATCCATATAAAGCATAGAGAAGTTCCATATCAATTCATCTCCAACAACAATTATAGAATAAGCTCTACACTCAAAGGTTCAACGTTCTCTCTGACAAAGAGGAGTTTGCAGTTTGAACACCAAAAGCACCCTATGAACATTTAATGTTAGAAAATCAATATCATGAGAAGTTATAATGGAATGATATGAAACTATATAAAAAATATTGTATAAGGGTAGAATTCAAAATAATCACACCTCTCACCATCGATGGTACAGACTGATCGTCCACAACAAAATACTCATATCCATATAATTTATTACTCACTAAACTTTGTTCCTTATTGGCTTGTTGAGATTTACACTACTAAGGAGTCATGGTATTCCTAAAATCCCCATGGATAGCTCTGTTCTATTGATGAGAGGTAATCTGCTACCCTTGTCCCATCTAAGCATACAACGTTTGCAAGCCCTGAGAAGTGTCTCGAACACCCAACCTGAGGGAACTATGATAATAGTGCTAAAGATTACCATTTGATTCCATTTGTGTTGTTCTATATGTGGTTTCATACAATCCCTTATCATGTGTATAATATTACCACATTTGAAACAAATTGGATATCTCTTGGGTGTTGCGTGAAGATTCATCGATCCAGCAATCTGATTCCGAGTCATGACCCCACCTTGGAAATAGGTGTCCCTATACCATATGCTCCTAGAATTAGAATTAACACTGTTTCCTATAGGTTTCAATATACTTCCTTCGCCTGTAGCTCCTAATATGTACCTTTCTACCACAATCACTCTATTGAACATCTCAGTATAATCCTTTATACAGATCATGGAAATCAAAGTGAAAATCTCCTACGTCATCCCTAATTCAAAGATTAATGCCTTCAAGGATGCACTAGAAGATAATTCAGGTGAAAAGAGGACTAAATTCACAAATTTAACTGAATACCCTCTCACCATGAGGCTCCCCTATTTCGATATGAATAAGTTAGTCATTCATGAAATCCTGAATGTATGAGGATATAATTTTTTATTGAAAAATTATCCAAAATCCTCCCAAAAAATTCCTTGGTATAATTTAGCCTAAACATCTAAATCCCCCCATGGTCGTGAAATATTATTCGACATATACATCACCAGCTTTAATTTTAGCTCTACTGGTGAGCCAAGGAAATCAAAGATTCGACTCATCCAGTTCATCCACACCTATGAATTCTCTTGTTCAAAATCTCCCAAAATGAAGTGTGGATTTTTCTTTTGGAACTGGACAAAATGATCCACTTACCTTGGTTCATATATCATTTTCCCTCTGTCTATAACATGAAAATCATATACTATACTCTGAAACAGCTATTGGTTCACCTATGAATCAGGTGTAACCACATTCTTATCAGATTATTCTGGATGGTTTCTATAACAACTACCAGGTTCCATTTTCTATACAGACAATAAAAACCAAATGTATCACTCTATATCAACTAGAGTATTAAAAATTTGAAATTATACCACATCATACTATCACAACATTTCTTTCAAAAATTCATCATTTTACATGTTCAACCATTTTAAAAATGTTACCATGATTTTGGAAATCATACCACTTTCAAAAAAAAAATTCATGACTTTTAAAAATCTCACATTTGAAAACTACCTTAACAATTATAAAAAAATATTTTTTTACCAAATCACAAATCATTACTCAAAATAAAATATTAAATCTTATCGTTAAGTCATTTATATGATTCATGTCATGCTCATCTCATTGGATAAAACCATCAAAATGAGATTTTAATTATTATAAGTGTCTCCAAAACACTTATGTACCCAATACCCCAGTAACCTAAAGTTCAACACAAAAAGGTTAGATATGTCCTTTTATGCTCTACATTTTGAGTTATGATAATCCTAATACTTTATAACTACCCAAAATAAGGAATAAACTAGAATTAATTTCAACTCCATGATCGAAAAAACTGATACCACTTGTTAGTAAATGAACCTACAAGTTGATACCACTTGTTCCACAAATATATTTGGAAGGAAATTACTTTTCCTTAAGTAGCATCCCTAAATCTCCTAAGCTGGTAATAAATTCCAAGTGATTCATTAATAGATGGGGATTTTTTTCCTTTGATGATAAAACAACCTAACCAAACATGTTGTAACCAAATAACCACTACATGATGCTGGATAAAAATGTAAATAAACTAATGATAATAACATTGATATTAAAAACAAACTAAAAAAAGTACCATAGATGAATAAAAATAATATCAAAGTATATATAAGAAGATAAAACCAAACAAACTCAACAAAAACCCACATAACTCCAAATCTACAACATGATCCACAAAACAACACAAGTATCACAATAAACCATTAAAGAAGTGTGATACTTTACCTTTTATTGATTCCTAATAAATTATATCTTAAAAAAAACCACATTTTCATATAATGGGTGATTAATGAAACTCAGTACACTTTCCCCAAATTATATCTCTACTCACACCACAAGGATAGAACAAGTTATCAAATTTATTTAAAATAATTTATATAAAATCTGTTTAAAATAGTTCAACATTTTATAACAAGACAAACAATTCCTTACCAAAACTATTTTCTGAAATAAAAAATTTCCATGGAATGTAACGAAACAAGTCATTTCAACAATCTCATAAATTCATTTGGCATTACCCATTTCATTTCACATAACCACACACACACACTCAAGCTTGGTGATACTATTGATGATGGAACATCACAACCACACTCCATCTCTTTGATGGTGGTTCTTCATGACCATTATCCATCCCATTCCATCAATTAATAACCATTTAATCCAACCACATGATTAATCAATCTTTTCCTAACCAATTTTACCATTTCAATAAAAGAAATTTTTTATTGAAAACCATAACAAAAAACCATTTCATTAAAACCAACACTTTTTTATTGAAAATGCCATCCCAAAAAACCATTATCCAAAATTTTATTGAAAAAACACTTCCATACATTAAAAAGAATATAACCATATAATAATGATCATTTTAAAATAACTTACCATTTTCACTTTCCACCAAAACACCTAATTTTCACAATTACAAAAATCTCCACAAAAAAGTGTTCCATAAATATTTTCACAAAAACTTCACAATAAATATCAAGAAAAACAATAAATTTGAAATAAATACTTCTAGTTATAGATTGAGTATTTGATAGTGAAGCCAAATACCATGGGAAATATGGTGAAAATGAAGAATGACAAGAAAATTCCCACAAAATAAGGTTGAATCTCAAAAAACAAGCCTTATATATTTTACCATATTGTTAAATAATCCCAATATAAAAATTTTTGGCATAAAAATAATTAGAACTATCTTCAACAGACTTGATCTGTGAATCCAAGAGAGAGGGGGAAGTAGATCTAAGAGAATCCCCCCAAACTACCATAAACGAGGACTTACTAAGGGAATCAGGCTTCAAAGAACCAATAAATGCCTCTATATTGCTTCCAATTTGACGATGAAGAGTTAAAAATCCTTTTGGAGGGAGAAATATAGAGTCAGGGTCTATTTGGAGAAAAAACAAGGGGTTAAACCATAATACTGACCCAAATCCACTTTTTTAGGATCTTAATTTTAAACGGTGCATGGTTAGTCAAACAGTTATGTAAAATAGTGTGCTAACCATACACCTATAATTTCATCAAGGAGGACCTCAAACTGTTGGATGCAATGGTTATAAAATCCATAAACCAACCATGAAAAATCACACTGTCTCACTTTGTATAGTTTCTCATAGGAGGCCACAAGGTTTGCAAAAAATCGTGAGCCCACCCATGCGCCTTCTTGTGTGCCTTCCCTTAGCCCATGCCTCACTGTGCACGATTTCTAGTAGGAGTTTCATGGTTTAAAAAAACTATGATCAAATCATGAACCTATAATAATTCCCCAAAAACATTTCAAAAGGTTTCCAAACCCTCCCAAACATTACCCAAAAAATTTATATACTTAAAAATCAGAGAAGAAGGGTCATATACTTGAAACTAGGGGTTTTAGAATTTTCATAGTGGGTTGTATTATTTTTTTAACTATCATATTCTAGGAATTCATGAAAAAAATTCCCTCTATTACTTATTGTGAATTTGTTTCCAAAATAATGGGGCTTTTTTTAGTGCCAGGCACACTGAATACACAACCTATATTAGTGGATATGTCTGGAATGACCATTATATGGGTCTTAATTATCCTGCACTACAAGGATAATGTATTATGACCCTAAGAGTTTTCTAAGACTATTTTGCATCATCAAAAATGTAATTTTATTAACTTTTATGAAAAATTATATAATTTTAATAAAAAAATGTTTAAAAAAACATCTTTTCTAGTAGCACTCGAGTATCCTAGAAACAACACATACGAATAATTTCATTTAATAGTTTTTACCTAAATTTATTTGAATTAAGAAAATATTTGGACACCATCTTAGAGTTAAGAAACTCATAACAAATAAAATACAAATCCAGTCCAAAAAAATATTTAGTTTTACTTTTTATTAATTTATATAAAATTTAATGATATATTAATTTTAATTTTAATTTTAATTTTAATTTTAATTTTAGGTTTTTTAATCCCAATCGATCTATGATACACTTTAGGTAAAATATGGATATAAATTAACTTAAAACATGAAACAAGCTCCTTTTATATTTTTTTAGAGAAAATTATGAAAAAAGGGTTTGAGTAATGTTGTTAAATTGTTTTATTTATTATAAAAAAACAACAAAAATGAGTATTAAAAAAATATAAAATAATCAAGCATAAAAAATGGAACAATTAGATTTAATAAAAACATTTATTAAAGAAACACATTAATTATTTATAATGTAAATATTGAGGGGAAGTCAATGTACTTGGGTTGCCACCTTAAATTAATGCAATTTCACATTCTCCTACATCAGTTGAAAGAAATGATTATTATCATAAATGTACATCATATGCACCATCATTGCAAGATTGATGCATGAATTTCTTAAAATTTCATGAAATGGAGATGATAATATCCATGCCATATTAAATAATTCCCATGATTCAGAAATCATATTGGAAAAGTGTTCTCATGCCATTTTCTCTAAAATATTTGGATTCTCCATCATGTTGTATTATAAGAAAGATCCATCATGGCCATCTTAATTTTCATCCTTCATGTTTTATTTCAACCAAAATCATAATATATTAGTAATATATCTACAAAGTATGATACCTATAATAATCATATGTGTTTCATTAATATTGTATGGTTTTAAAAGAAACTCTGTTTTAGAGATCAATCTCACACGATGATATGGAATTTCTTTATTTCAATTTAGAAAATTGTCATCATCTGAACAAATTCAGATTAAACTAGAAAAAAAATTAAATGAAACAAAAAAATTCCACCACGTTTTTAATTCAATAATATTTTAGAATTCTGAAGATGATAAACATACAATTTTTTCTTCAACCAACGATCCAAACTTTGTAGGATTGAAATGATATATAATATATGAATTTACCTTTAAACTCCCCAACTCATCCCATAGATGAAATATTTTTGCAGTAGAGGACATAATGTATTTAATTGTATCCACATATTCAATAGTTTTATATGATATTTAATTACCTAAGAAAAATATAAAATAAACAAAAACAAAACAGGTTCCCATGATATCACCACCCCATTCTTCTCTTACTCATTTCCCTTTGGTCAAATTCCAAAATATAACCACTTTGTTTACATTATAAATTCATTGAAAAAAACCTCACACTTTCATTGATTAAAAAAATAATGAAATCGGTTCCATGGGTCAATATTAGTGTATATATACCATTAAATGGAATAATTATTTTTAGCACTAATCTTAAAATTAACCGCCTTTTGTATGGAATACTGTTGATTCCATTCCTTCTAATAAAAATTTTGTGACTAATGTTTTTAGTGATTTTATTGAGAGAATTTAAAAATATTTTCATATATCTTGATAGAGAATCAAATAAACCACCTCTATATAATATGATACATATCCATATATCATTTCCATATATCATCTATGGGAAGAAAAAAAAATATAGTTAATTAATTTATTAACCATTTGTTTTACCTATTGACTGTTTCTGTGAACATAATGAGTTCATCTAGTGTATCAATCACAAAAAAAATTTAATATATACCATATATAAGAGATAGGTATTTTTTAAGATCAAGTCTTTCCTCATATAAACATGGATCATCCAATGCAACTATGGACCACATGTACCATTTTATTGGTTAATCTCTAGTAAAATTAAATTCCTTGGAAATTCCAAGGTCTTCCCACCATATACCTCCTTTAAAGTCAAAAAAATATTAGTTTATAACTTTTTTGCCAATTTGAATATTTTAAAATAATAATTATCCTTGTTTTGGACTCAACGACAGTAAAATAACAATAATAAACAATATTAGAGTTAATTTTTAGGGTATAATTATATATATCATAGTTTTAAATTTCAATTTCACATTTTATTTATTTTTGTTTAAAATTATTATTTTTTAATATGAATGTTTTTATTTGGTTTCACATTTGTTAGGTTGTTTCACCTAGGGGTGCCTTCACTATACACGTGTCCCCGAAAAGACTCACCTGCCTTTTGAGTTTTCTTGATTGGCTTCTTGCTCTAGTAATGAGAAGAGGAGATATGTTTTAGATATCTCAGGTGATTTTTTTCTCATTTATAAAGGGATTAAATTTGGGAGAGATGACAATCTCTTCAGATCATGAGTTTCATCCGGTTCGGCCTACGAGCTCATAATGAGACAATACATCATTTCCTAGAGGGGTTCTTAGGGAAGAAGAAGAAGAAGAATCAAGGAATATAGTCACTCACACTCCCCATTTTCAAATTCGTGTTGCCTCCTAGAATCAGAGTACTGATCCAGTAGAGAATTAGTGTGGATTCACTGAATCTTGGGTCCATAATGATTTCACATCAAGGGGGTTCCATATCGAGACTAATATTTCATTGTTACTAGGATTTGTTTCATATTATTGGCTCTATAGTGATTTATTTCCTTCTAAAATATATATATTTGTATCCTTTTTGGGTTTGTGCATGTGTCTATCCATGATTGGAATGTGTTGAATCTACATGATAGATCTGATCACTGCCACCTTATTCAATTGGGTTTGCCTCCTCAAATAGTTTATCAGATTATTTTCTATTTGATTATTCACGTCTATATTGGTTTGATTTCCTTTTTCATGGGAATATAATGTATGACATTATTGGTGTTCTCCCCATGCATGTAGGATCACAAAAATTAGAATTATGACTTATCTAGTGTGATTTTCATTCTTTCTATTCTTTTTTATTTCTTCCAGTAGATTGATTAAAAAAGAAGTTAGTTCTCTTTCTTCTTTATCAACTATTTAATTGAATATATCAAATCTATAACCTAGTGATACATGAAAATGTGTCTTTGATGTTTTAGGGTTAATAGGATTAACCTCAACATGTGGCATTAGATCCATATTGGGAATAATTTTGTGGTGTTAAATTTTGGAATCAAATTATTTGTTTATTTAAATAATTTTGTAAGGGGATTTTACTTTTTAACATTATTTGATGTTTTTAGCATAGGTAATTTAATTTTTTTGGCTCTAATTTCAAAATATTTTATAATTTTTTGTTTCCATTTATGTATCCATATTTTATATTCATTACTAGAGTCCTTATGCTACATGGGGTCATCTGGTATGTGTCTCGGGTTCTGGGGTAGGAGAAGTTTGTGCTAGGTTGGCCTGGGTGAGAGTTTCTATCAATTAGTGAGGTGTGTGGTTGAGTATTTCTATTTTTTTTTCTTCTATTTAGTCATTTCGAATTAGAATAGTGATATGGTAATTATCTCAGTTTTGTTACACTTTTTTTGTCTTGTATAAGGTATAAGTATCTAGGCAGTGACCTATTGTGAGTAGTGATTTATCCTGTGCAATGTTAAGAGTGGAAGTGTCATGTGAATTGGTATAGTGATGATCAGGATTCATGGGGGTTCTGTGAGAATCTATTTAGTGATATTAGGTGGTTCCTATATATCTGTAAGAAGCTATAATATGATGGGATTTATTTGTCATTATTTGTTTTCCCTTAGATCACCTATGTTCTCATGGGTTTAGAGTTTTTCCTTTTAACTTTTGAGACTTTATGAGATTAATAGTGGTACCTGTTTTTTAAGGAACTTATCATATTGGCTGGGTTTTAGGAAGTATCTTCCCTTTAGGTGGAGAGTTTTTTGAGTCTATTATGGGTTTCTTTGGAGACAAGTTTTTCTTTTCCTATGCTTGATTTATTAGTGTCTAGTCTTTTCTTTTATTTTCATTACTGCACTAGTTTTATTAGTTATATTATCTATGAATTTGATGAGACTTGTTCTTCCATGTTTTTGTTATAAGATGGGTACGACTATGTTCTTACTTGTGTTTTAGGTACTAGTGTACTATTTGTTATTTCCTAAATAACATGATCTTAAAGGTCGATGTAGGTAAATGTAGGTATATGTTCTGTTTATGTTAAGAATTGTTTAAATTATGAGCATGTTTAGTAGCTTTATAATGTCATTAATTTTATTAGTGTGTGTCACGTTGTTGCATAATGGGAGACTGTTCACATTGTACCATAGAGGTTCCTTCCTTTTTAAAATGTGAATCCCAAATTGAATATGGCCGGTGGTGCAGAATCGTCACGTGATTTTGATTTTAATTTCCAAGGTGGAGTTTTTTCATATTGTTACTTATTCATTTTTTATGTATTTTAATTACCAATGTGGATAATTGTGAATTTACATTACATAATTTTTTTTTTAATTAAAATTAATATTTTTTAATATGCCTTTTTTTAATTTTGTTTCACATTTGTTAGGCAGTTTTTCCTGGGGTGTCTCCTCCATACGCGTGTCCTTAATAAGCCTCAACCACATATTATGTTTTCTTGATAGACCTCCTACCCGAGTAACAAGAACATAAGAGTTGTTTCAACTACCCTTGGTGAATTGTTCACATTTAGATGGGTATTTCATTTGGAGTATAGATACTCTTAAGTTTGGTAATAATTTTTCAATAGGAGATTGTTCTACTTTAGCACAAGAAATTCACCTTTATTGAGAGTGGTACTAGCGAGGATGGGGGATGACTCCAACAAGAAATTTTTTGGTTTGCTGAGGTAGTAAAAATTTCGTTCTAGTATTATTGGGGAAGTGGTAGTTTTGTGGGGAGAAGAAGAGTCATATCGTGATATCTTGGAAGGAAACAATGATTCTTGGACAACACCTAAATCCCTAGAGGTGGATCATGAAAAGCTGGGGTCTTTAGTTCATGAACTCGGTAGTCAAATTATCTAGTTCAGACCAGATATGGATAGTAGAGATGCATCTGGATGACTATTTGAGTCTTGGACTGAAGTAATAGATTTAGAAATATATGGAGAACTCATATTTGGGTGACAAAATCTACCAACAGTGTAGAGGTTTCAACAAACGTGACATAGATCCCTAGGTAAGGTGCTCTCTATTGTTTCTTGTTTCTTTGTTAGTTCTTTTTTTTTCTTCTATGTATTGGTTGATGTTTCTCAAGTTCTTATATGTTTCATACTTATTTTTTTATTCTATAACCCTTTATTATTGTATAGTGAAAACCCATGGTAACTCCGCCCCATGCACGTAGGCCATTTGGTCGAAGCACATAAGTCTCGGAGCCAATTTAATGCTTTCTGCTATTTTTTTCGACGTTTTAATCAATAGACTGCTGGTTTTTCATCTTTATTTTAATTCAAATTTGTTTTTGCATTCAAAATCACTTTATGATTCCTATTAATTTTATTTCTTATTTTAATGGTTCTTTTTATGTACTGGAATATGTTCATTAGTTCTAGAAATACATATGAGAATCTGTAAAATTTTATTCTCATAGTTGTAAGTTCTAGTTATTAGAATTAGGTTCGACAAATTGATTTTTATTATTATTATGAGAATAATTAAATCTTGAATATGATGTTGAAATTTACATTTTCAGTGTGTTTTTTATATTTCTAGTTTTTGATGTTGTTCACTTATATAAAATAATTTTTTAATTATTTATTGTATAATTCTGATAAAAAAATATTAACTATATTTATTATATAATGTTATAAGACTAGAATATAGAAATTATTTTTAGATTTCGAATTATGAGTTCTGAAAACCAATTTTATATCCAACGGATTCTGGCTATCTAAATGTAGATTGCATTGCACTGCAAAAGCCCCTAACTATGGTTTAATATGTGAAAAAAATCCCAAAACTGGGTTGTTTCTTGTCATTATTTTCCTTTAAATAAATCTTTGAGTTGGAAGCATACCCAGAGATTTGAATAACATATTTTCAGTGTAATGATTTCATCATACTACACTCTATTTTTTCTAAACCCCACAATCCATTATAACTCTCTCGATGGAAATTGGAATTGAGGTAGATGTTGGAAGTAAATATTAGGAGGATATTATGGTAGGGAAGCTCCAATGTTCTCTATGAAACATCTACATGGAGAGGAACGGGGTGTGGAAACCAAGCCACCAACACCTTATTGCAGAAATACTTTGCTTCCTCTAGCACCACTTCCCCTTCAATATTGTACTGTGAAACTTCGTACACATCTATCAAACCCTTGACATTGTAGAATAATAGTTATTCATTGTATCTCCCTTATGAATCCTTGAATATGTTGAAAAAATATACTACAACATATATAGGAACACGTTTAATGGAACACCAGATTAATCTGAATTCATTTCATGAAAATCATTCCTGAAGGAACGTGATAACCCTATTATTAGAGTATCCAAAACCAAAGTGAAACTTTTAGAAGGTTATAAAAATAGTGTTGGGTCATTCCAAGATACATTTATTTCTTATTAAGGAAATATCCAATATCATGCGTGAAATGACTGTCAACATGAAGGTGGTGGATAATGTCAATCATCTCCAACACATTCAGCAAAACTCATTTTCACACTCTTATGATGTCATAATTTTCCTTACCACATTAATTATATGAACTAATTCTATGGGAAACCCATCATGCATTTACCATATGGGGTAATCACCTTTAGCTTTCAAAAGAAAGAAAAATAATGGTACTAACTATGAGGGTTGGAACAAATCCGATATAAGGTAGTCCAACTATCACAAAGAAGTAGAAGGGGATCGTTTAAGTGAACATAAGTGAGAGGTTCGAAGAAACGAAGAAATATAAGAAAACCAAAGAAATAACAATATTTAAAATGCAGAAAAGTAAAATACAACATGATTATTTACGTGGTTTAGAACATTTTGGTCTTACTCTATGGTAAAAACACTACTAAAAGCATTATAATTATGAAAAATAAATAAAGAACATTCAATAGGGAATATTAAGCAAAGAAACAACACACATAGACCACATAATCTATTTGTGAAAGTCACTCTTTACACTCCAGGACACACAGTTAAATCGATCCGAAGATGGTAACATATACATTTAGGCATGATGAAATCAAACATACAACCACAACACCCAGATTGAAATGAAAATAAGGAAATACTATTGAAAATCGAAATAGAAAAGGAAAAATATCACAAAAAGAAAAACTCATAAGAATTTAAGAAACAAAAAATACTACCATAGGTGTATATCCTAGAAGCTCTATGTAGTATAGACAGAGCTGTTGAGTGTCTAGATCTCCACTGAGATGATCATCGAAATAGGGAATGTGCGATGGCATGAAATCAGTAAGAGTCTTATCTCTATAATAAAGCCAAGGAAGAAGGATTTAGAACCAAAAGTTGAAGGATAGGCCTCAAAAAAATGAAGCGATGAGGCAGTAAAGGTGAGAAACCGGTGATGTGATAACTAATAGGCACAACAGATGAGGCAGACATGTGGCTAGAAGAAACAATATAGAAGGATTGTGAACATCTGGCCAGTGCAAGGGAACCTGAAAATCCCATGGAACACGACAGTAGGAAAGTGTATGGGTGATGGCGACATAGATCATCAATGGTTCAAACAAACACAAAATAGAGAAACTAGATCCGCATGATTAGCACAAATCAATGGCTAGGAGCACAAAAGTGAAGGATGTGGGATCAATCTAGCCCAGAATATGAGGCTCGACTAAACTGAATTCCCAAAGGGGGTCTAACTAGTAGGACATAAATGGGGCCAACAAGGACGTTACCAAAAGAAATCATAATAATAACAAGTACAAAATTTTTTCATAGATATATTTTTTAATTTAAAAACTGAAATTAACTAATCTCCACCTTTTGAAATTCCAAAAAATTATAGTGGTGTTCATGAAAGGCCAAAGTATTCTATAAGTAGGTTTGGATAGCTTTTATAAAATAGGAAATAAACCTAAACCTACATTGTCTTCCTAGTACGAATATAATTTGTTTGTTCCCTAGTGTCACACATACTATCTAAACCCACAATTCTACTACTAACATATTACTAAAACATGCTCAAAAGGTAATATAACTATGAAAAAACATTAAACGACAAATCCCACAAATATTACCCAAGTCTTCATTAATACCCGCTGCTCCCAAGTGTATAAATACCTACAAATAACCATCCTTTCTTTGGGTAAAACATAGTGACTGATGAAAACAAATAAAATATAAAAATAATGAAAGTAATAAAAGGTATTAGATACACACAACAACAAAAATAGGAACCCAACATGATAATAGTCTCCTCTTAATCTTGAATGGTTTAGTCTAGGCTAGAAAAACCCCCTTCTCACCGGTGGGCCTATAAACATTACAGAGAAAGTCCCACAACACAGAAAAGAGAAAACCTTGAAAATATACATAATTATAGCTAAAAGGTATTCTAAATATCATAGAACATCCGCAATGTCTCAAATGGGGAATATAATATTGGTCTGGTCTATAAAATCCTTTTCAATAAATTAAGGACATTATCTTTTAATATGGTTAGTTTTTCCAACAAACGAAACATCATAATTTCTTAAACAAATTCTTATCCTTTCATTCCCTATAATTTTTTCTATTCTAAACTCTAAAATTACAAAACTATGGTTTAGTTTTAAACCCATTATTTTCTTCCTTAAAATAATGTGTTTAAAGACTACGAGACAAAAAATAGACCTTAACCTCTTCTAATATTAGTGAAACATGACCATACATCACATAATAATTTAATGAACTAAATAAATCCTCATGATTGGTTAAAATAATTAAATATTGATTTTAATTTTTAACTTATACATATATATTAGCTAAATCAAGAATCACTTTATTAAACTCATCAAGATTAACATGAATAGAATAACTATGATTCATCTTAAAAGTATAAAGTCTCATTTTTATATAAAAGTCACAACACAATTTTTTATTCATATATAGATATTCAATTTTTAACCATATTCATTTACCAGTAGACTAATGTGAAACTTCCTTAAGAACCTTGTCTCTTATGGTCCAAAGTAATGTACAACAAGCCTTATCTAAGACATTAGGGTTGATATCAACAAATGTTGTGGTAGACTGACCATCGAACGAGATGGTAACAAAATGTTTTTTAGAAATGTTCAAGGCATTTTAAAGTTCAATATATACTAAGAGGGAATGATTTTTTAATCATCACATATTAAAATTCTGGATCTTTGGAATAGAATTAAGATTGAAAGAAAAGGAAGGGAGTCGTGGAACTATAGATATGATCATCATATCATGGTTATAATTAATTTAATTAAAATTCAAGAATTACTTTGATGGAATCCTCTCTCCATTGATGTTTCTGATCAGGATCCAATGTGATCTGTCATTGTGTCATAAAATCCAAGTGTAATATTCCTCTAGCGGTTATCCATTCGTGCTCCATGTATCTCTGGACGTCATTGAAGGGATCTCTGGGTGCTAGCATGGAAGAGACTTCTCTTGTGATGTCCGCCTTCTCTAGCCTTGAGAGCTGCTTACAAAGTGTTCTCCTTAATTCGGTGGAGGAGGATCTCTCTCGTAGCTAGAAATCATTCTTGGAAGAAAATAATTATCTCTTAGCTTGAGAGCTTTATTTAGATCCATTGTGCACACCCTCAAGTAATGGCTAGGATAATGAGAATAATTAATTGGGATTTTGGTTACATAGAATAATAAAATGAATTAATTACCCGAACACATTTATTCATTTTATTTAATTCATAGTAAGACCCCATGTCTAATAATAATAGTTAGATATTATTATTACTTTACATGCACCCAAAAAATTACACCTAATATTATTTAATTAAATAAATAATATTATTTTCCACAAATCCCCAGAAAAACAACACGACATGTATATAAATATACACGACGTGTACTTTTTTTCCATTCACTTTATTTTCCCCACCATATTTATTAGACCTTGAATAATGACTATTTATTTCATAAATAAATATCACTACTTTACTCACTAATAAATATATTATTTCACCCATAAAATATTCTCTTGAATAACTAGTGTCGAAATAAATACGATCAGGCATCCTTGAATAGCTATTAAACCAAAATCGGGAATAATCTTTATTCAACTTGTTAAATTAATATTTAAATAAGATACTTGGTCAAAATTAGTGTGTCACCCTCTAGGTCACTTTATCAGTGGCATTAGGCAGAGCCTGCATAAAGTCCAATGTCAGTGTCAAGAAACACACCAAGGCACCCATAGAGAATGAAGCTAATGCCGCAATGACGTGTCACCTCCTATGAATGCTTATTTTTTAATGTAATCCATTTTCCAAGATATATCGAATAAAGCGGGTTTCATGCTAGTTCCATCAACCCATGTGATCAATTATTCATTATTTGAATTCCTAGAATTGAACTTTCCCATTATTTACCATGGCCATAGATTTATTTTTGCTATATCAATTCCATCAAAGGGCCTGATATTTCTTCTTACATTATGAAATAGAAGGAAAAAAATACTTTATTATATTATCTATTAATGCAGTATTACTTGTGACACACCCAACATATACTACCTCACTGCGAATAGTGTGTCTTCATAGTTTTCATCAATACATCTATGTGTGTGATTTGTAATACCCATTAATAATAATCAGAAAGTATAAGGACCGATACACATGTCCGCAGATAGGGACATCAAATTACACTATGAAATGTCTATTTCCTACTGGAGGTTCTCATTCACATAATATCCTCCTAGATATTACCAAGGGAATACACCCTGGGAAGATGTCTCAAAGTTGTATGATTCTTCATCCCTAATGGACTATATTATTTGTGTCCCTCAAATAACATCATCTAGACATAGAACATATATTCAATAACAATGTTATGGAACATTCAGGTTCTCATCATAGTAGGGATTCACTATGAACTTTTAGTTGAACAACTATCCTTAGGACATTATCACATGCATTTTCACAATAAAGAACAATCTAGATGTGATAAGATATTTATTAATGAATAAAGTAAAATGTATTTGGTTCTAGGCTACCAACTCCAACAAAATCCCACTTGGACCAGAGCCAATTTCTAACAACCTTTAACCCGCTAGCTCTCACATGATATTCATACTTCTACTGAGTTAGAAATTTAGTCATGAGGTCTTCCATGTTCTCTTATATGGACACTTTTCTCATTCTAACTTCACCCCTTTGACAGAAATACCTTAAGAGGTGATACTTTCAGAGTATGTGATCTGTCCATTAATGTGACCTTGGTTCTTTTGCAAGATCCACCACTGTAGTATTATCACAATACAATGTGAAATGATCTTTACTGCTAGTCACCACATTAAGATCCTAGACAAAGTTTGTAATCCAAATGATTTTCTTGGCTGTATAAGAAGACACTATATTTTTTAACTCTACTATAGAATTGGAGAAAATGGGTTGCTTTGAAATCTTCCAGCTCACAGCTCCTCCATTAAGATAGAAAACATATCTAGATTACAACTTCAGATCATTATAATCTATCTGAAAACCAACATTAGAATACCCTCTGATGAAAAGATCCATGTATCCTTCATACACTAGGAACATTTCCTTAGTTCTTCTTATATATTTAAGGATAGTATTAATAGTAGTCCAATACTATTCTCCAAGATCTGTTTGATATCTGCCTACCATGATCAATTTATAGGCAAGATCAAGCCTAGTACATAAAATGGAAAATATGATAGATCCTATAGCCTAAGCATATGGGATATTACTCATTCTATCTTTTTCTTGTTGTGTCTGAGGACATATTTTTTTTGAAAGATGTAAGCCATGTGACACTGGAACCAATCCCCCATTGGACTGTTCCATACTATATCTATTTAGTATATAGTCAATGTATGTTCCCTAAATTAGTCCAATCAGCCTCTTGGATCTATCACAAATGATCTTGATCCCTTGAATGTAGGCTGTTTCACCCAATTCCTTCCAATATAAACACTTGTTCAACAAGTACTTAAATGAATATATGACTAGTACATCATTTCCAATAAGAAATACTTAATAAACATATACTAATAGGATAAAGACCTCATTCTCATTAAACCACTTATAAACACATGGCTCCCATTCATTCTTAATGAAACCAAATTTCTTTATGGCTTCATCAAATTTAATGTTCCATGACCTAGATGGTTGATTTATTCCATAAAGTGATTTTTGTAACATGCAAACCAGTTTGGATTTACCAGGTGTCAAAAACCCTACTAGTTGTGTCATATAGACATCTTCTTGAAGGTTCTCATTATGAATGTTGTTTTGACATCCATATGCAAAATCTCTTAGTCATGGTAAGCCACTATGGCAAGCATGATTCTTATGGATTTAAACATGAAAATTTGTGAGAAGGTTTCATCATAATCAATTCCTTGATGCTTTCTCAATCCTTTATCCACTAACCTTACTTTATAGGTGATAACTTGACATTCCATGTACAAATTTCTCCTCAATACCCATTTACATCAAAAAATCTTTACATCAATTGTCTCATCGAATAGATCCCTGACTTGGTTCTGATACATGGAATCCATCTCAGAATTCATAGCCTCTATCCATCTTGAAGTTTCTGATCTTTCTAATGTTTCCCTGTAGGATAGAGGTTAATAATTTTTCAACAATAATGATTCACCATACTCAGTGACTAGGAAACCAAATCTATCTAGTTCCCTTACCTCTCTTGAGCTCCTACGCAGTACTTGTGTTTCTAGAACCTCTTCCACGAGGACCTGTGGATCTTGTTCCTGTACCAAATCTTGTGTATCTTGAGCATGAACTTCGTCGAAGTCAATCTTTCTCCTACTATCCTTTTTGAGTATGTTCTCCCTCTCTTGAAATATGGATTGTCTAAAGATAGTCACTTTAGTGTCTAAAGGTTTATATTGGTAATATCCTGTCGTTTCATTGGGATATTCTACAAAGATAAACCTCATGAACCGGGGTGCTAGTTTGTTTCATGAGAAGGCTATAAAAAATGCCTCACATCCACATACATGTGTGTGTGACAAAATGGGTTTCTTTCCAGTCCAGAACTCAGAGATAATTCCATTTTCTGCCTTAGTTGGTACTCGGTTTAATGTGTATACTGTAGTTTGTAATGCATATCCCCACAAGGATAATGGAAGATCTACACGACTCATCATCCACCTCACCATGTACTACATGCGGTTACTATTTTCAATAACATCATTCTATTGTGGTGTATAAGAAGAAGTGTGGTGAGATAGAATTCCATAATCCCATATAAGATCGATGAACTATTGATTTATATATTCTCCACTCGATCCAATCAATGTTTCTTTATCTTCTTACCAAGATGATTCTCTACCTCATTCTTTAATTCCTTAAATTTATCTAAGGCTTCTTACTTATACCTCATTAAGTAGACATAGCCATATCTATTCAGATCATCAGTAAAAGTTCTGAAGTAACAATACCCACCTCTATCTTCTACTTTAAATGGTCCACACACATCCTTGTGCACCAATCCTAGAATATATGTGTCCCTTTTACCATGTCCACTGAAAGGCAGCTTGGCAATTTTACCTTGTAAACAAGTGTGAAATTTATCAAGTGGATTTATCTTATTAGAGTATAAATAACCATCTTAGTATAGATTTGTCAAGCGCTTCTCATTTACATGATTGAGATAGTGATGACACAAATAGGGGATGTATGAATCATGTGAGTTTGTTTCGTTATCGATTTATAGCACATGTTTTTTTTTAATTTAATACATAAAAAATGTTATTTAAATGCGCCATACCGTAACATACGTTGTTCTTATAAAAGAAACAACCCTTAGTTTTAAACATGTAAATAAATCAATACATATCCAAAAAAGATACATAAATTATGTTCCTGGTAACAGTAGGAACATAATAATAGTTATGTAAAACCAAAATCATCCCAGTTGGAAATGAGGGATGGTAATCACCAATGGACTACACAGCCAGCCTCATGCCATTGGAAGCTCGAAGATCTAGCTCTCCTATGAAAATATTTCTAAATCTACTTGGTTTCTACATTTGAATATAGATGTGATCCCCAGAAGCTGTATCTAATACCCAATGTGTAGAAATGGAAAGATTAAACTCGATAACAAACACACCATTAACGCCCCCATGATTCTAGGTGGATTTCCTCTTCCAATGTCCTCGCTTTCCACATGAAAAACATAACGCCTACCATTCCTTTCCTTTCCGATGGATCTTCCCATTCTTGGATGTACAATTCTTAGGGGATTTAGATCATTTATGAATCCTTGGAACCTTTGCCTTGTCCTTCCTTTTCTTATTCACCATTAGGACTACAAGTTTTTCATGCCCCATATCCTTATCTACCTAGAGAATTAAGGTTAGAAGTTTCAATATACTTTTATCATTGTTGTTCATTTTGTAGTTGACAATAAAGCTAGAGAAGGTCTTGGGCAGTGATGATAGGATGAGATCTGTACACAAATCATCTGAGAACTTAATCTTTAAGATGTACATGCGTTAAATGTAGCTAATAAGCTTGACTACATGAGGCCCAACTGGTGCAGAATCTCCAAGATTATTTGTGAACAAAGCATTGGAGATCTTATATCTCTCATGTATCGCCTTCTCTTGATAGAGATCCTTAAGGTGAGACACCATGCTATACGTGCCCATGAATTCATGTTTCATTAAGAGATCATTAGACATGGACGATAGCATGAAACATTGGACATCAGGGGAATCGTCCATATGTTTCATATAGAGATATAGTTCCTTATAACTAGCCTAGTTTCTAGGCACAACTGGATCATTCCCTTTCAGCAGATACAATTTCCTCTTGTGGTGAAGGATGACGTGTAAACGCCTCTTCCATTCATGAAAATTGGTGCCAGTGAGAAGGTTTTCCTTCTAAAGAATGGATCAAAATGATATGTTTGAAGTCATTTTATCCTGTTTCTATAAATTAAGATGAGAAAAGATTTAATACTTTACAATTATAAAACCCAGACAAATAAATAATTTAATACTAATTAGTCTCCCACTATTTTATCCAAATCCAATATACCTCACTATTGACTTCCGAATGGTATGTTGCCAAAATATTCTAGTGGAAATGATCCATATCACCAATCAAATTACCCCAATTAGGGTTGGTCAAACAAATTTAAGGGTTTTAGGTATGCATTCAAAATTACAAATGTATTAACTCGCAGTTCCTTGATCCACTGAGTGGACTCCCCAATCCTGAAACCCTTTTATTTTGGATTTCCTCAACCTTTTCCTCTTGGCCCCACCAAGTACTGTTATGGTAGTAAACCCTTGACGAGAACCAATTCAATTCAACCCAAAACCTTGAATTAAAATCCCCAAATAATTGAAAGCACCCCAACTAGGGTTGTTCATGCACTTTGAACTATGGTTTGATTCTAACCAAGATTATGGAAGGCTGTATCGACTTAATATTTTATTTAAGGGATTTTATCCTTATACATAAATATCCATTTTCTTATCTTTGATTACATTATTTTTAATATTAAGTGGGATATAAGTAAGTGATTAACCATGCCTAAGATAATATATATGCATTATCCAGTCTTATTTTAGATTCATCTTGCATGCTTGTTTAATTCATTAATTGTGTGATCGTGAAAACACACCCACAATAAATAAATCATGAAACTGAAAATAAAATAAAATAAATGGTATGATCATGAGCTTGTTCTATTGGTTAGTTTATCTACTGGTTGATAAACTTGCCCAAGACCTAGGAGAGAAACACCTTGAAACTTTTGGGTTCGTGTTTACAGCTTTCCATCTGTCATCCTTTGTGTCTCATTGGATTGGTTTCACCTTGGATCCTAACATAAGTCGCTTCAACTAGTATGGGAGCTCCATCCATTAAATATGCTTTTATCTCACTCGTAGGTGATGGGTAAAACTGGGTTTTACATAAAAAAAACATGGGCATGTAGGCCCTACATGTTAAGGAGGAGAAGGCTCGCAAGCCAAAAAATTTAATTTAAGTAAATAAATTAATATAAATCATTCACATACAAAGGTATTGGTCTAGCTCATGATCATCCATACATTCATTGATATTTATGTATAAATAAAACTAGAAATCAATTCTTAAATTGTTATTGTTTATGATATATCATGCTTGAATAAATTAATTAACCTTAATTTATCAATCGTTTTATCTTAAACCCTTTTCAGAATTTCCATGAGATTCTCATCCATTATAATTTTAAAAAAATAATTTCATTTAAAATTATCTTTGTACGTAACTTCTTACTTGGAGGCAACCCAGTGAATTCCCATTCATAACTACCCAATGGGTAGAAATAAACATTACACAGATGTTAAATTAAACATATATATATATATAACTCCTACCACGTGTTGTGCCTTAGCTTTACACCTTGGCTATGGTACACATCTCAAGTGTTTTTATAATATAATAATAAATTTTAATAAATATGAGTAATTTGGATGAGTACATGGCGTGTTGTTCTGACTACAGGGTGTGTACTTTTGTTCACTATTCATCCGAAGTACATGCCCAGAGACATGCCGTGTAGATGTACTTCGGAAATATTAGGATTACACGACATGTTCAGTGGGAAGCATGCTATGTAGTATCCGCTCTACATGGTTTCCAGCCAGGAAAGCCGTGTATGGGTTACACCGTCCAACCCTAACCCAAAGGGACTACACGCCGTGTTCAATCGGGCAATACGACATGTAATCCAGAAACCGTGTGCCGCCTGTTCCTGGTCAACACACGGAGTCATAAAGAATTAGGTAGAATCTAATGACACAACCTAGTTTGGAGGGCTGTCCTGTTGCATGGAACCTATACTACATGGCATGTACTACTGAATACATACTGTGTGTTTTGGGGTTGTATGACCAGGAAGTTTTGTCACCTCTGGATGAGTTCCTCTATCTTATTTTAGTCAAAATTAGAAGAAAAAAATTGTTTTTAAGGTGAATGAGAAACAAAAGAGGAATAATAGATATCTAGATTCAGATTTATAGAACGATTAGATTGAATTGAAAAAACATAATTATTAAAGGCTTAAATCACCAATGAAAAACTAAACAATTATAATCAATGATATGACCACTCTGATACAACTTTAATGTTCTAGGCACAGTAGAAGCATGTTGGTGGGTGTACCCAACTGCAATTTTTCCATTAACAAAGACCAATCTGAGATCCGTCACAATAATAAAATTCCAGATCTTCTGAATAGAATGAAGAACAAAAGAAAAGGAAGGGATTCCTAGAACCATAGATAGGATCATTATATGTTGTTTATAATTAATTTAATTAAAAGACAAGAATTACCTTGATGAAATCCTCTCTCTGTTGATGTTTCTGGTAATGATCTGATTTGATCTGTTGTTACGTCGTAGAATCCTAGTGTAGGATTCCTCTAGTGGTGATCCACATGTTTAAAGACCCGTAAAATTCAAGGAAATCTTTTTCTTAATTTTCTTGGGAATTTTACAAGAACGCAGTTTCTGACGGCACCTGATTCCGAAGCCCGGTGTGCCCGGAATCATTTTCCGAAGTATAGCTCGGGTACGTTCAGTGAACGAACGAGCGAGTTTTTCTAACTTTTGAACCGGTGCTTGGAATCAAATTTTTAGGGCACCTATGGAATCACAACACCAGTTAGTTTCTTAGAAATTCCTTTTCCAGAGTTGCATTTTCTTGGGTGTGGTTTTTAATTTTTGGGGTTAAGTTAAGAAATAAAATAAATTGGTGCGACAACTTTATTTTATTTCACTTAAAGCCACTTAAGCTAAGTTAAGCAGATAAGGTGGAACCCACAATATCCTACCCACTTAGTTGGATATTGGTGAGGTGGGGCCTGCACGATCCCCACTGTCTCTTCCCTCCTAAGTAACGCACCCGCAAACCCCCTCTTCAATGAAATTCAACCGTGCGTTTTTCTGGTTAAGAAACGCCCCATTAAATTGGGCAGTTAAATTGTTACAACTAATTCATCGAATTAATTGTTCGTTTCTTATGTTTTGAATTTCAAATTCTTAAGTTGATAATAAAATAAGAGGAGGAATTATTTTATTATGGTTTGGGTTGTGTTGTGATAAACCTTTGGGAGAAAAAGAGAAGATTCTCTGTTCTTCGATGAAGAACGTGAAGAACGCACCACCGCCGACGAAGAATACGAAGAACACACCACTGCCGATGAAGAACGCCAATCTCCGATGGTGGACGACGGCGAGTGACGCCTTCCTCAGAGACCACCTAACACCAACGACGATTCTCTTCTTCCGCGGGGATCTTCTTCTTCTGCGGCAGACCTCTTCTTCCGCGACGGTTAATTCCACGACGACCGTTCGTTCGACGACATCGTTGAGGTAGGGATTTATTTCATTTGTTGGTTCGTGAAATCTTTTGTCGCTTCTCCTTTTCTTTGAACCACCTGTTATCATGATAACAGGAGGAGGTCGGACCGCACAAACACGACTGACACTCCTCCCCTTTTTTTTGGTTGTTGGTTTTGTTGCGGCGATCAAAGAAACACGGTGCCGAAGCACCGCGCGGAATTTTGATAAGGGAAGGGGGAGGAGCGCGGCGCCATCGCGCCGCGATGTTGAAGACAAACCAAGATGCGGCACTGTTGAAAACGAACCAAAGATGAGGTGCCTTCGCGTCGCACCAGAGAACCACTAAAGTACCGCGGCCGGAGCGGGGCCGCGGTGAAGGGGCATGGCGCTGTCGCGCCGCGCCGGACGAACCAAGGCTGCGGTCGGTTTTGGGCCGCGGCGGAACAGCGGAATCAGAGGCCGGTACCGGGCCACCAGCGTCAGAGCAAGGGGACCGGCCTTGCCGGTCCCGTGGCGGCAAAAGCCGGCTGGCCGGAGCGGGCCGACCGGACCATGGAGGAACCGGGGGTTCGAAACCCCCGGCTGGCCGGACGAAGTAGCCCCATTAAGGGGCCGCGGTTTACTTCACGCGGGGGCAGCGCCCCCCACCTCGTAACAGCTCGGGCGTTCGGCCGAGTCCCTGGCCAGTGCGCCAGCGCGCCGCGCGTCGGGTGGCTGCCCTGGCCGGTCCGCCAGACCGGACCGCCAGGCCGGGCTGCACGCAGGCCGGGCCGGGCCACGCCAGCCAGGCCGGGCCGGGCCATGCTCAAGCAGGCCGGACCCGGACCCGGTTCGGGCCGACCCTGGGGGTATCGGGCCGGGTCGGCCTGGGCCCGAACCCCTTAATACCGTACCACCTTCGGTCCGTTGCCCATAACATGAGCTACGTACCTCCGATCGACGAACCGTCAATTGCGATGCAATCCTAGGATCGGGATGGTATTTTCGGTATATCATAATCCAGGTTTTGGAGGACTTTGGGTTCGGCCAGGTTGGTTCGTACACAAAACCAACCGGGTCCTTGGAGCGGAAACGCCTATAACTTGAGCTCCGGACGTCCGATTGATTTGCCGTCGACTTTGATGGATTCCTCTAAGTGAGACGGATCTTTTGTCTTACTCCGCTCGAGGTTTGGACGCAGTTGGAGAATGGTCGGGTTGCTTTTGCCTTAAAAACCAACCAGGCCCCTGGGACGAAAAAGCCAATAACTCTCGGACCGGGCGTCCGATTGACACGCCGTCTGCGATGTTGAGTTCCTGTTGACGATACGGAAATTTTGGATACATCAAATCCTTACTATGTGTCAGTTGATGTATCATCCTCTCGGCTCGTGGAGTGGACCCTCCCGAACGAGCTTACTGTGTGCGGGAACCCTAGAGCTGGCTGCTACTACGACGACGACTATACATAGATGCTCAGTAGATTCGACGGTGAAGACTACAACACTCAGCGATCCTACGTGGATCAGTGCTACCGATCATGTGTGGGTCTGATCCTGTGTGGGTCAGCGCTCAGCGGTCCTGTGTGGGCCAGTGCCTACAGATCCTATGTGGGTCCGATCATATGTGGGTCTTTGTGGGGGTTAGTTACCTATCGATACTTTGTGGGTCATTGCAGGGGTTAGTTACCTATCGATCATTTCTGGGTCAGATCCTTTGTGGTTCATTGCAGGGGTTAGTACCTATCGATCCTTTGTGGGTCCAACAGATTAGATGAATCAGTGGAAATATCTGATCATCTCTATCGTCTTACGAGGAAGTATACATGTGTGAGCTGAATTCTGTTTTGCTTTCCTTTGTGGATTGTGTTGTGCTATCCTGTGAGGATTACGTTTTGCTTTATTTTGTGGATTGTGTTGTGCTATCCTGTATGGATTTACGTTTTTCTTTCCTGTGTGGACTGGGTTGTACTTGGGCTCGGAGGTTGGAGTGAGCTGGAATTGATGACTTAGGTATATGTATGGGCATATACCTAAGCAGTGTCGAATGTTACTTCGTGATTGTATGTTTCCTCTATGGATTATCCTTTGTGGATTCTGGGAGACCTTCGGGGATCTCGGCGTCCCTACTGAGTAGCTTAAACTCACCCTTGCACGGGCTATGCCCGCACTACATTGTGTTGGTTACAGACGACGGACAACGCTGATCGTGGTTGAGGCTTGCGGAGCAGGACAGTACCTGGAGGTGGACCACTGGGCGGGACGTACTCGGAGCGGACGGCTGGACCCGAGGAGCTGTGGAGGCTATCTGTACTCACCCTTCAGGTGGGATTTCCAGTGGACATCTTGACGTTGCGGCTTTACTTTTCAGTTGCTGTTTTCCCTTCCAGTTGTACTTTTATTTCAGTTTGGGTTTGTATACTGGCCCACTTACTTTTCCGCACTTACTGTTGTACTCAGTTTTTACTTGGTGTTTATTTCTACTGTTTGCTTGCTCTGGGGTGTTTCTTTACTTTACAAAGGAAATGCCTTCCCTTTTTACTCGGAATTACGCCTTGGTGCTTGTCGCCATCCCCTGGCCTCTGGAAGGCGGGCTTGGGGTAGTCACGGCATGGGCCCCGAGGACGGGTCGTGATAAATTGGTATCAGAGGAGTTCGGTTCTATCGAAAAACTTTGGACTCTGATATTTTTCTATGTGAATCAATATTGTTAAGTGTATTGGGTGTGGTTATCAGTCTAGGGAGTCCAGTGTTGATGCAGCGGCCGACGTATCCGTACACCAGAACCCTGACTTCTGATTTCCGACTTAATGAACGAAAAAATTGATTGCATGTGTGTTTCAAGTTTTTTTTGTGATTACTTTGTGTCAGCTCACCAGATATACTGTTCTGACCGTGGCGCACCTGTTTCCTTTTCAGGATGGCCCCACGATGGCAGCCAGCTAGGGTTCTAAGAGTTGAGCGTGACGAAAGCCCACCGAGCGATGAGGCCTCGGTACAGGGCCCTTTGAAATCCTAGGCACCGATGGTACCTCTACCCACCGAGCCACCAATGCTACCAGCCCCAGCCACTGATGATGCACGTCACCTTAGTGAACTTTACGAGTTTCAGTGCCAGTGACCGCCCAGGTTCCGTGGGGAGATGGACCCTCAGTCCAACAAGAACTGGCTGGAGGTAGTTGTACGAGTTTTCAGGTTAGTGAGGACACCGACAGACCTCATGGTGATCCTCGCAGTGAGCCCACTGGACGCGGCAGCGGGCCGATGGTGGAGCTTGATGCTCCAGGTGCACGATGAGGCATCTCTCCTCTAGAAGTACTTTGAGAGACTCTTCCTCTCAGAGTTCGTCCCAGCCACCCTCCATGCGGTGCGCATCCAGGAGCTTCTTCAGCTGTGGCAGGGCAGCTTGACGATTGGCCAGTACTCGGCGAGATTTACCGATCTCTCACGCTACTCGACAGACATGGTACGGGACCCATTATTCCGGGCCCGGACCTTTGAGCAGGGATTGAGACATGAGATCAGGGCATCACTGATCTCCCTCAATATTCCAACCCAGGCAGAAGTACTGGAGCGAGCCTTTTTGATTGAGAGCTTTCTTGCTAAGCCTTCTTCAGCAGCGAAACCTATCGCGGGGAAGCACGTAGCAGATTCTTCTGTAGCAGGTAGTCGACGAATGAATCATGGGTCTAGGCAGACCAGAACCTCAGGCAGACAACCTCAGGACACTGGCTCAGCAGTGAGGGGCACACAATGCAGAGCCAGTCTTTCGAGAGGCAGGTAGTGCTACACATGCAGCGGGCAGGGCCACATGGCTCGTGACTGCCCGACCCGCCGTGCCGAGGAGTAGCAGATGGTTGAGGGCCTGCCCAGGCAGAGGCAGAGGGTCGACCGTGGCGGTCTGCAGGGAGCAGGCGGACGAGGCAGAGGAGCTGGCCGAGAAGCAGGTGGTTGGCGAAGCTTTGAGGCTCTACCACCACCACCACCAGGAGTTCCACCCTGACCATAGGGAGCTGGCAGGTAGAGACAGGCATAGCTCCAGGCAGCGGAGGCCTACGACCACGGCGCGCCCGAGATGATTCAAGGTACTATCTGTGTCTATTCCACCCTTGCTGCAGTTCTTATAGACACAGGAGTGAGTCACTCTTTCATAGCCGTTGCCCTTGTTTGGAGCTCGGAGATTCCGATGGAGTCGTTGGGTCGATCCTTACGGCTAGAGACTCCTACAGGAGCAGACTCGTTGATTACGCACTGGTGCCGGCAGTGTGAGCTTACTCTAGGTGGCGAGAACTTTGGCTGGGATCTTCTTATAGCGGCGTCGAGGCCTTACGACGTCATCTTGGGCATTGATTTGTTATCTACAGTCCATGCATAGATCGACTGTATTAGGCGCAAGGTGAGATGTGTACGCACCGACGGGAGCAGGTTCACCTTCACCAGCGAGAAGGGAGCCTTCGCAACACAGGATGTACTTCCGCTGAGGAGAGGACATCCCATCACTAATCAGTTGGCTAGCCTCATCCTAGGAGGTGTTGACGTGCAGAGTCCTAGTTTTCCTGCAGTGGTGGATCAGTATGCGGACGTCTTTCCCGATGACGTTCCAGGACTACCTCCTCGTAGAGAGGTAGACTTTTATATTAATCTGTACCCCGGGACAACCCCGATATCCACTCCCGCATATTTGATGGCTCCTGCCGAGCTTCGAGAGCTACAGGTATAGTTGGAGGACTTGCAGGGCAAGGGTTTCATCCGACCCAGTGTTTCACCCCAGGCTTCCCTGATATTGTTCGCCAAGAAGGCAGACGAGAGCTTGCGACTTTGTGTCGACTATCATCGCCTGAACCAGGTGAAAGTGAGGAACAAGTATCTGCTACCAAGGATAGATGACCTCTTCGACCAGCTCAAGGGAGCACAGTGGTTCTCAAAGATAGACCTCAGGTCAGGCTATCATCAGCTCAGAGTTCGGGACGAGGACGTGTAGAAGACGACCTTTAGTTGTCGGTATGGCCACTATGAGTTCTTGGTTATTCCATTCGGCGTAACCAATGCTCCAACAGTGTTCATGGGACTCATGAACATGATCTTTCAGCCATACCTAGATTGATTTTTCGTGGTCTTCATCGACGACATTTTGATATACTCGACGACTGAGGAGGAGCATGCCTACCACTTGCGGGTTGTACTAGACACACTTCGAGAGAACCAGATTTAAGGCAAGCTCCCGAAGTGTCAGTTCTGGATACGCGAGGTCCACTTCTTGGGGCACGTCCTCTCTGAGGCGGGAGTTGCAGTGGATCCTGCGAAGATCGAGGCAGTGCTAGCTTAGGAGCCACCCAGGAGCGTGACGGAGGTGCAGAGTTTCTTGGGACTAGCTGGATACTATCAGAGATTTGTGGCAGACTTCTCCAGAGTTGCGGCACCACTCTCATATTTGATGAAGAAAGGGATACCCTTTGTGTGGTTAGAAAAATGTCAGCAGAGCTTCCAGGAGCTGAGAAAGAGATTGACTAGCGCCCCTATCTTGAGGCTTCCGGAGGAGGGAGTAGGGTACGTAGTCTACTGCGATGCATCAGGGACCAGACTCGGATGAGTCCTGATGCAGGAGCGAGCGGTGATCACCTATGGATCACGTCAGTTGAGGCTTCATGAGAAGAACTACGCTACCCATGACCTGGAGTTAGCAGCAGTGGTATTCGATCTGAAGACATGGTGACACTACCTGATGGGCGAGCGCTTTACAGCCTTTTCTGACCATCAGAGTCTTAGGTACATCTTCTCTTAGAAGGACCTGAACCTGAGACAGTAGCGATGGCTCGAGTCCCACCAGGACTATGACTTTGAGATAGTCTATACTTTTGGGAAGGGGTACGTAGTAGCTGATGCTCTCAGCAGGAGGACGTGAATTCAGATACTTGAGGAGGCGACAGAGCAGCTAACCGCTTTGCAGATATCCTTCATGGATAAAGATAGAACAACCTTCCTTCAGTCTCTCATAATCACCCCTCCACTATTGAAGCGGGTCAGAGGGGCACAGTGTGGGGACGCTGACTGTGAGACGCGGCGTGCATTGATATCCTCAGGACATGAACCTGATGGTTTCTCCTTTTGAGCAGAGAACGACGTCCTTTTCAGAGGAAATACCTTGGTACCAGTTGCATTACGGGAGGAGGTGATGAGAGAGTTTCACACTTCTCCCTTAGAGGTACATCTTGAAGTGGTGAAGATGTACCAAGATCTCAGACGACAGCACTGGTGGCCGGGCATGAAGAAGGCTGTGGTAGAGTTCGTTTCTCGATGCCTCACCTGCCAGTAGGTGAAGGCAGAGCATCAGGTACCAGTAGGATTGGTAAAACCCTTGGAGGTCCCAGAGTGGAAGTGGGACGGGATATCTATGGACTTCGTGACTGGACTTCCACGCACTTCCAGAGGTCACGACTCCATTTGGGTGATTGTCGACTGACTCACCATGTCGGCTCACTTCTTACCCATCAGGGAGCAGGGCTCAGTGAAGAGCTTGTGACGTCTCTATGTTCAGGAGATTGTACGACTTCACGGCGTGCCATCATCTATCGTCTCTGATCGAGATTCTTGCTTTACTTCCCGGCTTTGGAAGGGGTTGCAGGAGGCGTTCGGGACGCAGCTACGTCTGAGCACCGCCTTTCACCCTCAGACATATGTTCAGACGGAGAGGACCATACAGACTCTCGAGGACATGCTCCGCGCATGTGTCCTTGACTTTGGTCGCAGTTGGGAGGAACACCTACCCTTGGTGGAGTTTGCGTACAACAATAACTACCACTCCACCATCGGGATGGAACCTTAGGAGGCGTTGTACGACTGACCTTGCAGATCTCCTTTGTGCTGGACAGACCTCGGGGAGTCAGCACTTGTGGGACCGGAGATGGTCCAGGCCATGACAGAGAAGGTCCAGGTCATCCAGGAGCAGATGAGGATAGCTCAGAGCCGGCAGAAGTCTTATGCTGACAAGAGGCGGAGGCCACTAGAGTTCGAGGATGGCGACCACGTCTTCTTGCGGGTCTCACCTCAACGTGGATTATGGAGATTTGGCCATGGCGAAAAGTTGTCTCCATGCTTCATCAGACCATTCAAGGTCCTCAGGAGGATTGGAGAGGTGGATTATCGCCTGTATCTACCACCTCAGTTGCACCGGGTGCACGATGTCTTCCATGTATCTCATCTGAGGAGATACGTGCATGACCCGACGCATATCATTGACCATGGGGAGCTGGAAGTTGATAAGGGGGTGACTTTTGCGGATTTCCGGGTGGAGATTGAGGATCAACAGGAGCGGGTCCTATGTGGATGGTCAATTTCTCTGGTGCACATCAGATGGCAGCACAGGAACCTCTAGGAGAGCACTTGGGAGCGGGAGGCTCAGATGCGTGCTCAGTACCCACATTTGTTTCCCTAGTTTATGATGTATCTTTATGGGGACGTAAATCCCTGAGGTGGGAGTGATGTAAAGACCCGTAAAATTCAAGGAAATTCCTTTCATAATTTTCTTGGGAATTTTACAAGAACGCAGTTTCTGACGACACCTGATTCCAAGGCCCAGTGTGGCCGGAATCATTTTTCGAAGTTTAGCTCGGGTACGTTCAGTGAGCGAACGAGCGAGTTTTTCTAACTTTTTAACCAGTGCTCAGAATCAAATTTTGAGGGCACCTATGGAATCACATCGCCATTATTTTCTTAGAAACTCCTTTTCCGGAGTTGCGTTTTCTCAGGTGTGGTTTTTAATTTTTGGGGTTAAGTTAAGAAATAAAATAAAGTGGTGCGACAACTTTATTTTATTTCACTTAAAGCCACTTAAGCTAAGTTAAGCAGATAAGGTGGAACCCACAATATCCTACCCACTTGGTAGGATATTTGTGAGGTGGGGCCCGCATGAGCCCCACCGTTTCTTCCATCCTAACTAACGCACCCGCAAACCCCCTCTTTAATGAAAGTCAACTGTGCATTTTTCTGGTTAAGAAACGCCCCATTAAATTGGGCAGTTAAATTGTTACAATTAATTCTTCGAATTAATTGTTCGTTACTTATCTTTTGAATTTCAAATTCTTAAGTTGATAATAAAATAAGAGGAGGAATTATTTTATTATGGTTGGGGTTGTGTTATGATAAACCTTTGGGAGAAAAAGAGAAGATTCTACATTCTTCGACGAAGAACGCGAAGAACGCACCACCGCCGATGAAGAACACGAAGAATGCACCACCGCCGATGAAGAACGCGAAGAATGCACCACCACTGACGAAGAACGCCAATCTCCGACGGAGGACGACGGAGAGTGATACCTTCCTCAGAGATCACCTAACGCCAACAACGATTCTCTTCTTCCGCGACGATCTTCTTCTTCCGCGGCGGACCTCTTCTTCCGCAACGGTTAATTCCGCGACGAATGTTCATTCGACGACATCGTTGAGGTAGGGATTTATTCAATTTGTCGGTTCGTGAAATCTTCGGTCGCTTCTCTTTTTCTTTGAACCGCCTATTATCATGATAATGGGAGGAGGTCGGACCGCACGAACACGACCGACACTCCTCCCCTTTTTTTGGTTGTTGGTTTTGTTGCGGTGATCAAGGCAACGTGGTGCCAAAGCACCGCGTAGAATTTTGATAAGGAAAGGGGGAGGAGCGCGGAGTCGTTGCGCCGCGCCGTTGAAGACGAACCAAGACTCGGCGTCGTCGCGCCGCGCCGATGAAAATGAACCAAAGATGTGGCGTCGTTGCGCCGCACCGGAGAACCACTAAAGTACCGCGACCGGAGCAGGGCCGCGACGGAGGGGAGCGGCGCCGTCGCGCTGCGCCGTATGAACCAAGGCCGTGGCCGGTTCCGGGCCGCAGCGGAATAGCAGAACCGGCGGCCGGTACCGGGCCGCCGGCGTCGGAGCAAGGGGACCGGCCTTTCTGGTCCCGTGGCGGCAGAAGCCGGCCGGCCGGAGCGAGCCGACCAGACCATGGTGGAACCGGGGGTTCGAAACCCCGGACTGGCCGGATGAAACAGTCCCATTAAGGGGCCGCTGTTTACTTCACGCGGGGGCAGCGACCCCGCCCCGTAAGGGCTCGGCCGTTCGACCGAGTCCCTGGACGGCGCGCCAGCGCGCCGCGCGCCAGCGCGCCAGGCATCTGCCCTGGACGGTTTTCCAGACCGAAATTCCAGGCCGGGCTGCGCCGCGCTAGCCGGGCCAGGCCGCGCCCAAGCGGGACGGACCCGGACCCGGTTCGGGCCGACCCTGGGGGTATCGGGCCGGGTCAGCCCGGGCCCGAACCCCTTAATACCGGACCTACTTCGGTCCGTTGCCCATAACATGAGATAAGGACCTCCGATCGACACACCATTAGTTGAGATCCGATCCTTGGATCGAGACGGTCGTTTCGGTATATCGCACTTAAGGTTTCGGAGGACTTTGGGTTCGGCCTGGTTGGTTCGTACACGAAACCAACTGGGCCCTCGGAGCGGAAACGCCTATAACTTGAGCTCCGGACGTCCGATTGACGTGCCGTCGACTTTGATGGATTCCTCTAAGTGAGAAGGATCTTTTGTCTTACTCCGATCGAGGTTTGGACGCAGTTGGAGAATGGTCGGGTTGGTTTTTCCTTAAAAACCAACCGGCCCCCTGGGACGAAAAAGCCAATAACTCTCAGACCGGGCGTCCGATTGACGCGCCGTCTGCGACGTTGAGTTCCTGTTGATGATACAGAACTTTTGGATACATCAACTCCAGAATATGTTTCAGTTGATGTATCAGCCTCTCGGCTCGTGGAGTGGACCCTCCTGAACGAGCTTGCTGTGTGCGGGAACCCTAGAGCTGGCTACTACTACGACGACGACTGTATATAGATCCTCAGTGGATTCGACGGAGACGTCTACAGCACTCAGCGATCCTACGTGGATCAGTGCTACCGATCCTGTGTGGGTCCAATCCTGTGTGGGTCAGCACTCAGCGGTCCTGTGTGGGCCAGCACCTACAGATCCTGTGTGGGTCTTTGCGGGGGTTAGTTACCTATCGATCCTTTGTGGGTCAGATCCTTTGTGGGTCATTGCAGGGGTTAGTTACCTATCGATCCTTTGTGGGTCAGATCCTTTGTAAGTCATTGCGGGGGTTAGTACCTATCGATCCTTTGTGGGTCCGATGGCTTAGATGAATCAGTGGAAATATCTGATCATCTCTATCGTCTTACGAAGAAGTATACCTGTGTGAGATGAATCCTGTTTTGCTTTCCTTTGTGGATTGTGTTATGCTATCCTGTGGGGATTATGTTTTTCTTTCTTTTGTGGATTGTGTTGTGCAATCCTGTGTGGATTTAAGTTTTGCTTTCCTGTGTGGACTGGGTTGTACTTGGGCTCGGAGGTTGGAGCGAGCTGGAATTGATGACTTAGGTTTATGTATGGGCATATACCTAAGCAGTGTAGAATGTTACTTCGTGATTGTATCTTTCCTCTGTGGATTATCCTTTGTGGATTCTGGGAGACATTAGGGGGTCTTGAGGTCCCTACTGAGTAGCTTATACTCACCCCTGCACGGGCTATGCCCGCACTACGTTGTGTTGGTTGTAGACGACGGACAGCACTGATCGTGGTTGAGGCTTGCGGAGTAGGACGGTACCTGGAGGTGGACCACTGGGCGGGACGTACTCGGAGTGGACGAATAGACCCGAGGATCTGTTGAGGCTATCTGTACTCACCCTTCAGGTGGGATTTCCAGTGGTCAGCTCGACGTTGCGACTTTACTTTTCAGTTGCTGTTTTCCCTTCCAGTTGTACTTTACTTTCAGTTTGGGTTTGTATACTGGCCCACTTACTTTTCCGCATTTACTGTTGTACTCAGTTTTTACTTAGTGTTTACTTCTACTGTTTGCTTCCTTTGTGGTGTTTGTTTACTTTACAAAGGCAATGCCTTCCCTTTTTACCGGGAATTACGCCTTGGTGCTAGTCGCCAGCCCCTGGCCTATGGAAGGCGAGCTTGGGGTAGTCACGTCACGGGCCCTGAGGACGGGTCGTGACAACATGTGCTCCACATATCTCTAGACATTTTCAAAGGGATATCTTGGTTCTAGTGTGGAAGAGCCTTCCCTTGTGATGTTCGCCTTTTATCGCCTTGAGAGCCACTTTTAAAGCGCTCTCCTTGATCCTATGGAGGATGATCTCTCTCGTAGCTTGAGATAATTCTTGGAATAAAAGAATTCTCTCTTGGTTTGAGGGATTTCTTTAAATCCATTGTGCACACCCTTAATGAATGGCTAGGATAATTAGAATAATATAATTGGGATTTTAATTACATATAATAATAAAATTAATTAATTACTCGAAATAATTTATTCATTTAATTTAATTCTTAGTAAGACCCCATGTATAATAATAAAAGTTGACTATTATTATTACATGAAATGCACCCAAAAAATTACACCTAACATTAATTAGTTTAATAAATAATATTATTTCTCACAAATCCCCAAAAAAACTACATGGATTGTATATTAATATACACGATGGGTACTTTTGTTTTTCCATTTTTTTATTTCCTCCACCATATTTATTAGACCATGAATAATGACTACTTATTTATTAAATAAATATTAATGCATTACTCACTAAAAAATATATTATTTATCCCACAATATATTCTCTCCAATAACTAGTGTCAAAATAAATGTGATTAGGAATCCTTGAATAATTATTAAACCACAATCGGGAATAATATTTATTCAACTTGTTAAATTAAAATTTAACTAAGATACTTGGACACACATAGTGTGTGAACCTCAAGTCCTCTTTCTTGGTGGCATTAGGTAGAGCCTGCCTAAAGTCCATGGTCATCATCTATAAACATGCCATGAAACCCACATAGAAAGAAGTTAATGCCACAATTACGTGTCACCTCCTACGAACGCTTACCACGTAATGCAATAACTTTGTCTCAATAAATCGAATCAGGTGTGTTGCATGCTGGTGCCATCATCCCATGTGCTCGATTATTCTTTATTTGACTTTCGAGAATTTTACTTTCTCATTTCTTACCATGACCATGGATTTATTTTGGCTATATAAATTCCATCAAATGGCCTGTGATATCGACTTCTGTTATGGAACAAAAGGGAAAAATCCTTTCTCACATTATCTATTAATGCAGTATTACTCCTAACGCATCCAATATATCCATACTCGCTGCGAACAGTGTTTTATCACAGTTTTTTTCAATACATATAAGTGCGCGATTTGTAATACCCATTAATAATAATCTTAATGTCTAAGAAGAAATACACACGTCTGCAGATAGGAACATCCAATGACACTATGAATTGTGGATTTCCTGCTGGTGGGTCTCGTTCTCATAATATCCTCTTGGATATTACCAAGGGAACACACCATGAGAAGGTTCCTCAATGTTTTTTGAGTCCTCACCCTAAATGGCCTGTATTATTTGTGTCCCTCAAATAAAATCATCCGGACATAGAAAATATATTCTAGAAATGTGTTATGGCACTTTCGGGTTCTCATCATAGTAGGGATCCACTATGACCTTTTAGTGCAATAGCTATCCTTCGAACATTATCCCATACATTTTCAAACAGAAGAAAAATCAAGATTTGATAAGGTATTAATTAATGAATAAAGTAAAACATAGTTTGTTCTAGGCCACCAACTCCAAAGATTGTCACCATTAAACTTCTTTACATGAAATTTAACAAACATCACTTAAATGATTACATTCTATAATACCACCTGTGAGTGTTGGAGTAGATCCAATTTAATGAATTATAACTTTTACAGATAATTAGAAGGTGATTATTTAAATTAACAGAAGCGATATTTTCAAAGAAGTGAAGAAAAAAAAAGAAAAAAAAAGAAAGAACAAAATATAAACTACATAAAAGTAAAAGATAACATGAGTATTTATGTGTTTTTGACTAGTTCGGTTCTACTCTAGGGAAAGGACACCACAACAACCATTATTATTATAAAAAAGAAACAATGAACATAAAATTAATAAGATGAAGCATAGAAACAATGCACAAGGACCATAGATTCTATCCACGCATGAGGAACATACTACTCTATGAATTTTAGTAAGACTGAGGTGAAGATGGTAGAATACACCTCCAGGAATGATGGTGTAACGCCCCGACCCCAATTACCCAAAGTCAGTGCATTATTACATAACATTGGCATGATACAAGGAATCATGTATCAAAAGACCAATCAATTTAGTTTCCTTGGAAGTACTAGATACATTCATATATTCTACAATACATCATGAAATAAAAACATCAAAATTTTTTTCCCCTTTTTAAATACACTTATATTATTAGCCTATACTTGCAGGTCAATCATTAAGTACTTCTTCACATCCTAGGAAAAATAAAACATTGATAGAGGTGAGCTCAGATGCTCAGTAATGATACCAATATAGCGTAAAATTTTATAAATAAGCATAAACATTTAAGGCAATTTATAAGACTAAAACAAAATCCTTTTAAACTTAAACTTCAACATAAAATGGAAAAGATAAAATCATATAATTCCATTTAATTAATCACATTGATATTCTACTAGTCAAATAATCACATGAAATATCAATAGCCACTTTCATAATGATGGAATGCATAATTCCAGACTTCATAACCACATAGTCAAGGCCTTGTGCCAAGACTAAAAATAAGATTTTGTCAAGGCCTGGTGCCAAGACACTAGTTTATCTCATGAGACCTACTGATGCATCGTGGATATATAGCGGGCTCCACCCGTCACTTACTAATTCCAATGCATTCCTTATATGAACAGGTTTAAACATAACATAAACATTCGTATTAAAACTAGTATAAAAATTGTCAATACATTATCGATAAACCATGAATGGTGTAAAAATAACACATCTGCATTCAAACATATTAAAAAAACTTCAATAAAATAAGGAATATTGTTATCATAATAAATCAACTTCAAATAATTTTAAAATCAATCAAAGGATATTGACATAAATGAAATGAAAAATATTTGAAATAAATACATCTTTCTATTTTGAAATCATTTAAAAGTTAGATAATTATAAAAGAAAACATTTATTTTTAAAATATTCTTATAAGGTTGTATCGGAAGCTTCGACAATGATATAATGGCGGAAAATAGCCACACCTGCTGTATATGTTAAAAAACAAAACATTTTACCTTAATTTTGCTGAAAAGGATATAAAGTACCTCGTTTGGAAAACAACGGAATGATTCCTTTAAAACCGTTTTATAAAAAGTAAAACAAGGGTATAAATTAATTTAACCTATAGTCCAGTAAATAGTTTTGAAATACTTTTTTAAGAAACATGAATGTGGATGATAAAGAGGTCCCAGTAGATACTTACATTAAAACAAACTCTGATAATAAAGAGATTGTGAAATTAAACCTTACCTTGTAATATTACTTAGATGATGGTATTTTAACGTCCTATATAATAGTTAAAACATTGTTATTAAATTATACAATAACTATATACATAAATATGATATCATATATGATCATATAATATTTTTTTGTTAATAATATTTCAATAGTATCATCATTTCAGGTGTTAACTGGTTCTTTTTCCTTTATATGATTGGTTACGTAGCCACATTTGTTATAGATAGGATGTATTTAATTAATATAAAATTGATATTATGTTAATAAACATTATTTTTAATCATAAAATGAAAATTATTCTTGAATGATTACGATGAGGAATGAATCTCATCATGTTCATGGAGACGGTAATCCGTACGTACACACGAGCGGCAATATGATTATATTGATGGTAAAAACGTATGTAATTTGATGGTATATCATATATAAAAAATCATTAACATGTTAAATTTATTATTTACATCAGTTATATTCATTATTATACCCATCCGAAATAATGGAGTGTTTGAATAACAAAATACACAATGACGTGGAGATGGTAAGCCGTACGTACGCATGTATGGTGACTTTGTTATTTATAGGATGGATAGAATAATGAATATGATTTTACCATATTTACAACAATATCAAAGTATATAGAATATACTGGATTAATTATTTTATAATGGAAACAACAAAGAAATAGGAAGTGGAAGAAGAAAATAACTTGAAAGAGGTGATGAAATATTTACCTCTTCGCCGGGTTCTTCATTTTTATTTGATCAAAACGGCTCCTTACATTGGATTTATGACCAAAGGTTGACTCTAACATGAATGGAGGAAAGTTTTGAGGATATTTGGGTATGGTTTGGCCGATCCAAATGGATTTGGATGTGTGAAATTAAGAGAAGGGGAAGCACCCTTTTATAAGAGAGGTGAGGGTCACTTTAGAAAAAGATTGAAATAATATTTTATAATAAAATAATTTTCGGTTTCTATGGGTTAAAAAATAAATTATTTCGAGACTAAGGTGGGTATGGGTCGAAACTATCTCGTCCAATAGGTTTTAGAAAGGTTTATGTCACCATATTAACCTTATCTTTTATATTTAACTCTTAGTTAAATAGTTTTAAATTAACCATGTCTCTTTGTATTTCTATATTATATTGTTAATAAACTTACTATAAAAATCTAATAGAACCTAATGTGGTTCATTATTAATATATATAATCTTATCTATGTCCTTTGGCCAAACCTTAGATTTTTTGGAATATTATATCAATTAATAATATAGTATTTGTTTTAAAAACTCAATTATGTCAATTTTGACACTATTTAGTATTTTGATTTTGTAAAAATCATAAAAACATGATTACTTCGAACAAAAATTAATTAATCAACCCTAACATGTCATATTAACCTATAAAATTAGTGTAATTCATCAAAAGTCTCAAATTTTATTTATTTGGATATTTATAATATCAACTATTTTAATCTTTTATTAATAAGGTAATTACTTCATCATCATTTTGTCATAAATAAATTAAATTATTTAATGTCTAAAAATTATAAATAATATACCATTATGTAGGAAATAATTTTCTCTTCTTAATGAATATTTATAGTCAAATGTATCTTATGTATAACCCTATATTAAAAATGGTTTAGTTATTAAACATTGAATTTAACACTTTTAGCTATTCTTTAAATAAAATAATAATAAATTTCTTAATCTAATCCAAGTGAACCAAAGGGTATCATATTATATTCCTAAGGTTATTTTTGGTCGAATTACAGTTATCCAATAGAATTAAGACATGTGTTAGGGTAATTATAATATCATTTTTACCCATAATTACCCTGTTTACTTTTAATCATGGTAAATAAAAGTAAAAAATTACTATTCACAAAAAATTATTCTCAACTTATTGAACCATGTTTTACTTAATGATTTCAACTATGTCTCTCATATTTTTAAAATTAAACTCACAGAAGCGGTAAAATTATGTTTTATGCAAATATTCATATGCTCCTAGGAGGTGGGTAAAAGACGATAAAAAGTTCAATAAATTTTTTATATATCTCAGCTTATTATAAAATGAATTCAATGAATTACATTGAACTATTATAAGTATTATGTTTATATTTTGACCTAAATTAAATTTAAATAAGATAAATAATTATTTAAATAAAAAGTCGGTTTTAACCAATAACGCAATGTATTTCACTATTCATCAAAAGTTGAATGTTTTTAGAAAAATACCAAAAATTCACCCTAAGATAATTTCGATATTCCAAATTCAAAAATAAAGTCCATTTTGAATTTTTTTTTTATAAAATTTCAAAAAGTGGGCATTACTATTCATAATGGATAGTTTGATTGGTCGCGGTTTGTTAGAATATCGAAGTTGCGTACAATGAAATCTATTTCATTATTCAAAGGGAAATGTACCGTGGAAGCTTGGGGTGTTACATTATCCACTCCTTAAAATAATTCCATCCTCAGAATTTCTATAATATTACTGCATAAATAAATTCAGGCAGTTCTTCATCATAAGTTCCTCGGGTTCTCAAGTTGCCTCTTCCATTTTATGATTTCTCCATAGAAGTTTCACCAGACGAGTCTTCTGATTTCTCAACACTTGTTCTATAGTATCAATAATTCTGATAAACTCTTCACAATATGATAGACTGGGTTCTAGTTCTAATTCTTCTTAGGTGAGTACATGCGTTGGGCCATACATGTATTTTCTCAATAGTGTTACGTGGAACACATCCTAAACTTTGGAGAGACTTGGAGGAATTTTCAAACGGTAATATACAACCAAAATTTGTTTTAGAATTTTGAAAGGTCCGATGTACTTGGGACTTAATTTACCCTTCTTACCGAATCGTATAACTCCCTTCCATGGAGATTTCTTCAAGAAAGCATGATCTCCTACGTACAATTCCAAATCATTTATTCGGTTATCAATATAGCTCTTCTTCCTACTTTGTGATACTTTTATGTGGGTTGGATAACCTTCACCTTTTCCATCATTTCCTCAACAAGTTCTGGGCTTATGAGTTCTCTTTCATCAATATCATCCCTACAAGTTGGTGTGTGACATCTCTTTCCATATAACGCATCACATGGTGTCATCTGAATACTTGAATGGAAGCTATTGTTATAGTAAAATTTTACCAGAGGTAAATATTGATCCCACATACCTTGAAAGTCAAGTGAGTAAGATCTCAATATGTATTCTAAGGTTTTAATAGTTCGTTCTGATTGTCCATCAGTTTGAGGGTGGTAGGTAGTGCTCAAACGAAGTTCAGTATCCAGGTCCTACTGAAAGAATTTTCCAAAATCTTGATGTAAAATGGGGATCAAGATGAGAAACAATCGATAGGGGTACTCCATGAATTCTTATAACTTCATTAATATATAGTCTTTCCATACGTTCAAGTGGTAAATCTTTACTTATATGAAGAAAATGTGCTGACTTGGTAAGATGATCAATAACGACCCATATTGAATCATTCCTTCTAGGAGTCTTTGTTAACCCCATGACATAGTCCATCATAATATTATCCCATTTCCACTCAGGTATGGGAAGAGGTTTCATGACTCCGCCAAGCTACTGCCTTCCAGCTTTCACTTGTTGAAAAACCAAACATCTTGACACAAAATCAACAATCTCTCTCTTCATGTTGTCCCACCAAAAATGCTCTTTCAAATTTCTATACATATTAGTGCTACCGGGGTGTATAGAGAAATTGGAGCTATGAGCATCTTCCAACAACTCCCTTTTTAGATCAGGTATATCGTTAACACAATGTCTCTTACCAACTTTCAAAATTCTTTATTTATATATAAAGTCAATCAATCTCCCATCATTCACATCATTAATTTTATTTTAAAATTCTACATCATCAATCTGAGAACATTTTATGCTTTCTAGTAAAGATGGTTTGGAAACCATTTAAAAAAGCATTGATATTTCAACTTCCATGCTAATTCTCATATCCATCTTTACTATATCCATAAAAATATGACCCTTTTCAACACTCATATTGTTCAAAACTCCATGACACTTTCTGCTCAAAGCATCTTCCAACTTATTTTCCATCCCCAAGTGGTAGTGTATAATGAAATCATAATCCTTGAGTAGTTCAAGCCATCACCTTTTCCTCATGTAGATTTCTCTTTGTGAGAAAATATACTTCAAACTCTTGTGATCAATATAAATCTCACATTTTTCACCATAGAGATAGTGACTCCATATTTTCAGAGCAAAGATTATAGCTGATAACACAAGATCATGAGTAGGATAGTTTTTTCTCATGAATTTTTAGCTGTCTTGATGCATAGGAAATAACTTTATCATTCTGTATAAGGACACAACCAAGTCCTTTGTTTGAAGCATCACTATAAATAAAAAAACCATCGTTCCCTGATGGTAGAGTCAAGATAGGAGCATTGATTAATCTTCTCCTTAGTTCCTCAAAACATTATTTACACTCTTTTGTCCAAACAAATTTAACCCCTTAACGTGTGATCTTGGTTAATGGGTTTTCCAATCATGAAAATTTTTGGAAAAAATGCCGATAATAACCTGCTAAACCAATAAAACTGCGTATCTCAGTTATACTCATCAGTGTCGAACATTCTTGGATTTCCTTGGTCTTTTAAGGATCAACTGTGATTCCATACTTAGAGACAATATGGCCAAGAAAAGATATATATTGGATCCAGAATTCACACGTTCTATCCTACCCATATAATTCATTTCTTCTAAGAGTATTTAGAATAATGCGTAAGTGATTTTCATGATATTCATAGATTTTGGAGTACACCATGATATCATCAATAAACACCACTACAAAATTATCAAGATATTCCTTAAAAACTCTATTAATTAGATCCATGAAGACATAGGGTGAATTAGTCATTCCAAAAGGCATTACTGTAAACTCGTAATGCCCATACCTGGTTCGAAATGATGTTTTCGGGATGTATTCCTTCTTCACACACAACTGATGATATCCAGATCAATGGTCAATATTTGAAAAATATTTATGTCCATGAATTTGGTTGAATAAATCATCAATGTGAGGTAGGGGATATTTTTTCTTTATTGTTATATCATTGATCTCCCTATAGTCAATGCACAACCTCATAGATCCGTCTTTCTTTTTAACAGAGAGGACAATGGCTCCCCATGTAGAAAACCTAGGTAGAATAAATCCCTATTACTCAATTCCTCTTGTTGTTTCTTTAGTTAATCTAATTCCACAATGGAAATTCTATAAGGGATCTTTGATATGGTCCTTGTACTAGGAATTAAGTCAATGTAAAACTCAATTTCTCATTTCAGAGGATGTCCAAGTAAATCCTCTGGAAACACGTCAACATATTCTTTCACAATAGGTATGTCCTCTATTTGAATATTCTTTTCCCCACCCATAGTTATTTTATTCTCTTCCTCCCAAATAATTGAATTTAGTAGAGCTACTGGGGGTGGATCTAGATAAGAATCAGGTGGTGACGTTTCTGCTCTAAAGATAAGGTACTCCTTATCATCATCGAAAATTGTAACCTCCTCCTTTTTATAATAAAGTTTCACATCATGGTCTGAAATCCATTACATTTCTAGGATTATATCAAATTAAACCATGGTTATTATGATGAGATCAACAGATAAGGAACATTTATATGCCCTAATGGGAAAAGATTCACAAAACATTGTTGCGATGATACTTCCCAAAGGTGTTTTGACTGACAAATCCCTTGTTAAGTAAAATTTAAAATATCTAATTTTATTAGAAATATAGGAAGATATGAAACAATGCAATGATATAGAATCAAATAAAGCGTTGGATAAACTTGAGGAAACCATTAAATTACCTGCCACCACGTCTTTCAGAGATTCAACCTCAGTAGTAGTGATCACATAAGCTTGGCCTTACTCCCTTATCATTTTTTGAGGTAAGTTCCCTTGGGGATTAGGAAATTAATTTGAAAAATGATACTTTTCTCTAAAATTGTATCAGTCATCATTGACAAACTCTTTCTTCCCCTTATAATCACGAGCTTGGTGGCCTTTTTTACCACACTTGTAACAGACTCCCATTCCCTTCAAGCAAGTACCCGGGTGTTTCTTCCCACATTTACCAAAGGAATGATATTCCACTTTTCCCTTCTTCCCTTTATTTCCATTTCTAGAGTGTTCAACATATCTCTTTTTCTCTTTCTTTTCTTTAAACTCATAAGACTTAGATAATTACTTTTATGTCTTGATAGCACATTAGACAATATATTCATATGATGAGAAGGATTTAAGACTAATTCTCGATAGAGAAATGGTTTTAACCTATAAAATAATCGATCAATATCATTACTTGTGTTATGTATATAATCTGTTGCATGCCTTTCAAACCTTGTAATGTCATCCTCATACTTTGCGACATTCTCATCCCCCTTTGGCCTCAGACTCAGAAATTGTCTTTCTATATCTACTCGATGGTCATGAGGTAAGTATTTTTCCAAAAAAATATCTTTAAACCCCCCATTCCATGTTGGATACTTATTCATCTTCCTTTGTGTTTTGGATTAATGAACACCATTGATCTGCATCTCCCGTGAGGCGATAAACTTCCATGACAAATTTTTCCCTTTCTCTATTACCCAAAGCATGAAATATTTTCTCTAAGGAATTTATCCGTTGCTCAGATACTAATGGATTTTTTCTCCCATTTAATTTTTGTGGTTGTTTCCTCATGAAGTATTGTAACATTTATCCTCCAAGTTGTGGATCAGGGTGCTCCATATGGGTAGGGTTATTATTCATAACTTGAGTGAGTTGTCCCAGTATGGTGATAAGATGATCAGCACCAGTTGTTTCACCAGCTCCACTATAATTATCTTTAGTATGATGGAAATCCTTACATGGATTTTGTGCCATGATACGGTTTCTATTCCTTCCACTAGGTGTAATTTCTAGACAATGGTATACACTAGATTAGTTTATGAATCACAATACATAATTCGAAACTTGTAAAACACTTAGCATAAATTGAATAGTATATGGATATAATACATAATAATAAAAATGTTTTCTTTGAAGAATTATATACTCATAAACACTTTATAATGGTTTGTTAAGAAAATTAGAATTATCCTAATCATATTCCTCAGGATTTTCCTAACCAAGAGTGCAGCAAGGCCTGTTGTCGTGCACCAGTTCCTGTTCGAGTCTTGCTCAATGTGGTGTTTTCAAGTTTTACCTCTAGGTATATCTGTGCCTGAGCCGCCTCTACCTACTCGTATCCAGATAGATATGTATTTCTTGTAAAACACACAAAATCTCGACAATACCAAAATTTTAGGAAGTTCTTCTATACTAATCCTCAAAGACTATCTTAGGGTAGTGTTCTCTAATCAGAGTTTGTCTAAATATTATTTCCAAGGTTTGTACTAAACATCCTATGATACCAACTATAACGCCCCGAACATAGTTACCTAGAGTCAGTGAATTATTACATAACATTGGCATTATACAAGGAATCATGTCTCAAAACACCAATAATTTTAGTAGCCTTATAAGTACTAGATACATTCATAAGTTTTACATTACATTTTGAAATAAAAACATCAAAAACATTTTGAACCCTTTTTAAAAACATATATATCCTTATCCTATCCTTTTAGGTCAACCCTAAAATAATTATTCACATCCTAGAAAAAATAAAACATAAAAATGGGTGAGATCAGATACTCAGTAAGGATAACAATATAACATAAACATTCATTAATAAGCAAAAATATTTATGGAAATGTATAAGACAAAAGAAAAATCCTTTTAAACTTAAACTTAAACATTATATAGAAAAGGTAAAATCAAATAATTCCATTTTTTTAATCATGTGGATATTCTACTAGTCAAATAATCACATGAAATATCAATTTCCACTTTCATAATGATGGAATGCATAATGCCAGACTTCATAACCACATAGTCAAGACCTTATGCCGTGACTAAAAATAATATTTTGTCATGGACTTGGTGCCAAGACACTAGTTTGTCTCATGAGACCTACCAATACATCGAGGAGCTATAGTGGGCTCCACCTGTCACTTACTAAGTCCCATGCATTCCTCATATGAATTGGTTTAAACATAACATAAACATTCGTACTAAAACTAGCATACAATATGTCAATACTTGATCCATAAACAATGAATGGTGTAAAAATAACACATCCACAGTCAAACATATCAAAAAAACTTCAATATAATATGGAATATTGGTATCATAATGAATCAACTTCAAATAAGATCAAAATCCAACAAAGGATTTTGACATAGATAAAATGAAAACTATTGGAAATAAATACCTCTTTCTATTTTGAAATCATTTAAAAGTTAGATAATTATAAAAGAAAACATTTATTTTGAAAATATTTTTATAATATTCTATGGAAATCATTAATGATGATATAATGGAGGAAAATAGAAACACCCTCCATATAAGTTAAAAAAAGACATTCTTACCTTAATTTTATCGAAAAGGACATAAAGCACCTTATTTGGAAAACGACGGAAAGATTCCTTTCAAAACATTTTATTAAAAGATGAAAAAGGGTATAAAAGAATTTAAACCATAGTCTAGTAAATAGTAAAGATGTTGTGAAATAATTTTTTAAGAAACATGGATGTTGATGATTAAGAGGTCCTAGTGAATACTTACAGAAAAACAACCTCAAATAATAAAGAGATTGCAAAATTAACCATTACCTTGTACTTTTCCTTAGTCGATGGTATGTTATCCTCCTGTATAATAGTTAAATTTTTTTTATTAAATTATTAAATAACTATATACATAAATATTATATCATATACGATCTTCTAATATTTCTTTGTTAATAATATTTCAGTAGTATCATTATTTCAGGTGTTAACTGATTCGTTTTCCTTTATATGCATGGTTATGTAAGCCATGTTAGTTACGAATAGGTTGTATTTGATTCATATAAATAATTATATTATGTTCATAAAAATTATTTGTAATCATAAAATGAAAATTATTCTGGAATGATTACGATGGGGAATAAATCTCATCGCGTTCGTGGAGACGGTAATCCGTACGTATGCACGAGCAACAATATGATTATATTGATGGTGAAATTGTTTGTAATTGTATATTATATAATATATACATAATCATCAACATGTTATATTTATTATTTAAATCAGTTATATTTTTTATTATACCCATCCAAAATAATGAAGTGTTTGAATAACAAACTACACCACGACGTGGAGATGGTAAGCCGTACGTACACACGTATGGTGGATTTGTCATTTATAGGATGGATAGAATAAAGAATATGTTCGTACCATATTTTTAATAACATAAAATTATATATAAGATACTTGATTTATTATTTTATAATGTAAACAACAAAGAAAGAGTAAGTGTATGATGAAAAGAACTTGAAAGAGGGGACGAAATATTTACCTCTTCACCGGGTTCTTTCTTTTGATTTGATCAAAATGGCTCATTAGGCTGGATTTATGACCAAAGTAAGCCCTCTATGATTAAGGGAGGAATGTTGGGAGGATATTTGGTCAGGGTTTAGCCGAGACAAATGAATTTGGAGGTGTGAAATTAAGAGAAGGGGAAGTACCCTTTTATCAGAGAGGTGAGGGTCACTTTAGGAAAAGCTTGAAATATTATTTTATAATAACATAATTTTCATTTTATAATGTATCTAAAATGAATTATTTCCTGGATAAGGTGGGGAGGGGTCTAAAACCTCCCAACCAATTGGTTTTATATAGGTTTAGGTCACCATATTAACCTTATCTTTTATATTTAACTCTTAGTTAAATAGTTTGACATTTACCATGTCTCTTTGTATTTTTATATTATATGGTTAATAAAATTACCATAACAAGCCAAGAAAAATCCATGTGGTTCATTATTAATATATATAACCTTATCTAATTCCTTTTTCCAAACCATATATTTTTATGAATACTATATCAATTAATAATATAATAATTTTTTTAAAAACTCAATTATGTCAGTTTTGACACTATTTAGTATTTGGTTTTTGTGAAAATCATAATAGTTTGATTAATTAGAATAAAAAATATTTAATCAACCATAACAAGTCATATTAACCTATAAAATTAGTGTAATTCATCAAAAGTCTCAAATTACATTTATTTGGATATTTATAATATCAATTATTTTAATCTTTCATTAATAAGATAATTACTGCATCATCATTGTGTCATAAATAAATTAAATTATTTAATGTATAAAAATTATAAATAAAATACCATTACATATTAAATCGTTTTATATTTCTAATAAATATCTATAGTTAAATTTAACTTATGTATAACCCTATATTAAAAATGGTTTAGTTATTAAACTTTGAATTTACCTCTTTTAACTATTGTCTAAATAAAATAATAATAAATGTCCTAATCTAATCAAATTGGACCAAATGGGATCATATTTTATTCCTAAGGTTGTTTTTGGTCTAATTACGATTATCCAATAGAATTAGGACATGTGTTAGGGTAATTATAATACCATTTACCCTTAATTTCCTTATTTACTTTTAACCGTGGTAAATAAATGTAAAAAGTTTCTTGTCACAAAAAAATATTTTCATCTTACTGAACCACATTTTACTTTCTTATGTCAAACTTTTCTCTCAAAAATTTGAAATTAAACTCATAGAAGTGGTAAAATTTTGTTTTATGCAAATTTGCAAATGCTCCTAAAAGGTGAGTAAAAGATGGTAAAAAGTTCAATACAATTTTTATATATCTAATATTATTATAAAATGAATCCAATGAATGAAATTGAAATTATATAGCTATTATATATCTATTTTTACCTAAAATAAATTTAAATAAAATAATGAATTATTTAAATAAAGTCTGTTTTAACCAATAACGCAGTGTTTTTCACTATTCATCAAAATGTGAAAGTTTTCAAAAAAATACCAAAAATTCAACCTAAGAAAATTTCGATATTATGAATTCAAAAATGAAGTCCATTTTGGAAAATAAAATTTATAAAATTTAAAAATGTGGGTATTACTTATCATAACGGCTAGTTTGATTAGTCACGGTGTGTTAGAATCTCGAAGGTGCGTACAATGAAAGGTATTGCATTATTCAAAGGGAATCGTACCGTGGAATATTGGTGTGTTATAGATGGAATCATTCACACAATGCTGAAACCTATTCCAAAAATAAAATAAGGAAATATAGTAAATAACTGAAATATAAAATGAACAATCTCACAAAAACTGAAACTGAGACATATTAAAGAATCCAATGGTACTACCAGGGGCTTAGACCATCAAAGATCGATGCGATACATAGACATATCAAGAGTGCTGATACCTCCACCATAGAAGATCAGTGGAATAGGGAAGGTGAGACAATGTGGATGTGGTGGGAGTTTTGTCTCTGGAATGAAGTAGGGGAAGAAGGATGAATAACTGTTGGGTGAAGAAGATTCCATAAAAAATGAAGCGACATTTAAATAAAGGTGAGTAGGTGGAAAGGTGACAACCGATAAGAAAAATAGATGAGGAAAACATGTTTTCAGAAGAGGGAAAGTAGATTGATCACAAGGATCAAGATAATTTAATAGAACGTGGACAACCTAGGCCATGTGGTAGAATAAAAGTGGATGGTAGGTGGAAAAAGAAATTGTATAGGGTTTAAACAAACACAAAACAGGGAAACCCAAGCCATATGATCATTTATAATCAATAGTTAAGAGCACACTAGTGAAGGGGGTGTGATAAAGATAGCCTGGACCATGAGGCCCAACAAAACCGAAGGTCCAAAGGACCCCCAAATAGTAGGATGTCAAAGGGGCCCACAAGGAAGATCCCAAATAAATGAATAATAATAATAAATCCAATGATTTTATATGTAGATAATTTTCAATTTGAAAACAAAATTCAACTCTAAATATTTATTTGAATGTGAAGAGAAATAGATGAGTAGATGGGTACATCAAAATTAATATCAGCAAGTCTATCTATACAACATCCATTCTCTCTCATGTTGGTTGAAGGTCTCAAAATCAAATTAGATGGGTAAGAAAGATGATATTATCAAAAGGTCATAGGTAATCTCTTTTCAAAGAAGATATATATATATATAGACACATTTTAATATAGAATCTAAGATAATGCATTAAAATTATAAAATATGATTGACCATCTTTCCTTTAATCTCTTAATAAATTGTTTTAAAAAATAATGTTGAAGTATTGGTTATTTCAAATAATTATCCCAGGGTTCCCTGATATTAAAATCCCCATACATAGTTATTTTTTAATTTAATATAATAAATAATGATATTGAAAAGATAATTTATATCTCAAATAAAACATATTTAAATAATTGTTTTGTGTTTTTATGGAAAATATATTTATTTTACCATATAAACATAAGTATACAAACTAGATACATAAATTTTATATTAAAACAAATTTACTAAACAAATATATTTTCATATATAGGTTTTAAATTAATTTTTTATATAAACATATTTACAATTAGAAAACATTTTATTACATATTTTTCAAAATAAATTTCACTTATTGAAATATATGTTTTAAAAAAAATCATTTTCAAGGTTTTGAGATGCAAAAAAAGTGAAGGGAGGGTATCCAATTATATTTTTTTAGTTTTAAAAAATAGGAATGAAAAAAGGTTTTAGGAAAAATGGAAGAAAGTGATGGCTGATTCCCACCATCATTTTTTCGTGATCGATGATCAATCTAGGATTTAAATGATGATAAACGATGTGATCTAATGAATTTTATAAAAAAATATAGACAATGGATAAAATGACGAAACCAAAACATAAGATCATTACATAATTTTTAAAATTAATTTATGAAAATAAAGAATTAAATTTGAGAAAATTTTTCTTCATTGATGGATCTGACCTTCTATCTATGTTGTAAAATTGTCACAATGTAGGAATAAAGGGAATATTCCCTCTAGCGGGGATCCACATGTATTTGAGAAATCTACGAATATCTCCATATGAATCTTCATATGCTAGCACGAAAAACTGTGATGCTTGCATTGTTTATCTTTGATCACCTTGAGAATTGCGTCCAACTGATTCTTCTTGATATACCTAGATTCAAGAGTGGATGGCTGAGGAAGACATCTCTATATTATTGAGATCCTTCTTGGAGAAGGGTTCCTTTTAGGGATTTGAGAGGGTTTTCTGAATTCATTTTGCAAAAAAATGTTTTTCCTCTCTTGAAAGATAATATAATTGGGATTATATACCACTATGGTTTAAAATAAATAATAAAAATGTATCCTTTAATATTTATTTAATTCTCGTATAACCTCATGTCTATAATAATAATATTTCTCGACATGAACTAACCTCACAAATTAAAATTAATTATTATTTACTCAAATAATATTTAATATATAATATTTCTCATTGGAACTGTAAAATTTTCCTTCCATACATCCACAATATTTATTATTCTTTGAATAATGACTATTTATTTAATAGATAAATATCAAAACATTATTCACCAATTAACAAATAAATATTATATTCAATAAATAACAAAAAAATATTTATTAAATATTTCACTCACATATTATATTCTTCAATAACTGGTGACAGAATATATGAAATCAAGAAAATATAAACAATTATTAAGCAACATGTGGGAATACTATTTATTCAACTTCATAAATTATAAATTATAATATAGTATTTAAATAGGATTCTTGATAGATATCATGTGTGAACCTCCAGGGATCTTTCTCAATGGATTTATGTAAAGTAGCCTAAAGTATAAGGTTATCATCTAGAAACACACCAAGGAACACATTGAGAATGAATTTAATTTCAAAATGACATACTACCTCATAGAGATTCATAATGTGTAATATAATTCTTTTATCATGACATATCTAATCAAGAAAGTTGCATGTTGGTGTCATCAACCCATGTGCTTGATGTCTCTTTTTTTTGATTTTTTTGAAGTCAAACTTTCCTATAGAACACAATGGCCATCGATTTATTTAGTCTATATCATTTTAATCAAAGTTCCTAAGATATCAAATTTCTTTAGAGAATATAAGGGACAAATACTTTCTCACATTATTCATTAATGTGACATTACTCATGATACACCCAACGTATCCTACCTCCCTGTGAACATATGTCATCATGGTTTTCATCAATACATCATAGTAAGTGACTTATTATAACAATTAATAATAAATTTAATGTTTAAGGATCAATACACACTTCAAAATATAGGAATATCCAATGAAACATCTAAATATTTATTTCTGATGGGTGTCTCTCATTCTCGTAATATCTGACATTGGATATTACCAAGGGTGTACACAATGAGAATGTGACTCAAAGTCCTATGAGTCTCACCCATGATATCCTAAATCATTTTTGCCCTTCAAATGATTTCATATGTCCATAGAATATATATTTAAAAATACTGTGGTAGAATTTGTGAGTTCTAATCATAGCGGGGAACTACCATGACCATTTAGTTTGATAACTAATCTTAAGACATTAACATATACTATGTTACGTGTAAGGAAAATCAAGATTCAATAAGGAATTTTTTAATAGATAAAACTATGAACATAGGTTATTATAAAGTACACAAAAGTTTGTTATAGGGCACCAACTCTAATAGAATCCCACTTTAACTATATATAACTACTAAAAAAATTTAGTATACTAGCACTAACATGATACTCATGCTTCTTCCAAGATAAACCTTTTTCCAAGGGGAGTTCCCCATTTTGTTATATGGGAACTCTTCTAATTGAAACTTCACCCCTCTGATAAAAATAACTTAAGATGTGATACTTCTAGAGTATGTTCTTTGTTTGTTGGGGTGACTTTGGATCTTTTGTAAGAGCCACTGCTATAGTATTATCACAATACAATCTGATTTGGACTTTACTACTAGGTACCACATTAACCCCCTAGTTAAAGTTATATATAAAAATGGATTTTTTAGATGCATCCGAAGCTTCTATATACTTGGAATCCATATGATAATCAATGAAAAATGGCTACTTTGAAATTTTCCATTTCATAACTCCTCCATTGAGACATAAAACACATCCCAATTGAGAATTCATATCATTTTGATATGTTTGAAACTAGCATTAGTATAACCCCTGATGATTGAATATTCATCTCTTTTATACACCATGAACATATCCTTAGTACTTTTTAGATAATTAAGGATAACCTTAATATCATACCAATGTTTTTATCATAAAACTGCTTGATATATGAATAACATGCTCAATTAATATGAAACATCAAGTCTCATACATAACATGGTATATATGATGTATCCTATCACTAAATAATATTATATCTTAATGATTCTCTTTTTCTATAGTTGTGTTGGAGGACCCATTTTCTAAGAAAGATGTATACCATATGACATATGATCTAATCCCCTCTTTGATTGTTCCATACTAAATATCTTTAGTATCTAGTCAATGTATATACTATGACTTATTCCAAGTATCCTCTTGTATATATCACGAATGGTCATGATGCCTAGAATATAGGATGATTCACCTATGTCCTTTATGAAAAACAATTTTCAGCCAACCCTTAATAGACTGTGAGACAAGTATTTCATTTATAATAAGTAATATGTTATCAACATATACTACTAGGATAATGACTACATTTAAATGAACCTTACTGTAAAAATATTGCCCATATTCATTATTAATGAGACTAAATTATTTTTTAGCTTCATCAAATTGAATTCTCTATAACCTAGATGCTTGATTCAATCCATAATTGGATCTCTCTAACAAGAAAATATTTTTTGGCATCATATGGAGCCACAAACCCTTATAGTTCTGTCATATAGACATCTTCTGAAAAGGTTCCCATTAAGGAAATCAGTTGTGACATCCATCTTCCTAATTTATTAGTCATGGTAAGATGCTATAGTTTGTACAATTCTGATGGATTTAAGCATCGAAACTGTTGAAAAAGTCTCATCATAGTCAATTACTTAACACTGTTAAACTCTTTAGCCACTATCCTTTATTTATAGGTATTTTACTTTACCTTCCATGCCTATTTTTCTATTGAATACCCAGTTTCACCCTGTGGGATTTACATTATCTGGTTGATCAAAAAGAATCCAAACCTAGTTATGATATATGGAATCCATTTCATAATTCATGTATTCTTTCTTTATTATAGATTCTGAGGTATCTACTAACTATTTGTAGGAGAGTGGTTCATTTATTCTTTGCATTGCAATTTCCACCTGTCCATCTATGTATCTCTATTGCAATGGTTTCTCCTTAGTTACAAACTTAAAAGACCTCCACTAGCCTGGAAGATCCATCCATTACATATGCTTTTACTCACACATAGGTGTGGGGAAGGGATTTTCATAAAAAAACCATGTGCATGTAGGCCCTTTCATAATAAGGGGACAGATAGAATACATGACAACAATACAATTTAATAATAAATTAAATGAAACCAATCACATACAATGGTATGGTATTATCTCATGATCATCCATAAAAAAATATGCATTTAATAAAAAAATAATTCAATTATTAATCGTTGTTATTTAAGATAAATCACACTCAAATAAATTAATTATATTCTTTAATTAATAAATTCTTGTATATTAATTATTGTACTAATTTACTTAAGAATCTCATCAATCATAATTTTTAACAAATTAGATAAATTTATTTAAAATTAAATGTGTACAATAAAAATGCACCGTGGGGGAAACACAATGAGTACCCATCCAAACTACCCAACATGTATTATACTCATTCACTGTTAACTCTTGTGACAAGGGGAATACATGACTAATCACATACTTTCAGGATGGGTAATATCATATTAATAATTACACACATTACATGATTTTTCTATCACATGTTATTCTACAATACACATAGATAAATAATTTTAAAATGACTCGTACATGATATGATGACATGAACATTACAAAGAAATTGACTAAACAATTATATATATTAAAACCCATCACATGTAGTGTCATATAAACTTAATGAACACACACATTTAATTTTTGGTGAGGTTTTCACAACATAATAAATTAATTTTAATTTCGTGAAATTTTGTAAAAGTACACGATGAGTACATTGGAGCTATACGACATGTATGTTTTCTCATCATATATCCAAGGCACATACCTATGGAATCGGCCTGTAAGTGTTCCACAAATAATGGTGGAGTACATGGAGTGTACTTGGGCTACACATTGTATTCTCTCTGAGTTACATGATCACCAGTCAGGAAGACCATATAGGAAGATACATGACTCGTCTGTGACTAAAGGACTACACGCTATGTATGGATGTTACATGACATGTACTCTGGTTGACCATACACAAGGTTGGCCTAATCAACCGGTGGTGTATAATTAAATTCATCGGGTGTAATAAATACGCATGCCTTGAATTAATTTATAATTAATTTTTGGTTAACTAAACACTAGTATACGATGTGTACCTATAGGTTACATGGCGTGTACTACTTTGTTATCCAAATAGATTCGTTGACCCCTCAAGATGTGAACTTCAAATTTATTTCATTCATAAAATTTATTGATTCAATTATATTTATGATAAATGAAGAGGAAGAAGTATATAACGAAAATTTGAATTAAATAATGATTAAACTAGAATTAAAAACCAATTACTTGAACATAAATCAATCAATAATCATTAAATAATTATAAATAATTATGTAAACCTCTTTGATACCATTTAAAGGTTCATGGTGCAACAGAAGCATGTGATGGTTCATGCCCAAATTATCATTTTTATCCTGATCTATGGTCAATATGAGATATAAATGATAATAGATACTTCGATCAATGGAATTAAATCATAGAATACAGATAATGGATAACTACCTGGAATAAAAATGCAGTATCATCACATATTATTTATAATTAATTTAAGAAAATAAAGAGTAATATTGTGGGAAATTTTTTCTTCATAGATGGATTTAACAATGGATATATGTTGTACCATATTTGAGTTATATGAATCAACTAATTATCCCCCTAGTGGAGATCCACAAATGTTCCAAAAATATCCGAACATCACTATAAAAATTTATGGGTACTAGAATAGAAGATCCCGACACTTGAGTAATTCATATTTGTTTTCCTCAAGAAAAGATTACAAATTATTCTTCTTTATCTCCCTATATTTGAGAGTGGAAGGTGCATGAATATCACTTTCCATTTTTGATAGTATTATTGGAGAAGAGATATCTATTGTTCTTTGAGAGGATTATTTGGATTCAATGTCAAAAATGAAATGATTTTTCTCTCCTAAAAAATAATATAGTTGGGTTTATATACCAAAAGGGTTACAAATAACTAATCGAACCAGTTCCATTTAATATTTATTTAATTCCTGTGGATCTCTATGTTGATAATAATAATAATATTATTATTTATTGAAATGTGATAAACTCGAGAATTAAAATTAAATATTATTTATTCAAATAATGCTCAATATATATTATTTATGTCTGGACCTATAAAAGTGGTATTCCATTTTTCCAAAATATTTATCAGTACATGAATAATGACTATTTTTTTAATAAATAAATATCACTGCATTATTCACCAATAAATAAATAAGTATTATATTCACTAAAAGGAGAATAATAATTTTTTAAATATTCCACTCACATAATATTCTATCGAATAACTGGTGATGAAATATTTGTTATCATGTAAACACAAATAATTATTATACCACATGTAGGAATAATATTTTTTCAACTTATTAAAAAAATAAAAAAATATATATTATTTAAATCAAAATTTAGATACACATCGTGTGTGACCCTATAGGACTCTTTCTGAGTGGAATTAAGTGAAGCAACCTAAATTCCATGGTTAGGGTCTAGGAAAATGTCAGGGAAACCGTGGAAAAAGAAGTTAATATCACAATTCAATAATACCTCATATTGATGCTTATTGTGTAATATAATCCATTTTCATGATTCCGCTAATCATGTAGGTTACATGATGGTGCCATCAACCTATGTGCTCGATGTCTCTTTATTTGAATTTCAAGAAATTGAACTTTCCAATAGAATTCCATAGTATTGGATTTATTTTGGTTATATAATATCCTTAAAAGGGACTGAGATATCAATTTTTATTAAATAACCAAAGGGAAAAATCCTTTCTGTCATTATTAATTAATGCAATATTACTCGTGACACACCAAACAGATCCTACCTCACCGCAAACATATGTCGTCACGGTTTTTATCAATACATCAAGGTACACTACTTATAATAGTAATTAATAATATTCTTAATGTTTAAGGACCAATATACACATCCATATATAGGAACAACCAATGACACTTATAAATGTGGATTTCTTATTTGAAAGTCTCATTCTCATAATATCCTACATTAGATATTACCATGGGAATACACCATGAGATGTTGCCTAAAAGTCTTATGAGTCTCCAACCCTAATAACAAAAATAATTTGTGTCTTTAAAATTATTTAATCTATCCAGAGAATATATATTAAGTAATACTATTGTTCATAGAAGAGATCTTCTTTCACCTTTCCGTGTGACAATTACTCTTAATAAATTATCACAAAATATGCTACGTATAAGAACATTCATGATGTGATAAAGAGATTATTAATATTAATAACTATGAATATAGGTTATCATTAAGTAAATAGAAGTTTTTTATTTGAAATAATCTCCAACACCAATATAAAAAATAAGAACTCTTATAATAAAAATTCTCCAATGATCAACCATCATTAAAAATATTGTCTTTGTAATAAAACCAATTTTTATTTTAGTAATAGTAAATAAAAAATAGAAAATTATAATTTTAATGTAATAAATCCTCATATGAAAAATTATATTATTAATTAATTTATATATCAAATTTATTATTAGTTATAATTTTAATTATATAATTAATGATTATATTGTAAATTTTACATTAATAATTAATAATTATATTATGATTTTTTAAGTACACTTCCTGTTAATAATATATGTAGATTATATTTTTAATTACATAATATATTGATGATATTATTAGTTATTAAATATATTAATTTCTTATATATTTTTTAATTATTATATCATTAAACAAAAATTCCATTTTTATTATGAAACATGCACATGGAGTCCAACTAGCCAAATAAAATGTTGGATTGATATGCGATCAGTTATTATGTTCCAAAAATGAATTATCGATCATGTCCTAGAGTATCAAGAAAATACGATCTTGTTTACTTAGTATTGACTATGTGAAACATCTTTTAATCTTAAATGACACTTCTATATTTTAAACACACACTTTGCATTTGATTGGCCACATCGTGTGTCGGGCTGATGTGTGATTGATATATACACACCAAAAATGCACCATGGATAATTTTATTAAATTTTCAAGAAAATATACCTCATTTACTCATTTTTCACCATGTGACATGAATTTTAAACTAAAATTACACTTTTATATTGTTAACACGCACTTAGATCCATACCTTCCACATTATTTATTGGATTTATGTGTGGTTACTTATTATAGGCCAAAAATGAATTATGGTTCATTTTTTAAAGTATGAAGACAATATATGATTGTTTACTCAGTTTTGTATTTGTGACATGCATTTTAAACTGAAATGTCTCTTTTATATTAATAACACACACTTTGAGTCCCATTGATGTCATCATGTTTTGGAATAATGTGGGATCGATTATTACATGCCACAAATGTGTTATGGATCATTTTAATAATGTTTCAAGATAATGTAATATTTATCACATATTTTTTTCCATGTGACATGTGTTTTACACTAAAATGACACTTTTATATTTAAAACATACACTTAGAGTCATACCTGACACATCGTGTGATGGATTGATGGGTGGTTGATTCCTATACACCAAAAATGAATTATGGGTCATTTTCCTAATGTTTGGAAACAATACGATCTCATTTTTCCAGTTTTGGCTACACGCTATGTGTTATATACTAAATGAAACATTTATATTGAAAACACACACTCAGATTCATATCAGTTACATTGTGTTCCATATTAATTTCCAGCTGATCCATATATGTAAAAAATAAAATATGGGTCATTTTCCTAAGGTTTGAAAATAATAAGATATAATTTTCTCAGTTTTGGATATTTGACTTCTGTTTTAGAATAAAATGAATCTTTTATATTAAAAGAACAACCATTGAGCCATATCATACACATCATGTTCTATATTGATATTTTGTAAATTTATACACATATCAAATGAATTATGGATCATTTTCCTAATTTTTGAAAATTGTGTGATCTTTTTTTCTTATTTTTTTCTATTCGACACACATTCTTACTAAAATGATTCTTTTATATTAAAACCATGAAAAATGAAGAATATCCATCACATAATGCATCTGATTGACTTGTGGCATATCCATACACAATAAATATTAATTATAAAATGGTCCTACGACCACAATTTATAGCTATGGTTAAAAAAAATGTGTCCATATGGTCCCCTAAAAGCACATTTTTGTAAAACTGTGGTCATACGTCTTCTTGGGTTAGCCTATGGCCATGGTTTCACATTCCTGTTGTGATAGTTGATGTGGTAACTTCCAAAATTATGTATGAAATTGGTGATAAAATAATATTTTCATGGTTTTGAAAAAACATGGAAACAAAACTCACATACAACCATGATTTTTGGAAACCATGGAAATAAAACTTTGGGGAAACATCTATGACCATAGTTTAAGATGGTTGGGGAAATATATGCCACATATGGCCTTGATTTGAGGAAAATGTGTCAGTATCCTTAACTATGAATGTAGTTTGAGAAAATAATGATAATACATGCCACCTATTTCCATGGTTTTAGATAAATGTGTAACTAGTCCTCTCCCAACTACCTACAACCACAAATTGAAAAGACCATGGTAATACATCTCACCTAAAACAACCATTTTTCAAAACCATGATAAGTGATTGATGAAAATAATGTCTTTATAAAGATAAACTATTACAACAATATATACTTATATATATATATATATATATATATATTTCAATACATATAGTATGGAATAATATCGTGGTAAAGTATTGAAAGGATTCTATAAGAGGTCGCTGGATCAAAACTCAATGTTTTTATTTAGTTATTTATTTGTTAAAGGATACTACCATGGTTTAGTAAACCATGTAAATTTGTTTTGTTTCCATATAGTGCGAATCCTATGGACATGGTCCATGTGAACCGTGGTGATATACTACCTAAGGTCATTGTTTTAAGTCTTGGTTATAACATAGAACCTATTTCTACAATGATACGGGACACAGTTCATGTAAACTATGGCCTTAAGCTATTGCTGTAGTTTTTTGGCCTATTTCAACAGTTTTAAACCAAGTAAATATAATTATTTTCTATTTTTGAATGTAACACATGTTTTAAATAGAAATTATGCTATTATATTTAAAACATGCACATATAGTCATACCATCCACAACATGCGTTGGATTGATTTGTGTTAAATTCCTACATTCCAAATATGAATTATATATCATTTTCATAATGTTTAAAGATAATCCTTTATCTTTTAATTATATTTGGCTATGTGGAACATTTATTACCAAAATAAAATTTTTATATTGAAAACATGCACTTTGATGTTGGAGTTTGTGCCCTAGAACCAACTAGTTTAGTACATGATTATATGTTTTCCCAATATTTATGAAGTTCTTTTATTAAATTATTTTTATTTATTTGTATGAAATTTTTATGTGAAAATGTCCTAAGAATATATGTCACAATGAAAGGTCTTAACAGTTCCCCACTATGATGAGAACCTATAAGTTCTAGGACATTATTCATAAATATTGTTCTATAGATAGGTGATATTTTTTATCGAGACAAATATAATAAAAACTATTAGGGGTTAAAGTATCATAATAAATTGAGAAAAGTTCTCATAGTCTTCATGTATGGTTATCTCTATGGAATGGGGTCATGAGAATAGACACATTAACCAGAAATAAATATTTCTATGTTTCATTGGATGTTCTTATATATAGACACATGTATTGATCCTTAGACATTAATATTATCATTAATGGATATCATAAATCATGTTATTTGATGTATTGATGAAAAATGTGATGAAATATTCTTTTAGCGAGGTAGGATATGTTGGGTGCATCACGAGTTATATTAAAATAACAGATAATGTTAAAAATTGTTCATCCCTTCTATCCCTAGATGGATATTGATGTCATAAGCCCTTTGATGGGAATATAACTGACTATATAAATCCATGGTAATGGTATAAGGTGGAAAAGTTCATTTACAGAAATTCAAAGAAAGTTATATTGATCATATAAGAGGATGATACCAGTATACAACTTGCTTGATTAGAGATATCATGATAAAGGGATTATAGTACATAGTAAACAATTGTAGGATGTTGGAAATCATTATGCAATTAACTAAGTTCTTCATGGATGTATTGATGGGTTTATATAATCAAACATTAGATGGTAGGAAGAATTACCAAATTACACTGATAAAGAGGCCTATAAGTTCAAAAACTTGTTATATCTACAATTTTGGTTAAATTCTAGAAATAAATTTAAAAAGTTATAATAAATAATTTTTATTTGTGTTTGGTTGATCATCACAATTTTATCACAGGTTAGTTTAAGGAATAATGGAGATAAATAATAATAATAACAACAATAAATATTTTTTTTCAATTTTAGTGAACTAATATTTACTATGTTTTTTATAGAGTAATACAATTACATTTATTTATTAAATAGTCGTTATTTGAGGGTCAATAAATTTTGATGAGGGAAAGAGGACCGAGTCTAACTATCCGATTAGAAATAATAAAAATGATATTTATTTATATATTCATAAATGTGTTTCATATGTCAATATATTAATAATGATAATAGTATTACTATTAGATACGGGTTCAATTAAGAAATATAAATATGAAAAGGGTTCGTGTGAAATTTTCAAACCATAAACCTACCATAATAAATATCTAACTATATCACTTTTTAAAAATATATTTAGGGTGCACAATGGATATAGTGAGACTCTATCAATACTTTTAAATAGATCAAGATATCTATAGTGTTCACCTCTCATCATATCTCAATCTAGCAAGAGAACATGGAGAGTTTTTCCTCTCTCAAAAGGAATTATACTACGGTCAACTATGAACAATCCATGTGATGATGATTTGTTATTCCCATGCTGAGTAATTTTAAGACATCATTCATAGATTATGGTGAACATGTGGATCACTTATATAGGGATTATTCACTTGAGTCCTACAAATAAATTATGGATAAAAAATATCTATTATTCCAAATCATCAATGAAGAGATCATTAAGAGTTTAGGTAATTCTATATATTCTTATAAGTTTATTATAAATTACTTATGAAGATCCTTCACTTCTGTTTTAGGTGTTTTAATCTAGTCATGTAATGTACTATTTTCATTAGACATGAATTTTTAATCAAGTGAATTAATGATTAAACATTATTTATGACTGAAATCCATGTTTTTCATACAATAAAAGGATATTCCCTTTATGCCCAGAACCCACAAGTGGTATCAGTGGGGTCACAAGTTTCATTTATAATTATTTATTGATTGATTTCCTTTTTTGTGTTTTCTTCACTAAAACCATTAATTATAATATATAATGTATTATCCTATTCTATTTATTCATTCTTGATAACATAACCTACAAATAGTTAAGAATTAAAATTGAAGAAACATTTGAAAAACACTGTATGGAGTTGCAAAAGGTTCTTCTTAGACAAAACTAGAGTACAAAACATGTAATTCCCATATACATGTTGGGTATTATGATTTCTCACATGTATCTCTTTATATAATGTTATATATGACAAGATCATATCTAAGATCCTAAAATATTGGATCAGTGTGTGGATTTGGAAAAACCAGAAGATGACATGGAGAACTCTACACCGTGCAACCACTCTTCATATAAGGGATTGTGATAGAAATTTCCGACTGCAAGAGGTGTCTAACACCTCTGTACTAATTTGGGTCTAGTTTTATGGGTTGAATTAGGTTATTTGGAACATAAAGATCCTACATTACCTGGAAATGGCTAGTGGGATTCTAATAAATTTGGACAGGGAAAATGAGTTATCCTTATTTGGCCAGTACACTCATTTCTTATGATAAACTGATCTGTGCTCTGCATTTGTTGATAAATTTATTATTTTGTTACATGATGATGGGATTGAACTATGTATATATCATGAGAAATTCCCTTGGTTTTTTATGTATGGAAGGATAATCAGACATGATATTCTAAATTTTAGGAGATTTATTATCTGTGTTTACTACTATATTTGAGGTCAAGTGGAAAAAACATACTTTATGAAGTCTAACTCCCAAAATTCTCAACTTCAGAAAGGAGTTCCAAATCCAGTGAGAACATTAGAACATGGTACTAGTCACTAATGTAGAAATATGGTAGGAATTCAGCCAATATCTCTTCCAGGGGATGGGACTACAAACATTTTTTAATTCCCATAGTGTAGAAGGGTTGACATTTTTTTTCATTCTTCTTTTCTATAGGACATACTGAAAGTTAGTGTTTTATGAAATCTAGGAAGTCTATTATTTCACTTTTTAGGGATTTTTTTAGGGAAATAAGTAGGATCCTTTGTTCCAAAGAGACTATGCTATCAACACTACCTCTATTACAGATGAATTACCTCAAATGTATAAGTTTATTTAAGTCCATAGGGATATCATTAAACCCTCTTCTAAATACAAAGCATAGGGGAATATTGCAAGTCAAGTGGATATTCATCCCTCTGATCTAGCTTCTATGATTCTTGAAGAGGATTTCAATTTTCCTTTAAAGGAGGCTCGCCAGCGAGTAGGTACAGATGAGGAGAACTAGTCATAATATATAAAGAAATCATGGGTGTATATTGCAACTGAAGTGGACACTGAGTGGATTATGGAAATTAATGTTAAATTTACCAGTGAAATAAGTAGAAATAATGTATTATTATATGAAACTATTTAAGTTTTTGATAATAAATATGAATTTGAGAATGATGTGAAGGAATTAGTGGATAAAGAATTACATTATTAATGCCCCTTACCCATGTCCACAAGTAATGAAAATAACAAGATGGAGGTAGATGTCTCTAAAAATCCGATTAAGGTTGGTTCTTATATGAAAATAGTGTATATGATATTCATTAAAAGTAATAATGGAAAAAATTTCCTCATTGATGATGAAATTTATTAGATGGTCACCCATAAGAAATCCATCTCATCTCACCTTTCATCTATATCTGGACCAGAAGATGAAGAAGAAGAGAATACTACCTTATAACCCCTAAGGGAAAGCATGGTGATAAGCATGGAGTGTCCCTAGACTCCACGAGATTCAGTTAATAATAGAATTAGTGTTTTTGAGACATTAAACATATTTTATAATAAGGAGGTATTCTATGAATAATTTGGAAACCCTCATACTACAGAGACTATAATAAGGAGAAACCATGAGAATGTATCCTTGAATGGTGGAGGTCCTATAAGATAACATGATCCACACATTATGGATCCCATCTCATCAGATGATGCTCGAGTCGATGTCAAGGCATAGATGTAGCCCAAAACATGGAATCAGGGTCATAATCTTAAAATTTGAGGTGATGGTCATTCACATAGATGAGTAACTACTTTGAATTTTTGGTCGTGGCTTCCACTAGCCTTTAAATACCATTAACTCTTCTATATTGCTGTTATTTTATATTCAATAAATTTCGAGACCATGTGCCAACAACCCATGGTTTACACTGTCTTGGAAAATTTATTTTTTAAATATGTGTGCTATAATTTTATAAATATTTTAAAATTTATTAATTTATTTATATATATGTATTTTAATTATATATATGTATTTATTATTTAAATATATTTATTTTAGTGGTGGTGGGAACTGTAGAAAAACTGTAGCAGTGACCTTACTGTAGCAACCTAGGTATTGTAGCAGCTCAATTAACTGGAGGATGTTCGGGTCAAAAAATTGGGCCTTCAGGGCCATGTAGTGGGCTTTCATGGCCTCTGAGCCTACGATCCATGTATTGAATAAATATGTCTTGATGGGTAGGCTATCACTAGGAGGGGATATGACCTACCATTCTAGTCTATGTGTGTGGTGTGTGTGTGTGTTTAATGTAATTGTACCCCGAAGCACCTAGTATATATAATTATAATTCTAATTAAAAATAAATAGATTTATATAATTATATATATTTATATAACTATATATATTTATAAAAAAACATTTATTTATATAATTATATATATATATATTAATATATAAATATATATAATTATAACTATTATGAATATATTTATTATAATATTATAAATACATTTTCCAAACATTATATATATTTATAATGTTATAATTAATAATGTACATGCCATACATATACACATGTTATATATATGTATATCCGATGTACATGTTCAAATATATAGACATAGAAATATATACATCCGTACACGTACAACATCTATATATACACATGCGTAAAACACACACACACAAAACAAAATGTATGAACACATATGCACATAGACATTGATATAAATATATAAGTTCAAATATCCTATATTAACAATAAATAATTAATATTTATATAGTATTTTGAGTTATTAAAATACATATATCAATATATCATATTTATATTAATTATTTGAATTCATTTTGTAATTAATGTATAAATGTAAACATTATTTTTAGAATAAAAATATGATTATTTTATATATATTAACAATATTTTTTATAAAAAGTTTTTATAAGAACAAATAAAAGAACTGATAAATATTAACCTTTATCATCCTTAAAAGTGCACAGATATTGGGTGCGCTTTTATCAGATCTTTTAGAACTGATAAATGTTACCTTTACCAATGATTTTAGCTAGCACTAATAAAGGTAAAAAAAATTTAGATCTTTTTGTTTAGTGCTAATAAAAATCATCACTAACTAAATAACAATTTATGTAAGTGCATTAAATTCATGTTTGAGAATTTACATAAATTTTGTAAACTCTGATTTATAGCATATTTTTTTTAGAGTATCCTCATTGTTTTATAATATTATGTATTACAGGGCTTTTCCACATTAAAAAATAATTTTACTAATTTTATTTCCCTCCTTAAATTTTCACTTCCATTATTTCATTGGGATTTCCAGAAATATGTTTTGTTGATTTTTTTATTCTATAAGGGATATAAAATACACCTAATAGTGGTATTAGAGTTGTAGGTTTGATTTTTTAATTTTTGTGTTAATTTTGAAAGGTTTAAAAATGGTCGCTCACATATACATGGTGAATTTTTTCTCTTGAATTCAAAGAAGATTTAGAAATATGTTTGATGTCTTACACATATTTCATTTTTTGATCATGCCCCTATAAATGAAATAAATAAAAAATTGAAGAGTGTGGTGTTCCAAAAATAGGAATCAATTATTTTCTATGGGCTCACAATATTTTTTGGTGATCACTATTTTCTGGGATCTAGATGTCATTAGGGATGGTCATATTTTGTAATATTGTAAAGATTCAGGTATGATGAAAACGTTGATATTTTAATTTTTTTTATAGGAGGAGCTTTCGGGTTTAGAAATATTTTTAAAACCTTGAAAGGAAGAAACATTTTTTGTTGTTGTTTATAATGTGTTATATTTTACTCATATATGTATTTTAAAGTTTGATTTATAATGCTTTAAAAGGGGGAGATAAGATACGGGGGTGGAGACTTCTACCACTGAGGTGGTTCTTAGAAAACAACATTGGGATTTTATTAACCTTTATTCCAGACAGCGAAGGAAGATATCTGACGTATTTGTGATAGAATGTGAAACATATTAATAAATAGCAGCGGTGAGCCAAAAAGACACTGAAATTGTTTAAAAAATGACTTGTAGGTGATCCTACTAAAACATTAAGTGTTACCGAATATGTTTCATAATAGATCTAAGGGTTATTGAATTTTGTCATAAATGGGTGAAATATTGTCATTGAAGATCAATAAGGTAGTTGTGTTAATCGTAGGAGGAAGTGTTTTTTCATTGTGATGTTGTTTATAGAGGTGAAAGATTTATATTGGGGCGTAGTTTTCTCACATTTTGTTTTCTATAAAACATTTTAAATTCATGTTTGAGAATTGACTTAAAATTTTAAAAACTAGTGTATTTTTTAGAGTTTCCTTATAGTTTTTTAATACAACGTATTATAGGGGGTTTCCACAGTAAAAAAATATTTTGATTTTATTTTCCTACGTATGTTTTCACATACATTATTTCATTGGGTTTCTCAAAAAAAATTTAAAATCAATTTTTTATTCTACCTGGGATCAGGAATCTCCCCAGTAGTGGTATCAGTTAGTTTTTGTTTGAGTTTGTAATTATTTATTGAAACTTTGGATGTTTTCTAATTGATTAATTGTGTATGGGTGATTTAAAATAGATTTTTGAAGTCAAATAATAAAGAGAGATATGTTTCATGTCATAAACCTAATTCATCTGTTTCAAACCATGCCACTAGTAGAGAAAGAATTTAAAAATTTAAGATTGCAGTGTTGTACTAAGAGGAAAAACTTATTTTATCCAGATTCACTATATTTTCTGTGGATCACTATTTTTATGAGCCATATTATAAGGCCCCACCCTTAAACCTTACTTAATCTTGAGTTATTACAAGATTACACATTGAGGATCTTTTCAGGTTTAGAGTTTTAGATAATTAGATCATGAAACTTTCATTACATTCCACATTTAAACAAAGTGGTTACATAAAAGACAGTATTCATTCTTCCCATCAACGGGAACATATTTAAAATATAACACGGATTCTTTCTTGACACATCCTTGAAACTATCATCACATCATGTACCTTTCCCTTGACCTGTGAAAAACATTTCAAAAACTTGGGATGAGCATAAAAAGCTCAGTAAGAGTTATAAAAATATGGAAAGGAAACATGAGTTCATATATACATAAGAATGAAATCATACTTTACCCATAAAACAAAGGCACTTTAACATACCTCATCAAACCATGAATAAATCATAGAAAACATAAGACATAAAGGTAACTTGAGGCATTCATAAAATTCTTACGTAGGGAGTAACCCTCTTGGTTACGTTTGGAATACCCATCACAGTATATTCCCTAAATCTCTTCGGAGAAACCTTAACGTTTCACTCCTTCGCGTTACCCAATGCATTGGAGAGCTATATCGGGCTCACCCGCCCTTAGTTTATCACGGAACCACCCGTTCTTCATAACAATGCCCAAGAACCATAACATAATCGTATCACATAAACATGAATAAAGGAAACATAATATTTCCACATTTCAATCACAATATAACATTTTAGGATATTGAAATAATGAATCCATTCAAAAAGAAACCATTTCCAAAACCATTTAAAACATTTAATAAATAGATTTTTGAATCAAAGTGTCCCATACCACCTTGAATATTTTAACATTTTAAACCATTAATATCCATATAAATAAATCCTTAAAACCATTTTGAAAACATGGATATTAATAAGAACAAATAATTAAAACATTTAAAATGATATTCTGGTAAAAGGGGGTTTACCAAAATTAGAGACACTTGAATACAATAATTGAGGAATAACATTTAGTCAGAACTTTATAATATCATGAGAATAAAAGGATTCATGATATAATACCCCAAAGGACAGTATATACACCATATAAGAGTGAATTGGTGCATAACAACAATGAACCCTCAATAGAAATGTCAAATGTGATGAAATCCCTTATAAAGAAGGTATCCTTAAATTAAGGACAAATCAATCTCAAAATATGTGTGACAAATATAAATACACCCAATATAAGTGGATATTAAGTGTAAAACAATAAAATGTCATTCACACATATTCAATGGATGACATATTCAATGTCTACATGTTGAACCCAAAGAAATCGAAATTGGGTTAAAAAGTTCCCTTGACAGCCTAACGGCATCACATCAAAATGAGTTGATGAGAGATAAAAAGTGTATCTCATCACTTGGACATAAAATTTACATCAATAAGGATATATGAGAACATATCCCAACATAACAATATTTAAATTAAAATACCCAACAAAAGAAGTCTTTTAAAAAAGAGGGGGGTGAAAGGTTCCCTTACCGACTTGGGTGTCTTTCAAAACATACACCCCATGGAAGAAGGACAATAGATCATTGATGTAAATACTCATAAACGAAATTATATTACACAAAGAGTAGAATAATGGGAAGTACATACACCACTCAATGGAATTTGGGGCAAATGTAGCATAAATCTCACGGGAACAAAAGTGAGATGAAAAATCCCTTACGAAAACTCGGCAGCCTAACGGCGCCACATAAAACATCCAAAATGGATTGATGAGAGGAAATAGGGTCTCTCATCATATCAACATAAAGTTTAAATAATGAGGAATACACAAGAACATCCCCCAATATAACAAAAATGAGCTTAAAAGAAGTGACATAAAGGAGAGTACTTAAAAAGAAAGAGAGAAGTTAGATCTCTTACGAAAATTTGGCAGCCTAACGGCGCCACTCAAAACTTCCAAAATGGATTTATGAGAGAGAATAGGGTCTCTCATCACATGAACATAAAAATTAAAGTAAGTCTAATATAAAAGATCATCCCAATAACAAGAAAGATGAGCTTTAAAAGGAATGACATAAAAGTGTGTACTTAAAAAGAAAGAGAGGAGTAGGATCCCTTACCTCGGGTCCGACTTGACTCGATCGTTCTTTAATCTCCTGAATAATAAACTTGAGATAATTTCTAATTCCTTAAGAACAATTTTCAAGTTCATTATTACTTTTATACCACTTATTACCATGTCATAAACATTATGTAATCATTTAAGTTAATAATATTTGTTTTGCCGATATTTGGTTCTTAAGTCGAAAGTGGACTTCTTACAATTACATGTTGTTCGTGTGGCCAAATTTTTATTATATCCATAATTGTATTCATTATGTAGATATAATATATGTAATATATATCCAGTAAATTCATGCATTTATAACATTACATAATCATTTAGAGGTAAGAAATGAAATGCACTGTTCATGGAGACGGTAAGCCGTACGTACGCATGAACGCTACTTTCATTTCTATTTCGTATTTTATAGAATGGAATAATAATGATATAAAGGTATATTATAATTCCAGTATAATATCATATATAATATCATATTTCCATCCTTTATACATCCCACATATGGTATTTAACGAATCAAATCACTTTGAGGGGGCGGTAGTCCGCACTTCCTTAAATGAAGATATCGCGTATACCCACAATGGAAGCCATAAAAGTAAGACAAAAATGAAAAAGACAGAAGCATAAATAAAACATAAACATAATATATATAATATATAAAAATAGTGACATCATAATGGCAACCTTTGAAGGTGTTAAATGAGTATTGAACAATCATCGTTTCGGGAGGCAGAATTTCACCATCCACGGAAACCGTATGTTCTTTAACCATTTGATGTAGTTGTGTGAGAGTGTAGCTCGAATAAATCTTATAACAACATCCTAGTATATTGAAGATACTGGTGTTGTTACAAAAGAAGTAAATAAAAATAGTTTAGGGGGTTGGAGAAGCAAAATAAAACAAATGAACATGAGAGAATGAATTACCTTTAAAAGTGTAACTCCTTTTGATTTGAGCCTAAAGGCTTCCTTTTAAAGGATTCTTCCCAAAGGGAATCCTCTAGGGTGAGGAGAGGGATGTGGAGAGAGTAAATGGGCAGGGGTTGGCCGAGCCAAAGGCTTTAGGAGTGTGTTAAATGAGGTAGAGGTGGGGGCCTTTTATAAGAGGAGAGGAGGGGTACTTTTGGAAAGTAAAGAAATATTACTTTATTTGAAAATGTGTTTCGGTTTCAAAAGGTCCCACATTGATATAATGCATGTATAAGGTGATAAGGCTTCGAAATCCACTCATCCAATAAGTTTTGGACATGTTTAGTTCATAGATTTTACATTATCTTTCCATTTTATTTAAATCGTCAAATAATGATGTCATCGCTGCATCATTATTATGTCATAAATAATTTAATTTATTTAATGTCTAAAAATTATAAAAAAAATACTATGATGTAGGAAATCTTTTTATATTTCCAATGACTATTTATAATAAAAAATATGACTTGTATAACCCCACTTAAATTTTTTTTTAGTAAAACATATCATGTTTGTGTCAATTTTACTTTTACATTAAATAAAATGTTATTTATGTCATTTCCCAACCAAAGTGGATCCATGGGGTCCCCAAGTTGACCCATGGCTTGTATTGGTCGGCCATGATACAAAAAATGAGGGTAAGACATGTTTCAATCTCATCTCATTTTATTAAAGCATTATTTTTACCTTAAACTACACTAATTACCACTAATCGCGATTAAAAACTTAATAAGTTACTATTCACCAAAAAATTATTTTAATATCATTGAACCACATTTTACTTCTTAATGACAACCATGTATGTCAGATTTTTGAAAATCAAAACACAGTGATGGCAAAATTTCATTTAAACGGAAAATCAGTTTTTATAAGTACCACTTAGTGGTTTCACTATTCATCAAAAATTGAAGTTTTTCAGAAAAATCCAAAAAATTCACCCTAAGCTATATTTGATATTCTGAATTCAAAAATGAAGTCCGTTTTACAAAATTCAAAACATATAAGTCACATTAATTAATTTAATAATTAATTCCCGCTGTCATGACAAATAGCGTGTTTTATGAAACAATAAGTATCAAAAGATTGACACTAGTTTAAGTCTGATTTCAAAGTGAAATTGATTCCAACGACCACTATTGGATTTAATTGTAAAAATATTTTCTAATTTCACTTTAAAACCAATTAAAAATATAATCTAATCATATAAATAAATTAGATTAAAAAGTGGTTTTGAATTAAAATACAACATTTTACACTATTCATTAAAAAATGAACTTTATCGGAAAGATACCAAAAATTTACACAAAGTAAATTTTGATGTCCCGATTCTTAATAAGAGTTTTATTTGGTCCAAAAGAATGTTTAAGAGTGAACAAAACTATATTTAATGACGGTTCTCCATCAAAATGTGATAAGTGAACCTTTAGTGAAAACTAGGGCATATACGCATAAAATTGAATTCTTTCCGTATTTTAAGCCTTTATCTTTTATTGTATAAATGTAAAAATATTTAAGAACATATATAATCATATTTTAGTTATTTCTATCCATTCCCTCCATTACAACGGCTACATGTTAACTACCATTTAAAATAATATTATTTTATTATTATACTGCAACGTAAGATTCCCAAGAAACTCGTTGTTGCGTGTTGGGTACGCCATCGAGCATAGCGTCCCCTTTAAAGTCATATTAATATTTTATTCACAAATATGGATAAATATGAAAATGTCATATTCCTTATTTACCTGGGGTGTTACATCCTTCCCCCCTTTTGGGAATTGCGTCCTCGCAATTTTAAAATTGCGCTTGGAAACATCCTTGAACGTCCCACATCGGAACAAGAGTCGGTAAAACAATCACTATAAAATAAAGAAAGATAAGCACAAAGGTCACCCAATTTAACCCATACTAGGATTCCAAGTATGAAAATATGGACATGGAGGAAAAAACAATGGGTCATGTTCTGATGGAGAGTGATAGAAAACATGTTTAGGAGAAAGTTAACCACGAGAAAATCACAAACTTGTGATGGGTTAAACGGTATTCGATTCCCCAGTAGGAAAAGTTAATAGACAACATTTTTGTTTTAAGTTACTTTTTATTGAGGAATTTATTCATAAGGAAACATAATCACTTATCATATTGACTTTCAACTTTTATTATATTCCTTACACAAACTCACATTTTCTCCAAAAGACGAGTATTTAGGAAGACTTGTTCACATAAAGAGTACTATAATCAACTTCTAGAGAATCACCTAATCCACAAAACAGAACTATATACTTACCATGTATTTAGACTTTAACCAAAACCAAAACCAAAAAGGCTAGTACAAGATCAGATATTCCAGAAAAGGATAGCCCCTTATAAAAAGAAAATCTATTCTTAATCTCCAAAATTTGTCCAACAAAACCCAAAGTTCAACGAGGACCATCCGATAAACAATTTGTCCATAAAATTCTTCAAAGTAAACCAATATAAGATTGAAACCCAAATATTTGAAGGATTTAGTCACATAGTCTTCCAAGTTAAATCGTAACATTTATCTCCAAACAACATCAGTTGCTCCTAAAGTCTCACATTGAAAAGTAATTATCCTAATCACATATCCTCCAAAATCAACTTACTCTTAATTCATAAAATCATATAACTAAAAAGAATTAGTGAAACTAACCAGGGACTTCACGTAGTCCAGTGGTAGGTGATAAATACCAGTCGCACTTTGGTTGTGGGTTCGATTCCCGCAGCATTGTCCGACGCGACGGGTTGTCACACGGTCTGCGTGTTGTCCTTTTTCCAAAACTATATAATTCTTAAAACATTCCCCAAAATGAGATAAAATCTTCAAGAATAATCATAACATATTTTAACCTCAAGTTTATCTCATTCCTTTCATTTTCCATCATATCATAGAGTAACCCATAATAACCTAAAAATTAAGTATCATATAAACCCTAATGGTTACCTTAATAATTATTACCTGAATTTCCACATCGAGTTGGCCATCTCGTACATGATGCATTAGAGAACTCACCAAGGTTGAAGTGGTTGATCATGACTCCTTGAAATTTGGTTTAGAACAACCACGAGTTTCCTCATTGAATCCTCCATTTTATCTAGTATCTTAATCAGAGAACCACCACAGTTTCCTTCAAACCTATTGTCTCTTTGGTGCCTGCTAGATTCATCCATTCACTAAAAATAGAAATGTCAGTGTGAGTATATCAACAAAACCATCATGTACTAATGAGGAAGCTAAACACTAAGATACACTTACTCATTCACTTTATCTAAAACTAGGACTCTTTCTGAAATCCTAACCATTATGGTAATGTCACTTATGCTTAAAGAATACCCTAACCTCTAAAGTTATCTAAACCGATCTTTGATACCAACTATAAGGCCCCAGCCTTAAACCTTACTTAATCTTGAGTTATTACAAGATTACACATTGAGGATCTTTTCAGGTTTAGAGTTTTAGAGAATTAGATCATGAAACTTGCATTACATTCCACATTTAAACAAAGTGGTTACATAAAAGACAGTATTCATTCTTCCCATCAACGGGAACATATTTAAAATATAACACGGATTCTTTCTTGACACATCCTTGACACTATCATCACATCATGTACCTTTCCCTTGACCTGTGAAAAACATTTCAAAAACTTGGGATGAGCATAAAAAGCTCAGTAAGAGTTATAAAAATATGGAAAGGAAACATGAGTTCATATATACATAAGAATGAAATCATACTTTACCCATAAAACAAAGGCACTTTAATATACCTCATCAAACCATGAATAAATCATAGAAAACATAAGACATAAAGGTAACTTGAGGCATTCATAAAATTCTTACGTAGGGAGTAACCCTCTTGGTTACGTTTGGAATACCCATCACAGTATATTCCCTAAATCTCTTTGGAGAAACCTTAACGTTTCACTCCTTCGCGTTACCCAATGCATTGGAGAGCTATATCGGGCTCACCCGCCCTTAGTTTATCACGGAACCACCCGTTCTTCATAACAATGCCCAAGAACCATAACATAATCGTATCACATAAACATGAATAAAGGAAACATAACATTTCCACATTTCAATCACAATATAACATTTTAGGATATTGAAATAATGAATCCATTCAAAAAGAAACCATTTCCAAAACCATTTAAAACATTTAATAAAGAGATTTTTGAATCAAAGTGTCCCATACCACCTTGAAGATTTTAACATTTTAAACCATTAATATCCATATAAATAAATCCTTAAAACCATTTTTAAAACATGGATATTAATAAGAACAAATAATTAAAACATTTAAAATGATATTCTGGTAAAAGGGGTTTTACCAAAATTAGAGACACTTGAATACAATAATTGAGGAATAAAATTTAGTCAGAACTTTATAATATCATGAGAATAAAAGGATTCATGATATAATACTCCAAAGTACAGTATATACACCATATAAGAGTGAATTGGTGCATAACAACAATGAACCCTCAATAGAAATGTCAAATGTGATGAAATCCCTTATAAAGAAGGTATCCATAAATTAAGGACAAATCAATCTCAAAATATGTGTGAAAAATATAAATAAACCCAATATAAGTGGATATTAAGTGTAAAACAATAAAATGTCATTCACACATATTCAATGGATGACATATTCAATGACTACATGTTGAACCCAAAGAAATCGAAATTGGGTTAAAAAGTTCCCTTGACAGCCTAACGGCATCACATCAAAATGAGTTGATGAGAGATAAAAAGTGTATCTCATCACTTGGACATAAAATTTACATCAATAAGGATATATGAGAACATATCCCAACATAACAATATTTAAATTAAAAGACCCAACAAAAGAAGTCTTTTAAAAAAGAGGGGGGGTGAAAGGTTCCCTTACCGACTTGGGTGTCTTTCAAAACATACACCCCATGGAAGAAGGACAATAGATCATTGATGTAAATACTCATAAACGAAAGTATATTACACAAAGAGTAGAATAATGGGCAGTACATACACCACTCAATGGAATTTGTGGCAAATGTAGCATAAATCTCACGGGAACAAAAGTGAGATGAAAAATCCCTTACGAAAACTCGGCAGCCTAACGGCGCCACATAAAACATCCAAAATGGATTGATGAGAGGAAATAGGGTCTCTCATAATATCAACATAAAGTTTACAGAATGAGGAATACAAAATAACATCCCCCAATATAACAAAAATGAGCTTAAAAGAAGTGAAATAAAGGAGAGTACTTAAAAAGAAAGAGAGAAGTTAGATCTCTTACGAAAATTCGGCAGCCTAACGGCGGCACTCAAAACTTCCAAAATGGATTTATGAGAGAGAATAGGGTCTCTCATCACATGAACATAAAAATTAAAGTAAGTTTAATATAAAAGATCATCCCAATAACAAGAAAGATGAGCTTTAAAAGAAATGACATAAAAGTGTGTACATAAAAAGAAAGAGAGGAGTAGGATCCCTTACCTCGGGTCCGACTTGACTCGATCGTTCTTTAATCTCCTGAATAATAAACTTGAGTTAATTTCTAATTCCTTAAGAACCATTTTCAAGTTAATTATTACTTTTATACCACTTATTACCATGTCATAAACATTATGTAATCATTTAAGTTAATAATATTTGTTTTGCCGATATTTGGTTCTTAATTCGAAAGTGGACTTCTTACAATTACATGTTGTTCGTGTGGCCAAATTTTTATTATTTCCATAATTGTATTCATTATTTAGATATCATATATGTCATATATATCCAGTAAATTCATGCATTTATAACATTACATAATCATTTAGATGTAAGAAATGAAATGCACCGTTCATGGAGACGGTAAGCCGTACGTACGCATGAACGCTACTTTCATTTCTATTTCGTATTTTATAGAATGGAATAATAATGATATAAAGGTCTATTATAATTCCAGTATAATATCATATATAATATCATATTTCCATCCTTTATACATCCCACATATGGTATTTAACGAATCAAATCACTTTGAGGGGGCGGTACACTACTAGAAAAACAGCTATTTGCGACGGGCTAGTTGCGACGGGATCCCGTCGCAAATGGCTTTTTGCGACGGGACCCCGTCGCAAATAGCCCGTTGCTGAAAACGCCGTCGCAACTACACTTATTTGCGACGGGCCCGTCGCTATAGCGTTTTATTGCGACGGGCATTCTCCCCGTCGCAAATAGTATTCCGTATTTTTGTAAAAACTTTTAAAAACGTTTTTGCGACGGGACCCGTCGCAAATACCTTTTGCGACGGTACCGTCGCAAAAACGTTTTTAAAAAAATAAAAAAATATTAATAATACTAGTATTTGCGACGGGCATCGCATCCCGTCGCAAATAATATTGATAGTATTTGCGACGGGACCCGTCGCAAATAATATTTTTTAAAAAAAAATAAAAAACTATTAATAATATTAGTATTTGCGACGGGTATAGTATCCCGTCGCAAATACTATAAAAAAAATAAAAAAAATAAATTTTTAATAAATTATTTTAATGAATATAATAATAGAATTATAATTTACAAATGAAAATAATAAATTATTTTAATTACTATAATAATAGTAAAATTATAATTCAAAAATAAAAAATAATAGAATATTAATAAATGATTTAATTAATATAATAATATTACAATTATAATTCATAAATACAAAAATATTAATAAGTTATTTTAATTAATATAAAAATAATAGAATTATTTTACATTCAAATATTAAAATAATTCAAGTATTACAAAAAAAATAATTAAATTATAATATTATAAAATTTTAATATATATATAAAATTTAATATTATAAAATATAAATAATATTATTATTCATATTAATATTGTTATTTAAAAATATAATATTATTAATATTTTATAATGAGACAGAAACTACGAATAGAAAAAAAAAATTTGATTTCTCAAATTTTATAACTGAAATACAAAATCTAATCTGAAGGAGGGGGGGGAGGTGGGGGATCTGCAGATGGTGGTGGAGGAAACTCCACCCCTAAAGCATGAGTGAGTCGGCGCATGTACTCCATCTGCTCCTGATGCTGCTGCTGCCACCGCCTCGTCTGCTCCTCGTACAGCTGCTGCTGGCGTCGACGCTCCTCCTCATGCTGCTGACGAATCTGCTCCTGCTCCTGTCGGAGACTCTCTATCTGTGCAGTCTGAGATCGCAACTGATCCTCATACTGTGTAGAAAAAGATGCACGAGCTCCTCTCGAGCTGGACGCCGACATCGCAGCACTGCCATAATAATCTCCGGGAGTCAGTCGAGAGCCGATACCAACTACCCGGCCCTTCTCGAAAGCATACTGGGTGGCCTGCATCCATGCCACCTCATCAAACTGACGGGCAGTGGTCTGATCTGATGACTCGGCCTGACTCTCAGGCCGGGTCTGTGACGCTGCGGCCTCATATGACTCCTATAGTTGCAATTTAAAATTAAAATTGTGAATATATTATATGCAGTTAATTTTTAAACTTGAAAACAAATTATATTGACCACGATGTGATGCTGACGATCACCTCTGAGCTCCCCAGTAGCAGGATCACTATACATCCTCCGATATACGTCGTACTCTGTAATATCGGGGTGCTCGACAGCCTATAAGAATAAAAAATAAACTGTTAATATTTATAGTTATATAAAATATTTATAAATAATGTACGTACCAGATGCTGTCTATGAGTACTGAAAGAACGACTCCCAGCTCGATGAGTCACCTCCTGTCTCCCCCGATTCTGCCTCCCCAGCGATGATCTCCTCTGAAAGGCACCACTCAACCAGTGCGCACATAATCCATCCCATACATGGGATGAAATATACTCTGGTCGGTGTGCTCTACATGACTCCTCAAAATCTGACACTCCTGCTTTCTTCATCGCAGCTTTTCTTAAATTGTGCAAAAACTGACGAAGGCGATCACGCATGGCCACCTCCCATGCCTCGTGGATGGCGTCACGCATGGTATCCTCGATCGGATACCATAAACCCTACAAAAAAAATCAAAATATCAAGTTAGAAATGAAATAATTTTCAAAATAAAAATTATTTATTTACGTACGTACCAGCCAATGGTCGAACATGGCCTGCTGCACATCAATGGGAATCTGCTCCCATGTGGTCCACGGCTGAGAGAAATAGTTGCGCAAAATAGCGCTGCCCTGTCCGACTGCTATATGCGGAAAACTGAAAAAAAATAATAAACATTTATTATGTGAATAGATTATTGAAATCTTAGTCAAATCCACGGGTTATCACACAGGTTATCACACCTCCGGGTGCGCGGATCAAACCCAAGGCGTGGACGTCGCTCGGGGACGGGGTCAGGAATCATCAATCGTGCAAGACCGCGCCCCCTCCGCGTACTCCCTGAAGCGCCTGCAGGCTGAGGGTCATCTTCCAGCAACTCATCCGCATCGAAAGGCAGGTCAGCATCCGTCAACTCACGAAATGTGGCCTCGTCCATCTGAAACAGAAAATGTTAATGTTAGCAAATAATTGATAATTACTATTATATATACATATATACATATTATGATTGTATATAAATACCATGGAATTCTATAAGTGTTCATCTTCATCATCATCTTCATATATGTCAATGTCATCTTCATATTCCTCCTCAACATCATCGATATCCATTCGAGTTGCAGTTGCTTCATCTCTTACCATTTCAAATTCATGTGTGACATCATTAACATCATCGTCATCACCGACTCTTAAATGTGGGGTGTCGTCATCGATACTCATGTCTCTTTGTAAAAAAGATTGATTTTGAGTACTCTCTTGAAAAACTTCAATTCTTTGCACATCAGTGAAAGCACATTCACTTTGACTAAACTGATTGTCTCGAATTTTGATTTTTATTACACTCCACCAATCAGTCAAGTCTCTTGATGTTGCACAGTACTTTGCATAATAAACTTGATATGCCTGTTGAGCCAATAAGAATGGTTCATTTACTGCGAGAACACTTTTACATTTAATATCGATGATTCCATGAGTCGGATGAACACGCACGGCTCTCTCTGTATCCAACCAACGACATTTGAACATGGTTATGTAATGTTGTCCAAGATAACAGAGTTCAATGATTTCATCAAGTATGCCATAAAAGTCAACTTCATTTTCTCGATGATGAGATCCTCTCAAGCTAACTCCACTGTTCATTGTTTTTTTTGATTCCCCATATGCATGTGTGTGGAATCGAAATCCATTCACCACATATGCATTATAAGTTTTAACAAGTTTGGAAGGTGGGTTACTCAATACACACAGCCGTTTGTCAATTTTATCAGCATGTCGAGACACCTGAAAATTTGTGAAATAATTATCAATATAGTAAACTATACATTGAATGAGTTGCTAAAAGATAAAGAATTTATGTTACCAGTTTTTGAAACCACTGAGAGAAATTTTTCAGTCGACGTTCTTCGAGAGCAGCTGCTGTAATTTGTGGAATTTGTTTCTTGATATGATTATCATACAACCTATAAAAACCAAAGTTATTTACTGTAACATAAATGATAGAATAAGTGATATAAACACTTACAGTACAACTGATGTCATCTCTTCACAGTTGAGCAGAACATACGTATGAGCTCTATGATGTTCATCATCTGAAAGCCAGCGTTCAGAAACTCCACCAAAACCAAGCTCTGACTGGTTGAAAACAGATAATTGATTGTCGATTTCATCAATATTCCTCTCATTCCGTCCCATTCGGTTGTGTTTTGAAGGATACTCAGATTCAAAATAATGGGAGCAGAAAAAAGATATTTCCTCTTGCAAATAAGCTTCTGCAATAGATCCTTCAACAGATGCTTTGTTGCGTACTTTTCTTTTCAATTTTTGCATGCATCTTTCAAATGGGTACATCCATCGAAACTGTACCGGACCTCCACATTTGGCTTCATATGGCAAATGTAACATCAAATGTTCCATTGAGTCGAAGAAAGACGGCGGGAATATTTTTTCCAATTTACATATAATTACAACAACATCTTTTTCAAGTTTGCCTAGAGCATCATAATCTGCCGTAGCCGCACAAATTTCCCGAAAAAAATGAGACATGTCTGTTATGGAATCCCAAATCACAGAATTCAACAGACCTCTTAATCCAATTGGTAGAAGTCTCTCCATTATAACATGACAATCATGACTTTTCAATCCAGTAATATGACCATTCTTTACACATCTACCCAAATTGGAAGCACAGCCATCTGGAAGTCTCAAATCTGCAATCCACTGACAAAATAATAAACGGTTTTCTTTAGACAGTGTATAAGCTGCTTTTGGTTTCAGTAACCTTTCTGTTCTGACATTCTCAAATAGTTCCAATTCTGGACGTCTGCAAATTTGGGCAAGATCTAAACGTGCATTTACATTGTCTTTGCTCTTTCCTGGCGTATCCAAAACTGTATGAAACAAATTATCAAAACAGTTCTTCTCAATATGCATGACATCTAACATGTGTCGGACCAACAAATCAGACCAATATGGCAAATCCCAAAATATGCTACGTTTAATCCAATTGTGTTCTTTCCCAAAACCAGAAATTTTCTGTTGGTTTATTGTGGGACCAAAAGTGATGGGAGGTAATGAAAATACAACCGATTTTAACTCCGAACCTGATAGCATTTTTGGAGGTCCATCCCTTTCAACTGTTCCTTTTCTGAAATGAGATCTGTTTCTGCGAAAAGGATGATCAGCTGGAAGAAATCTGCGATGACAGTCAAAATAACAAGGTTTCTTTCCATGAATGAGCATAAATGCTTTGTTCTCTCCCATACAGTAAGGACATGATTTCTGACCATGTGTACTCCAGCCAGATAACATCCCATAAGCCGGGAAGTCACTTATTGTCCACATCAATGCTGCTCTCAGTATGAAATTCTGTTTCGTTGCAACATCATATGTACTGACACCAGTACTCCACAATAAATTTAATTCATCAATCAATGGCTTCAAATAAACATCAATATTTTTCTTCGGATGTCCTGGAATTAGTAAAGTCAAAAAGATATATGGATCCTTCATCAACATCCATGGAGGTAAATTATACGGAGTTAAAAAAACAGGCCAACATGAATATTGACTACCATAAGATACAAACGGACAGAAACCATCAGTGGAAAGGCCCAGTCGAACATTTCTAGCTTCTAAAGCAAATGATGGATGCACTCTATCAAAATGTTTCCATGAATCACCATCGGCTGGATGATTCAAGCTTTTATCGGTTGAAATATTCTCTTTATGCCATGACATCATTGTCGCTGTATTCTTAGACATGAATAAACGCTGAAGTCTGGATGTAAGCGGAAAATATCTCAGCTGTTTTACAGGAATCAAACCAGACTTCCCGTGTTGTCCTTCTTTATATCTCTGTTGCCCACATGTGGGACAACTATCCAACGACTCATTTTCCCCTGAATATAAAATGCAGTCATTTGAACATGCATGAATCTTCTGACAAGTAAGTCCCAAATTTCGAACCAACCTCTTACTTTCATAGTAATTTGCAGGTAAAACATTTCCTTCGGGTAACAGTGTTTTCAGCAAAGAAAATATCTGGTCAAAACATGTGTTTGACATTCCGTTATCTGATTTGATAGCCATAAATTTTGCAACTGCTTCTAATTTGCTCATCTTGCAGCCAGGATATAATGCATCCTCAGCAGACTTCAACAACTCATAAAATTCAGACGGTCCCAACTCAGGATTTGAAGCTATATCAGCCGGAGTTTCTGTATGTTGAACAGATGAACCTGCAACATCATGTACTAAATCTTGAAACTGGGATGGATCCGGAATCAAGTTGGTATCACCTGCTCTGGAACTGCGTTCACCGTGTTGATACCAAAAAACATAATCTGCTTGAAAACCAAAACGCAAGAGATGTTCCCCCACTTTGTCAAACGTGTCAAACGTTCTCAATGCACATTTTCTGCAAGGGCATTTTATCTTTCCTTCTGAAACAAATTCTGAATTTGATGCCGCAAATGATAAAAAAATCTCCACACCCTCTATATATACTGGATTTAAACCAGAACCATTTGGATTTCTACGTTGATTTATCCATATGCGGTCATCTAATAATGACTGTTGACGACCTCGATGTTCCATATTTTTCTATAAAATATAAAAGCATTACTGGTTTTGAATAATTTGTTAGAAAAAACACTCAAGCAAGGATTACTAATTATTACAATTTATTACTAATTATTACAATTTATTGCTAATTATTACTATTTATTACTAATTTAGCAATACTTAGCAATACTTAGCAAAAGGAAAACTGCTTGAATAATGAAAGGAAATTTGATAATCATCGTTGTGGAGATGGTTATAAATTTTCCCTTCATTATCCAAGCAGATTTCGTTTACTAATTATTAGTAATAAAAAAAATATTATCAATATTTACGAAAAAACAATATTAATATTATTAAAATAATAAAAAAAATTAAAAAATATTAAAATTATCAATATTCAGAACAAACTTTGTTCTATTATTAACATGTTCAAATCTTAAAGGGTCGTCAATTGTCAGGTCATGCGCAATAAAAAGTTTGTGTCAGCCATGTCTAATGTAAACTCTATAATTGTCCTTGCATGGTTGATCACTTCGCAAGTAATGTTGCAATCAGACAAACCAAGTCATTCCCTTCTTAACTATAAGAATTATCTCACATGAACCTCTACATAGATCATTCTTCCTTAAAAATTTGAGGGGATATCATTATTTTTCCCTTAAATTTTCAAGGAAGAATGGTCTATGTAAAGGTTCATGTGAGATGATTCTTATAGATAAGAAGGGAATGACTTGGTTTGTCTGATTGCAACATTACTTTTGAAGTGATCGACCATGCAAGGACAATTATAGAGTTTACATTGGACATGGCTGACAGAAACTTTTTATTGCGCATGACCTGACAATTAGCGACCCTTTAAGATTTGAACATGTTAAGAATAGAGCAAAATCTGTTGTAAATATTGATAATTTTAATATTTTATAAATTTTTATTATTTTAATAATATTAATATTTTTTTCATAAATATTGATAATATAATTTTTTTTGCTAAGTGTTCTTGAGTATTCCTGAGTATTCCTGAGTATTCCTGATTATTTGTGAGTATTCGTGAGTATTCGTGATTATTCGTGAGTATTCGTGATTATTCGTGATTATTCGTGAGTATTCCTGAGTATTCCTGATTATTCCTAATTATTCCTAATTATTTGCAATTATTCCTAATTATTTGCAATTATTGGTAATTATTGGCAATTATTGGTCATTATTGGCAATTATTACTAATTATTCCTAATTAATCCTAATTATTCCTAATTAATCCTAATTAATCCTAATTAATCCTAATTATTCCTAATTATTCCTAATTATTACTAATTATTCCTAATTATTGCTAATTATTACTAATTATTGCTAATTATTTCTAATTATTGCTAATTATTTCTAATTATTGCTAATTATTTCTAATTATTGCTAATTATTGATAATTATTGGTAATTATTTCTAATTATTTCTAATTATTCGTAATTATTACTAATTATTGGTAATTAATACTAATTATTGGTAATTATTGCTAATTATTGGTAATTATTGCTAATTATTGGTAATTATTGCTAATTATTGGTAATTATTGCTAATTATTGGTAATTAATACTAATTATTGGTAATTATTACTAATTATTGGTAATTATTACTAATTATTGGTAATTATTAATAATTATTGGTAATTATTACTAATTATTCGTAATTAATACTAATTATTCCTAATTAGTACTAATTATTCCTAATTATTGTTAATTATTCCTAATTATTACTAATTATTGTTAATTATTCCTAATTATTACTAATTATTGTTAATTATTCCTAATTATTACTAATTATTGGTAATTAATACTAATTATTGGTAATTAATACTAATTATTGGTAATTAATACTAATTATTGGTAATTATTACTAATTATTCCTAATTAATACTAATTATTGGTAATTATTACTAATTATTCCTAATTAATACTAATTATTACTAATTATTGTTAATTATTCCTAATTATTACTAATTATTGTTAATTATTCCTAATTATTACTAATTATTGTTAATTATTCCTAATTAATACTAATTATTGGTAATTAATACTAATTATTGGTAATTAATACTAATTATTCCTAATTAATACTAATTATTCCTAATTAATACTAATTCTTCCTAATTAATACTAATTATTCCTAATTATTACTAATTATTGTTAATTATTCCTAATTATTACTAATTATCGTTAATTATTCCTAATTAATACTAATTATTGGTAATTAATACTAATTATTGGTAATTAATACTAATTATTGGTAATTAATACTAATTATTGGTAATTAATACTAATTATTGGTAATTAATACTAATTATTGATAATTAATACTAATTATTCCTAATTAATACTAATTATTGGTAATTATTACTAATTATTCCTAATTAATACTAATTATTCGTAATTATTCCTACTTATTGTTAATTATTCCTAATTATTACTAATTATTGTTAATTATTCCTAATTATTACTAATTATTGTTAATTATTCCTAATTATTACTAATTATTGGTAATTAATACTAATTATTGGTAATTAATACTAATTATTGGTAATTAATACTAATTATTGGTAATTAATACTAATTATTCCTAATTAATACTAATTATTCCTAATTAATACTAATTATTGGTAATTATTACTAATTATTCCTAATTAATACTAATTATTCCTAATTATTACTAATTATTGTTAATTATTCCTAATTATTACTAATTATTGTTAATTATTCCTAATTAATACTAATTATTGGTAATTAATACTAATTATTGGTAATTAATACTAATTATTGGTAATTAAGACTAATTATTGGTAATTAAGACTAATTATTGGTAATTAATACTAATTATTTGTAATTAATACTAATTATTCCTAATTAATACTAATTATTGGTAATTAATACTAATTATTCCTAATTAATACAAATTAATCCTAATTATTCCGAATTATTACTAATTATTCCTAATTATTACTAATTATTCCTAATTATTCCTAATTATTGTTAATTATTCCTAATTATTCCTAATTATTGTTAATTATTCCTAATTATTACTAATTATTGTTAATTATTCCTAATTATTACGAATTATTGGTAATTAATACTAATTATTATGAATTATTGGTAATTAATACTAATTATTGGTAATTAAGACTAATTATTGGTAATTAAGACTAATTATTGGTAATTAATACTAATTATTGGTAATTAATACTAATTATTTGTAATTAATACTAATTATTTGTAATTAATACTAATTATTCCTAATTAATACTAATTATTTGTAATTAATACTAATTATTCCTAATTATTCCTAATTATTGGTAATTATTACTAATTATTCCTAATTAATACTAATTATTCCTAATTATTCCTAATTATTACTAATTATTCCTAATTATTACTAATTATTGTTAATTATTCGTAATTATTGTTAATTATTCCTAATTATTACTAATTATTGTTAATTATTCCTAATTATTACGAATTATTGGTAATTAATACTAATTATTGGTAATTAATACTAATTATTGGTAATTAATACTAATTAGAGGTAATTAATACTAATTATTGTTAATTATTGGTAATTATTACTAATTATTCTTAATTATTGATAATTATTAGTAATTAAATGAATAATTATCAATAATTAGAAATAATTACCAATAATTACAAATAATAACATTATTAATATATTTTATTATTAATATTAAAATAATATAATTTTCTAATTTATATACAGTTCTTTTTTCATCTGTGCGTTTTCTATCTCCACATACAAATAATACATGTGAAGACAGCAAACACACAGATGAAAAAAGAACTGTATATATATAAAAAATTATATTATTTTAATATTAATAATAAAATAAACTAATAATGTAATAATGTTCTTATTCTTAATTATTGGTATTTATTACTAGTTATTAATATTTATTCTTAATTACTAAAAATTATTACTAATTATTCCTAATTACCATATAAACAATTAAAAATAATTAAATTACAACTAATTAATAATAATAAAAACTAATAAAAAATTAAAAATAAATAAAAAATTAAAATAAAGATAAATACCTTGAAAATTGATCTGTTCTGATCGTTCTTCAAAACTTTAATATCGGCTCCGGAGAAAAAACTTAAACTAGAGAAAAACTCAACTCTAGAAATATGATTCTGAGAGAGAGAGAAGATAAGGAATGAGAATGAAATGAAAAAAACGGATGGGGGTATTTATAGGTTAGATTAGTTGCGACGGGCTCATTTGCGACGGGAATCCCGTCGCAACTAGTATTATTTGCGACGGGACCCGTCGCAAATACCTTAGCCAACATTTATTACGGTCAACCGGCAAATAGTTATTTGCGACGGGTCCCGTCGCAAATAACCCTCTGCCGACATAGTATTTGCGACGGGGGAATATTCCCGTCGCAAATACCATTTACCGCCGCCGGTTATTTGCGACGGGAATATTTCCCCGTCGCAAATACGTTTCCCGCGATCTGGCGCGCATCGCGGGAAAACTATTTGCGACGGGGAAAAAAATCCCGTCGCAAAAGCCTCCTTATTTGCGACGGGAAAATACCCCCGTCGCAAATAATTTTTTAACATGACTATTTGCGACGGGATTTATTCCCGTCGCAAATAACCCGTCGCAATTGCTCATTTTTCCCGTAGTGGTAGTCCGCACTTCCTTAAATGAAGATATCGCGTATACCCATAATGGAAGCCATAAAGGTAAGACAAAAATGAAAAATACAGAAGCATAAATAAAACATAAACATAATATCTATAATATATAAAAATAGTGACATCATAATGGCCACCTTTGAAGGTGTTAAATGAGTATTGAACAATCATCGTTTCGGGAGGCAGAATTTCACCATCCACGGAAACCGTATGTTCTTTAACCATTTGATGTAGTTGTGTGAGAGTGTAGCTCGAATAAATCTTATAAAAACATCCTAGTATATTGAAGATACTTGTGTTGTTACAAAAGAAGTAAATAAAAATAGTTTAGGGGGTTGGAGAAGCAAAATAAAACAAATGAACATGAGAGAATGAATTACCTTTAAAAGTGTAACTCCTTTTGATTTGAGCCTAAAGGCTTCCTTTTAAAGGATTCTTCCCAAAGGGAATCCTCTAGGGTGAGGAGAGGGATGTGGAGAGAGTAAATGGGCAGGGGTTGGCCGAGCCAAAGGCTTTAGTAGTGGGTTAAATGAGGTAGAGGTGGGGGCCTTTTATAAGAGGAGAGGAGGGGTACTTTTGGAAAGTAAAGAAATATTACTTTATTTGAAAATGTGTTTCGATTTCAAAAGGTCCCACATTGATATAATTCGTGGATAAGGTGATAAGGCTTCGAAATCCACTCATCCAATAAGTTTTGGACATGTGTAGTTCATATATTTTACATTATCTTCCCATTTTATTTAAATCGTCAAATAATGATGTCATCGCTGCATCATTATTATGTCATAAATAATTTAATTTATTTAATGTATAAAAATTATAAAAAAATACTATGATGTAGGAAATCTTTTTATATTTCCAATGACTATTTATAATAAAAAAGATGACTTGTATAACCCCACTTAAAAATTGTTTTAGTAAAACATATCATGTTTGTGTCAATTTTACTTTTACATTAAATAAAATGTTATTTATGTCATTTCCCAACCAAAGTGGATCCATGGGGTCCCCAAGTTGACCCATGGCTTGTCTTGGTCGGCCATGATACAACCAATAAGGGTAAGACATGTGTCAAGCTCATCTCATTTTATTAAATCATTATTTTTATCTTAAACTACACTAATTACCACTAATCACGATTAAAAACTTAATAAGTTACTATTCACCAAAAAATTATTTTAATCTCATTGAACCACATTTTACTTCTTAATGAAAACCATGTATGTTAGATTTTTGAAAATCAAAACACAATGATGGAAAAATTTCATTTAAACGGAAAATCAGTTTTTATAAGTACCACTTAGTGGTTTCACTATTCATAAAAAATTGAAGTTTTTCAGAAAAATCCCAAAAATTCACCCTAAGCTATATTTGATATTCTGAATTCAAAAATGAAGTCCGTTTTACAAAATTCAAAACATATAAGTCACATTAATTAATTTAATAATTAATTCCCACTGTCATGACAAATAGCGTGTTTTATGAAACAATAAGTATCAAAAGATTGACACTAGTTTAAGTCTGATTTCAAAGTGAAATTGATTCCAACGACCACTATTGGATTTAATTGTAAAAATATTTTCTAATTTCACTTTAAAACCAATTCAAAATATAATCTAATCATATAAATAAATTAGATTAAAAAGTGGTTTTGAATTAAAATACAACATTTTACACTATTCATTAAAAAAATGAACTTTATCGGAAAGATACCAAAAATTTACACAAAGTAAATTTTGATGTCCCGATTCTTAATAAGAGTTTTATTTGGTCCAAAAGAATGTTTAAGAGTGAACAAAACTATATTTAATGACGGTTCTCCATCAAAAGGTGATAAGTGAACCTTTAGTGAAAACTAGGGCATATACGCCTAAAATTGAATTCTTTCCGTATTTTAAGCCTTTATCTTTTATTGTATAAATGTAAAAATATTTAAGAACATATATAATCATATTTTAGTTATTTCTATCCATTCCCTCCATTACAACGGCTACATGTTAACTACCATTTAAAATAATATTATTTTATTATTATAGTGCAACGTAAGATTCCCAAGAAACTCGTTGTTGCGTGTTGGGTACGCCATCAAGCATAGCGTCCCCTTTAAAGTCATATTAATATTTTATTCACAAATATGGATAAATATGAAAATGTCATATTCCTTATTTACCTGGGGTGTTACACATATGGTATTAAAACTTGTCTAGTTTAGTAAGATAATTCTAATTTGGAATAGATCTACCTTATTTGTGATAGCATGTGAAAAACATCGAGAAATAGAAATGGCGAGCCAAACGAACTTTGAAATGGTGTCAAGAATGGATTACAGGTAAGGCTAACAAACATTGAAGTTGTGTTGGTGATGTGTCATAGAAGATCTCTACGGTAGTGATATTTTTCACAAAAGGGTGATGTTTTTTCATAGTCGATATTTGAGATAGTGGCATTTATCGCACGAGGGAAGACTTTTTCACTCAGATATTTTTTAGAGAGGCAGCAGAGGTATGTCGAGGTGTAGTTTTCACAAAGGTTTTTCTACACTATATTTTAAATTCATGTTCATGAATTTAATTAAATATTTTACACTTTGATTAATAGTGTTTTTTCCTATTTTCCTTTCAGTTTTTTAATCTTCCATATTGTAGGGGTTTTCATCATTAAGAAATATTTCCTTAGATTTTTGGTTTCCTACTTAAATTTTCACTTCCATTATTTCATCAGTTTTCTCACAAAATTTTTTCAATCAATAATTTATTATACCTAGGATCCGAAATCTCCCAATAATGGTATCAAGGTTTTTGGTTTGAGTTTTTATTTTTTTTGGAATTTGGGAAGCTTTTAAAAGGATCGATGGTGTATATGTGATAAAAAATAGGTTTTGGAAGTCAAATCAGATTGAAAAAGATGTTTCATGTCTTAAGCCTAATTAATTTTATTCAGATCATGCCACTAGTGTAGAGCGAATTAAAAAATTGAAGAGTGTGGTGCTGTACTAAGAATAAGTAATTAATTTCTATGGGTTCACCAGATTTTGTAGTGATCACTATTTTACCGGATCTAGATATTATTGGAACAATTCATGTTCTGTAAGAAAGTTCACATTGAGGTATGATGAATAATTTTAAATTTTTACTTTTCTATAGGGGGGTTGTTAGGATTCTATCAAATTTTATAAATGGTGTATCCTAATTTTCTACAAAAGATGATGTTTGGTATAGTGCCAATGAGTTTCATTCCAATTGATTTTGATGGATGGTATCACCCTCACTAGTGGGATAAATGGAGAGACTGATAGGGTTTAGCCCATTTTAATTGTAATTAGTGATATCTTTGACAATAAATTAGTTTTTTCTTTGGATGCATGCATTGATTTGGGAGTGATATATTTTTATATATCTATTTGAATGAGATACAAGTTTTTTTAAAGACCCTCACTTGGAAGATACATGGTGTTTTGAATTTTATGAAATAATATCTTAATATCTTATATGTATTTGATAAGGATCCTACAAAGTATTTTTAAAAGGGGATAGAATAAGCATCGATAATAAATTATACTTGTGCAGAAGTTCCACTACTACAAATTTTATTTTTATCAGTGCTATAAAAACCTTTTATTACTGATAAAAGCACTAATTTTCTGAGCAACGATAACACTTTTATCAGTGCTAAAATAGAGATGATAAATGTCTCTTTTAACAATGCTAAAAAATCATTGATAAAAGTAAAAAAAATAATATATTAATAGGTGATATATTCATAGGGAGGATACCCCTATCATTATTATACAACCACTCTTTCCCACACCTGCATTGTAAAGACCCGTAAAATTCAAGGGAATTTTTTTCTTAATTTTCTTTAGAATTTTACAAGAGCGCGGTTTCAGACGGCACCTGATTCCGAGGCCCGGAGCGCCCGGAATTAATTTCCGAAGTTTGGCTCAGGTACGTTCAGTAAACGAACGAGCGGGAATTCCTAACTTTTGATCCGGTGCTCGGAATTGAAATCCGAGGGCACCGATGAACTCGCAGCGCCGATATTCTCTTAATGAGACCTTATCGGGAGTTGCGTTTGTTGCGGGTTGAAAGTTACGTTTTGGGGTTTTTCAGTTAAGTTAAATAAAATTTGTGTAAGACAAATTTTATTTTAACTTATTTAAAAACCTACCAAAGGAGGTTGGGAGTGGGACCCACACCCACTTAACCTCCCTTGGGAGGATTAAGTGTGGTGGGGCCCACACGAAACCCCCCTTTTTCTTTTCAAATCCTCTCAACATCTTTAACGCCTCTTTTAATGTCTTAGGTTACCCTTATTTAATTAAGGGAGTTAACCCCCTTTTTGAATTTCAAACATTGAAATTCTTTTGTGTTGTGTTAATAAAATAAGAGGTAATCTTATTTTATTTGGAGTTCTTTGTTTGTCTTTGGAGAGATTTCCCTTCATCTCCAAGCTCTGACGAAGAACGAAGAACGAAGAACGCTCAAACTCTGACGAAGAACGAAGAACGACGCCTCTCTTCTTCGTCCTCGGTGTCAACGAGAGGGAACGCCGCTTCCTCCTCGGACCATCTTCGTCGGCGTACAAGTTTCGCCAACGACGTGACTCTTCGAACGCATCCCTTCGTCATCGGATTTGACGAACGGCTTCCGCGACACCCGACCTCCGCGACGCCGTCTTCCGCGGAGCGTAGCCGAACCTTTGAATCTTAAACCCGAGGTAGGGGTTGTCGAATTTCTTTTGGATTCCTCATTTTATTCTTGATCGTGCTTTTAGCAAGATTAACGTGTGACATGATTTTCTTTAAGTTGCGTTATTATTATTAACGCGAGGGGGGCCGGACCGCACGAACACGGCCGAACCCCCCTCCAACGTTCTTGTTTAATTCTTGCGATGGAAGCAAAGTGGCGTGGTGCCGTCGCACCACGCGGTTTACCGTGCGTTTAATTTACGCGGCGCCGTCGCGCCACGACGAGGAAAAATCTTCAAGAACGCGACGCTGTCGCGCCGCGTTGAAAAGAATCGAAGCACGGCGAAGGGGCGCGGTGCCGACGCACCGCGCCGGATGACGAACGTCGCGGCCGGTTCCGGGCCGCGGCGGGACGAGAAGACCGCGGCCGGTTCCGGGCCGCGGCGGGACGAGGAGACCGCGGCCGGTTCCGGGCCGCGGCGGAAGGAAAGACCGGCGGCCGGGCCGCCGGCGTCGGAAGACGAGGGCGGGACCGGAATTTCCGGTCCCGTTGGTAAAAACCGGCCGGCCAGCGGGCCGGCCGGATGTCATAAAACCGGGGGAATAAATCCCCCGGCTGGTTCATCAAACCCCCCTCTTAATGAGGGGGGCGGTTCATTTAAGGAGGGGGGGAAACAGCCCCCCCGGTTCGTCCAGCCGGCCCCCACTTGCGGGGGCCGTTTTTTTTGCAAAGGCACGGCTCAAAGCCGTGCCGCCTTCAAAAACAGGGGGGGCTTGATTGCCCCCCGCGTGACCCACGTGCGGTGCCAAGCGCCGCCACCGCGGCCCGCCGCCGCCGCCACCGCGGCCCGCCGCCGCCGCCACCGCGGCCCGCCGCCGCCGCCGCCACCGCGGCCCGCCGCCGCCGCGCCGCCGCCGCCGCGCCGCCCCCGGGGGGGGGGGGGGGTCGGGCCGGGTCGGCCCGGACCCGGACCCCCCCGTTTCGAACCAGTTTCGGTTTTTGGCTCATAACTTGAGCCTCGGACCTCCGAATGACGAACCGTCTGCGGTAACGCGATCCTTGGATCGAGACGGTCGTTTCGGTATATCGCACTCAAGGTTTCGGTTTACTTTGAGTTCGGCCGGGTTGGTTCGTTCACGAAACCAACCGGGCCTTCGGAGCGGAAACGCTCATATCTTGAGCTACGGACGTCCGATTGATGCGCCGTCAGTCGCGTAGTGTTCCTCTTAGTGAGACGGATCTTTTGGCATACTCCGCCCGAGGTTTGGACGCAGGTGGGGTACGGTCGGGTTGGTTTTGCCTTAAAAACCAACCGGGCCCCGGAGACGAAAATGCCAATAACTCTCAGACCGGGCGTCCGATCGACGCGCCGTCTGTTGCGTTGAGTTCCTGTTGACGATACGGAACTTTTGGATACATCAACTCTGGTCTTTGTAACAGTTGATGTATCAGCCTCTCGGCTCGTGGAGCGGACCCTCCGTACGAGCTTGCTGTGTGCGGGAACCCTAGTGCTGGCTGCGACTGTTCTACTGCTACGACTGCTACTGTGACTGCGACGACGACAGTACAGAGATCCTGTGTGGATTTGACGACGACAGTACAGAGATCCTGTGTGGATTGGACGACGATAGTACAGAGATCCTGTGTGGATTTGACGAGGACAGTACAGAGATCCTGTGTGGATTGGACGACGACAGTACAGAGATCCTGTGTGGATTCGACGACGACGACTACAGCACTCAGCGATCCTACGTGGATCAGTGCTACAGGTTCTGTGTGAGCCCGATCCTGTGTGGGTCCTTGCGCTTAGCGGTTCTGTGTGAGCCAGCGCCTACAGGTTCTGTGTGAGCCCGATCCTGTGTGGGTCTTCTGCGGGGGTTAGTTACCTATCGATCCTTCGTGGGTCCGACGACTTAGATGGATCAGTGATCATCTTTATCGTCCTTGAAGAAGTATACCTGTGTGAGCTGAATCCTGTTTCTTTCCTGTGTGGATTGTGTTGTGCAATCCTGTGTGGATTATGTTTTGCTTTCCTATGTGGAATACGTATACTTTCCTGCGTGGACTGAGTGGTACTTGGGCTCGGAGGTTGGAGCGTATTTTAATTGATGACTTAGGTATATGTATGGGCATATACCTAAGCAATGTCGGTTGTTACTTCGTGATTGTTAATTTTCTTCGTGGTTTATCCTTTGTGGATTTGAGAGACCTTCAGGGGTCTCGGGGTCCCTACTGAGTAGCTTATACTCACCCCTGCACGGGCTTCGCCCGCACTACGTTGTGTTGGTTGCAGACGACGGACAGCGTTGACTTAGCTGAGGCTTGTAGAGCGGGACGGTACCCGGAGGTGGACCACTGGGCGGGACGTGCACAGAGCGGACGGTGGGACCCGTGGAGCAGAGGAGCTATCTGTACCCACCCTTCAGGTGGGATTTCCGGTGGACAGCTCGGAGTAGCGGCTTTTACTTTACAGTTGCTGTTTTTCCCTTTTGAGTTGTACTTTACTTTCAGTTTGGGTTTGTATTCTGGCCCATTTACTTTTCCGCACTTTCAGTCGTACTCTGTTTGTTTAGTGTTTACTTTCTGCTTGCTTACTCTGTGGAGTTGGTTACTTTTCAAAGGCAATGCCTTCCCTTTTTACTGGGATTTACGCCTTGGTGCTAGTCGCCAGCCCCTGGCCTATGGAAGGCGGGCTTGGGGTAGTCACGGCACGGACCCCGAGGGCGGGTCGTGACAAATTGGTATCAGAGGAGTTCGGTTCTACCGCGAACTCTGATCTTTTCTATGTGAAGCAATAATGTTTAGCGTATTGAGTGTGGTTATTAGTCCAGGGAGTCCAGTGTTGGTGCGGCGGCCGACGTATCCGTACACCAGGACCCTGACTTCTGATTTCCGACTTAATGCACGAAAACATTGATTGCGTGTGTGTTTCAAGTTTTCTTTGTGATTACTTGTGTCAGCTCACCGGGTATACTGATCTGCTTTATGAAAGTCTCAAGTTTTCCTTGTGATTACTTGTGCCAGCTCACCAGGTATACTGTTCTAACCGTGGCGCACCTGTTTCCTTTTCAGGATGGCCCCACGACGGCAGCCAGCTAGGGTTCCGAGAGTCGAGCGAGACGACAGCCCACCGAGCGACGAGGCTTCGGTGCAGGGCCCTTTGTCAGCAGTGGCACCGGCGGTAGCCTTACCCGCCGATCCCCCGATGCTTCCAGCAGCAGCCGCTGACGATGCACGTCGCCTCAGCGCACTGCATGAGTTTCAGCGCCAGCGACCGCCCAGGTTTCGCGGGGAGACGGATCCCCAGGCAGCAGAGGACTGGCTGGAGGCAGTGGTTCGAGTGTTTAGGCTAGTGAGGACACCAGCAGACCTCATGGTGATCCTCGCTGCGAGCCTACTACACGCAGCAGCAGGACGATGGTGGAGCTTGATACTCCAGGTGCACGATGAGGCATCTCTTCCTTGGACGGACTTTAAGGGCATCTTCCGCTCGGAGTTCGTCCCAGCCACCCTTCGTGCGGTGCGTATCCAGGAGCTTCTACAGCTGCGGCAGGGCAGCATGACGGTCGCTCAGTACTCGGCGAGATTTACCGATCTCTCGCGCTACTCGACCGACATGGTACGGGACCCATTCTTCCGGGCCCGGACCTTCGAGCAGGGTTTGAGACACGAGATCAGGGCATCGCTGATCTCCCTCAGCATACCGACTCAGACAGGAGTACTGGAGCGGGCCCTTCTGATCGAGAGCTTCCTTGCTGAGTCTACACCAGCACAGAGACCCACCGCAGGACGGCACGTGGCAGAGTCATCTGCAGCTGGCAGTCGGCGAATGACTCAGGGGTCCAGACAGACCAGACCTCAGGGCACTGGCTCAGCAGTACAGGGCACACAACGCGGAGCCAGTCTTTCGAGTGGAAGACAGTGCTATGCATGCGGCGGGCGAGGCCACATGGCTCGTGACTGCCCGACCCGCCATGCGGAGGAGCAGCAGACGGTTGAGGAACCACCTAGGCAGAGGCAGAGGTTCGACCGTGGCGGTCCGCAGGGAGGAGGCGGACGAGGCAGAGGAGCTGGACGAGCAGCTGGTGGTGGCCGACGCTTTGAGGCTCTACCACCACCACCACCAGGAGGTCCACCCCGACCGCAGGGGAGAGCTCAGCTTCAGGCAGCCGAGGCCTTCGATCATGGAGCCCTGGGAGCCGATGGACAGGAGCAGAACTAGTGGATACATCCTTTGTACTTCTGGTTCCTTGTTTCTTTTGTGTAGCGTCTTGTATTACGAGCTGCAATAATAAAAGACGCATACCTTGTGATGTTTTCGTTCTTGTCCTCTATCGTAATGTTACTAAGAGGTTCCAGTTTTGGCTGTTGACTTGACCCTCACTTGTGAGACATCTACTGGAGGAGACCCAGTTACCACACACTGATGCCGACAGTGTGACTCAACCCTTAGAGGCGAGAGTAACGGTTGAATCTTTTAGTAGTAGCGTCGAGGCCTTACGACGTCATCCTTAGTATGGATTAGTATCATCCATGTTAGGATTGACTGTTTTAGGCAAAGAATGTGGTTCATCCAGGGGATGAGACTAGATTTCTCTTTTCGGCAAAAGAGAAATCTTGCAGCTCTAGTGGGACCTGAGATGGTCCAGGTCATCCAGGGGCGGATGAGTACAGCTCAGAGCTAGCAGAAGCCTTATGCTGACAGGAGGCGGAGGCCACTGGAGTTCGAGGATGGCGACCACGTCTTCTTGCGGGTCTCACCTCGACGTGGTATTCGGAGATTTGGCCAAGGCGGCAAGTTATCTCCGCGCTTCATCAGACCCTTCCAGGTCCTCAGCAAGGTTGGCGAGGTGGCTTATCGCCTGGCTCCACCACCTCAGTTGCACCAGGTGCACGACGTCTTCCACGTATTCCAGCTGAGGAGCTTGACGTTGACGATGGGGCGACTTCTACGGAGGTCCCAGTGGAGATAGAGGATCGACAGGAGCGGGTCCTGCGTGGGCGATCGATTTCTCTCGTGCACATCAGATGGCAACACGAGAATCTCCAGGAGAGCACATGGGAGCGGGAGGCTCAGATGCGTGCTCAGTACCCTCTTTTGTTTCCCTAGTTTTTGATGTAGCTTTACGGGGACGTAAAGCCCTGAGGTGGGAGTAATGTAAAGACCCGTAAAATTCAAGGGAATTTTTTTCTTAATTTTCTTTAGAATTTTACAAGAGCGCGGTTTCAGACGGCACCTGATTCCGAGGCCCGGAGCGCCCGGAATTAATTTCCGAAGTTTGGCTCGGGTACGTTCAGTAAACGAACGAGCGGGAATTCCTAACTTTTGATCCGGTGCTCGGAATTGAAATCCGAGGGCACCGATGAACTCGCAGCGCCGATATTCGCTTAATGAGACCTTATCGGGAGTTGCGTTTGTTGCGGGTTGAAAGTTACGTTTTGGGGTTTTTCAGTTAAGTTAAATAAAATTTGTGTAAGACAAATTTTATTTTAACTTATTTAAAAACCTACCAAAGGAGGTTGGGAGTGGGACCCACACCCACTTAACCTCCCTTGGGAGGATTAAGTGTGGTGGGGCCCACACGAAACCCCCCTTTTTCTTTTCAAATCCTCTCAACATCTTTAACGCCTCTTTTAATGGCTTAGGTTACCCTTATTTAATTAAGGGAGTTAACCCCCTTTTTGAATTTCAAACATTGAAATTCTTTTGTGTTGTGTTAATAAAATAAGAGGTAATCTTATTTTATTTGGAGTTCTTTGTTTGTCTTTGGAGAGCTTTCCCTTCATCTCCAAGCTCTGACGAAGAACGAAGAACGAAGAACGCTCAAACTCTGACGAAGAACGAAGAACGACGCCTCTCTTCTTCGTCCTCGGTGTCAACGAGAGGGAACGCCGCTTCCTCCTCGGACCATCTTCGTCGGCGTACAAGTTTCACCAACGACGTGACTCTTCGAACGCATCCCTTCGTCATCGGATTTGACGAACGGCTTCCGCGACACCCGACCTCCGCGACGCCGTCTTCCGCGGAGCGTAGCCGAACCTTTGAATCTTAAACCCGAGGTAGGGGTTGTCGAATTTCTTTTGGATTCCTCATTTTATTCTTGATCGTGCTTTTAGCAAGATTAACGTGTGACATGATTTTCTTTAAGTTGCGTTATTATTATTAACGCGAGGGGGGCCGGACCGCACGAACACGGCCGAACCCCCCTCCAACGTTCTTGTTTAATTCTTGCGATGGAAGCAAAGTGGCGTGGTGCCGTCGCACCACGCGGTTTACCGTGCGTTTAATTTACGCGGCGCCGTCGCGCCACGACGAGGAAAAATCTTCAAGAACGCGACGCCGTCGCGCCGCGTTGAAAAGAATCGAAGCACGGCGAAGGGGCGCGGTGCCGACGCACCGCGCCGGATGACGAACGCCGCGGCCGGTTCCGGGCCGCGGCGGGACGAGGAGACCGCGGCCGGTTCCGGGCCGCGGCGGAAGGAAAGACCGGCGGCCGGGCCGCCGGCGTCGGAAGACGAGGGCGGGACCGGAATTTCCGGTCCCGTTGGTAAAAACCGGCCGGCCAGCGGGCCGGCCGGATGTCATAAAACCGGGGGAATAAATCCCCCGGCTGGTTCATCAAACCCCCCTCTTAATGAGGGGGGGCGGTTCATTTAAGGAGGGGGGGCAACAGCCCCCCCGGTTCGTCCAGCCGGCCCCCACTTGCGGGGGCCGTTTTTTTGCAAAGGCACGGCTCAAAGCCGTGCCGCCTTCACAAACAGGGGGGGGGGGCTTGATTGCCCCCCGCGTGACCCACGTGCGGCGCCAAGCGCCGCCACCGCGGCCCGCCGCCTCCGCCACCGCGGCCCGCCGCCACCGCCACCGCGGCCCGCCGCCGCCGCGCCGCCGCGCCGCCGCCGCCGCGCCGCCCCCGGGGGGGGGGGGGGGGGGGGGTCGGGCCGGGTCGGCCCGGACCCGGACCCCCCCCGTTTCGAACCAGTTTCGGTTTTTGGCTCATAACTTGAGCCTCGGCCCTCCGAATGACGAACCGTCTGCGGTAACGCGATCCTTGGATCGAGACGGTCGTTTCGGTATATCGCACTCAAGGTTTCGGTTTACTTTGAGTTCGGCCGTGTTGGTTCGTTCACGAAACCAACCGGGCCTTCGGAGCGGAAACGCTCATATCTTGAGCTACGGACGTCCGATTGATGCGCCGTCAGTCGCGTAGTGTTCCTCTTAGTGAGACGGATCTTTTGGCATACTCCGCCCGAGGTTTGGACGCAGGTGGGGTACGGTCGGGTTGGTTTTGCCTTAAAAACCAACCGGGCCCCGGAGACGAAAATGCCAATAACTCTCAGACCGGGCGTCCGATCGACGCGCCGTCTGTTGCGTTGAGTTCCTGTTGACGATACGGAACTT